>OU343221.1:295924140-296046674 GCA_910596185.1 Chrysanthemum makinoi
CTTTGCCAAATCTTATCAAAGCGAAAAATATTTAGAAGAGCAGTTAGTGATCTAGCGAAGAATGCTTTGTTATGCGAAATAGAGCACACGAAACATGAACATAAAAAATCAAATGCCTTCTACGCGCTGGAAAATCAAAACTGAAGGTTGTTAACTTGTCAAAAATTCTCTGCATACAAAAGCATTCATGACTTAAACAGATGATCATCTTGAAGTAATCATCGGCTTGCAAAACAAACTTAAAGAGTTTAAAACTGTTGTTTACAAACATGGCGAGTCGGTCACAGCCATTGAAAAATTTACTTTAAAACATTAACTTTAATGTTTTGACTATGAACTAGAGGACATTGAGTCTTGACTATGAACTCAAGGATCGGTTGCTCTTCCTTACGGGATGCTTCTCACCCGTCGCTAAGACTAAAGGCAAAAAAGCAAAACCTCCAACTCCATCATCATCATCATCATCATCATCATCATCATCATCATCAAATAGCTCCGAGGATGGTCTTCCAAATTCTCTCCTTCCACCTCATGAGTATTATGCGTCTCTTCCCGAGATTGAGAATGAATCGTGAAGTTCAAGCAAACCAATGGGATGTTCAAGTG
Source organism: Chrysanthemum makinoi (assembly GCA_910596185.1). Classification (NCBI taxonomy): domain Eukaryota; kingdom Viridiplantae; phylum Streptophyta; class Magnoliopsida; order Asterales; family Asteraceae; genus Chrysanthemum; species Chrysanthemum makinoi. Next base: position 295,924,747 of record OU343221.1, read on the forward strand.
CCTTGGTAGGATGATGAACAAAATTTACAAGAAGTTGGACAAGTGAGGGTCCTTTTAAGGAGTGTTTGGAACAAGACATTAACTTTAATGTTTGATACAATTTGGTTGATTTTAATTTTTAGGATGATAATATAACTCAAAACAATGATGTATGCTAACAATTTCATTGAGGGGATAGCACAAGTGTGTTAACAAATTTTACCCATTTTTACTTTAATGTGAAAATCGTTAGCCCTTGGTCAAAGTCTATGCTCCACTATGTTTGTGTATGTTGATTCGTTTCTTTAACTAGAAATAATTAATGTCACATGTTTGAGCAAAATTTGGGTTTAGGAAAAGTCGGACCCATAAAAACACATTATGTGGTGATTTATGGTGTCAGCGGATCGACGGACACAAATATTTGATACCGTCTGTTGTAAAATGATCTGCTTAGTACACAATGGGAAGCGGACAAGCGCCCTTTTGGGTTCCGCTTGTGTATTTAGTCTTGAGTGGATCCTACGGTAATTTTCTAAATTTAAACATTTGACATACAAATTCCCATACATTGCTTCTAAGTTAATCTTAACTAGTTGTACCCATATTAGAACTAGTATAACAGCACTTAGGCACATAGGATATCCATTTCCACAAAAATTCAAAAATTTCAAAAATCCTTTGAGCCTATTTGCATAAAGGAAGGATTTGGTTCCTTGCAATTTGTGGGTAATCTGATTGTTAGGATCTCATAATCATTAGAACACATTTATTGTAAATCATTGTTTCTTCACTCCATCCTTCTTGTATGGATTGATTTGGGTGATATGACTAGCATTAAACCCACTTCAAAATCATTAGAAACCTCATCTCTTCTATGGTTTAACATCCAATCAAACACACTTCTCTATAATTCTCCATTCCTATAAATTAAGAGCTTTTACCAAGATCATCTTCACACCTTCTCAATTCTCACCATCTACTAGCAAAAGCTTAAGTCAAAATGACAAAAACTTCACCATCAACAAGCCTTGCAAAGAATGCAGAATTAGCGTAAGTCCTTGTTGCTTTGTCAACATAAGTTCTTCTTTCGAGTCATCTCCACTAACCATCTCATCTCCCATAAGGGATGACACAAACCTCACTTTGGCTACTCCTACACCACCTCCACAATCACCTATCATCATCACTACTCCACCACCAACAAAGACTCTTGCTTCGCCACCAAACTCCCGTCAAACATCAAAACACCATCACCTCCAAAATCTCAACACTTGTCCCATTGGAGTTATTCTCCCCACCTACATCTCCAATCCATTTTTAGAAGACTTGGAGGACTTGCCTCCTAGAGCCCGATCATCCACCACCACTACCATCTTTTGGTACTATTGAGTGAATTGCTCATGAGTCTCCACGACCTTCCTGACCCAAAGCGCTGGGTGGAACCAAGACCTCTTCTCTTCCTTTATCCACGAAATCCATGGTCCTTTGTATGGGGATCAACCACTTCCTACATGATGTCTCCTCACAGAGGACATTGAGGAATCCAATGGGAAGATCATCCCACAAAAGAAGAGATCAAGCCGAACAATATCTCCACCATTCTAATATGGTGGATTCTCACCTAAGTGATGCTATGCAAATGCAAAGTGCTTTGCTAGCCTCCATAATCACCACTCCAAACACCAACACCAACACCAACACCTCCACCATTCAACCACCACAAAATCATCAACCATACTACCCTCCTAGGCATGGTTGCTCCAATTGTGAGCAAACCGCTCAAATAACAGAAAGGACCGGGTGATGGTCCATGAGCTTCAAGAGGAAATGAGGTTCATCCTCAATCACATCCTGAGCGCCTCGTGATCTTGCTCATCCAGCCTCAATAGGAGGGTCCTAGCTTATTTCCTTTAAGCACTTTTTATTTTTCTAGGATTTTTCTTGTATTTTTTGGATAATTTCTTTTTTAAGATTTTATCATTGTATTAAACACTTCATTGTGTTCTCCTTTCATGATTCTTAAATCATGAAATTTTTTAACGAATGAGTGGTGTTTCTTATATTGTTGTTGCTTGTTACATGGTGTTTGGAAATGCTTGTGATGATACTTATAACTAACAACTTTTTTTGTAGTTTTTCCAATCCAGTATCTTTCTCTTCTGGCAATTTAGGAGGAGCATTGGTCGAGGGGAGATAATGGTTCGGCTCATTACACATTCCGCTCGCATCTTCTTTTTTGAGACAAAAGGGAGATATATAAGCTTGGTTATATTTGACTTTCGAAAAAGTCAAAGCTGCATGCATTGACTTTACGAAAAAGTCAACATGATACTGGTAATATTTGACTTTACTGAAAAGTCAAGCGCACACTGACTTCCTGAAAAAGTCAACATCATGCTTAGTAGTGAAGACTTTGACTTTATGAAAAAGTCAACATCATGTCTATATTGGACATACTTGCATTATCATTTTCTTTCAAGTTCTAAAACTAATATTTTTATAACTCTTGTACAATCTTTACATCTTTTATAAAAATAAAATTTATGTTTTATCCTCAACAAAAATGGGAGATTGTTAATACAAATATCGTCATTAAACATTATTTATATTTTTGATCTTTACCTAAGTTTTGTTAACGACAAAAGTAAATTTAATTTTATAAAGCTTAAAGCTTGTCAAGTTTAATAGATATTAAAACAAGCTTTTCAAATAATATCTTCATCACTCAAGCATTTACATTGTGATTAATCATATCTTGATATGACTCTAAACCATAATGTATGATAGTAGTTTTTAGAATGTTTTGGTTTCTTAAAACTAAATATTACATATGTATTTACATATTTCTAAAAATAGAAAAACAAAAACATGACATCATGTGATGCATCATTGAAATCCTTAGAAGATTTCACTAGATACTTTGTGTAGATTTAGACTCTACATATCTTACACAATCTTGCGAATATATGGTTGACTTTGCAAGATTTTGAGATCTTGATGTCGGACCTCGGCGTAAAATATTAACTTGGACGGAACCCTTTCAAGGGTTAACCGTGGTCGCTATTGATGTTTGGCTATAAATAGCAAAGCAAAGTTTTTCATCCCTTTCTATCATACTACCATTTTATTTCTCCTAACCTTTAACTTCGGTTTCAATCATATTAGTGATCTCTTTTGTAGCGAAAGAAGATCGTCGCGTTCAACTTGCGAAGTTGGAAGTCTTGTATGTTTGTTGTTGTATGATCTTGTGTTGATTCATACTTCATTGTTGTACCAAACCATCATAATCTTGTGAGGTGTGGTGGTTAGTATTTTAGTCTTCAAAATACATTGTGTGTGGGAGTGGTTGTACCCTTGAAAAGAACTCGACATTTAGCATAGTGTCGGAAATAGTGTGTAAGCGAAGTGTAAAGGTTTCTCCGCCGGTGAAAGGAGCTTGTTGACTAGTGAAGTTAAACTCTCGAGTGTGAGACTTCGGGGAGTGGAGTGGCAAAGAAAAAAGTCGTTGTAGACTGAACCACTATAAACAACTTGTTGTGGTTTGATTGTTTCTTTCCTTATCTACTCTTTATATATTGTTTACATATTTCACTAACATATCTAAGATCAATATCAATTGATCTTTCAATAAGTTTCAAAACAAAGTTTTTAATCGGTAAACTATTCAACCCCCCTTCTAGTTTTCCACAATGATGATAATGACGGTGATGTTGAAGTTGTTCAACCAATTGAATTGGGAGTGACGCGGATCAACAATACATGATTAACTTACGAGATCAAATCGCGGCACAACTTATGCAAAGCTAGGTTTTAAATTATTTGGTATTGGTTAAGTTACTTAATTGTTGTTTCGTTGTGTTAAGCTTATGTTTTATTTTAAGACGATTTATGTAATAGTTTTTATTATGTTAAATTTTGGATATGTATTAAGATAATTTATTTAATGATTTTTAATTGTGTTAAATCTATGATAAAAATATTTTGTTTCAAGTTTACACTATGTACTTATTAATCGTATTTGTAATAGTTTAATATAAGACAAATCGCATAAAAAGGTATCAAACTTATGTTTAATTTCAATTTAAGGTACTAATCTGTTTTTTTCTAAATTTAAAGTATCAAACTTTTTTTTATTTGCAATCCCGGGCAATCAATAGGTTTCCAGGTTATAGAAAAATATTCAGTAGGTCACACTCCAAACACTCTCTTATCTTTTTATTACACCTAAATTCAAACACCTTGATCACTTAGGGTGCGTTTGGTATAGGGACTTAGTCTTAGGATATGACTTTGGGTTAAATATCAATGTTTGGTTTAGAGGGATATGTCAGGAGGGTCCCACCAAAAGTCTAACATCTGGCTTCTTCAAATGTCACCCTTAATGTTGGCTTTAGCATGTAAATGGATGATAGTATAACGTGGCACATTCTTGTTCTTTCATCTTTTGATTACTTTTACAAAATTCATTTTTTAGTGATTCAAACACGTTAAAATATATATTTTCATATAAGACAAATTAACTTGAACCCAATCCAAATTTATATGTTTTAATCAGATCAAAATCCTAAAGTAATTCCTTTGACTCAAACAAACAGCCCCTTAATTACATCTAAACCCAAACATCTCTCTTCTTCAACTTATCTTTGTCACAACTCATCTTCAACCTCACAAATTCATCAAAATTTAAATGGTTCTCATTAAATTAAAGTAATAAACCCACTGCTAACGAAAAAATTACTCGCTTCTATAAATAAATAAACAAACATAAGTTATGTTGGCAGTAGTTTCTTGGATCATAGTACGATATTTTTTCAACTAAAAAGATGATATTAAATTTAAGAGAAGCACTAATAAGATTGACACGTAAGGTGTCCTCTGTTTTCCACAATATTTGTCTATGGAAACAAATTTTCAAAAAGTGATACGAGAAGTCAACGGCCTGTAAACCATTTAAAATTAGTCATTTGGTCTAGTTTGATTGGCTGTGATAAAGAATTTTAATGGTGATTGTGGTGTTTGATAATGGTGAATGAGAATATGAGATGTTGAAGAAGGTGACTGTTTGGATTCGGGTTTAACAACGGGTTACCGGACTAGTGGGTAAAAAATTCTTTAATTTGTGTAACTTTAAAACTTTGATACTTTAAATTGAGAAAAAAATAGTTTGATACCTTAAATTAAAATTGAACATAAGTTTAGTACTTTTTTATGCGATTTGCCCTTTAATATATACTTAAAAAGGGAAAATTAAAACCATTTAGACAATTATAAAAAAAACAAACAACACTTTTTAAATACAGTTAGACATTATAGCCACCTCTTACTAGTAAGTTGTGGTAGTCAGATTCAGATGTGAAACATCTTAATGAAACAAACAAACACACCCTAAGTAAAAATTTATGTCTAATTTTTTAAGATATTTGAAGTGAAAAGAATTACTTTATATCTGCAAAAAAACAAAAAGAAATCTCCGCACTCCTGCAAACAAAAGAAATAAAAAGAGGAAAAAAATGTAAAAAAAAAAAAAATCCAAATAATACCTAACTCTCCAAATGTGTATGGTTGGGTATTGATTTCGCTAACAGTGACGCTATGAACTATAAGAGGGGAGGGAGTGGTGCTCGGGTAGGCAATCAGGTATCTCAACCTGATCGGTAACACCACCCCGTCTTGGTCGGGTAGCGCAAATCGGGTTTCATTTCGGGCTTGGAAGCCGATCGGTGTCTCCCCATTTTGTGTTGTGTGTTGTGTTTGTGATGTGTATTTGTGATGTATTTCTTTTTTTTCTTGTCTTTTTTTTTTTGGTTTTGGTTTTTTTGGTATATAGGGAGGAAGAAGACGACCTACTGCACAAAAGAAAAAGAAACAAATTTATAATTTGTTTGTGTGATGTGTTGGGCCTTTAACTTGAGTTTGAAAAATCTTTGTTGGGCCATAAAACGAAAAAACAAAGTACTAAAACTAAAATAAAACTAGTTCTAGCTAGATTTAACTAAAATTGTTTATTAGTGAAATTAATTTTATTAAAAATATTGTTTTATTTACAAAATGAAAAAAAAAAAAAAAAAAAATTAAGTCTTGAGGTGGCTCACTCCCTCCACTTAAGGTAGTGTTAGGGTAGAATTAGGTAGTTTTGAGTTGGAGGGTTTTTATTGGATAGAGGTGATGTGGCAATTCGAGTACTAGAGTACCACTCCCTCCGCCCTAACTATAGGCTAGTTTTTCAAGACGGCCTTGTTATCCGGTTAATGTTCGTAAGGAATTAGTTTAGACCACATGATCGACACCAAGAATGATAGAACCGACTCAGTTCGAGTTGATAGTGTTGTCCGAGTCTCAAATCATTCTACATTTAAGTCGACATGGAATTTTAACGTTCTAAAGGGAGTGAGATATTTCTTTAGGTGGGGTAACCGTAAAACTAACTTCCTCCACTTTTCGCTTTATGCATTCTATATATATACTAAAGATGGGGAGTACAATTCCCCCAAAGTAGGTGCATTAATTACTATGTTTAGCAACTTGGCAAAAATAGCCCTTGAGGTTTAAGTTGCGTTACAAAGTAAGTCCTTTAGCATTAATTGCTATCATAGCAATTGGCAAAATAGTCCCTAAGGTTTAAGTGTCGTTCAAAGTAGTCCTTTGTAGCCACGAAAATAGTCCCTAAGGTTTTAATTGTATTTGCAAAGCAGGTCCTTCAAGGACTAACCAAATAAAGTTTGTAGCATTAATTGCTATCTATAGCAATTTGGCAAAAATAGTCCTTACGGTTTAAGTGTCCTTGCAAAGTAAGTCCTTTCTTGACCCACGAAAAATATTCCTTAAGGTTTGAATTGTCTTTGCAACGTAGGTCCTTCAAGGACTAACCAAATAAATAGACAAACAAATTTTCCGGTCATTCATCAGTTCCAAATTCACGTCTACAAAAGTAATCCCGCTGCATCGCGCGGGTTTCCACACTCGTTACTCCTAAAAGATATTTTAATTTGTGTGTCATGTCGATCAAGAAGTTGAAGATTAAGGTAAGCTATTTATAAGGGCACTGACAACCATAATCTTATACCTTAATCATATCTCACCACCCGCTAATAATATCATTACACCTCATATCATACATCATCATACTTTTCTAGTGACAACGATGATTCATCATACTTTTCTAGTTGCAACGGCTATTTTTCTTGAACCTTGCTTCATACCGATTCGGTAAAGTTTGGCGAATTGCTCCCATGCCATGCCATAACGAAACAATGGCAACGGTATTACCGTTCGGCATTGAGGCATGCCGAAGGCATACCGAAGCCATACCGAAGCCACTGCCACCACCTTAAGGTGCCAAGAGTCCGATAAAAAAAATACACTTTATTTCCAGTAATTAATTTGGTTGTTTTGATTTAGTTGTTTTTGTGTCTCGAGAGATTAGGGACACATCAAAACATATTGCCGAAGAGAGTTCATGGCAGTAGCGGAATCAGAAAAATAAGATTGAGAGTTTTTCTTGGCAATAGCAATAAATATGCGAAAGAAAAAGTTAGAATCGTAATAATAAATCAAGTAAGTTTTAGAGTGTTAAATGTTGTGTTTTACTTTTTTCGTCTCAAAACTATTGTCATGAGAGAGATATTACAAAGTTTAATTAAAATGAGACGATTATAAATCTCAATCATCAAGAAAATATTCTTTTAATATATTCTATAGTTTTTTTTTAAAAGGAAAGTGGACAATTATTTTAAAACATACTAAAAATGAAATGTGGACTATAATTTTGAGACGGAAGTAGTAGTATGTGGGTGAGGCCATTTTGAGTTTTTGGGTGGGGACACTTTCGAAAAAATGTTAAAGTAAAAAAAAAAAAAAAATTACACTAAAATCTTAACTTTTTCTGTTAACCATGAGGGGCACCCGACTCTCATACTTACTACATACATCTGTCCTGGTTCTTGCTGTTTATTTACACTAGCCTACTTGTACATAATTAAAATTTTATGTTTAATTGTTAAGTAGCGTTGGATTAAGTATTTTTTAGTTCTAGTTGATAGCCAATGATGAAATTAGAATAAAGAGGAAAAAATACGTAAAATGAATGCTTTATAGCTTCAGTGTTGTTGATCCTTTTTTCCAGATCGATCAGACGATGTTATAAACCAATAATCTATATTTATCGTAAATCAGAAGATATCGTGATGATCGTTTAGCAGTCGTGGACATTGCGGCTCGAATGCGAATATCAAAGATTTAAGATTCATATGTAATTGAGTTATGTATAAGTGGGGTATTTGTTTGAAAAGATGAAGATGACGATACTTTTAATGCGACAACGATGGTGGTGGCAGGTATGGTGGTGTTGTAGAAAAAGAGAGTGTTTGGCTTAGTGTTTAATTGTGAGTTTGAAAAGATTTATGTAAGAGTCTATTGATGTTACTTGTGTTTGGACAAAAACTGCCAAAAATCCGATAAAGCCCTTGTAGGCTTGTAGCTAACGAGATTTTTATCAAACGTTAAGGTTTTTAATCTTTAGCGAAGCAAAATTGAAGGCTCTATGTATTATTTCGTCGACGACTAAAAACGAAAAAATGACATACTTGAGAAACCAACGGCGTAATTTACTCCAATACTAAAAAAACAACTGCCACTATAATTTGTCTCGAAAGAAAATTAGATATTTATGTGAGTTGCATGTGCTAAGCTATTAAAATAACACAATAGTCTCTTTGGTTGTTTATATCAATATTTTGCTTTAAGCAACATTAATCTCATCATTATCGATACCTAATCTACATGTTTTGACATAAGATAACGGCGAATTAAACTAGAGCTTATCCGATAGATCACGTAGTCGTTATTGCACAACAAGTGTCTTCATTGTTCATAAAAATGATCTAAAAGCTATTTAGAATAGGTACAACTTTTGCTATTTATTGACATTTCTATATGAGATGTAAATAGTTAATTTAGACTCGAAGAAGCTAAATTATTTTTTTTTATAATTTTTGTTGCTATAACTTCTTTTGTTCGAGTGATTAAGTTCATGTATCTTTAAATAATTATTTGTTGCATGTTTTCTTCAAAACTGGGCCATGTTCAACAGAATTTGGAATCTAAGCAACATATTTTACAATAATAGTTGATGGGAATTATTGGTGACTAATTATTGCATTAAGTTGATAATGTAGCTCAACAAGGAAGCATATATTTTTTGAAATATTAAAATAGTGAAAAAGATGATTTTGGATGATCTCTTGATATCTTGTGATTAGAAAAATCTTCTGCTCAATTATGATTTTTTATGTTATAAAACAAAAGTTTGTATAAATACTTGGTTTTTTAACTTTTCCGATTCACAAGTTTATGCGTGAAATCTCAGGTTCAATTCTTGTTATGTGTAACAATCTTGAAGTGGCTATGCGAATCTTCTAAAAAGAAGGCTTTACATGGTTTAAATCTGTGTAGCGCTAAGTTCAAACCCCGTGTATTAGTCGATCAGAAAGTCAAAAACCATAATTACCAAAAAAATAAAAATAAACAATAGTAATAATAATTGATTTATTGTTAATAAGAATTAAATTATAGACACTAAACTACTCCGTAATATTTTTTTTTGGGATTGTCTAACAGTCTTTAGCACTTTGTTAGAAAATGACAAGCTAAAAGTCGCAGAAAAATATTTTTTTATTGAAAAAGTGTGGGTCCTTGAGTTTTTAAATTATTTTTTGATGCTTTTTTATGGCCTAACAGATTCTTAAGGGCACAATTTACAATCACTTCTTTTTTACGGGCCTTTTTGTTAGGTTCTTATTATACCCCCACTTTATTAAATGTCCTTTCTTAGGATAGTCCATGCACTTTCTAGATTACAGTACAAGTGTTGATCCTTAATATACAAGTTATCACAGATAAAATGTTCTAGACAAGATATTTAATTCTTTGAACACGAAGCATCTAGTTTCATCTTGAGATTATGACTTTATGAGTTATAAGAGCATGGGGTGTCATGAACTCCCCAATTCTCTTCACTTGGGCACGTGTCTTACATCACCTCGCATCACTCCAACCACTAACAAAAAAATCCCCACGTCACAACATCCTGCCCCTTCGGGCACCCACTTATCATTTTATTTATTTTCCATATTTTCACACACAACTAAATTTATTTCATTCATTTAAAATAAAAAAACTATACTATCAATAAAATAAATAAAAAAAACATACGAAATGCGGAAAAAAATAAAAACTTACGGTACGAAAATAAATATAAAATACATAAATTTTAAATCCTAATCTGAAAAGTCCTCCAGTAGGATCAAACGTTGGAGGGTATATAATCCTCGAGGCGAGACAAACTTCCCGTCTCTGGGAGATCCTCACCAGAGACTCCTGGATTATCATCTTTGTTCACCCGATAGCTCCAATTGACTTTGGTGGTGATGTTATTTATCCGTGAAACACACTTCCACAGCTTGTCAATAAATAACGGATATATTCTAGAGTTGTAAAATGGTTTATATTTATAGAGAAGTTAAAATGTTTTTGAATTTGAAAGTAAATAACGAATATATTCTAGTTTGAAGTAAATGGTTTTGTCGTGGTGTGTTTCGTTGGAACGGCGAGGAACCAAGTGGCGAAGCCACTTGGTGTCGTGGCGAGAAACGAGATCAAACGGCGAGGAAGCCACGTCGGAAACGAAACAAAGTGGCGAGCCCATACCCCATGCTCTAATAACTTCAGTTTCGATAAGGCACTAGTCAATATATGTAGACCACATAAAAGTTAACAAAGAGCGAGTTAGTAGCTATTAGAGCATTCCCAATCATAACACCATAACACCAATAACACCGTCCACGTCAGCGCCACATCAGCTTTAACATTTAACATTAACATCCCTAAAAAACACCACAACCATAACATCTCAATAACATCAATAACATTTCATATTTTCAATTTCAACCCCTAAACTAAAACAAACACTTCAAATTAATTTCAAATGCTTACTCTTATTTTGATGCTTACCAAGAGACAAATCCTCACCATCTGTTTAGTTTGATCTAATGATGGGGATTAACCTAAGATTTAATATGTCTAAACCTAAGTCAATGTTTTTTTCTTGTCTTTTTGTTTTTCTTCTTTCTTTCTTTCTTTCTTCTTTTGTTTTTTTTTTTTTTTTTTTAATAAAGGTTTTTTTGTTAATATTCAAGTTTAATTTTTTCAAAATTCGCATTTTAATAACGTTTCTTTTTCTTTTGTTTGTTTTCTTTAATTACGTTATTTCACGTTTTTTTTAATTCGCGTTTTTTTCCTTCGCTTTCATACGTTTTCGTCATTTTCAATACGTTTCATTTATTTTCGTCCATTTTCATACGTTTTCGCCCGATTTCATACTTTTTTGTCCGTTTTCATACATTTTTGTCCGTTTTCATACGTTTTCGCCCGTTTTCTTACGTTTTCTTTCATTATTCATACATTTTCGTCCGTTTTCATACGTGTTTTTACGTTTTCATACATATTCGTTCGTTTTTGTTAGGTCACTAGATTTACAACACAAGCTTAATAGAAAGAGATAAAGGCGATTGAACAATAAACCAAACACACACACACGATATAAGTAAATGGTTATGCGTAGAGTATGAGTGAAAGGAAATAAATTGAACAACCAACCCCAAGTGAGGGTTATCAAAGTATTTATAGGAGGGAAGCTAGGGCAACATTCCTAGTTCCCATCCTTTTCCTTATTGGGCTAGGCCTAGGCTTATGGGCCTTCTACATAAGCCTAAGGCTAATAACAAACATAAAGGCCGTAATTAAGCTAACTATTACATGTGAATCACTAACACTTGATTAAGGTTTAGGAGTGATTCCAACAATCTCCCCATAAGCGTTAGTGATGAATGAATGTAAACGGTGAAGGAGCAGATGTAATAGTAGCTTTGGCGTCTTCGACATTTTTCTTTCTTGTGGCGAATTGCCTTGATTCGAACAATCTCTCGATGTAGAGAAATTGTCTTCTTTGAACAGTCGGTTTGGCGTCATCTTTGTCTTTGTTCTTTGATCATTTTTCTTTGTGATAGTAGTGATAGTATGTTGTTGTTATGCATCAATGCGCCCAATTGCTTCCTTTGCTACGGTGTCTCCGTCATTCTTCAACACGCTCATACGCCTTTTGATGTTGGATTTCAGTACTGATGAAGTTCTTTAAGTCTTTAACTTTGTAGATTCTTTGGTTGACGAAGAATCATTCTGACTTTTATGTTGCTTTTAGATAGAACTTCCATCGCTTATGATGTTGGCATGAGCATGTGAAGAATCGCGATCATTCCGCGGCGAGCTTCCATAAGAAAACACGAAAAACGGTTAGTAATAAGCGGATTCCGGCACTTACAAGTTTGAACTTCGAGTGTTAACAGCATAGTGTGAAAACACAACTCTAATTCTCACAAGGGCGTTCTGAACAGGAGTCCCACAAGTGATATAGCGATGTGCAGAAATACATCTACGGTTGATAGTCGCTGAGGCACAGCATCACCTCACGACTAACGAACTTTTGAGACCACTAAGCGTAATCCACAGGAGTTACCGGCGACCTCTTGTCGAGGGCGTTTGATGTTGACCACTGCGAGTTTCCAGATTATTGAATCATTGAGGATGTTGCGTGAACCTCTCATAAATGTTCTCGACAGATTGCAAAGATCTGTGAAGGACTCGATAGCGTACCACTGATGTTCTTATTGTTGAACAACACGTGATGGAATGTCAAGTGTACCTAAGAGATCTTTTGATGAATCTCGTGGCTCTAGACTCAATAGTGCGTTTGGTTTTCTGGCGGAGACTAGGGAGAGGTCTCCCTTCAATACCACAATCTCTAAGAAAGCCGATAGTTTACGTAGGGTTCCTGTTGAGAATGAAACAAGTTTCTTTGAGAGAAACTTGAGTGGCTAGAAGGTTTTGTGCATGCGTCCCGGGTCCATGGCGACTTTTATTCTTCAATCCGGTGTCATCAAGTGACAACCCGGATAGCATATAATGGATTGAACGGTGTCGCCCTAAGTTGAATAATCACGGAGGTATTTCTTTCACCCTTTTCTTTGCTTTTTTTTAATTCTTCAACTCCTTCTTTCTCCGATTCTCATTTCTCCTTTTTTTTTTTTTTGTAATCATACCTAAGGACTTATCTTGTATGGTAGTCCTTGGTAGATCCCTCTACTCTGGCGGATCATAGGACGGTTATTCCTAACCTTAATCACCTTATAACTCCATTGCATAAAACCATTTTCAAGAAAATCTCTCAAAGGGTTTGTAAATGAAGACATGTTTGAACCACTGTGAGAGTTTTATCTTTTAGCAGAAATACTCCCCCTCCACATGTGCTTAAGAGTTTTGGCAATGTCTGCAGTGAGGAAAGAGCGCTGATTTGTTGAAAATTGAAGGCTTAAGGGTTATGTGTGTGGATAAATCCTCAATATCAATATCAAAAAATAATCACGAAGATAGATTCAAATTCTCTTAGGAAAAAGAATAATAAATCAAATCCCGTGTGTGATTGTGTATACGGATTAGTCAACCCGAATCGTTTTCCCAACGAGGCGTGAATTGCCAACGTCGTTCTTGGTTTGGATTTTAATGCTCGATGTTTTGATTTGTTTGATTTTGATTATTAAACTACGGGAATAGGGAAGGTAATTAAGGGAATCTATTCTACGGGAAATCCTAAACGCGAATTAAACTAAAACGTAATTAACAAACGCGAATAAAAATGCAACTACGTCTAAACGATACCCTAAAAATGCCTAAAAGTACTTTTACTCTAAAAATGTAATAAGAAAACTATTTTAGAATTAAAACTAATTTTTTGGATTTTTCTTGATTTAATAAAAATTAAAAACTAATTTAAACTATTTAAATCTATGAAAAATACCAAATCGAAAGAGAAAAATGAGGAAAAATCTTTTTTATGCTTTTTATATTTTTCTTAAACTATTAAAATTGAAAAATTATTTTTTGGAACTTTTTCTCAATTGTTTTCAATAAAAGCTAATTAAAATTGATTAAAATCTAATTTAAATTGAGAAAAATAGCAAATAAAGACCAAAAATTATGAAAATCACAGGAAAAATCTAAAATGATATTTAGAATCTATGAAAAATGAAAAAGAAGCAGGCTATGTGTGAAATAATGAAGCTATAGTGCAACTGATGAAGGAATAAGCTACTAATTAAGGGCAAATAAGCTACTAAGCTAACCAAACAGTAACAGAAGCTATCTTATACTAGAATAAGCTATAAGCAACTACTAACACCTATTCTAAACAAGCCTAAAGCTCAAATCAGTGAAATAAGCCAACTGCTTATTCCACCAATTCAGTGAAACACCCCTACTGTTGGGGCTTATGCACCAGCTTATAGAATAAGCAAAACAGAAATCAACTTATGCAGTCCTATAGACCACCTGGCCAGCTACAATTCCACCAAATTTCAAGTCCTAACTCACAGAATTGAAGCCTATGCAACAGATGCAAATCTGCCTGATTCACACTGAAGTGTGAACAGGGCAGATGGAAGCTAAAGTACTAGCTTATAAGAAGCTCAAGATGATTGAACCAGTTGAAACAAAAAGTATTTATCAGATTAAGACCAGATGAAAATTTAATATCCAGAGTTTCAAACTATAAAACTCAGTTATGACTCAGAAAATGATTCACAAAGTTTGTTGCAAAACTGTTTTTGAAGATTGTGACAGATTTTGACTATTGATGAACAGGTGTAAAACTTTGACCAAACTCAGTTTTAATCCAAACTCATGAACTGATTATGAAGATTAAACACTAATAATGATTACCTAAAACTAGATCTAGCAATTTTGAATCAAATTGTAACTAATGAAACCAACTGATTTTGACAGAAACAGAAGCTAGATCAGATTCAAGCTTGATTTGACTTAATGAGTTATACTGCAATTGCTAAGACCTTAATTGACTTCCAATTAACTACTGAAACTTGTATCAAACACTAAACACTTATCAACTAGCCTTAAACACAGATATATCAGCTGATCCAAACACTCTTTATGCTACTGTATAATGAACTAGATGACAGATAATGATCAATTTAGACTAAACAAACATCAAACATCAATCAAACAGTAACAATTACAACTAATGAACAGATTCAAACACTGATTAAATAAGCACATCAGATTATGAACTTACAAGGTGCCTTAGCCACTATGGCTTGCCAAGTGAAGAAACAAGGAACCACTAGCCTAACAACCCCTAACCTAATCAATTCCAGCTCAACATGAACCCCGATCCACTCTTTTGCACAATCCAAACCGGATCCGGATCCAAATTCGGCGAAACACATCATGTCAGCCCATGTAGCATCGATTCAACTTGAGATTTTGGTGTTTTGAGAATGAAATGAATATAAGCTCACACTAAGCTACTAGAAAGCTTAAATGAACATATGAAACGAATCAGTCAGATTACTCCAAAATCTGATCTAAAGTGATTTTTTTATTTTCAAATGATTTTATGTGATTTTTTTGTATTTTTGAGATTTTGATGAAACAAGCTAAAAACAGTTTAATAATACTATAATAAGTACTAAAATAAGTTTAAGAACAGATTTAGAATAATAGAAACTTAGACAAACAACTGAAAATGAAATGCAAATTTATATTAATAAGGAAAATTGAGTACAATACGAATTACAAAATATTTAAAACATTAAGATTGTAAATAACCACTACAACTAAATCTAGAGAGAAGAAAAAATACAGAAAGTAAGATACATCAAGTGAATGAGAAATAAGGTCTATATATAGCCAAGCTAAGGATTGGAAGCTTCTCGAAATTCTTCCCTTTGTGCTTCTTTTAGCTCATTTGCCACCCTTGGATCATAATAACCGCTTCCCCTCTCATATACCCTTGGATTTAATCTAGTGACAAGTTACTACCAATTGGAGAGCGACAGGTGTCCTATAGCACACGGATTGATGAAGTGTCAGTCCCATGTGTCAGGGGGTGTCAGGTAATGTACGAAACTGCCCTTAATTGTGGTTATTTTGATTAATTAACTGGGAAGGGTAATTTAGGGTTCATATGATCTGGGTTTGGGTAAAAGGGGGTAAAAGGATTGGCGGGAATGATTTTTTTATTATAACTTGGGGCGTTTGACTGGGGTAATAAATGGGTTGACCGGGTATTAAGAGCGGGTTTGGATTGGTTTCTCGGGTAATATATGTGTTTTGTTGGGCTCGGGTATTATTTTTCTTTTTGGGCCGAGAGTTAAGTGTAGGTTTTGGATTGGATTTAATATGAACCCAAGATAGCTTTTAAGGACCAATCTTGTACAACTTGAATTTTCCAAGGACTAAATGTGTAATTCTGACAATCTCATCAAGGGCTAATCATGTAAAGCTTAAATAATCCAAGGGTGCATTCTGTAAAATTCTGATCTTCAGGGGACCAATTTTGTCAAAAGCTGAAAGTCAGGGGTCATTCTTGACTTTTCTTCAAACTTTTCGAAACTTCAAAAATCATCTTCGATAATAGAATCTTCCAAAATACATAATCTTGACCTTCGGCTCGGCTAAAACTCTCTTGATCTCGTGCTCGGTTTACATTTGATTTGGATCCTTTTTGCGTGTTTTTGCATATCGCGTGCACAAGCACAAACTCAAAAGAAACCACAAATATCAGCAATAGCGGCTTTTCCTTGGTTGTTTTGGGTCTATATTGATAAAGAAAAGGTATGTGTTTAAGCACATATCAAAAATACCAGAGCGAGACCATTGCGTGTCACGCACGAATGCAATCAATCACGCTTCTAAAACTAAGGATCTCAATCTCTTTCTACTAAACCTATGAAGACGCAGCAAAGATTCCTCAAAAGAGATTAAGAAACCTTAATTCTAAAAGCGCCCCGTTTACCTTTTAATTCTCATGTATAGATATTATGATTAAGCACATCAGATTATGAATGACGGTTTGTTGAACTTTCATGTCGATCAATAACTCAAACATTTTTTCAGCGACCGTTAGGATCACAGAGTAGAAAACACAACACAGTGATGAAGTGACCATCTGAGATAGAATACATCGTCCCTGATTTTTCACAAGTCCCAAACTAAGTGTAAAACCGAAATCATTGTTACATATGACTCTAGATGCTAACACTACCCATGGAAGTTACTTGTGTACTTACTTTTCGTTCCCATTTTCCTATTTCCTCTAGAATTTTTATTTTTGAAAATGAATTTCTTCAAATTCTCGTTTAGATAAGTTTTATTAGATAAAGATACAAAGCCAAGTCGATAATTAGTTATCCGTCTTCTCTCAAGAACCATTGTCGTAAAAATGAGGTCCACATCAAGGAATTTTATTTTTCAACATCATCATTTTTTTTTTTTTTTTTTTTTACTTTGCACTTATACTTTTATTTATATGAGCTGTGAACCACGGAGCTTCACGGGGTAATTCCAAGACTATAGGCTTCATGAGATGAGGATCGGTGGCTAGGCTAAGACCTCATTCAATCCGGCTAAAGATCCAAAGGTCCGATCTCGACACCGCAGCTCACAACTTTACTTATTACTTTTCACATATCACTTATTACTCATTTATTTATTACGGATCCTAGATGTGTACCCAATTTTTAAAACAAAGATTCTTTTAAGAAGATAAAGAACTAACTATCGCCAAAAACTTGACATCTCTAATTATTATTAGACAAATATGGGGTGAAACAATTTTGTGGGAACAAAAAGCCATAAGTACCTTCGATGGGCTCTAAAGAGAACCAACTACTCCACGTTTAGCATCTAAACTCATAAGTAACTCTATCATTTCTCGATCTCGGCAAATTTAAAATCCCAAATAATGAGATCCGCAGATACTTAGCCGATAATTTTTAGATTATCTATGGTTAAAGGGAACGCTAGGGCTCACACCCGGTCAAGTCAAATTCTATTCCTACTCTGGCCGGAAAGTCAATCAATGTGTCAAAACATATATTAACTTAGCAAATGCTTTGTCTAATGAAATCAAGTCATGCATATTTAAAGTCACTCAGGGAAACTTGCAAAATCTTGGCCTTGTGTGCTAGAATTCGCATTTTATAGCTTCTAATCTAAGAGACTAGCAAAACTTTTCAATTAAAAAGACTAACAAAAGCTTACAAAAATTTTTAAATTTTTGCTCATTTTTGCACAATTTTTTTTCAATTTGAAAACGAGGTTCGAGAGAAACACAACGAGAAATAAGCAAGTGCGGTCAAATCAAATCGAAGATTACCCCAGAACTAGAATGGAACATTGTCCTCAATGTTTAAAGCAAGGGTATCACGAAAATCTAAAATCCGTTTATTAAGTATGCTAAAAGATAAACGTTAGTCGATAAGATTAGGATATTGGATTTCCATCAGCATCGATCATGAAACTCGAGTAGAGAAAATGACAAACTTCGAGCACGAGAGTCTTCATATCGGAAACATCCTAAACACAACATCACAAACAACCAAACCGCGAAATCGAAGAGGCGGACCCCGCCGTCACTTATTAGAAAATAGAAAGATAGATGGATAAGCATGGGGTGCCTCCCACGCGCTCTTGTTTTTGATCACGAGTCGCTAGCGACTCGTCGGTCATTTGTCCTTGGGAAGAAAGGTGGTAGATACCGGGTCAAAAACGGTGTCCTCATTCCCGAAGGAATGAGGCTGGGTGGGTTGGGTGGAAAGAAAGTGTCGGGCATCGGCACATAAGGGTTATGAAAAGTGATCCATCATCCCGTGGTTTTCTTGGCTAGCGAAGAAATTTGAAGGATCGATAAAGAATACTCCAAAGTAGAAGGGAGTTCATGGTACAAAAGGTGTATTGCAAGGTTCAACAATGAAGGCATCAAGATAGGATCCTTTTAGAATAACTTTGGTGATAAGAATGTATTCTTCAACGTATCCCAGATTAAAAATTTTGTTCTCAGAAAGGAACGAAATCAACGTATCATCCACGTGAAAATCCTCACGAGAAGAGGAATCACTCTCGGATAAAAAACAGTGTGGAATCTCTGAATCAACAAGCTCATCAGTCGAAATCTTAATTTCCTTATCTTTCTTTTGGAAAAACGGATCATCATATTCGTTCTCTTCATTCTTAGAAAGAATTGAGTCAGTGGGAGCAAGTTCATCGGTGAACTTCTCAAAGTAAATCGATGGATCTTGAAATAGCAAATATTCAATTTCGCGTAAGTCGGCTCTAAAATCAAAGATGTCATCCTCACTTCCCGGTGGAAGAGGATCCATGCGAGCTAGTTCATCGGTGAACTCCTCGAGAAGTAAATCAATGGAAGAATCCTTGAGCTCGGGCTCGAAGGATTAAAAAGCGGTTTGACTTCTTGAATAACTTTTGCAGAATCTCCGTAAAGCATTTGTTCAATCAAACGAATATCTCCTTTGATATCGATGTGCGTTATCAATTTCGTGGCGAATCACTTTTCAAATAAGCATCTATTTCATTCATGATAGATTCATCTTCCTCATATTGAGTATGGGAAGGGATATTAGAAGAAGAAGAAGGAGTGGAATTGCCACTCAAAGAAAACTCGGTGTTTTTAGGAACAAAATCAATCCGATACACAGAAATCGGAGGTGGGACAAGTGGTGTGCTCTTAGAGCTAGCATTTTCCACCACCAGTTGAAGTCTCCTTTTCTAATTTCTTCGGCACGTATCGTAGACAAACTCTTAACCGTGAAGCGTGAAAGATCAAATCTCGATGTCTTAGGAGCGACTTTTGAACTACCGGAGGTTGGGCGTTTTGGTACTTCCGTTATCGGTAGGAATTCGGGTCCTTTGTCACCTCGGTGTTATGATTGCGATTTTGGCCACATCATATTGTTTGGTAAAAGATTTAGAAGTATTGTGCGTTAAGCGTGGCGGCTTCTTTTCAACTCTTAAAGTTATTTCTCCTCCATAAACATCAATCAGCGCATGGCCGTTCTTAGAAACTCCTTCCAGAATTAAAGGTACTTTCGGATCGGCATCAAAATCGACTACAACGAAATCGGCGGAAAATCGAACTCCCCACTTTGACAAAGACATCCTCGGCTATACCCTTTGTGTTTCGTAGTTCGGTCGGCTAGCTCGAGGGTCATACGTTTGGGGTAAGTGGGGGCAATGAAAGTTTATAAATGAAATTGATTTCGGCATCAAATTGATACTCGCGCCAAGATCGGCCAAGGCGAACCTGAATAATTCCTTGAAAATCACGGAATGAGGAACTTGCGGGTCACCTAACTGGGAAGTTTCTTGAGAATAACCGTCGAACAATTCTCATTCAAAGACGTTTTTGCCAAATCCACAATTTTCTCTTTATTACTTAACATTCCTTTTAGCGTCGAAACAAACTTAGGCATGAGAAGAAGAGCATCCGCGAAGCTAATTTCGAAGTGAAGATCTTGAAATATCTGAAAGAATTTTTCCATTTGAAGATTTGCTTGTTCACGTTGCTTTTGATCATTCATCCCGAGATGCAGTGTTGTTTTTGACTTAGGCTTTTCAACGGCATCCTCGGGCTCGAAGTTTGGACAAGTGGGTTGGACATTCTCGTACTTATCTGATGGAAACCTTTGGGTCCTTTGTCACCCAGTCGGTTTACCACACGGAAGGAGAAGAAGAAGTAGTGGTAGGAACCGCGGGTCCATCGTAAGCAACACCACTTCGGGTAGTGATAGCTTTCATGTCACCTCTCGGGTTAGGAATAGTATTACTCGGAGAAACTTCGAGGGTTGAGAATAAGAAGTAGAAGGTTGATTAGCTTGAAAGAAACTAGCCATCATATCCTTAATTTCTCTCATATTCTTGTTATTCGTAACTTCCATGTCTCTTTTAAAATCCGTCCTCATGCTGTTAATTTGAGTTTGCAAATTTTTGATGGTACTATCTGAACTCTTCATGTAAGATAGAATTCATTGTTGAACAACGATATTGTTGTTGAGGAGGTTGTTGATAAACTTGAGAAGGAGGAGCTTGGTAGTTTTGATTACCATGACTAAGATTGGCTCCTCGGTTTTGATTGTAAGATTGGTTTTGATAACGGTTTTGGTTTGTTGAGGCAGGTGCAAAACCGTGTCCCATTTGGTTGGCACGGTATCCTTGGTTCGATTACGAACCGGATTAGCGAGGCTACGGAAGCATTTCTGATATCGCCATCTGTGGCTTGACAATTATAGTACGGATGAGGACCACATAAAATAACACATGTTTGATAGCGGCTTTGGCGGATTCGGATTTGATTCTTAAACTCTCTCATCATCGTTAATAGCATCGGTCAATCCACCAACTCACTCCTCCGACGTAGTTATCATTGGTAGCAATCTTGAAACAAGAACGGTTCCTAGGCGAAGAAACTTTTGACTTATTCTCGATAATCATTCTAATGTCGGTGGGCATACGACTCAAGATATTACCACCGGCGGCTGCGTTAAGCGAATCTTGATCGGATGGAGTAAGAGCATTATAGAGCGTATCAATCGATGGAGATCGGTAAAACCGTGATTCGGGCATTTACGTAAAAGTTCCTTGAATCTATCCCATGCTTCTCCAAAACTCTCGTCAAATTTTTGTTGAAAATTTATGATTTGATTTCGTAACATTGTGATTTTTGTGGAGGAAAGAACTGGTTCACAAACTTCTTAGAAAGATCTTCCCATGTTGTAATCGGTGAGGGTTCTTTTGAGCCAAGTCCGGGCGCCCCCTCAAGGAAAATGGAAACAATCTCAACTTAGCTGACTCATGAGTGGCGCCCGAAAGTTAATCGTAGAACAACTTGATTAAACCAACGGAGATGTGCATGGGGCTCCTCATGATCTAAACCACAAAAAGGTTTATTAGACACCAATTGTATTAGATTTGTTTTAAGTTCAAAATTTTCGGTGTTAATTGGTGGAAGTACGATAGCATCAAGTAGCCGTCTACGGGAGCTTGAAGTAACTTTCGTTCATCGTTCAGTATCGCCATGACGGGTTCTTCAACGATAGTACGTCGTATGCTCGAATATTCTCGATTCGTCACGTCGTGATTGAGAGCGATGTCGCATGCACTTAAAACCAAGTCAATTAAAAAACCGATATTGAAAACACAGTGAACTTATAACAATAATCCCAAGTGAATAAATCACCTCTACAAGACAAACGCACAAGCGAGCGGAGAAGCTTTGTAGGTCGCGAAGCTTATTAAAAACCCGCTTCTTTCATTAAATTTAATGTCGGCCGTCCTTATACCCACCAAACAGTTTGTTTATCCGATAGAAGTAAATCAATTCACAAGCGACACAAAGGCAAGTTTTTGATCTTTTGTTCGGGAACTTATAATGATAACACCTCAGTTGAGAATGTTATATACTTGGTATCTTCTATTTATTATCAAAAACAAAGAGAAAATCTTTTGTATTTTAATCTGATATATATATATACAAAAGAAAAAGGAAAATATTTTTTTACTTTTTTTTTTATTTTTATAGAAAATAGTAACTTCACGAATGAAGGATCTCAAGTCACTAATCGACAAACTTCAAACGATATTGTCGTGACACAACCTCCCCGGCAACGGCGCCAAAAATTGATTTAGGTTTAAAATTGAAGGCTTAAGGGTTATGTGTGTGGATAAATCCTCAATATCAATATCAAAAATAATCACGAAGATAGATTCAAATTCTCTTAGGAAAAAGAATAATAAATCAAATCCCGTGTGTGATTGTGTATACGGATTAGTCAACCCGAATCGTTTTCCCAAGCAGTGATTATACCAACGTCGTTCTTGGTTTGGATTTTAATGCTCGATGTTTTGATTTGTTTGATTTTGATTATTAAACTACGGGAATAGGGAAGGTAATTAAGGGAATCTATTCTACGGGAAATCCTAAACGCGAATTAAACTAAAACGTAATTAACAAACGCGAATAAAAATGCAACTACGTCTAAACGATACCCTAAAAATGCCTAAAAGTACTTTTACTCTAAAAATGTAATAAGAAAACTATTTTAGAATTAAAACTAATTTTTTGGATTTTTCTTGATTTAATAAAAATTAAAAACTAATTTAAACTATTTAAATCTATGAAAAATACCAAATCGAAAGAGAAAAATGAGGAAAAATTTTTTATGCTTTTTTATTTTCTTAAACTATTAAAATTGAAAAATTATTTTTTTGGAACTTTTTCTCAATTGTTTTCAATAAAAGCTAATTAAAATTGATTAAAATCTAATTTAAATTGAGAAAAATAGCAAATAAAGACCAAAAATTATGAAAATCACAGGAAAAATCTAAAATGATATTTAGAATCTATGAAAAATGAAAAAGAAGCAGGCTATGTGTGAAATAATGAAGCTATAGTGCAACTGATGAAGGAATAAGCTACTAATTAAGGGCAAATAAGCTACTAAGCTAACCAAACATAAACAGAAGCTATCTTATACTAGAATAAGCTATAAGCAACTACTAACACCTATTCTAAACAAGCCTAAAGCTCAAATCAGTGAAATAAGCCAAGCCTTATTCCACCAATTCAGTGAAACACCCCTACTGTTGGGGCTTATGCACCAGCTTATAGAATAAGCAAAACAGAAATCAACTTATGCAGTCCTATAGACCACCTGGCCAGCTACAATTCCACCAAATTTCAAGTCCTAACTCACAAAATTGAAGCCTATGCAACAAATGCAAATCTGCCTGATTCACACTGAAGTGTGAACAGGGCAGATGGAAGCTAAAGTACTAGCTTATAAGAAGCTCAAGATGATTGAACCAGTTGAAACAAAAAGTATTTATCAGATTAAGACCAGATGAAAATTTAATATCCAGAGTTTCAAACTATAAAACTCAGTTATGACTCAGAAAATGATTCACAAAGTTTGTTGCAAAACTGTTTTTGAAGATTGTGACGATTTGACTATTGATGAGAGGTGTAAACTTTGACCAAACTCAGTTTTAATCAAACTTATGAAGCTGATTATGAAGATTAAACACTAATAATGATTACCTAAAACTAGATCTAGCAATTTTGAATCAAATTGTAACTAATGAAACCAACGATTTTGGAAAGCGAAGCTAGATCGATTCAAGCTTGATTTGACTTAATGAGTTATCACGCAATTGCTAAGACCTTAATTGACTTCCAATTAACTACTGAAACTTGTATCAAACACTAAACACTTATCAACTAGCCTTAAACAGATATATCAGTGATCCAAACACTCTTTATACTCGTATAATGAACTAGATGACAGATAATGATCAATTTAGACTAAACAAACATCAAACATCAATCAAACAGTAACAATTACAACTAATGAACAGATTCAAACACTGATTAAATAAGCACATCAGATTATGAACTTACAAGGTGCCTTAGCCACTGGCGCTGCCAGTGAAGAAACAAGGAACCCTAGCCTAACAACCCCTACCTAATCAATTCCGCTCAACATGAACCCTGATCCACTGCGCACCAATCAAACGGATCCGGATCCAAATTCAGTGAAACACATCATGTCAGCAACTGTAGCATCTGATTCAACTTGAGATTTTGGTGTTTTGAGAATGAAATGAATATAAGCTCACACTAAGCTACTAGAAAGCTTAAATGAACATATAAACAATAAATCGATGCAAGTTACTCCAAAATCTGAGATCTAAAGTGATTTTTAATTTTCAAATGATTTTATGTGATTTTTTTGTATTTTTGAGATTTTGATGAAACAAGCTAAAAACAGTTTAATAATACTATAATAAGTACTAAAATAAGTTTAAGAACAGATTTAGAATAATAGAAACTTAGACAAACAACTGAAAATGAAATGCAAATTTATATTAATAAGGAAAATTGAGTACAATACGAATTACAAAATATTTAAAACATTAAGATTGTAAATAACCACTACAACTAAATCTAGAGATTAAAAATCTGAGAAAGTAAGATACATCAAGTGAATGAGAAATAAGGTCTATATATAGCCAAGCTAAGGATTGGAAGCTTCTCGAATTCTTCCCTTTGTGTTTTTTAGCTCATTTTGCCACCCCTTGGATCATAATAACCGCTTCCCTCTCATCACAACCCTTGGATTTAATCTATGACAAGTTACTACCAATCGGAGAGCTTGAATGTGTCCTTATAGCACACGGATTACGAAGTGTCAGCCCCATGTCAAAGTCGTAATAAAATTTAAACTGCTCTTAATTGTGGTTATTTTTGATTAATTAACCGGAAGGTAATTTAGGTCTATAGATCCGGTTTGGGTAAAAGGGGTAAAAGGATGGCGGGAATGATTTTTTATTATAACCAGGCGTTTGGAGGGTAATAAATGGGTTGACCTGTATTAAGAGCGGGTTTGGATTGGTTTCTCGGGTAATATATGTGTTTTGTTGGGCTCGGGTATTATTTTTCTTTTAAATGTAGAAAGTTAAGTGTAGGTTTTGGATTGGATTTAATATGAACCCAAGATAGCTTTTAAGGACCAATCTTGTACAACTTGAATTTTCCAAGGACTAAATGTGTAATTCTGACAATCTCATCAAGGGCTAATCATGTAAAGCTTAAATAATCCAAGGGTGTACTCAGAAAATTGAATCTTCGGGACCAATTTTGTCAAAACCGAAAGTGCAGGGTCATTCTTGACTTTTCTTCAAACTTTTCAACTTCAAAAATCATCTTCGATAATAGAATCTTCCAAAATACATAATCTTGACCTTCCAAAGCTAAAACTCTCTTGATCTCTCGTGTCCGGATTTACATTTGATTTGGATCCTTTTTGCGTGTTTTTGCATATCCGTACCTGCACAAGCACAAACTCAAGAAAACCACAAATATCAGCAATAAACGGCTTTTCCTTGGTTGTTTTGGGTCTATATTGATAAAGAAAAGGTATGTGTTTAAGCACATATCAAGCGCGCACTTTTGAATTGATCGACTCAAGATAGACAACTCTCATGCGAGATCAATTACATTTTGTATAGTTAAAGAGATACATTGTCACCTTTTAGGTGACAACTAGCTCTAATAACTATCTTGAAGGTGTGGACAACCCTAAAGATTGTCAAACCGACAAAGTTCATGTCTCCATCAGAGTTTCATGGTACATTCTACTTGGACAAGTCCTTTGCGTGACACGTTTACATCACTAGCGAACTAGCTTGAAATTATTACCCGTCCAGGACAAGTCTTTTTCGAGTTACTAACGTTAAGATATCACAATTCGGGTTGAAGTCTTTTTACACGAGAGTTCATATAGCAAAACACAACATATTTCTTATCACGTATTTTTTCTCCCCCTAAAAAATGGCATATAAATGTTATTTTGGAAGAAATGTTGAGAATAAATATGACCATTTTGAGTTTTGTGGGAAGATAACCACTGAGAACAATTTTGTGAACAAAGATTTTAAGTCAAATTCCCTTCAACGAGTGATATAAACGGTTGAGGTTTTGAAAAATCATAAGGGAAGTACTTGTTTTTGAGCAAAACCTTGAAAGTGAAAGATTTGATAGGTTTTACTCAAAACTAAGAAGTTCCTTTATAAGGATTGTGGCACAAGCGCACCACGGTCCTTTATTTACAAGTGCGGGTTGTACACTGAAATGTGTGCACAAGCCATAGACATAATAAATCATACATCCAAAGTTATAATGAAAGAAGCGCCTTCGGGTACCGGGTAGTCGTAGATGTTGCTGTGAGTGCGGAATTCAAGAAAGCCTGATGTTAATCCTGGCCGACCTCCAACATAGCTTTCCAATCTTCTCGAATCATCCCCGATACAACCGCTCATCAATCATCGTGATGATCCTCTTCACATTTCTTCTCATTCTGAGAATTCCATCGCTTAGGAGACCCAATCTTCTCATGTATATCCTTCAACCGATAAGCCAATCCGTCCCTAACCATCTTCAAAGTGTGATCCCCAAACTGGTGAAGATCTCTACACGCCATTAAGCAATTTCTTTGAAGTTCATCATGTAAAGCATTGACGATGAGTGTGTAAATACTCATCATTTTGTCTTATCCGAATGCCAAAACACTTAAAAACACTCAATATGCAAAGAAAATACAAAATATATCCAAGGATTGTATTTTATATGTTCAGATGCAAAATGTTTAAAACATGAAAAATGAGCTAAGTTTGCATAATTGGTGCCACCCTCAACTTTCAAATCTTGACAAAATCAGGTCCCCGAGCATTTGTTTTGAAATAAAAGTCAACCCAAGTCCTTTTAAAATCAAAATTTATCAAAAATGATCCTGGGTAAAATTTTGGAGAATTTACAAGTTTGGTCCTTCAAGTTTCAAAATTGGCAAAAATAGTCCTTGGAAGTTTAAAAATGGAAAATTATCTTTTATGGTCCTTGTACTAATGAAACTTGCAAGTTTGGCCCTTGGAATAACTTTGGAAGGTTTACACATCCAGCCCCTCATTTTTAGAAAATTACAAATATGGTCCTTGTGATAATCCAAAACCAAACTACTTCTTTGTATTATTAACCCACCAACCCAAAGAACCCCTATCAATAACCCTTGAACCCCCATTTTGACCCCGGCCCAAAACCAAATTAATATAAAGCTGGGTCAAACTTGGTCAAACATTGAGCCTTCTCCTTCCTCCCCACTCTGCGCACAAAACCTCCCAAAGAAGAGCCTCCCCTCATTAATGCTTCCCCACTCCTTTTCTCCTCACCAACACACTATCCATCACCTCTTGTCCCCTCCTCTTCACCTGGTCCAAAACTCATAAAGAAAGCAAACGGCCACTGCTCACCTTTTGGCCAATTTGCAAATCAAAGGCTAAGATGTGTTACAGAGATCCAATGGTGGTGGAAAACCGTAGTTCCTACAGGAACCCTAATGATCACATATAAAAGGAAAGAGAAGGCTGGAAGAAATCTATCTAGTGTAATTTTAATTTTCTTAGTCATATTAATCAATTTAAGTTTTCTAGTGTATGTTTTAGTTTCAAATACTGTATTTATCAATCTCAGTATTTCAAACCTTTCAATAATCAATTTCAAAGTTCACCATTTCATGATTGTGTAATTTTCATGTTAAAAATCTCATATTAGCTTAAAGTTAATTATAGTGGATGATAAGGACTCAAAAGCTCACATAAGCTCCTTATAAAGCTTTTTAAAAGCTTTAGAAACTTTAAAACTCGCTTATTTAAAAATCAAAAATACAAAAAATTAGTTATAAATCAAAAATCAAAGAAGCATGGAGCAGGGTTGATTCGGATGGCCTTTGGTTTAGAGTTTGGGAAGTCAGTAGGGTTTTTTGGTCCTGATTTCTAGTTTTAAGCCTGGTTGCATTTGTGTTTTTCTTCAAATTTCTTATTCATCAAGGATCAAGAATGGCTATTTTTTTGTGTTTCTAGGCTTTATTCATGCTTGTTAGTCATAATATAGTTTAAAATAATCAGTTTGTTCTTTAGAATTGGTAGTTGCTTTGAAATCTCATTTTCACATTTTTAATAGCATAATGTTTGTTCTTAAGTTTTATGCTTGTATCAATTGTTTAATGCTAATGTGGACATGTTATATGCTAATACAAAGTTTTGAATCAGTGTTGATTTCTAAATTCATGTATATTGTCAAGTTTCATTGATTTGTTCTATATCATTTACAGAGTTAATTATATTTGCATCTGAGGTTGTCAGTGGTTTAGGTCATTGTAGTTAGGTGTTATTTGGTTAAATTAACTTGGAATCATTAATAGTTAGGATTGGATTTATAGAATAGTTGTTTGATATTTGCATTTCGCACTCCATAACCTCATGTGTTTGGTTTAAGGTGAAATTTTAGTTCAAGCTTATTCAGAGGTCTAAGTTAGTCGAGTTAATCATTTTTAGGTTAGTTAGACTTAATTTGATCATTGTTTTGTTTCTGTAACCATTCATAGTCAAATTGGCATTTAATCTGATCTCACATTCTTATTAGTTAGTGTAGGATTGAGTTAGCTTGCATTTTAGGCTTAAATCATTATAGTTGAGCTTATTTGAGTCACTTTGCATCTAAAATCATCAAATACACTGCTTTTGAAGATCAAAATCCATTTTAGTCAAAACTTCAAAATCGATAAAAGTTAAGTGGAGAAAGTGATTTTTGGCAAAACTTTGTTGATTTTTCATGGATTCAATTCTGGTTTAAAGTTTTTGAAATTTTAGGAAAATCAAGATTAGTTGGTCTAGTTTTGATAAATCATTTTTGGAGAATTTTTGGAATTTTTCTTAAGCTCTAAACAAGTCGCTCAATAAGTCGAAAATCCTCTGCTCACACACTCAAAGACATACCGAGTGTGTTACAGTAACTGAAAAGAACTATACGTTTCTATATTAGCTTGTTAGGATCTAAAAATTGGTCTAGTTGTTCATTGGTTAGTGATCTTGAGTACCTCACTTCTGGTTTTCAGTTTGGTTCACTAGATTAGCTTATAATTTAGCTTAAAGTAGGTGATTAAGGGCCGTTTGGCATATTGAGAGTTGAACTCTGGTCTCGAGCTTTTTTTCTTTTGCTTGTGCTTTTTGGGTCCCAATCAGTTGCAATAGCTCATTTTAGGTTAGATTTAGGCTGTAGTAGCTTATGGTAGCTTTTGGATAGCTTATTTGCTTATTTGAAGTGCTTATTCAAACTGCTTATTTGCCCAATTCAGCTTATTAGTGGGCTTATCTAACTTTTTATATTTTTCCCAGGCTTAGTATAATATTTTAGATTTTCCATAAAATTTCCATATTTTTCCTAGCTCATTTAGTCCTTTTCTTATTTAATATTAGTTTTTAAGTATTTTTAAATCATTTTTAATTAATAATAAATACATAAAAAGTCTAAAAAAATATATTTTCAGTTTTAACATTAGTTTTATAATATTTTAGATTTTTCCAATTTATAATTTCATTTTTAGGGTAATTTCCTATTTTCTTGTATTTTAATGTATTTTTAAATGGTTAAAAATAGTTTTTAATTAATAATAATTAGATAAATAGTTTTAAAAATAATTTTCTTTTTCCAATAATTTTCTAGTATTATTAGGATTGTAAAAATATCATTTTCATATCCATAGGTGTTTTATTCTTTTAAATTTACGTTTTAAATTTTACGCTTACGCAAAAATTCAAGAACGACGCGCATTTTAGGTTTTAATCGCTAAACGATTTTAAATATAGAATTAAAGGACTTCAAAGTTTATTAGATTTAATTTCCTTAGTATAATCAATCATAACCCCTTTCCGCTCAATATCACCCGATCACTACGCTGCTTAGCTATTCAATCGCGACAACTCGCTGGGATTTAATCCACCGGAACACTATACTCTCCTCGGACTTTATTGCATTCCGCATGGATCGCTTGACTTTTATGGTTGACCATTCACAAGTGGTTGACTAATAAAAGAGAGACCGTCGAGCTTAATTAATTTTACGCCACGAGTGAAGCAATAGTCTTACGCTTAGCAGATTAGTGATTTGAATATTCACTCCTTGTTTATACCATCTATATATATTTATATTTTCTTATAAAAAACCATAAAACCCAAAAGATTCCTCTTTCCCCATTTTCATAATTTCTTCGACTATGAGATTTCTTAGAGTCAACTCTTAGTGCATGCGATCGTTTTTCCGTACCACAAGTCCACTTTCGTGAGCTTTTGTAAGTATTCCACGTAGACGCAGGGGACGTTCGCTTCCTCACCGCCATCGAGGAACGCTTAGCACCACCACCCATTACAATGGCAGTAAGATAAACCGATGAATGAGCTTCTCCAATCACCCATTGAGGGTTACGGAGATGCCATTGTTGTCCCCACCATCGCTACGATACCTTCGAGCTCATAACCGGGTTGCTTAATCTTGTAACCCAAAGCCAATTTTATGGTTTTGAGCGGACGACCCTCATGCAAATATTCGATGGTTCAACAAGATTGCATCGACCATCAAATACAAGAATGTCCCACATGAAGCAATTAAGCTTCGCTCCCATTCTTCTTTAGAGGACAAGCCCTGATTTGGCTTGAGAAACACCCCCCTCGTTCCATTGAGACATGGGAGGATTTAGTCACTAAGTTTGTTAACGAATTATATCCTCCATCCCGAACTACAAGTCTTAAGAATGAGATAATGAAATTCACCCAAAGATTTGATGAATCATTCGGTGAGGCATGGGATCGTTACAAAGAGTTGCTCCGAAAGTGTCCATCATGGTTTTTTCGAGTTAATGCAAATGGATACTTTCTACAATGGTCCGGCTGTCGACCAAGACTCTTTAAATGCCTCGGAGGTAATTTCCTTAGCAACCACAAAAGAAGCCTTGCAAATCATAGAAACAAGTCCCGTGTCCGCCTGCACGAACAAAGACATCGCCTCCCGTGATAATGCGTGACCTTCTACTTCATTTCACGTGAGTACATCTAGCACCGATGCTAAGATTGACAAACTCACGGATGCTATTCAGGCTTTGGTTCTTGCTAACCAAAAGAAAGTCACTTTCACACAAACACCATCACATGGTGAAGTGAAGAAAGTCGAGGTTCGGTCACTTGTGGCGGCTCACGCATACTACAACCGTGACCGCCACGGATGGTAGTCCATTTGAAGCCAATGCTATAGCCGGTACTTCACATCAAGGAGGTAATCAATACCGCCCTCAAAATGAACCAAACTACCGTGCTAATACTTATCGCACCACCGGTTTTAACCAAAATCATAACATGCAAAACCGAATCGAACCAACCTAGAATGAACCAAGGTTATCAAAACCAAGGTAATTTCTATCCCGAACCAAATCAAGGTTTCCAACATCAAGGAAACTTTAATCAAAACAATTTCAATCGAGGGAATCAATTTCAGGGAAATGTGAATCCTAACCAAGGAAATTTTCAACAACAAGGTTATAATCAAAACATACGACCTCAAAATTTCCCTCCACCTCCTCCAAAGATCAACATCCGATGAGCTTTTAAAACAATTCATGAAGTCTCAAGAGGAGACAAAAGATTGTTGATCACTTCGATCGCCGAACTAAAGAAGTCTTTAAATGATCAACCCTGCTCGTGAAAACTTCCAAGCAACACCATCGCTAACCCGAGGGCGATGCTAAAGCGATCACAAAAGAAGTGGTGTATCATACGAAGGACCCATTGTTCCTCCCTTCTTCTTCCTATAGTGGAACGTGAACATAAGGCGACAAAGGACAAGGAACTTCCTACTAATAACGGAGGTACCAACGATGTCCAACCTCGTTGTCCGAAACCCAAGTCTAAGCCGAGTTGTTTTGATTCACATGACATCCTCGGTTGAAACCGAAACCCAAATCCTCTATTCCTTACCCATCACGCGAATGAACGAAGTCTCCGAGAAAGCTACTCAACAAATGGAAAAGTTCTTCCAAATATTTCAAGAACTACACTTTGACATTAGCTTCGCAGATGCTATCATTCTGATGCCCAAGTTTGCATCAACAATCAAACGCTTGTTAAGCAACAAGGAAAAACTGCTTGAGATGGGAAAACTCCACTAAACGAGAACTCGCCAAGCAGCTATCTGAAGAAGTTTCCGATAAGCTTGGAGATCCTAGAAAATTTCTCTTACCTTGTGTATTTCCAAGAATGGTTGAATGCTTTGCCTTAGCCGATCTTGGTGCAAGCATTAACCGATGCCTCATTCAAGTATGGAAGAAACTTTCTTCCGCACCTTACCCTACATGCTTGACTCTCGAGCTTGCAAATCGTTCAATATCCCGGCCCACTTGGCATTGCCGAGGACGATTTGTGAAAAGTAGGAAAGTTCCATTTTCCAGTGACTTTGTAGTCGTTGATTTCGATCGTTGATCCACGGTTCCTCCTTACATTGTTGGACGAGGATTCCTAAGGACGGGCCATGCCTTTATTGATGTATTTGAGCATGAAATCACATTACGTGTGGGTGATGAAGCCGTTACCTTTAACCTCGATCAAACTTCAAGGTACTCCTCAAACTATGATGCCGAATCGTTAACCGAATCGATGTAATTGATATTGCTTCAGAGGAGTACTCTCAAGAGTTTCTTGGGTATTCTCATAATTCTGTGAGTAGGGATCCCACCACATCTTCTCAACCTATCATTTCCGACCCTTCCCCTTCTCTCACTCCGTTTGAGGGAAGAGACTTCATATTGGAAGAGATTTGTCACAATTCTCAATTTCCGGTCATTTCTCACATTTACTATTTCATCGTTTATCGTAAACTAGGTTTACGAGTATCAAATTCACGTAACCGTAATGGTTTAGCTGTGAATTCATGATCATATCATCAAGGCATTTCATATAGACTAGGTTTAGTCTATATTTCATTAGCATCATTGTCATCATAGTAGTTTATGCATGATTTTGCAATCTACATTAAACGCGTAATTTTCATATTAAATAAACGTTATCGCTTGATTAATTATTTTGAACAATTGATCTGTTACTTCCAAAAATTATCCCGATATATTTTTATACTCATATTAAGTTTATAAAAATAATATTATGACTTTACCCAGTGTTTTAAATTTATTTTGTATATAAATTGTTATATTTATATAATTACGACGATTTTCTTAAATTCTACACGATTATTATTATTTCACTCAAATTTGCCAAGAAATGTATTTTTATAATTTTTATGACCTAAATATATTTTATCTTGACCCGTGAAAATTTATTTTTATCTAACGCTACCTTAAATATTCAAATGGGTACACAATTTACCACAATTCTTCAATTAACTTACAAGTAATTATACATAATACATAATAAAAAAAAACATATAAGTGAATGATAACACCCCCTTGTCGACAAGGGGGTGGTGAGTCATTGAGGTGAATCACATTGTTTTACAAATATCTACCCAAGTATACATGTATTATTCAAAATCAAACTCATTTCACTTCATTTTGCAAATAAAAGATCAAACTATCTATCTTTCCTTTCTCTCTTGCAAACCGGCCAAACCAAGGACCAAGGAGGATCATCACAAAAATTTTCAAGACAAGGTTTTAACACTCTAGTTACACTCTTTGTATAGGTTTTGAAATAAAAACCTAGGGTGTTTAGGAAAAATCCTTTGTTCTCATAAACCTCATCAACTACTAGTAAGCATTTCATACATATCATTATTTTTCATATTCATTTCTATGTTCATTTTTATTATGCACAAGTAAAACATGCAAGTTATGTGATGTTTATACCACTTTTTAAGGTTTTTAAGTGTTACATATATATAATCCATCCTATAATTACTCCTTGTTATATATTATTTTTGGTGATGTCTAGGAACCCATGACACCCTAAGAAGGTGTATGGTAGGATTAGAATAGCTTCGGAGTTGTTTTGAATGGGTTAGAATAGGTTTGGCGCGAAAAAAACTCATTTCGACAAGTTTGCAAAAGGGTCTGTCCTTATTTTCGAAATCTGGAAAATCAGACAGTAGGTAAAAATTTTTGGCCTAGATATTTAGAAAATATACTTTAAAACGAAACGCGGGCGTCGCTTGAACGGATTATAACGGAGCTATAACGAAGAAGTTATGAATTTTTCAAGTTGGCGACGAAAACTATAATTTTCTGAAATTTCAGCAAGTATTGTTTATTTTGTACGAGTCAAAAATGAAGCTTGGGCGTTGTAAATTATGTCGACTTGTCAAAAATATGTTAGTATACTTTGATACAAAGCTAAGGACATTTAAAACGTAGAAAACGGATTTGTAACGATTAAATTATACACGTTTACAAAAGTTGCCGTAACTTTAAAATATAAGAAAAACTATATAATTTCTAATAGGCAAATATTACGGCAAAACTAGAGACCATGTTGAAGGTTGTTTTTAACATTAATGAAGAACTTTTTATAAAGTGATGTCTTCTAATAAAAGTAAGTTCGCCAAGTATATTTTCCAAAATGTTCGACCGTTTTTCTAGCGGAGTTGTAATGACTTAATTATGGTTACTCAAACTTGGCCGAAAACCATCCTTAAACTATACTTTGGACTAAAGTACCATACTTAACCTATATTTTCCTTTGTGATCGAGACCTTTAGGATGGAAACTTAAACACTAAAACTTTGAGATAATGATAGGAGCTTCCAAAAACCGTTGAGTTTGGTTCCTAACGCTCGATGTGCACCATTTTACGACTAGCTTTTAGAGGCCGCTTTAGTCACTTTCATGGATATTTCAACGACATTATTTTACGACGAAAAGTTATATTCTCTTAATAAATCACTAAATGATTATCGTCGGATATCATTTCTACATAAATACATGTAAAGTAATTTAAAAATGGTCAAGACGTTATAAGATTATTCTTTGACGAAAAATTTTATATTTCAAAAGTGTACAAGTGGTATGGATATCATATGAATTTGCATGCACGACATTGTTTCATGACTTATATTAGAGCATATCATTTCTAATAGGTCGCGGTTAGAGTGTTGCGTCTCATTTCTGTGCATCCACTCTGTCATCATAACTATTACAACAGGTGAGTAATCACACCCCCTTTTTACCGTTTTGCTATATTTTTAGGGCGAAATGCATGAACCATACTTGAATTGAATTGATTCTTACTTTTGTGAACTCTTTGACTTGAACATTTGAATTTGAAACAAATCCTTGAACTTAAATATAAACTTATGACTTGTTTGGACTTATTGAACCGTACGTGTTATGACCTTGACCTAAAGTCTCCCATGTTCGGAGCATCACTATAAAGTCTCCCTTGTTCGGAGCAACCTAAAGCCTCCCCGGTCCGGAGCAGAGTGTCTCACTATGTTACGGAGCGTTCTCAAAAATTCTCGCCTTATTGGTGGAGTGTGCAAATTCTCCCTTGTTCGGAGTGTTCTTAATTGTATATAATAGTTGTATGATGTACCGTTCGTACATTTGCATTGTTAGTCTCCTATTAGTAGGTAGTATGGATAGCGCTATTAGAGGTCGGCCAACCTCTCGTCCACTATGTTACGGGATGCATATTATTTATTCTAGGGGCTTTGCACGCATACATTATTATATACGTGGTACTATATTGTGAATTATTATGGTAACTTATACTCGACTATTAGACACACTATATTTTGTGCAATGGGTTGTGAACACACAGGTTGCAAGTTTTGTATGGGCGAAACTTGGAACTGAGTGGATTTACAATGCCTTTGCTTTGGGAACTCATTTGACCTCGTGTGCTTGAACATAAACTAGACATACTACTTTTGGCAATATTGTGAACACACAGTTGCAAGTTTTGTATAGGCGGAACTTGGAACTGAGTGGATTTACGATGCCTTTGCTTTGTGGACTATTTTCGATGACCGAAACTTTTGTCTCTTTCTTACTAGTTTTCTTATTTTACGAACGCGTGTATACTCACCAACTATTTTCATAGTTGACCCGCTTTTTCTCTCATGCATTTCGGTGATCGTTAGTAAGCTTTTCTACCGTGTCTTGCATAATGAAGTTTTTACTTGTCACTACAAATCGTTATGTAATAAAACGAGACATTTTGGAATCTAAACTTTGTAATATATTTGCCGATGACGGCTAAACTGGTATTGTAATGGTGTACTCTTTCTTTTAAATCTTAACGTTGGTATGTTCTATTATCTTGTGCTTATGTTCCCTTCCGTTACACCTCGTGTTTCCGCCTCCGGCAGGGTGTGACAGATTGGTATCAGAGTCAAAGGTTATAGAGAATGCCGATTTTTCAAAAATAAAAATCACAGCTATAACCGGAATAATTTTTTTTTATTTAAACATTGAACATCATCCGAGTCAACTAGTCCTATCGTTGCATCGTTAATCATAAAGTATACATAGCCTGATCAACTA
Source organism: Chrysanthemum makinoi (assembly GCA_910596185.1). Taxonomy (NCBI): domain Eukaryota; kingdom Viridiplantae; phylum Streptophyta; class Magnoliopsida; order Asterales; family Asteraceae; genus Chrysanthemum; species Chrysanthemum makinoi. Next base: position 295,961,577 of record OU343221.1, read on the forward strand.
TGTCTAATTTATGAAGAACCATGCAATGATAAGAAGGGTAATTTTAAATCATGTTTAGTCGAAGTCTTTAGAGTCCGTCACCAAGTTGCATTGGTCGGGTGGATATGCATAGCATGTTTTTACGTTCACGTCTACATTACCGTACCTTGTTTATACCTTTTCCATCTTTCGCCTTGTTAGACATAGCATGTCTCTGTTCCTGTCATATTTCGATCACTATAACACATTACTACCGTTCTAAACCTCATCCGCCTTCGTCAAAGTGTCATTTACTCAACCCGATATTTTGGTCCATTCAAGATCATGGCGCTAAACACACGCCAGGAGTCAACAACAACGGCAACCCAAACAACAATGACAATCCAAACAACAACGCTGACCGAATAGCGGATCTACTCACCTAGATTATGATGCACCTTGATGCTAGACGAACCAACAACGGAGAAGGTACTTCAAACACGGTCATGGATGCGCTACAAGACTTTCATGACATGCAAGCCGATGGAATTTTATGGTACTGAGGGTGCCATTGACCGTTAACCCGGTTCGAGAATGTTGAGTCGAAACTTAGTATCACGAAGTGTGCTAAAGGAAACAAGGTTGAGTTCTCTGCTGGTCTACTACAAGGTCGAGCATTGACTGTGGAACAACCAACCGCAGACTAGAGGAAGAGGGGCTGCAAATGTGTTATCTTGGGAAGCATTTAAAAAACTACTAACTGATGAGTACTGCAGAAAAGATGAAGTGCAAAAGCTGGAAGCGAAATTTTGGAATCACTTGATGGTAGGAGTAGAGGTCGACAAGTACACGATCCGCTTCCACGAAGTTAACTAGGATGGTTCCTCACATGGTTTCCACTATGGAGAAGTTGATCGACCGATATATATGGGGATTGATACCGGAAATTAGGAGGGACGCACCTCGTCCTAACCCAACCACTCCTGCACCCAAACATTTGCCAGCTGGGGCATGGCGCATCGCTGACAAATGATGTGATCGTCCGAGAACTAACAAAAAGCAAACGACAATGGACGGAAGCTTAATGGAGGATCGCCAGGGAAGTCAAGACCGGATCAAAGAAAACAAGAGGCAGCGAATAACCAGAACTATGGAGCGACCACCGTGAGCCGCAAAGGATATACAGGTCCACATCCTATGTGTACTCGATGTAATTATCATCACTCGTGAGACCGGGCGCAGTGCCACAAATGTGGACGACGGGCCACATCGCTGAATTGCTCAAACAGACTGGGAACCAAGGACAAAGAAAAGCATGTTACGAGTGTGAAGTCTGGATCACCTTCGAACACCTGGCCCAAAGTTGAAAGGAACACCCAATCAAGGAGGTAATCGCCTAAACCTGGCGCCGGCAATAAGGCCCACAAGATCAGAACATTGAAGTTCCCCCTACACGTGGTCGAGCATTCTATCTGGGTACCGAGGAAGCCCGCAACGCTTAACGGGTACATTCTTTCGAACAACTACCTTATTTCATGTATACGACATGATTTTGATTGCATAACTTCCTTCCAATTTTTACCACGTTCACGACATTGATTAATTTGAGACCTATCGATATTGACTTTAGTTGTAAATTATGTTGTTGATTTGATTTGTGTAAGCAAATCCAAGAACGAACAGATCTTTCAAAAGACTTCATTCAAGGATGTTGAATCCTATCATACTAACAACTTGTTTCCTAGCTTGATCTAGTGACAGTTCTTGTTTGATGAGTTGCGAAAGTCAAGCTAAGAGTCAAGTTTTTTTTACTCAAAAGGTCTTTTGAGGATCGTTCGGTGTTGGGTAAGTTTACCCTATCAAATCTAATCACGGGCATGTATTTAGTTGGATGAGGAACCCATATGCATGAGCATTGACATGATCATTTAGACTATTCATACGAGCATGAACTTTTAGAACCTTTGTCATGTTCGGACTATAGTATCATTAATTGAATCACGAGGACGTGATTCCGCGGGACATGGGAAGAATGTCAAAATTCTCAATTTCCGGTCATTTCTCACATTTACTATTTCATCGTTTATCGTAAACTAGGTTTACGAGTATCAAATTCACGTAACCTTAATGGTTTAGCTGTGAATTCATGATCATATCATCAAGGCATTTCATATAGACTAGGTTTAGTCTATATTTCATTAGCATCATTGTCATCATAGTAGTTTATGCATGATTTTGCAATCTACATTAAACGCGTAATTTTCATATTAAATAAACGTTATCGCGTGATTAATTATTTTGAACAATTGATCCGTTACTTCCAAAAATTATCCCGATATATTTTTTATACTCATATTAAGATTATAAAAATAATATTATGACTTTACCCAAGATTTTAAATTTATTTTGTATATAAATTGTTATATTTATATAATTACTTTACGGTTTTCTTAAATTCTACACGATTATTATTATTTCACTCAAATTTGCCAAGAAATGTATTTTTATAATTTTATGACCTAAATATATTTTATCTTGACCCGTGAAAATTTATTATTATCTAACGCTACCTTAAATATTCAAATGGGTACACAATTTACCACAAGTCTTCAATTAACTTACAAGTAATTATACATAATACATAAAAAAAAGGTGATGATAACACCCTTGTCGACAAGGGGTTGAGTCATTGAGGTGAATCACATTGTTTTACAAATATCTACCCAAGTATACATGTATTATTCAAAATCAAACTCATTTCACTTCATTTTGCAAATAAAAGATCAAACTATCTATCTTTCCTTTCTCTCTTGCAAACCGGCCAAACCAAGGACCAAGGAGGATCATCACAAAAATTTTCAAGACAAGGTTTTAACACTCTAGTTACACTCTTTGTATAGGTTTTGAAATAAAAACCTAGGGTGTTTAGGAAAAATCCTTTGTTCTCATAAACCTCATCAACTACTAGTAAGCATTTCATATATACCATTATTTTTCATATTCATTTCTATGTTCATTTTTATTATGCACAAGTAAAACATGCAAGTTATGTGATGTTTATACCACTTTTTAAGGTTTTTAAGTGTTACATATATATAATCCATCCTATAATTACTCCTTGTTATATATTATTTTTGGTGATGTCTAGGAACCCATGACACCCTAAGAAGGTGTATGGTAGGATTAGAATAGCTTCGGAGTTGTTTTGAATGGGTTAGAATAGGTTTACGTGAGAAAAACTCATTTCGGCAAGTTTTGTAAGGGTCTGTCTTTATTTTCGAAATCTGGAAAATCCGACAGTAGGTAAAAATTTTTGGCCTAGATATTTAGAAAATATACTTTAAAACGAAACCGTGGCCGCTTGAACGGATTAAGACGAAGCTATAATGAAGAAGTTATGAATTTTTCAAGTTGGCGACGAAAACTATAATTTTCTGGAAATTTCAGCAAGTATTGCTTATTTTGTACGAGTCAAAAATGAAGCTTGGGCGTTGTAAATTATGTCGACTTGTCAAAAATATGTTAGTATACTTTGATACAAAGCTAAGGACCTTTAAAACTTAGAAAACGGATTTGTAACGATTAAATTATACACGTTTACAAAAGTTGCCGTAACTTTAAAATATAAGAAAAACTTTATAATTTCTAATAGGCAAATATTACGGCAAAACTAGAGACCATGTTGAAGGTTGTTTTTAACATTAATGAAGAACTTTTTATAAAGTGATGTCTTCTAATAAAAGTAAGTTCGCCAAGTATATTTTCCAAAATGTTCGACCGTTTTTCTAGCGGAGTTGTAATGACTTAATTATGGTTACTCAAACTTGGCCGAAAACCATCCTTAAACTATACTTTGGACTAAAGTACCATACTTAACCTATATTTTCCTTTGTGATCGAGACCTTTAGGATGGAAACTTAAACACTAAAACTTTGAGATAATGATAGGAGCTTCCAAAAACCGTTGAGTTTGGTTCCTAACGCTCGATGTGCACCATTTTACGACTAGCTTTTAGAGGCCGCTTTAGTCACTTTCATGGATATTTCAACGACATTATCTTACGACGAAAAGTTATATTCTCTTAATAAATCACTAAATTATTATCGTCGGATATCATTTCTACATAAATACATGTAAAGTAATTTAAAAATGGTCAAGACGTTATAAGATTATTCTTTGACGAAAATTTTTATATTTCAAAAGTGTACAAGTGGTATGGATATCATATGAATTTGCATGCACGACATTGTTTCATTGACTTATATTAGAGCATATCATTTCAATAGGTCGCGGTTAGAGTGTTGGCCTCATTTCGTGCATCCACTCATCATCATAACTATTACAACAAGTGAGTAATCACACCCCTTTTACCGCTTTTGCTATTTTTGGGGCGAAATGTATGAACCATACTTGAATTGAATTGATTCTTACTTTTGTGAACTCTTTGACTTGAACATTTGAATTTGAAACAAATCCTTGAACTTAAATATAAACTTATGACTTGTTTGGACTTATTGAACCGTACGTGTTATGACCTTGACCTAAAGTCTCCCATGTTCGGAGCATCACTATAAATTCTCCCTTGTTCGGAGCAACCTAAAGCCTCCCCGGTCCGGAGCAGAGTGTCTCACTATGTTACGGAGCGTTCTCAAAAATTCTCGCCTTATTGGTGGAGTGTGCAAATTCTCCCTTGTTCGGAGTGTTCTTAATTGTATATAATAGTTGTATGATGTACCGTTCGTACATTTGCATTGTTAGTCTCCTATTAGTAGGTAGTATGGATAGCGCTATTAGAGGTCGGCCAACCTCTCGGCCCACTATGTTACGGGATGCATATTATTTATTCTAGGGCTTTGCCGGCATACATTATTATATACGTGGTACTATATTGTGAATTATTATGGTAACTTATACTCGACTATTAGACACACTATATTTTGTGCAATGGGTTGTGAACACACAGGTTGCAAGTTTTGTATGGGCGAAACTTGGAACCGAGTGGATTTACAATGCCTTTGCTTTGGGAACTCATTTGACCTCGTGTGCTTGAACATAAACTAGACATACTACTTTTGGCAAGGGGTTGTGAACACACAAGTTGCAAGTTTTGTATGGGCGAACTTGAACCTGAGTGGATTTACATGCCTTTGCTTTGTGGACTATTTTCGATGACCGAAACTTTTGTCTCTTTCTTACTAGTTTTCTTATTTTACGAAACGCGGTATACTCACCAACTAATTTCATAGTTGACCCGTTTTCTCTCATGCATTTCAGGTGATCGTTAGTAAGCTTTTCTACCAAGTCTTGCATAATGAAGTTTTCACTTGTCACTACAAATCGTTATGTAATAAAACGAGACATTTTGGAATCTAAACTTTGTAATATATTTGCCGATGACGCTAAACCTGGTATTGTAATGGTGTTCTCTTTCTTTTAAATCTTAACGTTGGTATGTTCTATTATCTTGTGCTTATGTTCCCTTCCGTTACACCTCGTGTTTCCGCCTCCGGCGAGGGTGTGACAAGATTGAAGCATACTTGTCTAGTGATTCGGTTTCATGGGAAATTGATCACGCTCCAATTGACATTGAGGGGGACATTCTTCTCCTTGAGAAGTTGCTCAATGATGATCCATCATCAATCCCTCACACTAGTAATTCAATTCCAGATGAGGTTAATAACAATGAGATTAATCTGGAGGGAGATATTCTTCTTCTTGAGAAGTTGTTAAATCAGGACACTTCTCCTCCACTCCCTTCCGTTGAGCTTCATAACAAGGAAGTCAAGTCAGTTGAGAAAACTGAAGAATTTCCTGAGGTTGAACTTAAGGACTTATCACCTCATCTCGAGTATGCATTTCTTGAGGGTGATGATAAATTACCCGTCATTATTGCTCGAGATTTGAGTAAAGATGAGAAGATCCGCTCTCATAAAGGTTTTGAAGTTGCACAAGCAAGCAATTGCTTAGAGACTCTCCGACATCAAGGGTATTAACCCTAAATTTTGTACGCACAAGATTTTATTGGAGGATGATTTCAAACCAGCCAGTCCAACATCGAGGCGGTGAATCCTAAGATTCATGAGGTTATCAAACATGAAGTTCTCAAACTTCTTGATGCCGGTTTAATTTAATTGCATCTCTCTGATAGTCCTTGGTCACCCCATCCACTGTTCCAAAAAGGGTGGCATAAATGTTGTCACAAATGAAGAAAACAAGTTAATTCCAACTCGATTGGTTACGGGATGGCGTGTATATTGACTATCGCAGTTAAACGAAGCCACCCAGTAAAGACCATTTTCCTCTACCCTTCATGGACCAAATGCTTGAAAGATTAGCAGGAAACGAATACTATTGTTTCCTAGATGGTTTCTCGGGGTATTTTCAGATCCCCATTGATCCATAGGATCAAGAAAAGACCACATTCACCTGCCCATATGGAACTTTTGCCTACGACGATGCCTTTTGGCCTATGTAACGCCCCGCACGCTCCAACGATGTATGATGGCAATTTTCCACGACATGATCGGGGAAACAATGGAGGTGTTTATGGATGACTTCTCGGTCATTCGGGATTCATTTCAAACATGTCTCTCCCACTTAGAAAAAATGCTCAAACGGTGTGAAGACACCAATCTTTGTCTAAACTGGGAAAAGAGCCATTTTATGGTCAAGGAAGGAATTGTCCTAGGCCATAAGATTTCAAAAACGGGATTGAGGTTGACAAAGCGAAAGTGAATGTCATTGCCAAATTGCCTCATCCTACTACCGTCAAAGGTATTAGGAGTTTTTAGGTCATGCCGGTTTTTATCGCAGATTCATACAAGATTTTTCTAAAATCGCCTGGCCTATGACTCATCTCCTTGAGAAGGATGCTCCTTTTATCTTCTCACCGAGTGCATCGCTTTTGAAACATTAAAGAAAAGCTACTGAAGGCACCCATTCTCATTGCCCCGACCGGGATTTACCCTTTGAACTCATGTATGCATGCAAGTGATTTTGCTATCGGTAAGATCCTGGGCAACGTGAAAAACCAAGCATTTTCAGACCCTATCCACTACGAGTAAGACTATGACTGAAGCTCAAACCCATTACACCACTACAGAAAAAGAGCTACTAGCCGTAGTGTATGAGTTTGAGAAGTTTCGGCCATACCTAATCTTGACCAAATGCGTGGTATACGGATCACTTTCGGCTCTCAAATATCTCTTTGCAAAACAAGATGCAAAGCCGAGATTGCTACGTTGGGTTCTCCTCCCCGCAAGAATTTGATATCATTATACGTGATAAAAGGAGCCGAGAACCGCCGTCTGATCATCCATCCCGTCTAGAAAACCCTCACAAGGATGTGTTCGAGAAAAAGGAAATAAACGAAACATTTCCTCTCAAAACACTCAATGTGGTTTCTTTTCGTGGAGACCTCTACCCCATGGTTTGTCGACTTTGCAAATTACCATGCTGGTAACTTTGTGGTGAAAGGGATGTCGTCCCCAACATAAAACAAATTCTTTAAAGATGTAAAACACTACTTCTGGGATGACCCCTACTTATTCAAAATTTGCGGATCAAGTCATCAGCGATGTGTGTATGGTCGTGAAGCCAATGACATTCTCAAGGCTTGCCATTCGACCTCTTGGGGACATCATAGCCCTAACTACACTGCCAAGAAGGTGTTTGATTCCGGATTTTATTGGCCCACGATTTACAAGGATTCCCACGAATTTGTCAAAACCTGTGACGCTTGTCAACGTCACGGAAATATCTCATAAAGAAATGAAATGCCGCAAAACGCCATTCAAGTGTGTGAGATTTTTGACATCCGGGGCATTGACTTTATGGGGCCATTTCCTTCATCTCGAGGAAATAAATACATACTCGTGGCCGTTGACTATTTGTCAAAATGGGTTGAAGCGAAAGCTTTGCCTACCAACGATGCCCGAGTTGTTGTGAAATTCTTAAAATCTCTTTTTGCTAGGTTTGGAACTCCACGAGCTATAATCGTGATCGTGGTATGCATTTCTCGCAATGACCAGTTGATAGAGTCATGCAAAAGTATGGTGTAACTCACCGTCTCTCTATCTCACTACTTCAAACAAGTGGGCAAGTGGAAGTTTCCAACCGAGGATTAAAAGAATTCGAGAGGACAGAGGCTTAAAACCGTGCCTCTTGGTCGGATAAGCTAGATGACGCGACTCGGCCTTCCTGACAGCTTTATAAAACACCCATCGAGTGTACTCCATACAAGCTAGTGTACGGAAAGGCGTGTCATCTGCCGATTGAGCTTGAGCACAAAGCATACCGGGCTTTGAAACATGCCAACTTCGATATTTAGACAACCGGTGATCACCGGAAAGTTCTAATGAATGAATTAAATGAACTACGTGATCAAGCATACGAGAACTCTTTGATCTACAAAGAAAAGACAAAAAAGATTCATGACTCCAAAATCAAGAACCGTGTTTTCAACGTCGGTGATCGAGTCCTTCTTTTCAATTCAAGATTGAAGATTTTCTCAGAAAACTAAAATCCCCTGTCCGGACCATTCACCATCACTAAAGTATTTCCTTATGGAACTATTGAGTTATCTCAACCGATGGTCCAAATTTAAAAGTGAATGGTCATCGATTGAAGCACTATTTTGGAGAGAACATTCCACCTGTGGTTGTCCCGGATCTACAAACTTTCCCCATGAACCAATGAATGCGGGGATCGAGTCAAGCTAGCGACTGAATCAAAAACAGAGCACACCATATGGGTTTTCACCCATATTTCTGACTTCTTTCTATTTTCTACCACCCTAGTGTGGGGAGTTGCCGCCGTTGTATATAAGTTTAAAAAAATCACAAAAACAATGGCCGTAGTATTTCCCTTTTTACGTTCTATGTTTCGCATAAATCCGCCGTTTACTTTGAATATTGAGGGCAATATTCATTTCTAGTGTGGGGGGAATTCTCACGGATTTTATCATGTAATTATACCACCCAATTCCCCCATTTTTGGCCAAAATTTGGAGTAAGTGTTTTGCACTTACTCGACTTACGTTATCAACCGCCATGTCTAATAAACAAAAGGATTGGTTAATCCAGGAGCAAACGGCTTTTGGTAAAGATATCTCAAATCCGTTGACGGCTTGCAATTTGCCCAAAATTGTATGGTGTTCAGCTCACCATATCCTTAAAAGTGAAGAGTTGGCTAGCCCGCAAGTTTATGGCTTGTTAGGAATTAGAAAATTCCTTAGTGAAGAGTCGGTCACCCCAAATGTTATCTAGCTTAAGTTAGCTCGTAGACTTGTCGTTATTTACGTTATTATGTAGTTAATTAGTTAGTCAGTAGCGTAAAATAGTTTAGTGCAACACCGTGGAGGAAGGACGGGTCTTTACCCACTGTGTGACAACTCGTACTTTCAGGTCATTTCTCGAAACAATTCATGCCTTACAATTTCAACATTTATCGTAAACTAGGTTTACGTGTTCCAAATTCGCGTAACCTTAATGGTTTAGCGGCGAATTCATGATCATAACATCACGAACATTTCATATGGACTAAGTTTAGTCTACATTTCATTAGCATCATTTGCATCATGTTATTTCATTCATGACATTGCATTTCACATTAAACGCGTAAATTTTATATTAAATAAACGTTATCGCGTGAGTTATTATTTTGAACATTTAATCCGATACTTCCAAAAATGATCCCGATATATTTTTATACTTACATTTAGTTTATAAAAACAATATTTTGAGTTTACCTAGTGTTTTAAATTATTTTGTATATAAATCGTTAAATTTATATTATTACGACGCTTTTCTTAAAAACTACACGATAATTATTTTATCACTCAAATTTTACAAGAAAGGTATTTTTACAATTTTTATGATCTCATTATACTTTACTTTGATCCCTTAAAACTTATTTTAGTCCATACTACTCTAATTTCACAACTATGTACAAGTTACAACAATTTTACTTAACTATACATTTTACATATACTTTTAACAATTACTTACACATTATAAAAAAAAAAAAAAAAATATATATATATATTTGGGAAAACATTTCCCTAAAACCGCCATAGGTTAGCATTTATGGTTTGGTGATTTTTTCTTCTTTGAATGTATAAATCTACACTCCATGTATCACTTCATTCATTTACTTCATTCATCTCATTTTTCAAAGATAGCAAAGTGTTTCTCTCTTGTCTTCCTCTCTCAAAAACCGGCCTCCCTAGAGGAGTTAGCAAGGGATCATCAAAAATCTTTCAAGCTCAAGTGTTTTACAATCTAGATCACACTCTTATTAAGGTTTTGAAATAAAAACCTAGGGTGTTTAGGTTAAACCTTTGTTCTTTGCACCTCATCATAGTTTACTTGTAAGCATATCATTTCATTTTACATCTTTCCTTTTCATTTCATAAGTATTTTATCATTTTCATAGCAAACATGCAAGACTTGTGTTTATTTATACCATTTTTCCATTGATTTTAGAGTTATATATACATAAAGGTCATCCTATAATTATCCCCTTGGTATATGTTGGTCTTGATGATGTTTAGGAACCCATGACACCCTAAGAAGGTGTATGGTAGGATTAGATTAGCTTTGGAGTTGATTTGAAGGGATTGGAATAGGTTTAGTACGAGAAAAAACTATTTTCGATAAGTATAAAAAGTGGTCTGATCTTATTTTGTTTTTCTGGAAAATCCGACAGTAGGCACGAATTTTTGGCCTTGATATTTAGAAAATATACTTTAAAACGAACCGTGGCGCTTGAACGGATTAAAACGGAGTTATAACGAAGAAGTTATGAATTTTTCAAGTTTGACGACTAAATATATATTTTCTGAAATTTCAGCAACCTATTTTAGTTTTGTACGAGTCAAAAACGAGTCCTAAGCTTTATAAATTATTTCGACTTATCAAAAATATATTAGTATACTTTGATACGAAGCTAAGGACGATAATAATGTAGAAAACGGATTTTGAAACGACTAAGATATACACGTTTTCATAAAATTGCCGTAACTATTATTTTAGAAAAACTATATTATTTTTACGAGATAAGTGTTACGGTAACTAAAATGACCATATTGAAGGCTGTTTTTAACGTTGATGTGGAACTTTTTGTAACGATATGTCTTCTAATAAAATCGAGATCACCAAGCATATTTTCCAAAACGACCAACCGTTTGTATAGCGGAGTTGTAATAAATTATTTACAGTTGCTTAAACTTTGCCGAAACTCACTTTTTACACAACATTTGGACAAAACCACCATATTTAACCTCTATTATCTTTATGTTCGAGACCTCTATGACGAAAACTCATGTACTAAAACTTCTAGATTTTGATACAAGCTTTCCAAAACCGCCGAAGTTCGTTTCTAACGCTTCGACGTACACCATTTTACGACTAGTTTTTCGAAGTCATTTTTGTCACTTTCATGAAATTTCCAATTACATTATTTTACGACGAAAAGTGATAATTTCACCATAAATCATTACAAAACAATTGTAGGATGACAATTTGACGTAAATACTTGTAAAGTGATTTAAGATTGGTCAAGACGTCAAAAGAGTATTTTTCGACGAAAAGTATTATTTTTCCAAAAACTCGCAAATGGTATAAATAACATACGAAATGCATGCATAACATTACATTGCAACTCATCACATATCATATCATCCATAATAGGTCATTTTCGAGATTCACGCTATATTTCAAGTGTACCCACTTTTGTCATCATAACCATTGCAACAGGTGAGTTTCATAGCCCCACTTTTACTCTTTAACTGCTTTTACAAACTCTGGGGAGATACATGCTACATTTTAACCGAACACAAATGCTTTGAATCTGTATGCTATAACCCTAATGTTTTATTGTCACTAAGTATTTGCCATGTTCGAAGTCCCTCCATCATGCACCATTAGTCACTTATGAGTGAGCGAATATTGTGAATAGGCCTATTGGAATTAACACTCCCTCCTATTGACCCGGTTAGGGAAATCGAAGCACTATATTTAAACCAGTAAGGTAAATTGGCAAGTTACCTATTAGGGCGGCGATGAAACGATGATTACCAATTTTTATTGGTGCGATGTTACGCTTTGGTGTCATGAACTTAGTGAAATAAATACGATTTTGTTTTCGACGATGAGTGTGAACCATTTAACTCACACTACGATGATTGTGTTCAAACAAATTACTTAAACCTATGGATTTCACTCAACCTTTATGTTGACCTTTTTAAGCATGTTTTATCTCAGGTATCTAAGGCATTCAATTCATGGCATGCATTTGGACACATCATGGAGTCGCTGTGTCGACGCTGCCTCACTTGGGTTTTATGAACTTTAAAACATCGTTTGACTTGTACTAAACTTATTTTCCGTGCATAGTAACTTTCATTTGGGACCTACTTTGTAACTCTGATTATTTTATTAAATCAAACGATGTATTTTCCAAACGACACTTTAGGTCGCTTCAATATAATGTGATTGTGATGCTATGACAAATAATCCCCGTGAATTCCATTCACGCAAAAACAAAAATTGGGGGTGTGACAGATTGGCATCGAGCTTCGTTATAGAGAACTAGGTTGTATCATTGACCCTAGACTATAATTACATCATCATAGCATCTCATCATTTCATCATAAGTGCATACTCATTGTACATGCGGGTTTATGACTTAATACCAAACATCATATGAGTCGATATCCAAGCATTGCATAGTTACTTCTAAATTATACATAGCCTGATCACCTATGTCTAATTCTGAAAGAATCATGCAATGAAGGGAGTAGTAGGCTTATATGTGTAAGCAATTCTATGACCGAGCCAAATTTTCAAAAGACTCATACTCAAACCGATTTAACCTAATCTCATGACAGTTCTTGTTTGATGAGTTGTGAGATTAAGTAAAATCGGTTACCTAAAAGTCTTTTGAGGGTTTTGCTCGAGAATGGGAAGGCTTGCCTCATCAAACCCCAAACCGGAGAGACCAACACGAACTCAATTCGTGGATTTCCTTTTTGGATGGGCTTAATGTGACAACTCGTACTTTCAGTGTCATTTCGAAACAATTCATGCTTTAAAATTTCAACATTTATCGTAAACTAGGTTTACGTGTTCCAAATTCGCGTAACCTTAATGGTTTAGCGGCGAATTCATGATCATAACATCACGAACATTTCATATGGACTAAGTTTAGTCTACATTTCATTAGCATCATTTGCATCATGTTATTTCATTCATGACATTGCATTTCACATTAAACGCGTAAATTTTATATTAAATAAACGTTATCGCGTGAGTTATTATTTTGAACATTTAATCCGATACTTCCAAAATGATCCCGATATATTTTTATACTTACATTTAGTTTATAAAAACAATATTTTGAGTTTACCTAGTGTTTTAAATTATTTTGTATATAAATCGTTAAATTTATATTATTACGACGCTTTTCTTAAAAACTACACGATAATTATTTTATCACTCAAATTTTACAAGAAAGGTATTTTTACAATTTTTATGATCTCATTATACTTTACTTTGATCCCTTAAAACTTATTTTAGTCCATACTACTCTAATTTCACAACTATGTACAAGTTACAACAATTTTACTTAACTATACATTTTACATATACTTTTAACAATTACTTACACATTATAAAAAAAAAAAAAAAAAATATATATATTTGGGAAAACATTTCCCCCTAAAAACCGGCCATAGGGGTTAGCATTTATGGTTTGGTGATTTTTTCTTCTTTGAATGTATAAATCTACACTCCATGTATCACTTCATTCATTTACTTCATTCATCTCATTTTTCAAAGATAGCAAAGTGTTTCTCTCTTGTCTTCCTCTCTCAAAAACCGGCCTCCCTAGAGGAGTTAGCAAGGGATCATCAAAAATCTTTCAAGCTCAAGTGTTTTACAATCTAGATCACACTCTTATTAAGGTTTTGAAATAAAAACCTAGGGTGTTTAGGTTAATCCTTTGTTCTTTGCACCTCATCATAGTTTACTTGTAAGCATATCATTTCATTTTACATCTTTCCTTTTCATTTCATAAGTATTTTATCATTTTCATAGCAAACATGCAAGACTTGTGTTTATTTATACCATTTTTCCATTGATTTTAGAGTTATATATACATAAAGGTCATCCTATAATTATCCCCTTGGTATATGTTGGTCTTGATGATGTTTAGGAACCCATGACACCCTAAGAAGGTGTATGGTAGGATTAGATTAGCTTTGGAGTTGATTTGAAGGGATTGGAATAGGTTTAGTACGAGAAAAAACTATTTTCGATAAGTATAAAAAGTGGTCTGATCTTATTTTGTTTTTCTGGAAAATCCGACAGTAGGCACGAATTTTTGGCCTTGATATTTAGAAAATATACTTTAAAACGAATCCGTGGCCGCTTGAACGGATTAAAACGGAGTTATAACGAAGAAGTTATGAATTTTTCAAGTTTGACGACGAAATATATATTTTCTGAAATTTCAGCAACCTATTTTTATTTTGTACAAGTCAAAAACGAGTCCTAAGCTTTATAAATTATTTCGACTTATCAAAAATATATTAGTATACTTTGATACGAAGCTAAGGACGTATAATACGTAGAAAACGGATTTGAAACGACTAAGATATACACGTTTTCATAAAATTGTCGTAACTATTATTTTTAGAAAAACTATATTATTTTTACGAGATAAGTGTTACGGTAACTAAAATGACCATATTGAAGGCTGTTTTAACGTTGATGTGGAACTTTTTGTAACGATATGTCTTCTAATAAAATCGAGATCACCAAGCATATTTTCCAAAACGACCAACCGCTTGTATAGCGGAGTTGTAATAAATTATTTACAGTTGCTTAAACTTTGCCGAAACTCACTTTTTACACAACATTTGGACAAAACCACCATATTTAACCTCTATTATCTTTATGTTCGAGACCTCTATGACGAAAACTCATGTACTAAAACTTCTAGATTTTGATACAAGCTTTCCAAAACCGTCGAAGTTCGCTTTTCTAACGTTCGACGTACACCATTTTAACGACTAGTTTTTCAGCCATTTTTGTCACTTTCATGAAATTTCCGACGACATTATTTTACTAATTTAAAAGTGATAATTTCACCATAAATCATTACAAAACAATTGTAGGATGACAATTTGACGTAAATACTTGTAAAGTGATTTAAGATTGGTCAAGACGTCAAAAGAGTATTTTTCGACGAAAAGTATTATTTTTCCAAAAACTCGCAAATGGTATAAATAACATACGAAATGCATGCATAACATTACATTGCAACTCATCACATATCATATCATCCATAATAGGTCATTTTCGAGATTCACGCTATATTTCGTGTACCCACTTTTGTCATCTTAATCATTGCAACAGGTGAGTTCATAGCCCCACTTTTACTCTTTTAACTGCTTTTACAAACTCGGGGAGATACATGC
Source organism: Chrysanthemum makinoi (assembly GCA_910596185.1). Lineage (NCBI taxonomy): Eukaryota > Viridiplantae > Streptophyta > Magnoliopsida > Asterales > Asteraceae > Chrysanthemum > Chrysanthemum makinoi. The sequence continues at coordinate 295,977,016 of OU343221.1, forward strand.
TACATTTTTAACCGAACACAAATGCTTTGAACTGTATGCTATAACCCGAATGTTTTATTGTCACTAAGTATTTGCCATGTTCAAAGTCCCTACATCATGCACCATTAGTCACTTGCGAAGTGAGCGAATATTGTGAATAGGCCTATTGAATTAACACTCCCGCTCCTATTGACCCGGTTAGGGAAATCGAAGCTATATTTAAACCAATAAGGTAAATTGGCAAGTTTACCTATTAGGGCGGCGATGAAACGATGATTACCAATTTTATTGGTGCGATGTTTACGCTTTGGTGTCATGAACTTAGTGAAATAAATACGATTTTGTTTTCGACGATGAGTGTGAACCATTTAACTCACACTACGATGATTGTGTTCAAACAAATTACTTAAACCTATGGATTTCACTCAACCTTTGTGTTGACCTTTTTAAGCATGTTTTATCTCGGGTATCTAAGGCATTCACTTCATGGCATGCATTTGGACACATCATGGAGTCGCGGTGACGACGCTGTCCTCACTTGGGTTTTATAAACTTTAAAAACATCGTTTGACTTGTACTAAACTTATTTTCCGTGCATAGTAACTTTCATTTGGGACCTACTTTGTAACTCTGATTATTTTATTAAATCAAACGATGTATTTTCCAAACGACACTTTAGGTCGTTCAATATAACTGTGATTGTGATGCTATGACAGTCAATCCCCAGGAATTCCATTCCGCTGCAAAACAGGTAAATTGGGGGTGTGACAGATTGGTATCAAAGCTTCGGTTATAGAGAACTAGGTTGCATCATTGACCCTAGACTATAACTGCATCATCATAGCATCTCATCATTTCATCATAAGTGCATACTCATTGTACATGCGGGTTTATGACTTAATACCAAACATCATATGAGTCGATTAGTCCAAGCATTGCATAGTTACTTCTAAATTATACATAGCCTGATCACCTATGTCTAATTCGGGAAGAATCATGCAATGAAGGGAGTAGTAGGCTTATATGTGTAAGCAATTCTATGACCGAGCCAAATTTTCAAAAGACTCGTTACTCAAACCGATTTAGCCTAATCTCATGACAGTTCTTGTTTGATGAGTTGTGAGATTAAGTAAAAATCGGTTACCTAAAAGTCTTTTGAGGGTTTTGCTCGAGAATGGGAAGGCTTGCCTCATCAAACCCCAAACCGGAGAGACCAACACGAACTGAATTGTGGACTGAATTCCTTTTGGATGGGCGAATGTGACAACTCGTATCTTCGTGTCATTTCTCAAACAATTCATGCCTTACAATTTCAACATTTATCAGAAACTAGGTTTACGTGTTCCAAATTCAGCGAACCTTAATGGTTTAGCGGCGAATTCATGATCATAACATAACGAACATTTCATATGGACTAAGTTTAGTCTACATTTCATTAGCATCATTTGCATCATGTTATTTCATTCATGACATTGAATTTCACATTAAACGCGTAAATTTTATATTAAATAAACGTTATCGCGTGAGTTATTATTTTGAACATTTAATCCGATACTTCCAAAAATGATCCCGATATATTTTTATACTTACATTTAGTTTATAAAAACAATATTTTGAGTTTACCTAGTGTTTTAAATTATTTTGTATATAAATCGTTAAATTTAGATTATTACGACGCTTTTCTTAAAAACTACACGATAATTATATTATCACTCAAATTTTGCAAGAAATGTATTTTACAATTTTTATGATCTCATTATACTTTACTTTGATCCCTTAAAACTTATTTTAGTCCATACTACTCTAATTTCACAACTATGTACAAGTTACAACAATTTTACTTAACTATACATTTTACATATACTTTTAACAATTACTTACACATTATAAAAAAAAAAAAAAAAATATATATATATATTTGGGAAAACATTTCCCTAAAACCGCCATAGGGTTAGCATTTATGGTTTGGTGATTTTTTCTTCTTTGAATGTATAAATCTACACTCCATGTATCACTTCATTCATTTACTTCATTCATCTCATTTTTCAAAGATAGCAAAGTGTTTCTCTCTTGTCTTCCTCTCTCAAAAACCGGCCTCCCTAGAGGAGTTAGCAAGGGATCATCAAAAATCTTTCAAGCTCAAGTGTTTTACAATCTAGATCACACTCTTATTAAGGTCTTGAAATAAAAACCTAGAGTGTTTAGGCTAACCTTTGTTCTTTGCACCTCATCATAGTTTACTTGTAAGCATATCATTTCATTTTACATCTTTCCTTTTCATTTCATAAGTATTTTATCATTTTCATAGCAAACATGCAAGACTTGTGTTTATTTATACCATTTTTCCATTGATTTTAGAGTTATATATACATAAAGGTCATCCTATAATTATCCCCTTGGTATATGTTGGTCTTGATGATGTTTAGGAACCCATGACACCCTAAGAAGGTGTATGGTAGGATTAGATTAGCTTTGGAGTTGATTTGAAGGGATTGGAATAGGTTTAGTACGAGAAAAACTATTTTCGATAAGTATAAAAAGTGGTCTGATCTTATTTTGTTTTTCTGGAAAATCCGACAGTAGGCACGAATTTTTGGCCTTGATATTTAGAAAATATACTTTAAAAACGAATCGCGTGGCCGCTTGAACGGATTAAAACGGAGTTATAACGAAGAAGTTATGAATTTTTCAAGTTTGACGACGAAATATATATTTTCTGAAATTTCAGCAACCTATTTTTATTTTGTACGAGTCAAAAACGAGTCCTAAGCTTTATAAATTATTTCGACTTATCAAAAATATATTAGTATACTTTGATACGAAGCTAAGGACGATAATAACGTAGAAAACGGATTGGAAACGACTAAGATATACACGTTTTCATAAAATTGCCGTAACTATTATTTTTAGAAAAACTATATTATTTTTACGAGATAAGTGTTACGGTAACTAAAATGACCATATTGAAGGCTGTTTTAACGTTGATGTGGAACTTTTTGTAACGATATGTCTTCTAATAAAATCGAGATCACCAAGCATATTTTCCAAAACGACCAACCGTTTGTATAGCGGAGTTGTAATAAATTATTTACGTTGCTTAAACTTTGCGAAACTCACTTTTACACAACATTTGGACGAAACCACCATATTTAACCTCTATTATCTTTATGTTCGAGACCTCTATGACGAAAACTCATGTACTAAAACTTCTAGATTTTGATACAAGCTTTCCAAAACCGTCTGAGTTCGCTTTTCTAACGTTCGACGTACACCATTTTACGACTAGTTTTTCGAAGCCATTTTGTCACTTTCATGAAATTTCCGACGACATTATTTTACTAACTAAAAGTGATAATTTCACCGTAAATCATTACAAAACAATTGTAGGATGACAATTTGACGTAAATACTTGTAAAGTGATTTAAGATTGGTCAAGACGTCAAAAGAGTATTTTTCGACGAAAAGTATTATTTTCAAAACTCGCAAATGGTATAAATAACATACGAAATGCATGCATAACATTACATTGCAACTCATCACATATCATATCATCCATACTAGGTCATTTTCGAGATTCACGCTATATTTCAGTGTACCCACTTTTGTCATCGTAATCATTGCAACATGTGAGTTCATAGCCCCACTTTTACTCTTTTAACTGTTTTACAAACTCGGAGATACATACATTTTTAACCGAACACAAATGCTTTGAACAGTATGCTATAACCCAATGTTTTATTGTCATTAAGTATTTGCCATGTTCGAAGTCCCTACATCATGCACCATTAGTCACTTGCGAGTGAGCGAATATTGTGAATAAGCCTATTGAATTAACACTCGCCCTATTGACCGGTTAGGGAAATCGAAGCGCACTATATTTGAACCAAGAAGGTAAATTGGCAAATTACCTATTAGGGCAGCGATGAAACGATGATTACCAATTTTTATTGGTGCGATGTTACGCTTTGGTGTCATGAACTTAGTGAAATAAATACGATTTTGTTTTCGACGATGAGTGTGAACCATTTAACTCACACTACGATGATTGTGTTCAAACAAATTACTTAAACCTATGGATTTCACTCAACCTTTGTGTTGACCTTTTTAAGCATGTTTTATCTCGGTATCTAAGGCATTCACTTCATGGCATGCATTTGGACACATCATGGAGTCGCGGTGACGACGCTGCCTCACTTGGGTTTTATAAACTTTAAAAACATCGTTTGACTTGTACTAAACTTATTTTCCGTGCATAGTAACTTTCATTTGGGACCTACTTTGTAACTCTGATTATTTTATTAAATCAAACGATGTATTTTCCAAACGACACTTTAGGTCGTTCAATATAACTGTGATTGTGATGCTATGACAGTCAATCCCCAGGAATTCCATTCCGCTGCAAAACAGTAAATTGGGGTGTGACACACTGTATCCCTGATCCACAGGCCGATAGGAGGTCGTGTATTTGTAAGTATAAATACCCCTTCCATCCATGGAAGGGGTGGTGCTTTCAATCTAATATTCCATACTTTTGAGTAAACCTCTAGCAAGAACACCCTCTCTCTCTACTAACTCTCTAACTATGGCAAACATGTATTTTGATCATCCAAGACCACCCGAATCATCAACATAATAAAAATAACGATCCTACAATTGGTACCAGAGCCAAGGTTTTTGTGCTGTGATGATTTATGTTGGTCTTTTGTACCTTGTTTGAAACTGTTATGTGCATATTGTGGTCGGAATATTTTCTTCCGTTTATTATTTTGGGTAATCAGTTTGTTAACATGTTTTGATATTTCTTAGGTAATAAATGTTATGATTCTTTCATAGTTTAATCTTGTCTTGTGATCCACAGTAGACCACATGTTTCTTGGTACCTCTTTTGGTTCAATATGTCAATACAGAATATTTTTCATGTCCTGGTCAATAAGCTGGTCTAAATGATATTTGTGGTCACTTTAGATGTCAAAAGCAAGTTGCTTTTATGAAGTTTTTTTTTGGGTCATTCTTCTTGGCGAGTTGTCAGTGTGGTCAAAGTCACATTTTAATGGTCAAAACTGGTCATAACAGTCAAAAGATGCAGTTGTTATGCTGTTTTTTTTTCTGGGTAAGTATGCATATGGTCGGAAAAGTGGTCAAAATAAACTCATCGGAAAAGGTTTTTTCATCCTAGCGAGTTGTACTATCATGATAGCGACTTACTCTCAAAACTGTCCAAATGAAATGAATCCGTGTAGCGACTTGTTTTTATGGTAGCGACTTGCCTGAGTCTTTACTCATGGCGACTTGGTACAAATCTTTGACCTAGCGACTTAGACCTAACGACTTGTTATTTAACAAGTCGTAGCGAGTTGTCTTAGCGAGTTAGCTTAGCAACTTGGCTTAGCGAGTTGGCTTAGCGAGTTGGCTTAGCGACTTGACTCACGACTAGACTTGACATTAACAGAAAGGATGAAGAAGAAGTTCTAAATTGACCATGACCACAACAAGACCTCGACAACAAACCTTAGACCATCATATTACCAACATATGACCACGACCAAAGATACCAGCCACTCAAACATCTCAACCTCAGGTTCATCAAACCATCATCGATCCAAGACTCTAAGCATAACTCGAAAAGAAAGATGAACGTGAAGGTCAAATGTATAACATCACAGCCAAACCAATAATTACATCAAATCTGTCAACATAACCCAACACACAATCAAACCAACCTCATTCTTTTGTTCGTGTATCTCTCAAGTCCTAAAGACCTTTGAGATCTATTATCTTCATTGGTATTGACTAACTAATTGAAACAATATAAACAACAATCTCAGAATCAATTTCATGACCATTAATGATAAATCGAGACTAACGAGAGCCTTTAATCACGAAACTTAATCATCATCGATCTCTTGATTTTTTTATATTTGAATTTAAAGAAAGAACAAAACCTAAAGGCTTCATCCTACTCTTTCTTTCGATTTAATTACAATACGTTGCACAAAAAAAAAATGCTTTTTACCTACCTGGTTCTCTTCGAAATGGTCTCAAACCCAACTCAGCAACTCGAGCCATCCCTGTGGCTAGTTATTGGTGGTTTTGAAGATTAAACTAAACCTGATTGGAGTTAGAAGGATGTTTGCGTTTTTTTGAGTATCTCTTTGTGCTGTTTGAAGTATTGATAAGATGTGATTTGAGGTTATCATGAAATCAATTTTGATGAGATGAGTTGTGTGGAAAAGTGTAGATGAGAGGCGCATTTTTTTCCAGTCTTTGGGAGAAAATATTAGATGGGGGCGGATTGTTTTTGAGGGGTTAGGGTTATGTGGAGTGATAAGGTGTCTTAAATACCCTAATCTTTAGGGTTGAATGTTTGTTCGGTTAATGGATTTGAGTTAAAGGGTATTATCATGGGCCGTATATGGAGATGCTTATACATGGGCCTATTCATATTAAGTATTAATATTCGGGTATGGTTTGATTTCATAGGCCAAACGAGATTAAGGTTGTCTTTGAATTTCATTTTGACCTCATTCGTGGGATTTGCTCATATTAAATTTGTGCTATCCAAAATTTTGACATCTCAAAATTATGGAGACATAAGACTTGATATTTCTCAATAAAGAGTGGTACCTTGGTCTTAGTTGATTTGGTAGTAAAGTGACGACTCACGGATATATTGAAGTAATTCTTGGTTTGTTAATCCCGAATATGATCCGAATATTGCCAATGTTGGACTAAATATTTGATTATCAATGTGTTTTCATACATTGTGTCATGACTAGCATTTTCACTGGTTAATATTGAATGGTACTAATGTGCACTTTTATGGTCATTATGCAATGAGAATTTGGCCTTTATCATCATGAGATGCAAGTCATGATTCATTGATGACATTTATTGATGTGATTTGACAAAGAGAATTGATAATCATGAGACTTGATGATGAGATTTGAGATGTGTGAGTTGTAAGTTGTTGATGCGGCCTGACGATGAGATTTTGATGAGATTTGTTGTGCGTTTTGGTACTTTGGTTTATTCATTCTCACGGAGGATTTTATGTCTCGGCTTGATATGATGCTCATACATGGTGGACCACGGAGTTGTTGTACGGTATTTCTTATTTGGTTTTGAAGTGAAGTTCTCCGGGCGCGTGTACTTATTTCATCTTCTTTCTTTCCACCCTTCCGCGAAGATGACTTGTCTGGGCATTTATAGAGGGTGATAAAGACTTGGCTATTTAATTACGGTTGTGATTCTTTCTCGCTTAATCCACAACGTAATTATCACTTCAGTGTCTCACTCAGTTGAGAATGTCAAGAGGTTTTGTACATTGGGTACACCGTTTCTTCTTCACAAGGATTAGTACAAGTTTAAGTAGCAAATCAGGGGATTTTCACTTCATGATCAAGTTTGGCAAATCGAGTTTACTTCTCTATGTGGTCACTACAATAGACGACAGATTGCGTGATTGATGTGTTTTCCAAAGTGTTGATTGGATGGTTGATGATGTTGATGATGTTGGATAATGGACCGTTGATGAACCGCTGCATGTTCCCTTAAAACAGATATTCTCGATAACCAATGTCGTCGTAACACATTCAAGCTGACATTGTTTACGGTTTTGTCTTGATTTTGTAAAATCCCGCAAAAGAACCTATTTCTCGGTTTAAATCATAGACTTGTAAAATCCCGTGACAATGGAAACATCCCGTAATAGTAAAGTGCATTTCGGATCTATCTTACGGTTTATTCTTGGTTTTGTAAAATCCGCGAAGAAATTATTTCTGTTTAAACCATAGAGTTGTAAAATCCCATATTGATGGATTCATCTTGGAGGAAGGAAAGCGTATTTCGGGATCTTCGATGCCGGTGCTATGGTTTCGCTCAAGAAGGGATAAAAGGGTGTGCTTCATAAATTGGATGTGTGTTTGGATATGTGTCATGGCAGCTTGGTTATTATTTGGTTTTACGGGGTTATGTGTTTTTAACCATGGTCAGGATGAAACCATTATCAAAGTTCGTTTAAATGTCAAAGAAGGCTAGATTTGAGCTTTAACCGAGATGATGTGACAACGGCGTTAATTCAAGATTATTTATTTGAGGTTGAAGTGAATTATCACGCGAAAGTGTACTTAGTATCCGGTTGTATCGGGATGGATGGATGAAGATTCTTCATGATCCTTGTTCAAGCTTACTATTAAAAACAAAGACTTGGAAATCTAGTTATTGTTGGGTGACTTTTACCTTTTCTTTTACCACTTGGGGAATTGGGCTCTACCTCAACAATATAACTATCACTTTAAGGAGTTACGCTTGTAGTGCTCAGGTCACATTGAATTGTTGATTTTCAAGAGGTAATGTACGTCTTATACTTGATGGTTGGTTGGTTGAAGAGTATAGAGTACATAGAGAGTACTTAGAGATGCTAATGGAAATCGGCACCGCTTTTTGTTACATATGTGCAAGTTTAAGTCACGAAGTTCGGGTAGTTTACTTCGTGGTCAAATTCATCATATTGGTTTTCTCCATCCGTCACTACAAAGAGCCTACTGAATGATAATGGTGATTGATTACATGTTTTGCCAAGAGATGATGAAAAGAGAGAGATTATGACGTATGAACACAACAGTTCATGCCTCGTACTCTAAAGAAAAGAAAAGTGTACGTTTCAGTGCGCTTTATCTTCCAAAGAAGAGAAATCTTCTTATGACGTTTGAACATATCAGTTCAAGCCTCGTACTCTAAAGAAAAGAAAAGTGTACGCTTTCAGGCGCTTTATCTTCCAAAGAAGAGAAATCTTCTTATGACGTTTGAACACATCAGTTCAAGCCTCGTTCTCTAAAGAAAAGAAAAGTGTAATGCGCTTTCAAGGCGCTTTTATCTTCTAAGAAGAGAAATCTTCTTATTATGACCATTCTCACCAACATGCTTCATGCTTTTTCCATGCCGCCATCATCAAGTGGATCTTCTTCTCATGTTTTTTCTCAATGGTGATCTACTTATCGTTGATTGTTTTTCTATTTTTCAATAGCTCAATTAAATGGCGATGGCTTACATCATATGCAATTGTTGCGGGGGAGAAGTGGAAATAGACTACACATGGATGAGTTCACTTGTTTAATCAAGAATGGCAACTACGTATGCAATTCTTGAGGGGGAGAAGAAGTGTGAATTTTTGCATTGTTGATTGAAATTTGAGAATATATGGTCAAACGGCTCCTAACTCATGTAAGAACCGATATTCTTCTTATCGGATCATCTTCACATGTAGTTTCTTCTAAGAGCCGTTGGTTGACATCTTCACGGGCTGATATGATTAAATGACAAAGTGCTTCTAGTTGTTGGGCTGATTTCTTTGATGAACATCTTTCTGTTCTTGTTTGATTGGGAGGGATTTTAGTTAAGGAGATTTGCTACATACAAGGTAATTGGAACGCATTTGGTGAGATGAAGATGTTAACTATCTATTCCCCAACTGCACAATCTTGAAGAAGGTCGAGTCTACAGTCTATTCTACATTTTCTGCTACATGTTAGAAGACTAAAGACGAGTTGCATTTAACGATCTAAAGACTTCTTCTTAATCGGGGCATTTATCAAACAGATTGTCGGTTTAGGGGAGAGCACTAATTGTAGGAGATTGAAATGCCAAATTTAATCCCCAATTAGATTTGCTCACAATGCACTTCAGTAAGTTGATTCCCACAAGAGTTCAAGTTTCTTCTCAACAAATTTCTAGTATACGGGCTTATAATGAGTTGCTGATTCTGAAGTGTCAAAACCAGCAAGGAGAAAGGAGACTCACATATAAACACAAAGCGAGTAAACTTGATGAACTTAATTCTTCTAAGTGATTGGAGATATCCCGGGAAGACAAATGTTATTACCGCAGAGAAACTCAAGGTTTGACTCATGACGAGTAAACTTGATGAACTTAACTCTTCTAAGTGATTGAAGATATCCCGATAAAACAAATGTCATGACCGCAGAGAAACTCAAGGTTTTACTCATGAAGGCTTTTGTGTTATTATTCCAACGACGTGGGGGAAGAGATGGAAGAGTTAGTTTCTGAAGATGAAAGAGGTACACAAGTGTGATGATTTTGATCTTATCACAATCATCAAGGGAGAGATTGTGTACATTGGGGATGCTCACTGTTTACTTGAGGGCTTAATGTGTGATTCAGAGATATAATCACTTATTCTGGTGTTGACATCCGCAGAGATTGTCACCCGCAGAGATAATCGTGATTCGCCTGCTTCTTCAATGTTATCGTTATTCTCTTTGGGCATTCGGGTACTTCGGTTCTTGAGCTTCATACACTTTCTTCAGGGGGAGAGAAAAGTATACATCGGGGTTATTCTTTGGCTATTGGACTTAATCGCTACTCGATGGTATAAGTTTCTTTGTCTTCGGTATGTGTATTCGGTTCGTGAGCTCTAGTCTAAGAGATTGACTGCATCAATTCAACTACTCAGGGGAAGTGGTCTCTTGACACCTTTTGGAATGGATTGCTTCAGACTTCAGTGGAAAAGAAATTTGAGAAGATTATTTAAGTGTGGGATGAAACGCTTTGGTGTTCTATTGGATGATATAACCTCGAACGATGAATCACGATGATTATTCTTAAAAGGAGCAACGGATCAATGATAATGGTGTGCTTCTTTGTGCACCTTGCTAAAGCAAGCTTGAAATAGAGCTTCAATCTCAACATAAGGATTTTCGGTTTGGGGAAGCTCGCCAAAGTCTCTCTTTCTCAAAGGCTCATGTTCCATCTTCTATTCAAGAGTCTCAAAAATCTTTGGTGGTGGAAGTTTAAGAGATGACAAATTCTATCTTCTACGACGGTCGCTTGATATCCTTATCTCGGTACTCGTATCATCATCTTCTTATACTATATCATCTACTCTATCTTTGTATATATTTATCAGAAAACAAAATACAAAAATATAAAACCAACAAAAATAAAATAGAAAAATATAAAACCAACAAAACAAAATAGAAAAATATAAAATTTTCAAAAAGCCATAAAAATCAGAAAATTTGAAAAAGACCAAAAATATGTTTCCCAAGACATGTCTTCTGGTATCGATAACATCTACGGTCTTAGAAATGTCATTCAATAATGGCACGGGACCATAGATGAAGTTCGAGCAGGAGGTGTAAATATTCTTTTTCAAAACATGTCAAAAATTATGGCTTACAGTTATTTCGCATCAGAACCCGGCTTCAAATGATGGCTTGCGCTACTTCCGATCAGTAACCCGTGCTTAAACTATGGCTTGCTATTATTTCCGATAGCAACCCGCTTCTTCAAGAAAGGAAAGCGCTACGCTAAACCATTTTCAAATATTTCATGCACTTATCCTAAAACATAATGAGGAAAGTATGTTGAAGGACTCTTGTTCCTACACAAATGTTTTTCCGTCTAAAATTCTTCGTAAAAATATTTGTTTTAACTAAAAGGTGGTAAATGAGTTGCTTTAAAAACAATCAGCTTCAGAGTTCTATTAAATTTGAAAACTCAATCAATGACTTCGCGCTTTTAAAACTTTTCAAGCAAAAAGAGTCATTGGTTGAGGGAAGAATATTTTTCAAATTTATATCATCTAACGGCTTTCTTAATCATCCTAACGTGCTTATTAAAAATATAATTGCCTATGTTGAAGGACTAGGTTTCTAGGATATGATTGTTAGGTTTAGATGATTATAGATTGATGAACATTATTCCCATGCTTTATATGAACTGATTGATATGTTGAATTGACTTTTATTAGTCGATTGTTGTTTGGGTGTTGTCGACCACCATATATCTGTTGTGTTCACTAACGTATGCGTATATTGGTATAAGAATATTCCCGATCCAGATCCCACATAATATGATGTTTGGATGCCGAAAGGAAAGGGTAACTATATCTTGGGTTGACAAATGAAGAAACGGAGCTTAATTGGACTTCATGGAGAGTTGGCATAAATGCAATGTAAGAGGTCTCACTGCATCACCAGATGGTTTTCTTCTAAGTGATTGAAGAAACGGAGCTTAATTTGACCTCGGTTGGCATTCAAAATGCAACGTAAGAAGAAGTCTGACTGCATCTGCAGATGGTTTTCTTCCAAACCCTACAACAACATCAACAACAGAAGCTTCTCAACCACCTAACTTATCTTTGTGCAGGATACCATTTTTAAACAATTTTTTTAATAAATTTGAATAAAATTGTTTTGAAAATGGAAAATATTGTTTTCGAAAATAAATTGGACTAAATTTTGAAAATCACCGGACTTCATTTTTATCAAAATCTAAGTCACTCAATTATCGACTTCGGTCATCAATTGAGGGGGAGAGTGATTTTAAATTAAATATTTTCAAACGATATTTCTTCACAAAAGTTCCGCTTTGTACAATATAAGTGGTGATCTAAAGATTTAATGTTATGTCATGGTATGATTTTTTTTCTTTTGAATCAAGGTCTTTCAAAATGAAATTTTTTCTGTTCTTGTTTGATTGTGAAATTGTTTTATTTTACTAAAAGATCTCTTAAAAACTATCATACCTGACACTAACAATCTTTAATGTCTTAAATTGGTCCTTATCTGTCATTTTTCAAAAATTAAATCTTGCCACGTCTTTCCCCAAATTTTTCTAAATGATTTAAATCAGTTGGGATCACAAATCTCAGTTGGTTTGAATTTTTTTGATCAGGGGAGAGATCGTGATTTAAATCTCAAATCTGTTTAAATGGAATTGGTTTTAGTCCTTTAAAGGCACTCCTGCCTCCATGTGCCAAACGATTTCATACACAATGCACATGTTGAGGAGGAGGATTTATCCAAAAACATGATGAGTATTTAAACCAGGCCACATATTCTCCCATGTTTTATAAACCGTATTAAATCACTTGGGATCCAAAATCTCAAAGGGTTTGATATTTTTGATCGGGGGAGAATTTGTGATTTAATAATGAAATTTGATAAAAGGTGATTGTTTGGATTCAATTGTGCCTGCTTCTCATATGTGCTAAACGCTTCGAATCTCAAGCACATATTGAGGGGAAGCAAAACCATCGAGGTACAAAAGTTTTTTAAAAGAGATTATAAAGTACCTTGATTGTGTTTTCAAATGGTTTTCTTAATGGATTTTGTGATTGTGGATGTGCTTCAAAAGAACTCTTGCCTCTATGTGATAAAAATGATTTCAAATATCCTATGCACATATTGAGGGGGAGAATTTACCAAAGAAAATCAAATGGCTTTTTCCATGGAAATTGTGATCAAGAAATTATTTCAAAGAAATTATTTCAAAGAACTCTTGCCTCCATGTGCTAAACAATTTCAAAATCATATGCACATGTTGAGGGGGAGCATTTTCTAAATGATCAAAACTATTAAGGTACAAAATGCTTTGATCTCGTATCACAAGTACCTTGATTGTTTTTCCAAATGATTTTTCAATTGGTTTCAGGAAGGAATGAACTGTACCAAAAGACCGACCAATTTACTTTATGCATGGTGTTATAAGGATGGTTAGGTTAGGTATTTGTTCCCACGATCCGCCAGAACCGGAGGGATCTACCCAGGGACAATCCACTAGATAGTGTAGAGTCCTTAGGTATATTGAAAAAGGAGAAAAGTGAGATATGGGAAGAGTGCCGACTGAGACAGCTAGAACCGAATAAACCCAACAAGGTTCTAGTAATGAAGTCTCGGTAAACATTGAAGGGGTTGAAGAATGAAAAAGAACTGAATGTGAAAAGGGTGAAAAGAAATAGCCCTCCATCAATTCAACCTTAGGCGTAAACCGGTTCAATACATATGCTACAGGTGTTTACTAAGGTAACGCCGGTATTGAAGACAAGACGTCATGGACCCAGACGACTGCACCTAAACTTCTCAAGCTACTCAAGTTCCTCTTAAAAGGGCTTGTTTCATTCTCACGGGAACCGACATTATCTATCGACTTTCTCTTAGAGATTGTTGATATTGAAGAAGGAGACCCTCTCCCTAGTCTCCCATAGGAACCAAATGTGCACAATTGAGTCTAGAGCCAAGATCGAGATCATCCACAATATCTCATTAGGACACAAAATTAATGAAGACTTTCTGTTTCATACAATGTGGAAAGTAAGTATATATTTAGAGTCCTACGCATTATCCTTGTGGTATTGCTAGAACATCCGAGTGATATGCATACATATTCACAATGAAGATGGAAAGCCTTCTAGAGCCAACATCAAACAAGCTCTTGGTAGGTGGCATGTGAGATCTATTCTCTAGATCAACCTTGTGACAACTGGATAGAAACGATGGGGCGATTCACTCGTGAATCAACCTTGGTCCAGAAATGGATTGACGGATGCTTTTGGAAAACCGTTCGATGTGCAAATCTTTTCTTTTCTCTAGCACGTCGAATGTGTACTTATGTTTTCAAATTCAAAAGTATCTCTCGATTGAAAAATACTTTTGGAAAAACCGCTCGATGTGCAAAATTCTTCTTTTCTCTAGCACGTCGAATGTGTACTCTTTTCAAATATAAAAAGTATTTTTGATTGAAAATTGATCTTTCTCATAAAACCTTCGTTGTATTGCAAAACTCTTTCTTCCAAGCAATACGCGATTGTTTTTCAAATCATTTTCATCAATCGAATCTCAATTGGCCGTTCACTCACTTCGTGTTGTCTTCTTTGAGACGCCCGGTTTGAGAACAGCTAGAACAAATTGCGCTAAACCCTCAAGGAGATTCTTAGGAATCCTACCGATCACAAAGCAAGACTTGTATCGATCAACGGGAACCGTGGGCCGTGTACCTCAATTCAACGAAAGTGATCAAAGACACTTTCGTGTGTTTTTATTGCTAACTGTTGTTTGCAGGTACATTTGGACGGTTGTAGCTGATCGTAATTGAGCGGTCAATCCAATGCCACATGCTCACAAAGATCCACACTTAATTTGAAGAAATCATGACTGGTGCATATCTACATAACCCGGTTCTCGATATTTCATACTATGCTTCGCTTCACGCCGCAAATATCATGAACCAAGAAGCGCTTCCGCTACTATGATGGAAAGATGTCATGATTCAAAAGTGTGAGCATGTCGGTCCAAAAGTCACAACTTCACATGATGGCAACACAATAAAGGGTGATCCAGAGATTTACTGTGGCTGATGATCTCAATGAAAGCTCAAAGATCATCAAAGATGTGGATCAGTTAAAGGCCTCCACTTAAAGTACAATTCAATGCGGACTTTAAAGAATCGTTGCTTAAGCACAAAGATTGCAGAATTGAAGAATTAAAGTCTACGAGCTCAAGAACGAAGTCAAGAAAAGAATGCTAGGATTCAAGATGTAAAACATGGGGTGACCTCCCTTAGGGGGAGATTGTTAGGAATTAGAAAATTCCTTAGTGAAGAGTCGGTCACCCCAAATGTTATCTAGCTTAAGTTAGCTCGTAGACTTGTCGTTATTTACGTTATTATGTAGTTAATTAGTTAGTCAGTAGCGTAAAATAGTTTAGTGCAACACCGTGGAGGAAGGACGGGTCTTTACCCACTGTATCCCTGATCCACAGGCCGATAGGAGGTCGTGTATTGTGTAAGTATAAATACCCCTTCCATCCATGGAAGGGGTGGTGCTTTCAATCTAATATTCCATACTTTTGAGTAAACCTCTACCAAGAACACCCTCTCTCTCTACTAACTCTCTAACTATGGCAAACATGTATTTTGATCATCCAAGACCACCCGAATCATCAAACACAATAAATATTAAGATCCTACATGGCTTGTGGTAAAGGCAGTTGGAAAATCATAATTGGTAATCGACTCACCAAAGATATTTTATCTAAGAGTTGGCTAGTCCAGAATCAAACGGCTTCTGGTAAAGACAAATCAAAACCGCTGAAAGTCGGGTGATTTGCTCAAAATCATTTGGTTATCATTGTACAAGGTTCTTACTAGAATCAAACAATTACTACTCCAAGTAATGGCTTTTGGTAAAGAGATTTAAATCCATTAAATTTTCATAAAAGATTGCTATGGACTAGCAATAGTTTAGTGTTGGATGATGAGTGTAAATACTCATCATTTTCATTTTATCTGAAGCGCCAAAACACTTAAAACACTCAAATATGCAGCAAAATACAAAATATATCCAAGGATTGTATTTTATATGTTTCAGATGCAAAATGTTTAAAAACATATGAAAACGAGCTAAGTTTGCATAATTGGCGTTTCATCCCTCAACTTTCAAATCTTGACAAAATCAGTCCCTGAGCATTTGTTTTGAATAAAAGTCAACCCAAGTCCTTTTAAAATCAAAATTTATCAAAAATGATCCTTGGGTAAAAAGTTTGGAGAATTTACAAAGTTTGGTCCTTCAAGTTTCAAAATTGGCAAAAATAGTCCTTGGAAGTTTAAAAAATGGAAAATTATCTTTTATGGTCCTTGTACTAATGAAACTTGGCAAGTTTGGCCCTTGGAATAACTTTGGAAGGTTTACACATCCAGCCCCTCATTTTCAGAAAATTACAAATATGGTCCTTGTGATAATCCAAAACCAAACGGACCCTTTTTGTATTATTAACCCAGCCAACCCAAAAGAACCCCTATCAATAACCCTTGAACCCCCCATTTTGACCCCCAGTCCAAAACCAAATTAATATAAAGCGGGGTCAAACCTTGGTCAAATACACAGTCTTCTCCTTCCTCCCCACTTGCCCGCCAAAACCTCCCAGCTGTAGCCTCCCCTCATTAATGCTTCCCCACTCCTTTTCTCCTCCCCAACACACTATCCATCACCTCTTGTCCCCC
This sequence comes from Chrysanthemum makinoi, assembly GCA_910596185.1. Taxonomy (NCBI): domain Eukaryota; kingdom Viridiplantae; phylum Streptophyta; class Magnoliopsida; order Asterales; family Asteraceae; genus Chrysanthemum; species Chrysanthemum makinoi. Next base: position 295,993,795 of record OU343221.1, read on the forward strand.
TCTTCTTCACCCCTGGTCCAAAACTCATAAAAGAAAGCAAACGACCATCAAGTTCACCTTTTGGCGCCAATTTGCAAATCAAAGGCTAAGATGTGTTACAGAGATCCAATGGTGGGGGAAAAACTCGAAGCTCTACAGAACCCTAATGATCACATATAAAAGGAAAGATATCGGAAGAAATCAATCTAGTGTAATTTTAATTTTCTTAGTCATATTAATCAATTTAAGTTTTCCAGTGTATGTTTTAGTTTTCAAGTACTGTATTTATCAATCTCAGTGTATTTCAAACCTTTCTCAATAATCAATTTCAAAGTTCAGTTTCATTTCATGATTGTGCAATTTTCATGTTAAAAATTTCATATTAGCTTAAAGTTAATTATAGTGGATGATAAGGACTCAAAAGCTCACATAAGCTCCTTATAAAGCTTTTAAAAAGCTTTTAGAAACTTTAAAACTCAGGTTAGAATTAAAAATCAAAAATACAAAAAAATTAGTTATAAATCAAAAATCAAAAGAAGCATGGAGCAGGGTTGATTCTGGATGGCCTTTGGTTTAGAGCTTCTTGGGAAGCTGTAGGTTGTATTTTTGGTCCTTGATTTCTAGTTTTAAGCCTGGTTGCATTTGTAAGCTTTTTTCTTCAAATTTCTTATTCACTGTGACAGTTGTTAATCTGTGCTATTTTCTGTGTTTCTAGGCTTTATTCATGCTTGTTAGTCATAATATAGTTTAAAATAATCAGTTTGTTCTTTAGAATTGGTAGTTGCTTTGAAATCTCATTTTCACAGTTTTAATAGCATAATGTTTGTTCTTAAGTTTTATGCTTGTATCACTGTTGTTTAATGCTAATGTGGACTTGTTATATGCTAATACAAAGTTTTGAATCAGTGTTGAGTTCTAAATTCATGTATATTGTTGTTTCATTGATTTAAGTTCGATATCATTTACGTAGTTAATTATATTTGCATCGAGGTTGTCAGGGTTTAGGTCATTGTAGTTAGGTGTTATTTGGTTAAATTAACTTGGATTCATTAATAGTTAGGATTGGATTTATAGAATAGTTGTTTGATATTTGCATTTCAGACCCATAACCTGTGTTTGGTTTAAGGTGAAATTTTTAGTTTGAAGCTTATTCAGAGGTCTAAGTCAGTTGAGTTAATCATTTTTAGGTTAGTTAGACTTAATTTGATCATTGTTTTGTTTCTGTAACCATTCATAGTCAAATTGGCATTTAATCTGATCTCACATTCTTATTAGTTAGTGTAGGATTGAGTTAGCTTGCATTTTAGGCTTAAATCATTATAGTTGAGCTTATTTGAGTCACTTTGCATCTAAAATCATCAAATACACTCGCTTTGAAGATCAAAATCCATTTTAGTCAAAACTTCAAAATCTCATAAAAGTCAAAAGTGGAGAAAGTGATTTTTGGCAAAACTTTGTTGATTTTTCATGGATTCAATTCTGGTTCAAAGTTATTGAAATTTTGGGAAAATCAAGATTAGTTGGTCTAGTTTTGATAAATCATTTTTGGAGAATTTTTGGAATTTTTCTTAAGCTCTAAACAAGCTGCTCAATAATTGGTCTAGTTGCAGCAACTATACAGGTTTCATATTAGCTTGCAGCAACTATACAGGTTTCATATTAGCTTGTTAGGATCTAAAAATTGGTCTAGTTGTTCATTGGTTGGTGATCTTGAGTACCTCACTTCTGGTTTTCAGTTTGGTTCACTAGATTAGCTTATAATTTAGCTTAAAGTAGGTGATTAAGGGCCGTTTGGCATATTGAGAGTTGAACTCTGGTCTCGAGCTTTTTTTCTTTTGCTTGTGCTTTTTGGGTCCCAATCAGTTGCAGTAGCTCATTTTAGGTTAGATTTAGGCTGTAGTACCTTATGGTAGCTTTTGGATAGCTTATTTGCTTATTTGAAGTGCTTATTCAAACTGCTTATTTGCCCAATTCAGCTTATTAGTAGGCTTATCTAACTTTTTATATTTTTCCCAGGCTTAGTATAATATTTTAGATTTTCCATAAAATTTTCAGATTTTTCCTAGCTTATTTAGTCCTTTTCTTATTTAATATTAGTTTTAAGTATTTTTAAATCATTTTTAATTAATAATAAATACATAAAAAGTCTAAAAAATATATTTTCAGTTTTAACATTAGTTTTATAATATTTTAGATTTTTTCAATTTATAATTTCATTTTTTAGGGTAATTTCCTATTTTCTTGTATTTTAATGTATTTTTAAATAGTTAAAAATAGTTTTTAATTAATAATAATTAGATAAATAGTTTTAAAAATAATTTTAATTTTCCAATAATTTTCTTTTATTATTAGGATTGTAAAAATATCATTTTCATATCCGTAAGTGTTTTATTCTTTTAAATTTTACGTTTACGTAAAATTCAGTAAACGTACGCATTTTAGATTTTAATCGTTAAACGATTTTAAATATAGAATTAAAAGGACTTCAAAGTCTTTATTAGATTTAATTTCCTTAGTATAATCAATCATAACCCCTTTCCTGTTCAATATCACCCGATCACTACGCGTTTAGCTATTCAATCGCACAGCTCGTTGGGACTTAACGACCCGGGAACACTATAATTCTCCTCCGACTTTATTGCATTCTGTTTTGAGCTGTTTGACTTTTATGGTTGACCATTCACAAGTGGTTGACTAATAAAAGATAGACCGTTCGGAGCGAATCAACGACGCCGAATGGTTTGCTGATAAGTGTATATTGTGAGAGCTGGTTGATGTCGGGAAGATCAAGGCTGGTGGAGTGAAGTTGACACGGTCCGATAAGATTCAACCGCAAGAAGTCGGAGGTCTTCTACACGTTCATTGATGACTATGCGTCTGATGAAGATGAGCTATGACTTGATGAATTCACGTTGTACTTCAGTGGAGAATTGTCTCATACAACCCTGTACTTTGGCAAGGTACATGTCTTCAATGTCATTGATAGACAAATTCTCAAAGTCAGCTTCAGAGAATGCATAATCCCTTTCGTCTTACCTTTTGACCACAATCTTCTTGAGAAAAGTGTAGTCCCATTTGGACGAAAGATCAACGTGTTTGATGGCAACGATACTTTTAGGACTGAACACTTCATGTTGAGATTTCTAACTTGGCAATTTCTGTAGTAGATTCTTCGCGCTCCGCCAATGGTGAATCCCATACATTGCATCTCGGTTATACTCTTCCACTTTGTTGGAGAACAAGTGGTTAGATCTTTCCTCGATGGCTACGCAGTTAGAGTATATTGTCAGCGGGAATGGAAGTGTCAAATATGTAGCGTATTTCCTTGAACCATCGCCACCATGTAGAAGAAATTCCAAGTCTTTGTTGAAGAAATATCGGAATGGAATTCTAGGTTCATTGGGTTGGCCAATTGTAGGTAGGGGTTTTGACCAGTCGGTGTAATATGGAGGGTTGTCCCGTTTTGTAAAGTCGATGTTTGCTTCTGGGTTGAGCCAGTCCATGTTGTTAGACATAGCTCGAGTAATGTTTTCAAGGTGATATTCGACCTCATGGCACTTTCTCGAGCTATCTTTTAACAGTTGAAAAGCTTCATTCTTGATTCGCCGCAACTCAAATTTCGTCATCTTCTTTACTCGGAATTTTTCTTACAATATCTTTGCATGCTCCAATGTATTACCGCCTACCGATCTTGACCTTCAGCAGGGTAAGGAGTGGAATTAACAAGTGTAGAAAACCATTCAAATTCCTCTGTGGTATCTTCATCTAGCCATGATAGGACGCCACCTTGGGCTTCTTCTTTTGTTTCTTAGGCCTAGATGAGGGTTCCTGCTTTCTTTGTCGGGAGAGGCGGGTTGTTGTTGGGCTCATGGTATTCCTCATCGTCACCACCCGTATACTCAAAGTGATCGCCGGTTTTCTGAGTCTGGGTGGGTCGAAGAATCCGAGGTTTTTAGTAGAAGAACGAGGAGGGGATCTTTGTTGAGCTGGAGTCCTTTGTGGTGGAGGCTGCATTGAATACTGAATGGAGGATGATTCACCAGACTTCTTTGTGCATTTGGGCTCTTTATCCTTATCCTGATCTTTGTCTTCATCATCTCTTGAACGCTTAGGCCTTACAGCTTCTTCTCTGAATGAGGACTTGAGTTGGTATTCCAGCAATGCTTCAAACAGTTTAGCTTCATGGGAGGCAAACGTTGCAGAGCGTTTCGACATTTGAGCTACTAGCCGGTTCACCAATTCATCATCTGAGAAGATTGTGGATTCAACTGGATTGATGCTCAAATTCATCGGAGTTGATTTCATGGCTTGCTTGGCTAAATGTAAGAGATTTGGATACAGTTGTCTGGTATACATCTCCTTTGTTAGTTTCGAACGACTCCATAAGGAACTTATGAGAGTATCCTTTGATCATCTCGCCCATGCTTCCTTGAAGATCATCTTCATAAGCTTCGACATACTCCCTTTCGACGTTCATCTCGTCTTGCTCATCATGAAGATGCTGTATTTGGTCAGCAAGGAAATTCAACTTTCTGTAGAGAATATCTTTCTTTCGACTCGTTTTTCACGCTTTAACGATTCGATTCTTAGATTGAGAGATCCAAGATGGAGTTGGCTTCTTTACTGATTTGGATGATGATTTGGTTTATTTCTTTGATGGTGGTGGTGAAGAGTGAGAAGATGAATCTGATGACGAAGAGATGTGAGGAGACCCGGTCCTTTGGTGGCTCAGAGGTTTCTTCCTTGATCGTGCAGACTATCTAGAAGAAACTTATCATACTCAACGTCTTCTTCATTTCCAGACTTAGCTTTTTCATCGCTTTGGCTTTACCGCAGCCTTTCATCAGCTTTTACCTTCTCTAACTTCTCGTGATTCTCGTTCTTCAAAATCATATTCAAGAGTGTCCTCCACACGTGTTTTGTTGTACCAGTGGTGGCACAGCATCCCTTATCGGATTGATTAACCGCATCGTGGACTGGTGAAGGTTGAGCTCCACCACTGACCATCCGGGGGCCACCCATTTGATCTTTTGCAAATTCATTTGCCACGTGTTGGAGTCTAAGGAATTTGAACTTTTCCCTAATCGTTCCAGTGGCTCTTCATCTGAGCTTTTATAGGCACAAGTACTGGAGTCTTCCCTTTTCCTTGGTTACAATGGAGGACGGGAGGTTTAGGTACTGTTGGGGTTTCATCTCAGCAGTAGCTTTGAGTAAAAATCTCTTCATCCGATGCGCCCTCGAGTCCTCGCCGTTAGCTTTCTTTGCGTTCAAAGCTTAGGTACGGAATAGGAACAGCTTCCTTGGCGGAACTGTCCTCTTTCTTGGAGGATTCCTCCTGGGAACATCCTCGACTCTCAGTGCTTGCAAAGACTTCCTCGCACTTCCTCTTCCGGTTTTCCTTAAAGGCGTACCATAAGATTTTTCATCAAGAAATCCAACTTTGTTCTCTTCCACAACAACCAAATATCTTTTATAAGAGTAGAGTTGTTTAAGTTCATCTGGAGAAGGTGATCGGCAACACAAAGACCTTGTTTCTTAGTCGTGACTCCTTAAATCGACTTAGAGTGGGTTCAACAACATGTCATGATTGTCGGGTCATTGATTCTTTGGGATGTCGGGTTGTACCCAAGTGCTCTCTCGATCAACAGTTTAGTATATCCGATGTAGGGAATTTTTGAGCCAAGCTTTTGAGGAATGTCATCCCAAATCGAGCTTCTACTTTGATGTGCTTCATGTTGATCTGAGCCTGAAGATTTGCGTTCTATGAGCTTGGGATGCTCATAGCCACATGCCACGACAATTCAGAAATGGATTTTGTGATGATGATATAAAGGGTTCTCCAAGGTTGAGGGATGTTCTTGAGATCCACGTGAGAATGCTTAATGATAACCCCCGGCTTCATCATACCCAATATTAATCAAGAATTGCGAACGCTTTCTTCTCAGTAGGTGCAGCAGAGAATCAGTTGGAATGATGTCGGAATGAGGAGAACCGCTACCGAAGTCAAATAGGAGTGATGGTGAGTTGCTTGTGATTGAGCGTCACTGCCACAAACATTTTGACCTTTGACCATCCGCATTGTATTCCGAATTGCTGTATGTAGACCTCTCGAACAGGGCAAAGTGTGAGAGCATGTTCGATATGGATGATTCTTTAGAACATCCACAAAGAATCAAGCAGGAAGACTCTGAGCATGAAAGAGTTTCAAAGTCAACTCTTAGATTGTTCTTTCCAATCTTTCTCGGATAGCCATTAGGAAAGATATCCAATGTGAGAACCTCAGGCGCATCCACATTCATTTGAGCAGCCATGTCGTGATCTGAAATAACATTAGGCAAAAGAACCAACATATCGAAAGACATAATGTTAGTCAACGTAAGGTTTTAATGACTAATTATTGAACGTATAATGTCAATGGTTGTTACGAGTCCAAAGTCAATTGTATGTCTAATAGTCCAATGACGTCGTGAAAAGTTTCGTGAGTTAGTTAACTTTAAATTTTAAAGTTTATGTTATCACTTATTAATCACAACATATTGAACGTTTAAGCTTATTAGTGACATTATTGGTTTCGTGACGTTATGATTCATTTATATACAAGTTTGCACGCGTAACAATTCATAATGAAGGTTTGATCAAGGCTTATGCGTAGAAAATGTAGCTTCTGCGTAAACAGGAGAAGTATACGCGTAGACGCAAGCTTATGCATAGGAATCTGACTTTACGGGTAAAAATGTTACGTAGGAACAGAGTAACCTTATGCGTAGAGCTTAAGCGCAGGCGATATAACACCTTACGTGTAAGGCTTACTCGTAAGAGTAGACCTTATGCGTAGAGGTCATTGTTTACGCATATCCTTCACAGATACGCGAGTCCTTTGTAGAACCTACGCTGCAATAGTTACGCGTAAAATTTCTCTTACGCATAACTTTCTACGCTTAAGGTGATCCTTATGCGTAGAGTTTCAATGACCTTGATTCTGAGTTTTATGCGTAGCAAGCCTGAAATAAAATCATCATATCATCAATCTTAACATATGTATTCATATTAAGACAGATCATGGCATGAAAACTTGTTAAACAGCTTTAAGCGTAGAAACCATACGCGTAGAACTTAAACCCTAAAGTTCATGAATTACGCGTAGAAATCTAGCCATAGGATTTGCACCAAAGTTATTCTTCATGGTTTATAGTTGTCATGTGAGTGTAATAACCAAGTTTTAACATCAAACTCCCAATGAATCATAAATACCCAAAAGCGAAGAACATTAAACCCTAATCTCTAATTTTTAATCAATTGGAGTTTCTGGGTGGTTTTAAGGCCTGGATATCATCAATTCATCATGATATCAACATCACACAACAATCGTTTTGACAAAAAACGTTCACATATGAAAATACCCAAATCCACGCATAAACCCTAATTTCAAAAATCATTCAATTCGTGATTCTGGGCGAGTTTTGATGATAAAAAAGATGTCATTGAAGTTATAGAAGCGTTTTGACACTATCCTTTTAATCATAAACACACAATCTTGATCATGTGTTCATACGCATACGCGTAGAACACAAAATCAAGCACACACAATAATTTGACAGTTGGATTTATGTGAAAATCAAAACCATTGTTTGAAATCATGTAAGAAACATTAAACCACTTACAAATTGATGATCAGAAACACGGATTTGAAGAACGATTATTGTGCGTAGGATATGTTAGATGAGAATAATAAATGTGAAGTGAAAAGTTAGGTGAGGTGTTTTTATTAAAAATGACTTTAACCTTTTGACAGTTTTGGTCCCTCCACCTTTTCCATTTTCATCCAAAGCCATTTAACTTCCATTTTGTTACCAAATGATAGATTTTAAGAAAGAAACTTGACTTCCCTCGACTTAAGAAAATCATGAAAGGTTATAAATTTTAGTCCGAGGAGTGTCAGTGAACCAGAAATGTGACCACCATTATTTAAAGAATCAACCGAGATAGGTTAACATGCAAGTACACGGATGTTTTGAAACAGTTAAGTAGATATTTTCTCCCCCTCAACACTTGATCGGAAAAAATACTGAATTTTGAAAGATTATAGTGTTGACGGAAGAAATGTACTTGCAATGTTGAAAGAAAAAGTAGATAGAAGAATATTTTTGTTGTTTTATCAGGTTTTATATTTTTGTATTTTGTTTTTAAAAATAATATTTACAAAAGAGATTTTGGTGTTTGACAGGTTTTTAAGACTATTTTAGGAGGTCATCAATTTCCTCTTGAGTCAAACACCTCATACCAATCTCGTGGACCAACTCATTAAACCTAGCGGGAGGCAAGGCTTTGGTGAGAAGATCTGCCAATTGGTATTCTGAACCCACAAAATATAATTCAACAAGACCTTGTTCCACGTGGTCCTTGATGAAATGATATCAAGATCGATGTGCTTTGATTTAAGTGTTGAACGGAGTTGCACGAGATCGCAATAGCACTTCGATTGTCGCAATACATCGGAATTCTGTCAAATACGTAACCATAGTCTTTGAGTTGTGTTCTCATCCAAATGACTTGAGCACAACACGCACATGGCTACATATTCTCGCTTCGGTTGAGGACAACGATGCATCCCTTCTTCGATTGCCATGACACCGCTTTGTCACCAAGAAATTGTAAAGCTCCTGAAGTACTCTTCCGTGAATTTAAGCATCCTGCGTGGTCAACGTCCCCAAAAAGCGATTAGTTCAAAACCAGAATCCTTCGGATACCAGTTCCCCAAGTTAATGGTTCCCTTTATGTATCGGAGGATTCTTTTAGCCTCGGAGAGGTGAGTTTCAGTTGGTCGCGATCGATAACGGGAGCAAAGATATACAAAGGCAAAGACAATATCAAGTCTGCTAGCCGTTAGATACATGAGAGACCCAATAATACTACGGTATTTTGTAGGGTCCACCAATTTCCCATGTAAATCAGTCTAGCTTCTTGGTATGAGCCATTGGTGTGGCGTAGGTGTCACAGTTTGCATTCCAAATTTGTGTAACAATTCAAGGGCATATTTGGACTGACTCAAGAAAATACCACGGGTGATTGATGAACTTGCAGTCCTAGAAAGAACGTAAGTTCACCCATCATGGACATTTCAAAATGTTTCTTCATTAGTTTTGCAAAAGCGATTGAGTACTTTTATGAGTTGACCCAAAAATGATGTCATCCACATAAATTTGAACAATTAAAATATGTTCCCGTGATATTGTATGAAAAGAGTTGGGTCGACCGAACCTTTGGTAAAGTTATTGGCAATGAGGAAAGATGATAGCTTATCATACCATGCCCGGGGGGCTTGTTTGAGACCATAGAGAGCTTTCTTCGTTTGTAGACATGATTAGGGAACTCGATCAATGAATCCTTCCGGGCTGACTAACATAAACCGCTTTCTTTCAGTTGTCCATTGAGAAAAGCAGTTTTGACATCCATCTCAAAGACCGTGATGTTCATGTGAGCCGCAAATGCCAGAAAAATCCTAACAACCTCAAGACGAGCAACCGGAGCAAATGATTCTTCAAAGTCAATACCCTCTTCCTGTCTATAACCCTTAGCCACCGACGTGACTTGTTTCGATAATGTTCCTTCAAAGATCCAATTTGTTTTTCCAAATCCATTTTAGACCAATAACGTAGACTCATGTTGGTCTTTCAACCAGCCCCATACTTCAAGACGCTTTAAATTGGTTGAGTTCTTCCTGCATGGATTCAATCCAGCTTGTCCTTTGTCATTTCGCATCTTTAATGTTTCTAGGTTCAGATTGGCAGACAGTGAGTGCATAAATGCAATGTTCACCGTCTGTGTGAAGACGCTGTCTCGTAACGACTGGTTGATTCGGGTTGCCAATAATATTATCCAGAGGATGGTCTTTTGTCCATCTATGTGTGGAGGGTTGATGTTGGTATACATTGTGCATATTTTGAGGATTCAAATGGCTTGTTGATGATTCCGCTACATCAGGTGCAGCAGTTTCATTAGCAAATGGGTTAAAGAACGCATTTGGATCAAAATCGGCAGGTGGGGGTACTTCATTAAGAACATCATCAGCCGGTTCATCATTGTTGGAAGCGGTTTGTTCAACTCTGTGAAGTAGAGTCAATCGGTGGTGCATCTTCAACAAGTAGATGTTGTAGTAGGTGTATCGTATTAAAGTATTATCGTTTGAGCGGAAAGCACCGGATACACCTGAGCACGCTCATCAATATCGCCACTGAACAGGAGCAAATAGCCTTTCCATTTGTTGACGAAAGTAAGTTGAGGGCTTGTTCACCGATGATGGGGTTTGGGGGGAAGTTTAAGCGGTTGTGACCGGGTTCCAAGTTGTTATACTCAAAAGCCATGTCCGTAAGTTCATCAAAATGAGCATGAATCGTTTCCATAACCTCCTTTGTTCGACGATTCCAGATTCGAAAACCTTTAGAATTATCACAATATCCAATAAAGACTCCAATGTCAGCTTTGGCTTTGAGCTTTACAAAGTCATCACGATCATTATTCGGATAGCAAAGAGATCCAAATACATGAAAGTGTTTGAGATTCGGTTTTCTGTTGTGGACAAGCTCGAAAGGTGTTTTGTTGTATGCTTTTGTAATCATAGAACGGTTTTGAGTATAGCATGCAAGAGATACAGCCCATAAGTAACTGGAAGTTTAGCATTAATTAACATTGTTCTTGCAGCTTCCACTAACGCTCGGTTTCGTCTTTCAACAACTCCGCTTTTGTTCTGTGTACGTGCAATAGATGTTCTGATGTCAATCCCCACTTTCTCATAAAATTCACGAAGAGTTTGGTTAACAAATTCAGCCTCTGTCTGCTCTGATTTTCGACGGTGTTTGAGCTGAACTTGTATTTTCGTGAGAAAGGTGATGATCATTTGTGGAGCTTGGTCTTTGCTTCAAAGAAAGTAGACCCAAGTCCATCGTGAATAGTCATCAACAATTACTAAGATGTAGCTTGCCATTGATCGCTTGCACGCCAAGATCGGGCCACACAAATCCATGTGAAGAAGATGAAGCACATGCCGAGAGTCGTGGTTCCACCTTTGAAGGAAAGTGAGCACGAGTGCTTTTCCCTTGTTCACAAGCCGAGCAAAGGTGATCTTTAGAATACCGCGGAGTCCTTCAACTAGTATGTGTCGAGCAAGGTTGGTGATGGTTTGAAAGTTTAGATGTGAGAGACGACGGCGCCATAGCCAGGATTTTGTTGATGTTGCCTTTGAAAGTAAGCAAATGGGAGATGAAGCAACCATGTCTTGCATAGAGATAGTGTAAAGACTTGAATTACGCGAGCCGGACATAAGGTCGTTTCCTTGTAGATCACTTAATGAAACAAGATTTCTCCCCAAAGCAACCTCCAAATCTCCATCACGAACTCGACCTATCAAAACAAATTGTGACCGAGATCTTCCACATAATAAACCCTGCTAATTTCGATGTTCCCATTGATGTAATCTCCGTAGCCCATGATAGCTGCTAAGTGATCATTCCCGAACCGACAAAGGCCAATGAACTTTGCAACAAAGTTTGATAACACTTTAAGGTTGCCTGTCATGTGTCGGGAACATCCGCTATCAACAATCCAGAGAATGATCTCATCACCGTGACACAATAATCTAATAATACAGATGGAATAGAAGTAGATGTGGAACCCAAATGTTAGAGGGTTCCTGAAAGGTATAGTAGACATATACACATCAATAGCTTTAGGTATCCATTTAAATCCTAGTGTGTTATATATCCATTTCTGCCATCTCCAACTAGTATTTGCTTTAGTCTTAGTGAATGCACTAGGTGGTACTACATTCCTAGGAGGTGAAACTGAGCTACAGGGACAAGAATGTGTTAGAATCTAAAGAGGGCGGTCTACCAAGCAATGCACTTAGAAAGATTAGTGGGCCTAGAGGTATTCCGGTTCTTAGGATTCCTTAAACGAGATGATAGCTTTAGCAACACATTTATCATGACAATCAGAATTCATACTTTTACGACAAATAACACAAGGTGCATAGACTGAATATCAAAAGTGCTTAATGGTTTAGCATTCATTACATCACTATTTCTATTACATTTGCCGGACGCAATATCTATAGTGGAAGCAACGTGAGTCTTATTCATAGTCCTAGGGTGTTCTTCTACTTTAGCATTCTTAATTGATCTTTTCTTAGGTCGCAACTTCCTATTCTTCCTTGTAGTGCTCCTAGGCTGTGAAGTGCGGACATTTGGAAAAGAGGCAACTATTCCTGCTTTCAAGTAGAAGGAAGCACGCTAGCAACTTGTGATTTGGCAAGAGGGATTCTAGGTTCATGATTACTAAGTGTTACAGGTGCTATTCTCTTAATCACGGTAGGCGGAAGTTGTTCATACTTTCCTAACATTTCTCTTAACTTGAAGATAGTGTGAATCGATCTTGATTTTCGTGACAATATTTCCAAAGAAAATGCATAACTTCCTTAGTGTGTGCAAGATAATGATCAAGTTCATTTGATGCTTCATCACGAGTCTTTTGAGTAAATCAAATATGACACCATATTCCTTTTAACTTTTACAAGTTCTTGTTCATATTTTGAGATTTGACACTTAAAAGACACGCTTTGATCATCCAGTTGCTCAATTTTAGGATCAAGATTTTGCACGAACTGGGCGATTTTGTTTTGAAAAGCAAGTTGTTGATCGTGAATATTTTTTTGACACCAATTAAGACGACGTATTGCATTTGAAAGTTCGTTTGACAATCGCTTATTTTCAACTTTTAAGGACTCGACCAAGCACATTATCGTTCTCAACATTTACCACGTAATCAACAAGATCGCAGAGATATAATCAAATGCATATGACAAAGAATTCAATAACACAAAGATTATGGACATCAGCACTGATGACATCTTCCAAGAGTCGATCAACATCTTTTCTCAACATTTTCTTTTTACGCTTAGTATTAGAAATAGATGTTTCGCTTTTCTCGAAAACGACCTTCATCAACCCAAGTTCCTTATGAAAGTCCCTTTCCCAAGACAATGCACAACTTTTCAAATTTTTAACATTTGGTAAAAGATTTTTCTCAAAAATATCTCTTTTGTTCTCGCTAGAGGCGATTGAAATTGTTGAACTTTGATTTTAGAATGATATTCTATCTCATGTTGTAAAGTTTTGAGGTCAACCATGAAAAGGTCAAAATATCAAAGAATTTTGCGATTTTCGTGTTTTGAGTTTACTTCACCGATGGAAGGTAAAGGACCATAAGTTTGTGCATAATCTCGTTTGGGATTAACATTAGAAGACTCAGACGTTTTATGATAATCCTTGGTGTGTTAGAAGAATCCGTTGGTGTGACGAAAGTGACCGCTTTGAATAGTTAAAAGGTTTGTTGTAAACAACTTTTTCTAATTTTGATCGACTCTTCCTCTTACATCTAATTCCTCTTGACGATGATATTCAACAACACTCATAAATGTAATTATCAATTTTATATTCTCGACCGAAACTTCAGATTTGGTTTGAATGCTTTGTTGAAAGCTTAGGTTTGTAATCGCAAGATTCGTCCATATCCATTTGGATTGGGTTTTAAAGTAAACTTTTCAATGGCAATGGACCGACTCGCCATGTTTTTAAACAACAATTTTAAACTCTTTAAGTTTGTTTTGCAAGCCGATGATTTCTTCAAGATGATCATCTATTCGCTTCGTTGAATGCTTTTTGTATGCAGAGAACTGTTTTTGACAAGTTAACAACTCAGCCTTTGCTTTTGATTTTCCAAGGTGAGAGCGCTAATTTGCTTTTTATGTTCATGTTTCAGCTTGTTCTATTTCGCATAACAAAGCATTCTTCGCGGCTAGATCAAGCATCCGCCTCTAAATATTGTTCGCTTTGATGAGATTTGGCAAAGGTCGCTTCAAAACCTTTTCACGCTTTTTTTAGTTTTGAAAAAGTTGAGTTGGTTTTGTAAACATTCAAAATCCTTGGTTAATAGTGCATTTTTGCTTTTCAAGTCCTAATTAATTGCACGACATTCTTCCACTATGGTTTGTTGGTCTTGTATTAAACGAGCAAAACCTGGATGAGGCAAAAGTTCGGCGTGTTCAACGTGAGTTACAACATGATCATTACTGAGATCCTCAAGTATAACCACGGAGTCAATTTGATTATCAAGGAAACCGTTTGGTCATCTTGATCGCCAAATATAACTACGGGCTAGTTGAAAATCGCGAATGAGATGTGGATCGACTCATTTTGAACATTCTGAGCCTTGCCGGATTCGGATGTTGGCGGAGATATTAGATCAGAGATAAATATGGTTTGTTCGGGTACCGGAGACAAGCCATCAGTGTCATACACTGGGCCTGTGTCACTCATGTGTAACTCATGCATATTAGCCATCAACATAACAGCTGCATTGGCCCGCAAGTCCTCCATATCATCATCATCCGAAGTCGTGATTTGCCATAAAGCTCGTTTTGTCTGAGAGTTCCACCGCCTTCATCCTTAAGAGCCAAAAGAAGAGCCTCTTTGATAAGCACCGCCCCTAGTCCCGGCTTTGGGCATGCATTAGCCGTGTCCTTCTCATTGCGCTTGTAGCATCAAGACCATTCAACCCATTCCGAGCATTTCCCCTGTTTCACCACTTGAGCTCTATTGTTATTCCTACCCACAGATTAAACCCTTGACCACCCCATCCGACCGACCATAACCACGATTCTGAACTTCAACTCGCCCATTGTTCACAACAGCTTGATTCCTTGTGTTAGATGAGGAACGAATACGATTGTTGGATTTGTTGGTATAACGGCTAAAAGCATTAGCAATCATAACAAATCCTTGTTGCAATGCTTCGAACGGATCGATTTCCTCATTAGCTTCACTGACAAGTGCTTGAGCATTGTTGTTGTTGTATGGAACCAATTGAGTTTGTTGAGATTGTTGCTATGAAGGATCATATGGTGTGATTGTAGCAGTTGGTTGAGTTGCCGGGTTGAGGAGATAACCGCTTTTGAGCATACAAGGAAAGTTGTTGATTTTCCGGATTTGACGTTGAAGCAATTTGAGCACGGAGAATCCTTTCCCTATCAACTTCCTTTTCATGAGGCTTCAAGTAATCGCACAACAATCCGTATGTAGAATGATGCATGTTCTTCGCTTGACGGAGAAAAATGACATACTTCTCCCATTCAGAACCAAGACTACTCAGGAATTTAGTATTAACCGCAATTCTTGGCATGATGATGTTGTGTTTATCCAAATCATTTATGATGTCTCGAGAAATCGGTGATGATAAGACTCGAGTGTCTCTCGTGTTCAATCATGAAGAGTTCATAAGCCAAGTAAATTTTGGATTCCAAATCCTCCTGATTGAGTACGGATCCTTCCATAAGAAGATGAATATGTTCCCACATCGCCTTTGCAGTCTTTTGAGCATCAACACTTCAAAGAATTGGGTTAGGTAATCCTAAGAGGATATATTGCATTGCAAGTTCATCGGCTTCATAGTGTAGAAGTTCTTCAGATTCGTGTCTCCAATGAGAGCAATGTTTGATTGTTCATCTCTTGGTGGATTAGCATTTGGATCTCCGTACAATGACAAGAGGCATCCTAAATGGACCTTCCAAGATAACCTTCTTTAAGAACTTTCCATGTGGCTTCTTCAGATCACAAAACCTAAAGAACCTTATCACCCATTGATCGTAGTTTCCTAGAGTGAGCATTGGAGGTCTATCAAGTGATCCAACCTCATGAATTGATTGTTGGTTGCTTAAAGCTTCACACATCTTTGCAAACCAAGTGGGTTCCTTCATAGTGTTTCTTGATGGGTGTTGATTGAATTCGTTTGTGTAGGGTTGTACTTGAAGACTTGGTGGTGGTTGAACCATTTGAGGTTGTGGAATTGCTGCAAGTTGTGGAGTATGTTGTTGATTAAATTGTTGTTGATAAATTGCTTGTTGTTGATTCCATTGTTGATGTTGTGGACTTAGTTGTTGTTGACGTTGAGAATAAGTGTAAGGAAAATAGTTAGAGTATGGTGGTTGTGACATGTTGAAAACTTGTGTTGGTAAAATGGATCTTTGTAGTCGAATGAACCTTTGTTGATGAAGTGTCCTTAGGCTTAGAAATCACAAGAAACCAAGTAGGACTTATGCGTAAAAACACCAAAGTTACGCGTAACAATGAGAGTTACGCGAGTTTTAGCTACGTAAGTAGGAAAAAGACGCTAAAGTTATGCGTAGACACAAAGTTAGGCGTAGAAACTTATGCGTAGGATTACCTTATGCGTAAGACTAGGCTTAGGTGTAAGATGAATCTTATGCGTAGGATTTCTACGCGTAAGCTTTATGCTTATGTGTAAGTTTAGGGTTTTGCCCAAATGATCTTTTACACTATCACAAAGGCAAAAGATATCCAAAGTCGACGTATTTTCAGGCTTATCCAAGCAAGAAAACGCGGAGTAAACCACGAAACTGAAGATCAATCTAAGGGTAAAGTTACGCGTAAAACTAGGGTTTTCATACGCGTAGCTTTACTCGTAAAATTGATTTTGCCCAAAGTTGTTTCTAAACCAGATTTTTGTTATGGAATAGCTTCAATATCACCAAAATAACACAAAAGTGTGAAACTTGATGGATCAAAACGGCTAAACAAAGTTACGCCAGAGAACGACACCCTCAACAAAAACAAGCTTAAAAACTATGATCCACGCATAAAGTTTGAAAATTTTTGCCAAAAACAGTTATTATAACACCTTAAAACAATGAAAGTACAAGAATCTTGGATTCAAAAGTGTGAAAAATACGTTTTAAGCGAACCAAAGTATCAAACCGTTGTTTTACGCGTAGGACCTAAAACCCACTTCAAAACCAAAACGATTCACCCAACTATTTGGCGATTGATACCACTGTTAGGTCACTAGATTTACAACACAAGCTTAATAGAAAGAGATAAAGAGGCGATTGAACAATAAACCAAACACACACACACGATATAAGTAAATGGTTATGCGTAGAGTATGAGTGAAAGGAAATAAATTGAACAACCAACCCTCAAGTGAGGGTTATACAAGAGTATTTATAGGAGGGAAGCTAGGGCAACATTCCTAGTTCCCATCCTTTTCCTTATTGGGCTAGGCCTAGGCTTATGGGCCTTCTACATGCTTAAGGCTAAAACAAACATAAAGGCCATAATTAAGCTAACTATTACATGTGAATCACTAACACTTGATTAAGGTTTAGGAGTGATTCCAACAGCTTTTCATACGCTGTCCGTTATTAAATGTTTTCGCCGTTTTAAACGCTTTTTCATATCGTTTACAATATCACAAGTGATATTCTCAATAGTACAAGTGATATTCAATATCACAAATGATACTGCGTGAATATCGCAATCGATGTTATGTGATATTCTCAATACCACAAGTGATTTTTTAAATATAACAAGTGATTTTCAACTAATGTTTTGTAACATGAAAATCATACGTGATATTCAAAATATCACACAGTGATATCAAGAAAATCACAAGTGATATTGATACTATCGCAAAGTGATATTCAGAATATCGCAAACTCATATTCAGAATATCACAAAATGATATTCATAATATCACGAGTGATATTCGAATATCACAGAGTGATATTCACAAAATCACACGTGATATTCAGAATATCACAACATGATATTCAGAAAATCACAAAGTGATATTAACAAAATATCACTTGTGTTTTTCAGAATATCACAAAATGATATTCAGATAATCACAAGTGATATTCTGAATATCACAGAAATCACTTGTGATAGTCCGAAACGTATGAAAACGAACGAAAACTTAAGAAAATGGACGAAAACGTAAGAATACAGACGCATTCGTATGAAAATAGGCAAAAACGTATGAAAGAGTAAAAACACGTATGAAAACGGATGAAAACGTATGAAAAATGGACGAAAATGAAAGAAAAATGATGAAAACGGGCGAAAACGTAAGAAAACGGATAAGAACGTATGAAATCGAAGAAAAAAACATGAATAAAAAAAACGCGAAAAAAAAATTAAAAAAAAAGTTAATTAAGAAAAAATGTGAATAAGGAAAAAAAACAAAAAAAAAAAGTGAATAAAAAAGAAAGACAAAAAGACAAGAAAAAAAACATGGACTTAGGTTTATCTACTAAATTTTAGGTTAATCCTCACCATTAGATTAAACTAGATGGATAGTGAGGATTTGTCCCTTGGTAAGCATGAATTTAAGGGTAAGCAAAATAAAGTGCCTCATTAAAATAACACCCCAAATGATATTTTTATATTATTAAAAAAAATTACAAAACTAAAATAACAAAAAAAAAAAAAAAAAAGGATAAGGAAAAGGAAAAAAAGAAGTTAAATAACAGAAACTTATCTTTTTCTTTTTGGAGAATACAACAACAGAAACACAAACCCGTAAAACCCATCTTCGTCTTCCTCGTGTAAACCCAAACACAAACCCATCTTCATCTTCCTCGTGTAAACCCAGAAACGCAAACACAAAAACACAAACCCATCTTCGTCTTCGTCTTTAACGTGTAAACCCAGAAACGCAAACACAGTAACAAAAACCCGTCTTCATCTTTAGGGGGGTAATTTGATTTTTTTTTAATCCCTTAATGCGCGTTGCCAGCCCAACGTTGGTCCCTTAACGCCTATCTAACGCCGGTCCTCCAAAGGTATAACGCTTCTTAAACTTTTTATGTCAAGTTATATTCAATTTAGTGTAAGATCTTAAAGATAAATTCGATGTAATTTAGAATGTAAATTATAATTTTAGTCATTTATGACTTAAACATAAATTCAGTGCAACTCACAATATAAATTATTATTATTATGAATTTGTTTACAAAGAAAACTTTGCCTAAATAGTGTTGGGATTTTAGAACAAGTTAACCATTAATCTCTACAAGTACGCAACGGATAAGGATTTAGTATTTGTAATTATGTTAAGCACGTAATTAATAAACAAATAATTAATACAATAATTAATTAATAAAAGGGATAAAAGGAAACCTATCTTGTTTGGCAATTGATCTTTAGTAACGGACAATAAAACCAATACGAAACTAAGCACCTAAAATAGATGCCTCAATGAGTATCACACACAAACCCGATAACGTATACGTTCGATATAAGGCTAGTCGAGAACGTATTAAAACCAATCAACAATTGACCCACTTGAATATAACACGAACAAGAAAACCCCAAGACCTTGTCTTTCTTCTTTGCCCGAGAACCAATCTGTACAAAAACAGATTTCGCAACTCACCCGATATCAGATAAATAGATCCAATATCCAATATCCTTTGTCCGAGAAAACCTCACGAACAAACAACCACTCTTGCTCCCAAATTACTTCAACCAGGAACATTGGAAACAAAACACCAAAATATCAAATACCTACACACTTGGATCATATATATACGATGCAAGTTAGGATATTAAACAAAACAAACCACACCTAATCGTATTATATAATAAACGATTTGGTACACTTTACTCTCTTAGGTGAATTGGTAAGTGGATTAGGGATATATATAAAATAGTGATTACTGACTTTTGGATATCATATAAATCGTACATTGCCTTAGGTTTAGGTGTAGGGAGTTTTATTTTATAGCAAAGCAAAACCAACCCTTGCATGGGTTATATCTTGATCGACAAGTAAAACAAGCCCAAGCAGCCCATTCCCTCACTTGCCCGATCGGATGGAAACTCAAGGCCCAAGGCTTCTCCATATTCGACCCAAGTCCATCAAGAATCTGTCCATGGGTCGTCTAATATGATCGGGTCAAATCATTGAATATCGGGTATATATATATTATTCAAGTATAAAATACGTTCAACACGTATACTCGTGTTTATCGCGTGTGCCCCTATCGGCTCACACACTTCTAGTCGTTTACGTGTGTTTATAACTCCCACAAACCAAGAGCTCCCACTTGGGAGTTGGTGTGTCGAATGGCACACAAAACTAACGACGGAAACGCCTTAGCAAACGCCTCACTCGCTTTTAAACTAAAAGTGTCTGAGAGAATAGTTTCATAAAAGTTTCTCAGTAGCATGGTCATTCAATGTCTTGCTCTAATCATCCTTTGTTATAGATACCGTTAAACCATGGATTATGGATCTTAAATCATTCCATATAGTTTAACCATTTAGAATCTCGTTATAGATTTTAATTTAGATATACCAAATGTAATCAAGAATCATCTTGCATTACCATTTGGGTTTGGCCAAACAATTATCTGATTAAATCTGGAGTGACGCCATGGTATCTTTCTGCACATATCAAGTGGAGTAACAAATCCTTTATTAACTACAAGTGTTGTGGATGCTGCTTCACATCACTCCGAAATATAGCTTTTATAACTACCTTGTTCAGATAGCGTTTTGCGTATACTTACAAAAAATGATATCCACACATAACAGAACTTGCTTGTATCTCAACTCTAAGGATAAAGATAACAAACCATTTTCAATATTTTACTTATGACAAGGATCCAAAAGTAGATGTTTGAAAGTTGGGGAATCCAATATGCATCTCTAGTGAATACATATGAGTTTGATGGGAACAATCCGAATTCTTGTTAGAATTATAACCAACACTCATATTTGCCTTATCATAACAATATTCCCATATTGTTAACCGACAATGGACATATTTAGAATAATAAACTTATTCAAGGATTAAACATGCAAATATAGGATAACAATTATTATATGAATGAATAACAAATACCAAGTATCTTTATTCATCATAAAGTAAAAATTGTTTATCAATCCCAATTATCCAAATACTAAAACAGATATGCATGAAACTCATTTAGTAAGTTAAAGTCTAATGTTTCCAACATTCTCAACCTTTCATTTACAAGAAAAACAAAATAGTCATCTAGTAAACTTTCCGAATACTTATTTCTAATTTCACTTATAGTGAGGGAATTGAAATATAAGATGAGTGTCTTATCTCATATGCTCATACTATTTCAAGAGTTATAGTATGGAGATGTCGTCTTACCTTGCATGAGGTATTAGAAATCAACGACATACTGACAGTCATCTTTACAGTTTCTAAAAGTGTAAAGTATTCTCATTCATTAATGTGTAATGCAACAATGCTCTATGTTGAGCATAACTAGTTAGCAGATTTATCATAAATGATAAAATTATACTACAACTAGTATAAATAATCCTCTAGCATCATTTGTACTTAACACTATGCTTTATAATTCGTAAACATCTATACTAACAATAATCTAAACACTCTCAATTAGATATTGTTGTTGTCAGCTCATTCTGTTCTTGTACAAAAGCAACAACTAGTCTTATACACAATATAATATATACATGATGAATCCTTAGTTAAAACAACATAAGGTTTCTATCCATGTAATAAATTATTCCAAGTGAAAAATATCATTTAAGACTTGCTTGAATAATATATTGCATTTGTGTTAGACTTAATTTTCCGCATTTGTTTATTCTAGATAAACATTTATTCCAAGGTTGTTTGTTTTATTCCCTAAATTCTAAGTGAAGTTTCATTCCAAGCTTAAGGATCAATATCTAGCTTAAATAGAATGATATCCTCAACATGTAAATTTTAAGGAAAAACACAATGCTCCCACTCAATGTCAGATGTACTCAAGAGTTATTTTAATTCGATTAGAATCATATTGTAATTAAATTCAAGATCTCAGCTCTTAGATGCATGATTTAATCCAAAGCTTGGATTGCATAAATCTTGTATACTACATAAAGATTATATAGATTCATAACCCTTTTGATTACACACCGTCCTCGCAAAAGGTAATCATAAAGAAAGAGTTATAAAATTTAATTGTCATATTCAATATACAAATCACATGTATGACAATTAAAGGTCTTTATATAATTAATGCATGTATTATATAAGAAAATTTAATCACAGTCAATTGCTTAAGTATGATTAAAAACTTCTTATTAAATGCCAAACATTAATATGTATACAATTTTGTCCTTGTGAGTCATTCTTCAAAAGAAACTCATTCCAACATCATAGGTTAACTGTTAGGCGAAATAACAATCAAGCTCAAAACTCGATTTGCCTTTTAAGGACTGCATCTTATCATTCATAGTTCTAAAACATTTATCAGATTCAAGATGTGATAATATATTTCATTAGATAGCTGATTTACAATAATCTTCTAACTTATATCCCTCAGCATTGATATAAAATATCACTCAAGTGATGAGGCATCCTTTCGAATTTATGAACGAGAGTAATCATTATACTTCGGTCAACATTTTCATGTTTAATCTTAGTATGACATTAATAAGTAGATTTTAGAAGGTTAAGTATTTTGTTCTCAAAAACTTTGAGATATGTATATACTCCCACTTACTTTTGTAAGTAGAGACAATTCTCTAAATACTAAGTATTTAAACAACAATAAATTGTTCTTTATGGAGAACTACAAAATACATTTTAAGTTCTCATCTCTAGATTTGTTAATAAAATGCTTCATAAGATTTTAACAAACTCCGAACTTAAATCAAGACATAATGGAATTCCTTCCAACAACTCAAATTAGGTTTATAGAAAAACTCTAATTTAGTATCACTCTTTAATCAAAGGTTCTAGCAATAGTTTTGTGTTTCATCAAGCTAGGAAGAACACCAAAACTACAATCTTCAAGCTAGGAAGTGTAGATAAATCAAAAATCCAAAAGAATTTAGGATTCAATTGGTTTGAGTGGAAAACCTAAAATCCCTAATGAATTAGGGTTTTCAGTTATGTGTTGTCTTGAATACCTTCTAGGTTTGAACTCTATTGTGTGTATCCATGACACACGCAATTTCTAACCTTGAAATGTTTTGGAGGTAGAGCAATTAAAGCTATCAGGAACCAAACTTTATGAATAAGGTTTGGTCCAACACATTAGACATACCATGATGAAGTGGTATCCTATGAGTTATTAGAATTGTGAAACTATATCAGAATTCTATAGATAACTTAATTCTCTTTGGACCAAATACTTGTCAATTGGGTCAAGCCAAATTGCATATATAGTATTTATGAACCAAGTGCATGCTATAATGTATATTCATTGAACAATACAAGAACCTTATGTTCACGTGTTCACAAGAAGACAGAACTGTTCAAGTATTATATTGTCATGTGTTTACAAGAAAACAGAACATGTCAATAATACATTATAAGTCTTTGAATAATTCAAAGGCCTTATGTTTATGTATTAACTAGAAGACATAACACTTTTACTATATATACTTTATGTTATAAGTCATTGAATAATTCAAGGACTTTATAATTATGTCTTAACATGTAAGCATAATTATACTAACAAAAATAATCATGAACGCAAACTATTGAGTTATATAGTAATTTCAAGTTAATTATATACTTCAGAATTATGATCATTATCATATAACCATAATTATGTTGACTAAAACATGTAGTCAAATGTTGAAGTATCTTTACACTATATCATAACATTTGAATGTAGTAGGGCAACAAACATCTAGCGTGTTCAAGTCCTAGTAGAATCATTATTAGAATGTAGTAGGGCAATAAACATCTCATGTGTTTAAGTCCTAGTAGAATTCTTATTTACATGTAGTAGGGCATTAAACATCTAACGTGTTTAAGTCCTAGTAGAATTATTAGTTTCCTTTACCTTGCGGTCAAGAGATACCAATAATATTGTTGTTCCTTGCACACACTATGAGATTTCTCCCACTTGTGTAAGGTACAACATCATATTATGAAAACAAACAACACGTGATTGATTGTTCAAATGATATGATAATGTCATAGATATCATAAGTAGTTTTAGAACCATAACCTTTAATAAGGAATTGTTGATTATTATTCTATAGATAACACTTCAGGAAGCGACAACAGAAAGGCAACGTGTTATCTTATAAAATAAAATGCAATTTTCCTTTAAGCAATGGTTGTTCATATTCGGAAAGTAATGAATTATTTCAAAGCTAATTTGAAATGATATGTGTGACTAACATGAAATAAATCCCGTAGCTCCCATTGAAATTGACAACATTACATGAATGATATTTCAGTTATAAAATGCAACTGCTCCCACTGGATTTGTCAACATTGTAAGTGTTACATTTCCAGTAGAAAGCATATAGCAGTTTGATATACTTTCCTATTCTCTTCAAATGCCTACGAGTAGCATGTACTTAGGTGTTGAACAGAGTATATGGAGTTCTACTTATGTAGTCAATGGACTAGCCATTCTTTTATTCAATTAACTTGAATCTTTAGCATGCAACTTCTCCTTTATCGTCTACAAAGCCCCAAGGGTATTTAGCATTTTAGGAATAAACAAGAGTCCAAGAAAATTACCTAGCAAATATGCTAGTAATTCCTTTACTCTTTGCGGTTTAAACTCATACATCGTGACAAGTGCAGGATGTTATTTATTTTGGTAGCTCTAAACACAATGTTTCCAGTTACACAAAATATTCTATCTTTCAATTATCTCTAGACCACAAAAGGGTAATGAAAGATCATAAATGAGCTTATCAATTTGTAATCATATCTTAGTTTGTCAACTAAGGATAAAAAATAGGTATAAGTCTCACTCTTCTTACTAGGAAAAGAGACTAAGTTTGTTTTTCAAAGAAAAACAACTTTGTTTACGAATTATGTTGCAATAACACAATTAATCAGAACATAAAAAGTTCAATTCTAGTATTTTCGATAATTACATTCTAAAAAGCATTAACTACCCAATTAATTACTAATAAGACTAAGATCCATCTTGCAACCCCATTTAATTACCATAGGTCTGACTAGTGTATAAAAAAATAGGACAAGAGGTAAGCGACGAGCGTTAATTGCATAATGCAACTCTTAGATTTATGAGACTGTTTAAGGCATTAGTATCAAGTAATAATGTCAAAAGCATGTTTAGTTCTCATCTTATGCCTCGGGTTCGAGGTCTGACCAAGTTAACTCGAGATAAGTCGACCAAGTATGAACGTGTAAAAATAACCAGAGGTCTGACCTGTGAGAAATAATTACCATGGGTTGGAAAGGCCCTTAGGTCTGACCAGAGAAGTCAATCCAAGTGCACGTGGTCATAGTTGGATGGCATAGACTTAAAATTAACAAATAGGTATGCACACATAAATGTGGTAAAAGTCGTGTACAAAGAAGCATGCAAAACAACTTTGTAACACTGATTTTAAAAACTTTTGGTAATGACACTGTAGTGATCATCATGGTTCACGGTAGCTCCAATCGAACGCATGGGGGCAGGAGGACGGTAAGCGCCAAGCATAACCTAGACATCCTTTCTGTGTGACTGTGCGCACCTATTTGAACCCCCTTTTGAGTTTGTTCTAATGGGTGAGCCGTACATCCCAAGTGTCCATAGCGTATAGTTTTTAAATTCTTGAAAACGTGTTTCATATATTAGGTCACTTTATTTAACAAAAAACGATTTTCCACGAATCAAATAGCAGGTCACAATGAGCATGTTATTAAGGCGTGTAAATAAAGACCAATATTAATGTTATGTTTACGTTATGTATTATTCCATATTGCATACAATTAGGTGTCAAAGCAGGTAATAATGCATATATAGGAATCACAAACATATTAAACATAAACATCAATATATAACCACATATTGTTCCGAGTTCTCTTGCGAGTCTTCCCCAAACGGAGAACCATAAGACCGTCACTAGGATGTAATACCTAGATCGCCCCATACATCACTTAGAAAAGCAATTGAGTGGGACTTGTGGCCGGAGAAACACATAAAACATGGCAATCTCAATTAACAAGTAATTACGCAATATTATGTATTTATAAACCAATATGTAATTCTAATTATCATAATAATTCTAATTAACAATTAATAAATACAAATTAACCTTTAATTCTAATTAACAAGTAATTTTAATTAACAAGTAATTTTAATTAACATGCAATTCTAATTAACAATTTAATTCCAATTAACAAAGTAATTCTAATTAACAAGTTAATTCCAATTAGCAAAGTAATTCTAATTAACATGTAATTTAAATTAACAAATTAATTCTAATTATCAATATAATTTTAATTTGTGTGTGACTAGTTATTATTTATTAAAAATTGACAAGTATTGCATGTAATTGTCAAAATTAAAATAAAACAAAATAACTAAACTAGGTTTCATGCAGCCTTTTAAAACATGTTTATTAATTCAGAAACGTGTAACCCATAATTTGAGTTGACTCGTGATGCCACTGTTGGGATTTTAGAACAAGTTAACCATTAACCTCTACAAGTACGCAGCGGATAAGGATCTAGTATTTGCAATTATGTTAAGCACGTAATTAATAAACAAATAATTAATACAATAATTAATTAATAAAAGGGATAAAAGTAAACCTAACCTTGCTTGGCAATTGATCTTTAGTAACGGACAATAAAACCAATACGAAACTAAGCGCCTAAAATAGATGCCTCAATGAGTATCACACACAAACCCGATAACGTATACGTTCGATAGAAGGCTAGTCGAGAACGTATTAAAACCAATCAACAATTGACCCACTTGAATATAACACGAACAAGAAAACCCCAAGACCTTGTCTTTCTTCTTTGCCCGAGAACCAATCTGTCCAAAAACAGATTTTGCAACTCACCCGATATCAGGTAAATAGATCCAATATCCAATATCCTTTGTCCGAGAAAACCTCACGAACAGACACCACTCTTGCTCCCAAATTACTTCAACCAGGAACATTGGAAACAAAACACCATAATATCAAATACCTACACACTTGGATCATATATATACGATGCAAGTTAGGATATTAAACAAAACAAACCACACCTAATCGTATTATATAATAAACGATTTGGTACAGTTTACTCTCTTAGGTGAATTGGTAAGTGGATTAGGGATATATATAAGATAGTGATTACTGACTTTTGGATATCATATAAATCGTACATTGCCTTAGGTTTAGGTGTAGGGAGTTTTATTTTATAGCAAAGCAAAACCAACCCTTGCATGGGTTATATCTTGATCGACAAGTAAAACAAGCCCAAGCAACCCATTCCCTCACTTGCCCGATCGGATGGAAACTCAAGGCCCAAGGCTTCTCCATATTCGACCCAAGTCCATCAAGAATCTGTCCATGGGTCGTCTAATATGATCGGGTCAAATCATTGCATATCGGGTATATATTATTCAAGTATAAAATACGTTCAACACGTATACTCGTGTTTATCGCGTGTGCCCCCATCGGCTCACACACTTCTAGTCGTTTACGTGTGTTTATAACTCCCACAAACCAACAAATGGACCTCTCGAAAAATACATACGCTATCACTATTACTTATAAAACGGTTATAAACTTATAATAAGTGTATTTTTCATTTTTGAAACTTAGAATAATCTAAAATTAAGTAAAGTGTTTTGCCTAAATTACTCCTGAATTACTTAACTGGTACAAAATCATAGTTTAATACGCCTTGCTGACAAGTTTTTAAAATACATTTAATTAAAAATGGTAACAACATTTACCACTAAGTTAGTAGCTTAAATATTGTTTGATCTTTAAATTTTTTCCGCTTTCCGTTGTAAATTATAGACTTTTTTTCTCGCAAATCAAAGGTCACACAAAAACACATTCGCAAGTATAATTATTTGCTGTTACAACAATCGTATTGCGCGAGTTTTATCTAGTATCAAATACGTGTGTATCTTCTATAATTAGTTGTTTAGTGCGAGTAAAATTCATCTCAAACATATATTTAAAAGTTAATGTTTACTACTAATTTAATTAACTAGAAAACTTCTAACATAGAAAATTTATCTTCCACAAGTAGTACTACATAATAATTGATCCTTCTTAATCCGTGTACGTGTAGTTTCTGTTTATCAATAATCATTTTGTAAGAAAGTAACTTTTCGAAATGAAAGTGGCATGAAATTTCAAAACGTTTGTTCTAAACACTTTTTGTCGACGTGTTTACATTAATTTCATCAATGGTTTAGCGAGTAATTAAGGACACCTTAAAGAACGGTTCTTAAAAAGTTATGGAAGGTCCCTTATAAGGACCACCAATAGAGAAAGTTGGAATAAAGAATAAGAATGGGTCAATATAGAATAGTATTTCAATTTTAGTGGCCAAGATGATTTTAGTTGACTCTTTTATTATGCCGTCGAGCACAAGTATTGGTCCTCCCACTTGCTAGGAATAACACCTTCTATTCTTCTTCTTTCTTTACTTCTAAAACCAAAATGAATATTTTTTCTTTTTTTATTAGGAAAACCTAGAGCAAGTCAGACTATATTAATGATAAATCTATTACGAATGTGACATTGTTGGTGCCATTCTTTTAATATTGATAACAAATAAATGGCCTCGATCTAAAGGGTCATGTTAACAAGAACGTTGTTGGGGCAATTGTCCTAGTGACATTTTGAAGAGGCAGCTATGAGCATTGTATTTGATTTTAAATTTAAATTTGTCGGGAACTCTTTTTCATTTTATAACAGGTTCATATATGATCGATCATGTTGGATACGAAGCACATTATAGTTTCCAGAAATCTTTTTAATACTTCAATGATTCACCTGGTGTTGATAAGTCATATTATATGAGTAGTCGGTTCGTTGTCTTTTGGACATTAATTCAATTCGCGGGCAATATTTGTTCAACAAACTAGTGTGTAAATTGTCGCTAGCTAATCAATAAGAAAATGAACAATTTGTTTCCATGAGAAACACGGTGGAAAAGCCCAGTTTTTCTACTAGTGTATAGAACACTCACCTTCTAGCAAAAAGTACATTATACTTCGGAATGATCTTTTTCTTTTAATCTTTTTTATTTTCTAATGAAACGGTAAAAATATATAACTCCATAACAATATATACAATATAAGCACCTTTAAAAAAAAGATGGACATGTCCCAAACATCCTATAAAGAGCAACAAATAATAGTAAAGAAGACAACAATATCCAATCTCAAATACAGACACAAACACTGGCCTAAACATACTGCCATGCATGACCTTAATACAATCTGCATTCACTTTGAATTCACCATTTCACCAAGCTCCTAAGATATACCAGCACTTTAACTACATTTCCTCTTTGCATGATTATCATGAAGACCAAATGCAGCTGCAACCTCACACAGGTCATTCATGATATCACAAAGGGGCTTCATCAAAGTTGCAGTATCACTTAGGGCTAGTTTCCCATCAATATTTCCCTTCTCAACCAAGTATAGATAATCTCCCACAACATTATCTAACCTGCCTGAGAAAGGCATTACTATTAATTTGAACCCTACCAAATTCTACCAGAAAACTCTATGGATATCTATAAATCCTAGACTACATTTCCTCCTTGCAAGATTATCCTAGAAACCATAAAAAAAACACATATATTTGTTCTTTTGTTTCATATATATTTACACATGCTCATATATACAATACTGTAGTTTAATTACACAAATAACGAATCCAAAATATTAAAAATGAATAAATCCAAAACTTTTTTTTAATGATCGATCAGTTCCCAAATACAACCAGAGTTTCATGATCAGCAAACTGCTGCGAGTCTATTTCGATTACCATTCAACAAACAAAACCTACTAGGCTTCTGCTGAAAATTCCTCCTTCTTTGAAGATCACGGCTAGAAGGATTTATCATGATTCGAAGAAACGTCTTCATTGAGTTGGCTTTTGCAACAATTGCCAACTCCCATGAACCATGGCTAGCCACCCTTCGGCTAGGGACTCTTTGGAGCTTCCTATGATGGCTGCAACGGAACGAGCCAGGATGATTAGTTGGAGAACATAAGCATGTTCTTGGTGATGGCTGAGGTGGTTTACTGTTTGAGTATATATTACTAGAAGGTCTTGTGGTCATTTTGGGAAAATAATTTTTTTCTTTAGAAAATAAATAGTGAGGCAAACCAAGTAAAAGTTAAGTTTGTGGTGTATATATAGGGTTTCTTTGGTCGTAATATATGTTGAGTACACTTTGGTATGTTTGAATTTATATGTGGTTGATTTGGTCATCAATGACAAATATTCAAACTAGAACTATATTTTAATTTAAAATATATCATAGATGGACTAATAATTGATATTTTGATATGCTTAGTCAAACATAGAGGATACTTCAAGAAAACTATTTTCATTTGTCACTTGGTTACCTAAAAATAGTATTCAAATTCGTCTATCTATACTACATTAAAAGGAAAAATGATCAACATGGTCAATGTTGAAAAAGTGAAAAGTGAAAAAAATAAAATAGTGGAAATGGTCAATTAGTCAACTCCAGAAATATTATCAATTAGTCAACTTTTCTAATTAGTCAACTCCGAATTGCATGGATGCCAATCGTATCTTAACTAATTATAAATGGAAACTCACAACTATTAGAGGAAACTTAAAAATGAATGGCTGGACATGAGCTATTGAAAGAAACACGGCTGAAAATGATATTCAACTATAATGTGAAGTTGAAACTTACGAAACTATATATGGAAATCCTAATTTACACAGGTGGAATCCTAATTTATACAACCCATCACAAAATAACACAAAAATAGCTCCATTTCTCTCTCTCTCTCTAAACACCACTCGGCTCACCTCTTTCTCACATACAAAACTAAACCTATCTCTCTCTACAACACACACCTACAACCACCACCACCTTTTCCGCCGTCTACCGAGGTCACCACAATCTTATGATTGTTTCGGTTGGTTTTGGTGGTTCCGGTGGGTTTAGTTGGTTTTGGTGGTTTGGTCTTTGGTGTGCTTCTGGTGCTTATTAGAAAGAAATGATGGTGGTTTTCATGGCTTCAATGCTTTTCGTAGTGTAGATCTTTATATCTTTTAAGATCTGGTGTTTGTATGTATCAATGATCTCATACGTTTCATATTTATTTTTCGATCTATGGCTCTTGGACGAGATCTTTATGGCTCTTGGGTATATCTGTTTTGACTCTTTTTTCTTTCAAGTTGTTTGTTTTTACGTGCTCTTATATTTCTTTGAAGCCAATAGTATTATTTGAGGGTGATATTTTCTTCAGTTGGTACTCATATGGAGAAATAAGAAAGGTTGATTAATTAATATCATGATGGGTGCTACATTTGTGATATGATATGGGAGGATGATTTTGTTTTTGTTGCCGTGTGTTTTTTTCACCTTGGAGAGATAAGGTTGGATAGATTGTGTTGATTGTACTTGGAGAAATAAGCTATGGGCATGTTTTGTGTGTTTCAATGGTTTTGATAAGATCTCTCAATATTAGCTTACGGGTCTTATGAAAACTGTGGCTTTTATGATAATCAGAAAACCAAATATCTTACGAGGCTATGATGACCAAATTTTAATATGAAGTTACGGTGATTATTATTATTTGGCGGGGCAAAACTTGGATGAAGGTATTGTGTCGAGATTAAATTCTCCACAATGCAACTTTCTTTTTTGCAGCCAAGACACACCGATACACCTTAGCTTCCTAAAAAAATCAATCTTGCCTATTTTTTTTAAGTTGAACTTTTAGTATTTTGAAAAAATCCATCAACTGAAAAGACTAAACATAGCAACGAAATTTAATGGTATAAGTTATAATGATATTTTGTTAATCTGTTGTGTAACCAAAATATCAATACAACTATCTGCCGCTATAAAATCCCGTTGCTATGCACGGGTACTCGTCTATTATCTCATAATTGATATAATATTTATTTTCAGTTTTACTAAATATTTTTATATGTTCTTGATAAATATTATGAATTTTTGCTTGAGTTGAATTATCAATGTTATAACCATTTGCAATTACATTTTGATCTTTTCATTTTCTATTTTGAATGTTATACAAAACACTTTTCACAATATCGCATCTCATTAATTGTCTGCCGCTAGAAACCGTTGCCGCTAAAAGACGGCATGACGCCAAGATTTAATATGTATGGTGTAGCATTATTGTTTATTGAAATACACATATGAACCCACAGATTCTTGTTTTCAACTTTCCATGCACATGCACTAAATACAGACGAATTTGACTTTTTGAATTGGTGGACAATAAGCAGGCCTGTGTATTTTGTTGAAGAGCAAAATATTTTTCTAAAGCAATCAACAAAATGAGGCTAATAGACCAAACAGAAACGGAAGGGAAAAAAGAAGGAAAACTGAAACTCATATTATTTTATACAACCCGATACCGCACCTAGCTTTAAACAGAACACAGCGAGGTAACAAAACACTGGACACCATCATGGACGCGATGAAAGTTGCGACCAAGTGTTCTGATGACTCTTGAACTCATAGAGTATCGGAGCACTGAGTAAATTCCACACGAACAAAGACTAGAGGAATGTAAGATTGAATAGCAAAAACAAGAACACAGGCAGTGCCTATCATTTGTCTTTGTTTTAGGTTTCTTTTAAGTTGCAAATTCGCTCCAGAACTCCATCAGAACTACACTTATTATTAATCGCGAAATGTGGCCTACAATTATATTAGTATTACTTGAAATGATCATTACAGAGAAATAAAATGTATTGGAAATTCAGAACCATTTTGTGACCAAAAGATTAAGATTTCTTATACGAAAATTTCTTTTAAACAAAGGTCCTAAACAACCCCATAGGAATCGAATCTTCTTATTCACAAAGGAAAAAGTATAAGTCAAGATATCACTTTCACATGTGTTTTACTCGTAAATAATTAGCGACTAATTTGATTCCTAACGAAAAGGTGAAGCGAATCGTGTTCTAATTCTTTTGGTTGTTTACTAATTTTTACTCTTTTATTACATGTGATCTAATTAAATTTTTATCACTAGATAC
This sequence comes from Chrysanthemum makinoi, assembly GCA_910596185.1. Classification (NCBI taxonomy): domain Eukaryota; kingdom Viridiplantae; phylum Streptophyta; class Magnoliopsida; order Asterales; family Asteraceae; genus Chrysanthemum; species Chrysanthemum makinoi. Next base: position 296,026,641 of record OU343221.1, read on the forward strand.
GCAATTTACTTTACAAACAATACTTTGCATTTATACCAAAAGCATCTTGTCTAGTTCTAATTTGAAGCTAAATTAAGAAATCAATTCCCCTTCTTTAACAACAAGAATCTATTTAATATTTTAATCAAATAGACATATTTAGTCACATAGACATATAAGCACAAGAATATATTTAATCACCAACTAAATAATCAGAAAATATAATAACTATTCACCAAAACATCGCACATTCGCACACAAAACATTTTCTTTTGACAAAGACTATTTTGATGATCCAAAGAGTTATGGGCTTGGGACGCTTGAAGCCCTAAAATAATTTGGCCCTTTTATGTTTTGGTGGTACCTTATTGTTATGCCATCAATTTTGAAAAATCACGACAATGCCTGATTTAAACGTACAGTTTCCATTACTTTCTTTTAATCGACTTTATTCAGCTTCATATTGAGATTTTAGAACAAGTTAACCAATTAACCTTTACGAGTACGCAGTGGATAATGATCTAGTAATCGCAATTAGGTTAAACACGTAATTAATAAACAATTAATTAATTAATAAAAGGGATAAAAGAATACATAACCTTGCTTGGCAATTGGACTTTAGTAACGAACAATAAACCAATACAAAACCCGAGTATCAAATATAGATACCTCAATGAGTATCACACACAAACCCGATAACGTATACGTTCGATTAATGGCTAGTCGAGAACGTATTAATATAAACAATCAACAACTTGACCCTTGAATATAGCATGAGCAGAAAAACTCCAAGAAACAAGTCTCCTTCCTGCCCTATTACTCCTGTCCGAGAACAAGTATTCAAACCAAAACAAAGAAGTCAGCCTTTACTTACCCGATATCGGACAAGTTGGTCCGATATCTTTTGTTCATTGTCCGAGATGTAACCCACGAACATAACCAAACTCCCACTTTTGCTGCTGCTATTCGACAATGAATCAGTAACAAAATAATAACCAACAACTTCTAATTCACTTGTATCTAGGCGATGCAAGATTAGAACTTAAATTGAACCAAGAAACCCTAATCGACTTAGGATAAAATCGAGTAGGATTGAAGCTGGAAATAGTGATCGGTTAGGGATGATTTTAGTATAAGATTATGCGTATGTTACAGTAAGAAGAGGTGCAGAATACGTTTGTTTTATAGCCAAAACAAACGACTCCCTACATGGGTTTTTTGGCTTGGTTGCCAAGCAAACAGCCCATACCCATTCTTGTACCTGATCGGATGGAACCCATAGCCCAAGGCTTGTTCCATATTCGACCCATTCAACTGTCCATAACAGCCCATGGATCAAACAGTGGATCGGGTCAAGTAGCATGCATAATACGGGTAATATAATTCAAGTAACAAATACGTTCGACACGTATACTCGTGTTTATCGTGTATGCCCCCATTGGCTCACACACCTTTAATCATTTTGTCGTGTTTTCAACTTCCACAAACCAACAGCTCCCACTTGGGAGTTGGTGTGTCGAATGACAAACAAAACTAACGACGGAAACGCCTAGCAAACGCTCTCACTCGCTTTTTTACTAAAAGTGTCTGAGAGAATAGTTTCGTAAAAGTTTCTCAGTAGCATGATCATTCAATGTCTTGCTCTAATCATCCTTTGTTATGGATACCGTTAAACCATGGATAATGGATCTTAAATCATTCCATATAGTTTAACCTTTTAGAATCTCGTTATAGATTTTAATTCAGATATACCAAATGTAATCAAGAATCATCTTGCATTACCCTTTGGGTCCGCCATACAGTTATTTCGATTAAACTGAGAGGCGCATGGTATCTTTCTGCACATATCAAGTGGAGTAACAAATCCTTTATTGACTACAAGTGTTGTGGATGCCGCTTGCATCAATTCCGAAATATAGCCTTTATAACTACCTTATTCAGATAGCATTTTATGTATACTTACAAAAATGATATCCACACATAACAGAACTTGCTTGCATCTCAAGTCTAAGGACGAGGATAACAAACCATTTTTAATATTTTACTTATGACAAGGATCCAAAAGTAGATGTTTGAAAGTTGGGGAATCCAATATGCATCTCTAGTGAATACATATGAGTTTGATGGGAACAATCCGAATTCTTGTTAGAATTATAACCAACACTCATATTTGCCTTATCATAACAATATTCCCATATTGTTAACCGACAATGGACATATTTAGAATAATAAACTTATTCAAGGATTAAACATGCAAATATAGGATAACAATTATTATATGAATGAATAACAAATACCAAGTATCTTTATTCATCATAAAGTAAAAATTGTCTTTCAATCCCAATTATCCAAATACTAAAACAGATATGCATGAAACTCATTTAGTAAGTTGAAGCCTAATGTTTCCAACATTCTCAACCTTTCTTTTACAAGAAAAACTAAATAGTCATTAGTTCACGGTGAGTCATAGCCCCACCCTTACTCTTTTAATACTCGTTTTAAACTATTTGGGGGAGATACATGCTTAGCAATACTTTAATCATTTATCAAAATACATGATTTGCATTTACATACATATATAAATGCTCAAAACATTTATACTTTAGGTTGCGCTACACTTTTTATACTTTTCAGACATGATGTGTAGTTTTATTGCGATATATGCCTTAATGTGTTAAACTTGTTTGCATTATTCTTGACCGCGTTATTCTTTGGCAACTGTTTAACTCCTGGAGGGAACCGATGGAGAGTATTGATAGTACTATCGGGCTGACGCTCCCACCCTTATGTCCAAGATTCGTGACCTTGGGTGAATATAATCTGGTGTAGGGTGTAAACATATGAAAGCAAGTCGTGAGGTTTAGTTGTCCGTTACATTTACATTAAGTACTTGCATATATCGTTTACACATATTTCCTGCTCATAACGCATTCAACATTTACAGTTATTAGATATGAACTTATATGTGGACCTAAGATGTTACAAATCTTCTATGGGCGAGATTTGTAACAGGATTAGGTTGACATATACTTGTCATGGGAATTAAATCATTAAGGTTTTTCCATCTTATTTGCAATAAAATGTCTCACCAACCTTTGTATTGACACTTTTTAGCATGTTTATCTCAGGTGAGTAAGGCGATAGTTGTTGCATGGAACATAGACTCATACAACATATTTTGAAGACTTATGCTTTTATCATTTACCATTCGAAATATTTTGTAATCATTTACGTATTATACTTTGGGACCTCATGTTTGTAACTCTGAATTTATTAATCGAATAGTAAATTTTCAAAACGTCTCATTTAGAGGTTATTTTCCATAACTTGTACTGTGTGCTAATAAGTAATACCCCAGTGACACAATCTTCAGTTGTGATATTTTGGGGTTGTTACAAGATGGAAGTTGGTTAGGCTTATGGGTAAATAAGCTTATGTGGGATGTCGTTGTTTTCAAGAAGATTCAGTCTGTATTTGGTTGCAGTGAACATGTATTAATGGCCGATTTGGAGTTTTGGACAACTCTTGAATATGGGTTGCCACCAACAAGTGGTTGGGGGTTGGGCATTGGCAGATTTGCTATGTTGCTCACTGATTCACAAAATATTAATGTTTGTATATATGTTTCAAATTTATGTAATATTTTCTTCATTTATTATAATGTTTTTGGGTGCTTAAACGCTTAACTTTATTCTTCTTTATGGTAAATAAGATGTTCTCCTTTTTCTAGCAATGAAGTCACAGAATGAACTACCTGTCAAAGGTAACTATTTTTCGGGCATAAATTTAGATTATTTATATTATGATGAACTAACAATTACATTGATTTGCAAGTGTAGAAAACTTGAAGATTTGAGCTATCACATGTACGCCAGTTTTGTGGCCACGATTAGGTGGCACTGTGACAATACCAAATTTTTGTTCAGAAAGATTCATGTTGAATCGTTTGTTGAAACTTATGATGAATGGCTTATCATTAGATTTTGGTTGTTATTGTATGGTGTGCTTCGATCTTATCTTGCCACTTTGAAGTTACATTGTCTTTGATCGTTTTTTATAATTTATATCCTGACTTTTGACTCGGTAAGGTAGAAACCGAAAGACACTAATAATAAGTGTGCTAACAAATGCAACAATCGATAGTTTTCTTTTAGTTTATGTGTCAATGCAATACGAATTGTCATCACAATGGTTGTAGGGCCACTAAGCCGAACTATAACCGCATAGTCCTTGATTTCTACAAACTCAAGAATTCACCACCTATGCCAACAAAGTATGGTCTTATCTCTGCAAGAATTTGTAGTGTAAAAGAATTCTTAATCAATTTACGAAAGGTTGACTTTTGAGGTCAACATAGTCATTATAAAATTTCATAAAGAGTCGCAAAACCATAAAAAGTACATTATTTATATAAAATATATAATGTGTTTGAGGCTACTGAAAAAACTGCAAAAATAATTGTATCACAAAATAGATGCACTTCCGCTTCATACATTACTATCATATACAGATGCTCCGCCGTAACGCGCGGGCTTCAAATCCATGTTAAATACATTTGGTGCTAAAATTTTACTCCCACCGTCCCAAAATAAATGTTTGACATTTTAAAGTTTTTTTTTGTTTTTGTTTTTGTTTTTTTTTTCAACTTTGAATTTAATTATTTTTTCGTGCTATATAAAACTTGAAGCAAAATATGAATGGACTGAGTTTTAAATGTATTTTTATTGTTATATTTTCATCAAGTATTATTCAATACAAACAAAAATATTTAAGGTTAAAGTTAAAAGAAAAAGAAAAGAAAGAAAAGAATTTAAAAAGTCAAAACATGACATTTATTTGGAGACGGATGAAGTATGTAGCTAAAGGAAAAAGAATTTATAAATTATATAATCCGGGTTTTTGGAGTGAATCTGAAAACCGAATTGAAATCAAGTTCGGTTTAATTCAATTAAATTTTTTTTTATAAAGTATGCTTGAATTAGTTTTTTTTCCAAAAATATATATAATTAAATTAAAAAAAAATATAAATGGTGTAATTCAAGTACAAAATTCGGTTTTCGGTTTTGACCCATAATCGAACCGAACTTCGGTTCAGTTTTCGGTTCGGTTAGGTCACATATATTTTCGGTTCGATTAAGTTTTTGGTTATGACCCAAACAAAAAGTAACTGAACAACCCGAACAGAATAAACCGATTAACCCGAGAACCGAACCGATAAACACCCCTACTTGGAAGAGAAAATCTTGATTTAAAGAACTTGAGGCCCATGTTATCAGCCAACAAATTTAGCCCACCTGATTAAAAGACCCAATCAGTTTAAGAGGAAACATCATCTTCAAGACTTGAAAAGGCTCAAATCATTCTTTTTCTTTTGAGGAAAAAAAAAAAAAAAAAGGCTCAAATCATTCAATCTTGCTTCTCGAACACTTGTAAGCATCATTTAGCCGGGTTCTATTTTACTTGGTTGATTTTGTACCAATATGTTATGGTGTTCAATCTTATGTATAATGTTTATTTATTCTTAGTTTTGTACCTTTAGTTATTTGTAGGGTTTATGCTTACTTAGGGAGTTGATTTTATCCTTAATTTTGTAGCTTCCATTTTATGCTAAATATTGCTAATGAAACAGTGTTTTTTACAAATAATTTAAGTTTTGTTATAAGTTATGATTTAAGATTATTTGAGGACAAAACTTATTTTACATATCAAGGGATCAATCTACACATTTTATCTTTATTAGATCTAATGGTTGAGATTAATCTCAACAATTAAGAAAACCCACTTTCATTTTTTTCTTCTTCAAATATAAATATCTTTCAAACCGTTAATCATCAAGCGAAAAAAAATATACCATTACGACGAGCATTTAATTATCTTTCTATAGATAGCCACTTTGATATACTTTCGACAATTTTTTTTTCTTCGTGTTTTTCACTTTTTTTAAAGTTTTTTTCGTTTTTTTACGTTACTGAAATTTGCATGAAAAAATCATATATGATTTAACACTAATTTGAATACCACATGTGATATTAGTGTTAATGTTGGGCCTTAATGTTATAGAAGAAAAGAATAGGGTAGTTTAGTGTATTTATGTTATGTGTTCTGTAGAATCCGACCCATTACATTGGGTCATTAGGATAACTGTATAAACGGTTATAGAATAGGTTACAACGTTTAGAATAGGTTACAACGCTTTCACCAATCGGTATGACTCTTTGTTGCATCGATTCATGCAAGATAAATAGGATCAAAGTCTATAAACAATTTATCAATTCAATATACAAATTCAATTACTATAAATTCTGATATTATAACATATTTGTTTTCAGATTTTTTATCTCAAACACATCGAAGAATAACACCACACGAGGGATTTACGCTGGCATCGAGCGGTTTTCGATTCAAGTGGAAGTAGAACATTCGATCGTGAAGGCGGACTTGATTATCATTAGCAAAAGAGGGCGGGATTGATTATCAAATTTAAATTGATCGTGGATCAACAGCGGAAGCAGCTTTGATTGTCGAAACGAGAAGCTGTGATTGATTGTCATTAGCGTAAGGCGGATTGACAATCATTGGCAAGACGAAGTTTTGACTTTCAACAAATGGTAGGTTTGATCAAACACCCAAATCAAAGAAACCGTGCTTGTTTTTCTAAGAACCTTTACAAATATAATCGATTTTTTTACTCTTATTATTGAATTTGGAGGCATAAGTAAGAGCATAATCAGATTAGTATTTGTGAAAGAAAGAAAATTTTAATTAAAGATTGGTAGAAAGAAGAAAAGAAACATGACCGGGGATTCTTCAAAGAAGAATGAAAATGTAGCAAAGGAAGGAGGATTATCGTTAAACTTCCAGTGCCCAATCCTCAACTCTACAAATTATACTATTTGGGCATTAAAGATTAAGGCAATTTTAACGCCCATGGAATTTGGGAAGTAAGTGGAACCTTCAAATGGAACTCGGCGGATTAAAGAAGAACAACACGAATTGCAATGTTATACCAAGCACTTCCACAAAACATGATATTGCAAATTGCTAATCTTACTTCGGCGAAGGATATTTGGGATGCATTGAAGGTGCGACATGTAGGAGTTGATAGGGTTAAAGAAGCACGGTTACAAACACTAGAGTCAGACTTTGAATCACTAAAGATGAATGTTAATGATTCACTTGATGTCTATGCGGGAAAGATCAGTGAGATTGCATCACAAGCAAGCAGCTTCTGACATACCTTGGACGATAAAAGATTGGTTCAGAACTTTGGGCTCAAGACCGTAAAAGTTTATTCAAATTGTTGTCGCGAATCGAACAATTTGCCGATCTTAATACGATGCCATTCCAAGAAGCCATTGGAAGATTGAAGGCCTGAGGAACGCACTGCTAGCTGCATCAAGGAGAAGATATGTCTAGTAGACTTCTATTCACGAAGCGCAAAAAGGAGAAGGATAAACACCGAGATGTGAACATTGCGTTGTGGAAACTCAAATCATGGAGACTTTGGACGAGGCCGTTTGAAGAGGTCAGGTCCGTGAAAGGTCAAGGCTACATATGGAGTGCAACGACAAGAGTCACATACCGTGTCATAAGTGTCATGAACTTGGGCATTACAGAAATTAATGTCCAAAATCGAGAAAAGGATGAGGCAAACTCGACCGATGTAGATGATGAACCAACATTGCCAGAAAGACAGTTATGAAGACTGATACGCCTATAACATTGTTAAAGTAATGTGGGCCTTAATGTTATTGAAAAGATCAGGTAGTTTAAAGGTATTTATGTTATGTGTTCAGAATCCTACCCATTACATTGGGTCAATATTAGGATAACTGTGATAAACCAAATAGAATAGGTTACAACGCTTAGAATAGGTTACAACGTTTCACCAATCGGTATGACTTTTGTTGCATCATTCATGCAAGATAAATAGATCAAAGTCCAGAACAATTCATCAATTCAATATACAAATTCAATTACTATAAATTCTGATATTATAACATATTTGTTTCTGTATTTTTTATCTCAAACACATCGTTAATAACACCAGATACGAGGGATTTACAGTTAAATCATATATGATATGTATATCATATGTGATTTATCATATATGATTTAACACTAGTATCACATATGATATTACATATCATATATGATTTAACACTAATATCACATGTGATTTTCAAATTAGTGTTAAATCATATATGATATTTCATGCAAATTTCAAGAAAACGAAAACTCTAAAAACGTAAAAACGATTTTGTTTTCTTTTTTCAAAAGTATATCAAAGTGCCCGTCTATAGAAAGATAATTAAATGCTCGTCGCGATGGTGTAATTATTTTTGCTTAATGATCAACGGTTTAAGAGATATTTAAATTATAAAAAATAGATGAAATAATAAAATGCTTTTAATCTCGCATTTCTTTTTCCGGCATTTGTAATTCGTGACCTAATTAGAAAACATCTTGCTTCGAACATCGGAGTTGCTAAAAGTCAAATTCGAAAAAAAAAACCGATTGTATTGGAAATACTTCAGGAAATTCTGGATGACTATCCTGTATTGCTGAATAGAGCGCCTACTCTGCATAGATTAGGCATACAGGCATTCCTGCCCATTTTAGTGGAAGGGCGTGCTATTTGTTTACATTCATTAGTTTGTAAGGGCTTCAATGCAGACTTTGACGGGGATCAAATGGCTGTTCATGTGCCTTTATCTTTGGAGGCTCAAGTAGAGGCACGTTTACTTATGTTTTCTCATATGAATCTTTTGTCTCCAACTATTAGAGATCCCATTTCTGCACCAACTCAAGATATGCTTAGTGGACTCTATTTCTTAACGAGTGGAAATCGTCTTGATATGTAAGAAAAGTTTGGTATGTAAAATAACTCTCCTCATAAATATTATTTTGTGCCATCAGCTAAGAATTTCCTGCATCCTATCCTGTCACTGCACAAAGATGTCACCATCTATTCTTCATTTCTGTCCATCAATCCCTCCGTCTGCATCATCATCCACCCTCTCCTTCTCATCCCATATCGTATCCGACCCGACCCATTTATTCCTCACGTCTAGATTCACCCATCTTTCAATCGCTAACCCTCCACCATCAATGGTTATTCGTATGGGTGGCGGTCCAAGAAAATACCCGGGTGGTGTATCCAAGTGGCAGTGGAAACGAATGCAACAAAAGAAAGCCAAACAACTTCTTAGAGCTCGACTGGCACGTGAAAGACAAATCTACGAAATGAGAAAAAGAGCAGAGCTAACTGCTGCTGTTACGGAGCTTGAGCGTCCGTGGGAAGTTGTTGAGACAGCACCCAAGTTGTTCTCCGTCACGGCTGATGAACAGTTGAAGGTTTTAGCCGACCGGTTTCAGAAACCAGGTGGGTTTGATTTATGGTCAGAGAAAGATGGGCCACAGTTGTTTGAGACGGTTGAGGGTATTCCTTCAGCTAGGTTTTTCCCTAAAGGGGTTGTTCATAGCATTAAACCGTATGGTAGAATCAGTGACGGGTATTCGGATCAAGAAGAAGATATAGGCAACATTGAGAAAAATGATCCGAGTGTCAGGTACCAGCTTCCAAGTCAAGAAACGGGTGTTTTTCAGGAAAATGGGTATGCTGAGAATTTAAGAAACGCCAATGCAAAATATAGGAAAAAGGATGGCAGGAGGAAAATCCATTCTGGACCGGATTCAAGTGGAATTGGACAGAGAAAGTAGGAGGGATTGGCGAAAGGATAGTAAAAGGGGAAACGGTAGAAAAGAGAGTCAAAAGTGTTAGATATGAATTTGCAAGATGACGGGAGTTATGAGATTTCGAACAACCTTCAACATGCTCTTCGTAAATTGTGGGGCATGCGGAGTTCTTTGAACCTTCTAGGAACTACACTTGATCCAAGATTTGATGTAGCAACGGGAGAATGGATCGAGTACTCTTCTGACATTGGTGCTGGTACGTCGTCCTTTTGGTGATGAGTCGCTTTATAGTATGGGAATTTAATTGATTCTCTTTTATCTTTATCTTTTCATATGGTTTTATGTATTCTGATACTGAATCTATCTGTAATAGGAGTTGGTTCCTTTTACGAGTATCTAATCAAAGCTCACATTCTCTTTGGAAATGAAGAATTTTGGAGGATGTTTCAGTCCGCATATCTTGCTGTTCAGAAATATTTCATATATGGACCTTGGTAATCGTTATCAAGGATCAGGGTACGCCAGTTATTACAACAAAAGTGGAAAGGAAGTAACCTGTAAATGCATCCCATGTCAAGGAATAGGTATGATGCTGTTGCTGATGCTTTATAGTTTATTTCTTCAGTGTTGTTCTATGATGAAAAGTTATGCTCTTGTGAAATTAGTATCGCTTTCCTTTCATAGTACAAACAGTCAATCTTGATACTGCTTAAAAAATAGGGTTGCAAAACTGATGAGTTAAAAATAGGGTTGCAAAACTGATACGCCTAAGTAATCACATAATCTGAAACAGATTCGTTTTATCAATCCATAGGAAAGCTGCAATAAGCTGATAATTAGTTTTAAAACACAAAACTGAACACCCCTTAGAAAATTATCCTTATAGCTATTGTTATTATCAGGTTCTTCCTGGTGATGTTGCAGCTGCTAATTTAACACATCGCGAATTTTTTTATCTTTGGAAAAAATTTGGTATGTTGCTAGAGGAAAGAAGATCAGTGGGCCATCATCAGATACCAGGAGTTCTAGTTTCGGTCCAAGGCACTCAAGAATTTTTACCCCATGTTCCGATTCTTCATCAGTAAGGACCTGAAGGCCTGTCAATGTGCATGGAAATAATCCATCTCCAGTTCAGTCTACTCGTGTTACTCCTGATAACGTGGATGCAATTGTAAATGTAATTTACTAATTTATATTGACATGTACCTTTTCTTTTCTTTTTATCAAATTGAACGGTGATTGATGTGTTTTTTTTCTTTTTTCTGTTCATTGCTTTGCAGGTACTACTGGCACTTTAAGAGGATTGATCAAGATGAGGGGCTAACATTTGAGGTAATAGGTCATTTCCTTCAAAATAATTGTGTCCAAGTTGCCCATTATCATTGATATGTTAGTCTAATAGGTTTTCTAATCACTTCAAGTTTTGCAGCTCATCTGCATACAGGGGAGCTAGTAGCTGTAAAGAGGCCTGACATGTCACTTTCTTTGGCCCCCGATGTCTTGTTATTCAAAATGATTGGGGTCCAATTAAAGAGATTTACCAAAGCCAGGAAGGCTATAATTTTTAGCAGTCAATGAGACGGTGAGACTTATAATTGAAAATTATGGCAACACCTCCTTTGTGTATGCTTCTTATGATTTAAATGCATTCATCTTCATTTTCATGACCTAAGATTTTGATTAATAGGTCAGGCGTATGTTTGAAGAAATCGTTTACATCCTTGTGGAACAGAATTGTGAGCGGTTTGCTTCTCTGTATGGTTTTCTTGACTGTAAGTGATCTCCAGTTACCACAATGCAACATCTTATGTGTCATTATCTACCTTTATATATTTCTTTTAGTGATTAATGAAACAATCAGAAATAGTTTCTACTTCTGTTTCGCCTAATCCAAAACTCACCATATGTCCGATTAGGTGACTTTGTATTCTAGATTGCAGCAACCAGTATAAACAACTCAAATTGACCCATTGGTGGCCGTCCACGAATAGAATAAGCAATCGGTAAGGCTTGTGGTTGTAATAGCAGTGCTCATGACCTTTGATGGTACTTTTTCTGTGGTTGTAGGCCCTAAAGAAATTGTTGAAGTTTGTATGTCTATGACCCATTTATAACCCATTTGCGAGCAGGTACTATTTTAGGAGATTGTTTTTGGTTGACAGTTGGCTATAGTAGCCAAGTACATGAGATTGCGATGAAGCCGTGTTTGGTCAGGTGGTTCACAACCTATATGACCATAGTAGTATAGTAAGCTGCGTGCTGAGGTGGTAAAATGGACGGTCGAACGGGTTGGGTAATGGGTCAGCTAGGTTGGGTTAAGCCAGGAATTTTTAGAGTCTATTTGTAGATTACAATTATTCAGATGGTTGGGCATTAAGTCAGTGGATAAATTTTTAGTAGAATCCAGGCTGATGGATAAAAAGGTTACTGCACAGTGCACAATGGTTAGCCGACTTGTCAGGTTAACATAGTTGCACTTTTGATGACTATAAGCCAATTATTTATTTACCACCACACACTAATCTTCTTAAACGGTGTCGTAACCTACGCCTAATGTATTATTATACAATTATGTCATTGCAGATGTTGGTGTCATGGAGTGACAATGCTGGTTATGAGCTGCCTGTTATGACGCATACGTTGTGGAACACTTTTTTTTAAATATTTTTATAGAGTTTAAGCTAGTTATGAGTTGTGTTAGTTATAAGCATACATTGTGGAATATTTGAGAAATGGTAATTGGTAAATTATAATTCAGATCAATAGAAACTAAAGATTAAAAACACATTAAGAGGAAATGATTGAACCTTAGAGGGTACATTCCTGACCCAGGTTGAGGATATAGATTACCCCCAGAACGATAGGATAATCTGGTTGCATAACTACCCTGCATTTTAGTTTCCAAATTCATAAAAAAAACTCAACTGTAGTGTAATGATACATTTGTTACATGGACAATCCTACTTGAAGTTCATCATAAGTAGATTTGGAGAAAAACAAAAAATAACCGGGGTAGCAATATAGGAAAAAGGATGGCAGGAGGAAAATCCATTCGGGACCGGATTTAAGTGGAATTGGATTGGATCACAGAAAAAGTAGGAGGGATTGGCGAAAGGATAGTAAAAGGGGAAACGGTAGAAAAGAAAAGTTGGGTTTAGAGTCAAAAGTGTTAGATATGAATTTGCAAGATGACGGGAGTTATGAGATTTCGAAGAAAGAAATGGAGATTGGTAAAATTTGACGAAGACCCGAGGGGAAATGAAAGTATATCTTTATTGTTTTGGACATCCTGTAAAGTACATCTGTTGAGGTAAAGAAAACTGCTATTGTATCTATCTTTTATCTAGGTATGCAGTTTATTTATCTAACTAATTATTGCATCCAAACATGGTGGTGTCGTTGATTCCTTGAATTGTTTTGTTAATTGCTAAATGTTAACAAACACGGCTGCCTAATGACTTTGATATAAATTATTGCATCCAAACATGGTAGAGTTATATTTTAAGAAGAGGTTATGTAGTCCATTTCTTATATTGAAAGTGCAATTGTTAATATGCGGTTTGACATTTCCCTGTGATTTGAAGTTCTTAACACTGAAGTATTTCATACTTTTATTGTGGGTTCATAGTGTCTAAAAATTAATGTTGCTGCTTCTGTGTTTTATACTATAGGGTTCTAATGCTATATATATTCTTTGATATATTTTGACTTATGCTCGTGAATTGACGAAGAAAATTTCATAGTATCCAAATGAGGGTAATTTATGCGAGTCTCATAAAGCAACTGGGAAGTAAAAACCGATTTTTGGGTTGAAAATGAGTTAGCCATCGACACGGATAACTAAACGGGTTAACAGTCCAAAACAGTCCAAATGAGGGTAATTTATGTGAGTCTGATAAAGCAACTGGGAAGTAAAAACCTGTTTACAACCCAAATATGTTTAGCCAACCTTAACCCGGTTTTTTATAGCTGTGTACAAATCAATACATGGATATTAACTTTCACAATGCAAATTAATTCAAATAAGCCTCCCGTTTTTATTTGTCTAGTAATAGATGCCTGATCACCCCCGGATGATTAGAGCATAACTACCCTGCATTCGAGTTTCCTAATTTGTGAAAAAGTTTAATATTTTTGTAATGGTACATTGTTACTACAGGTTGACTCACGATTTGAAGTTCACCATAAATTGCTTGGGTAATCATTTTTTGTTAGAAGCTGTTTATAAATTATTGTATCATTATTTTTGGCTATATGGTGTAATGGATTCTACAAGTTTGAAACAGAAAACAAGTCTAGTCATCTGAGACCTAATGTTAAAGATGCCACCTTCTTGCTTCGTGAGCAGTGAATGACCTGCTAACGCTTTCGTGTAGGTTTTATATTGGATTAAAATGCATTTATGTGTGAGTGTGTGACCATGAAATCACTGATCTGATTAATTTTTTGTGTATATAAGGGTTAGTTTGCCGTATTTAGGCAGAGTCTTTCTCTTTAATTAGTTAATAAATTACAATATGGGATCCATTGTGTTGATAAGAATGCTTGCGTTATTGGACAGTTTTCCTTGACCCCTGCGGCCTCCAGTATACATAATCATGATTGTCCAAAGGGATGGAACATAATCCTTATACATTCACTGTAAGATGGCCATTCTTTCTCCCTTTCCAGGCCAGGACATTATTTTTTTGCCCAACCGGGTATTTTAGGAATGTAATTTGTGCTGAAACTTCATATTAAGGGCAAACGTTTTGAGGTAGAGTCATCGAAGTATGGTCAAGCTGCCTGACTATGTGTTTTTTTGGGCATTTAGCTGAGACGGTTAAGTGTTGATAGGGTCTATAAAAGTATAAATACTAATAATGTTTGTGTTTATGATGGCAAAGCACAATAGTTGAAGTTCCAGTAGAAGTATGAATTTTGGTATTTAATAGTGTTTATTGAAGTTCCAATAGTTGGATTTAATTTGGTCACGAGTCTTAAAACAGTGTGTTTTTGCAATCTTGTGTACAAGACTTATTTGGGATTAATAACACTGGGAACATATTATTAGCAGATAAGTGTGCAGTGCATTGCTTTTATTGAAAGTGCAATTGATGTTTGTTGTTTACTTGCTTAGAAGACGGGAACAGTTAGAATAAGCTCATACTGATTTTGTTAAAATAGGGTTGGTGGCCTAGTGGTCAAGCAACTTGATGTCCTCACAAGAAGTCTCAGGCTCAAACCCGCAAGGTACACATCTTTGGACTGGCCAAGGAAAGGGTCAGAAATGGTCACAAGGAAATTGGGGATTCCCCGGTTAGGCCGCGTACCAAAGACTTACCTTCCTTGGGTAACTCGTCTTGAACAGGGAAAAACCTCATCCGCTTACCCGTACACATTTGCCTTTGATTTGATCTTTTGAAAACTGGAATAATTTGTAATCTTGCTTTAAGTTTTAAAGGTTCATGATGCTGCTTCTGTAATTTTGTTACCTTTTTGTTTCCAAGATGTTTTGTATGAATTAGTAAAATTCTCTACATAATCTCCTATAAACGAAGGTAAACAACCCAAACCCAACATGACTAACTAAACGGTTTACCCGTTTATAACCCGAGCCCATTTAGCTTCAACCCTAGTAAGGGACAAAACAACTTTAGTGGTGTACACATCAGTTTCAGTAGTGTACAATGTTCAATACAAATCATTTCTCCAAAAAGAACGTGTAATCCAAACTAGGATTGCAATTTACATATGTAAACAGAGAATCCAAATCTGTTGTTTCTTTAATTACCCTTTTCTTGAGTAAAAGAATCCAATTTGCACACAGAGATGGAAACAAATCTCATGTAGGTTTATTCATCAGACAATCTTGCTATTAGGCTTAACCATTATTTATTCATCAGACAACCTTGCTATTAGGCTTAACCATAGAAACATCCAGTAGGCCAAAAGGATCAAAACCAGCACATGATGGTTCACCCCTGTTTCATTTCCTTGACTTGTGGCAAAGATCTAAGACTGGTAATTGGCAAATTGTAATTCAGATCAATAGAAACTAAAGATTAAAAACACATTAAGAGGAAATGATTGAACCTTAGAGGGTACATTCCTGACCCAGGTTGAGGATATAGATTACCCCCAGAACGATAGGATAATCTGGTTGCATAACTACCCTGCATTTTAGTTTCCAAATTCATAAAAAAAACTCAACTGTAGTGTAATGATACATTTGTTACATGGACAATCCTACTTGAAGTTCATCATAAGTAGATTTGGAGAAAAACAAAAAAATACCGGGGTAGCAATATTAGTGCTAGTCTTAAGGGAGACAAGGTTTCAATATTCACAATATTTTAAACATATATAATGTTTCCATTACTTACTTTATGTCATTTTGTGTTGTAAGCTATTCTTGATTAGTTGCATGTGGGTAATGCTCTAATGAATCATTCATATCGAAAAACAGCCAACCAACATACAAATTCCCTCAATTTCAGAATGTGTATCCACTTCCCACATTTTTAAAAACTAATGATATGCGTATACGGTATATCGTATATCCTACCTAAATGTAAACATGATATAGTAATATGCTCGAGTTGAATCCCATGTCGCACAAATGCTCGATCAACACGCCCGTGCAAATCTACGTGACTATGAGCTCTAGACCGCTGGGTAAGCAAATACGCGTCACTACCTCATTTGATTAGAGGTTGTGCTGCAACTGTGCATGGATACACTGCTTTAGTGGAAACACACTACTTCAGTGGAAATACACTACTTCAAGTGATACATCGCTCGGAAACACACTACTTCGGAAACATCAAGCAATGCGGAAATCACAAACAAGATTTTCCATCGCCAGTACTTTCACTACACTACCAATACAAACCACTAAAAGAGTCCGGTGTTCATGGGCCTTATGGGTGTATACTCTGCACCTCCTAACCCATCACAAGGTGTGAACTAATCCCACAAGTGCACTAAATTTTCCAACAATCCTCCCCAAATTTAGTTCACTTTTGCATGAAACATCAAGCAAAATATGTGCATAAACTAAAATGTCCCGAGGATTGAATTTTCATCTTAGTAAATTACACGCTCAAATATTCGAGAATCGTGGTGTTCTAAGAATTGAACCTTCAACCCATTTGAATACTCAAGATAAAATACACAAGTTTTCAAACACTTATCACCTCCCCGACACCATACAAGCCATGTGTCCATATCCAAGTTCATAAATGTTGTTAAAGCTAAAAGTTCAAAGCTCCTTAAGCGGCAAAACTTCAACATTCATATAGGTGGTTCCTCTTTATTCATGCTCGTGCCAAGCACTTTTTCAAAGAAATTAACCATTAAGAAGTAAAGACTTCATCCTCCTTCAGGTTCTCGAAAGCACAACCTTGGGATGTAATAAAACGGTGCTCTAGTCCATCAATGTTCAACTTTCCACATTGAACTCACCCCAAGTTTCCTTAGGAGGAGTTGGGTGTCCTAGAATTCAGTGACTAAGTTGGACTTAAACCCATCCCTTTAGCGGACTTTATAACCAAGTCTCTAGCCAAACCCTTCGGCCAAGTGATCGCCTAAATTTTGTTGAGACCTTACAAACTCTATAGATACCACCCCATTCATGATAAGCTCACGAATCATGCTATGTCCGACACCTAAGTGTCTAGACTTACCATTGTACATTTGGCTATAAGCCTTAGCCAATGTAGCCGCACTATCACAACGGATAGAAATAGGTGCTATAGGTTTAGGCCACAATGGAATCTTAAGAAGCAAGTTTTTCAACCATTCAGCCTTCTTTACCAAAGAATGCTAAAGCCATAAATTCAGATTCCATTGTTGAACTGTGATGCAAGTTTGTTTCTGGATGCCCAAGAAATTGCACCTCCACCAAGTAGGAATACCCGACCACCGGTAGACTAATTGTCTTCGTTGTTATCGATCTAACTTGCATCGTTGTAACCTTCCAACACCGATGGGTAACCAAGATATGAGAGACTATAATCCATAGTTCTCTTCAAATACTTCAAGCACTTTTGAATCGCTTGCCGCTGATGAGCACTAGGATTACTAGTATACCCGCCAATTTTCCCACCCAAAACCATATCGTGTTTTGTAAAAGTCATTGCATACATCAAGCAGCCAATTACCCTAGAATACTCAAGTTGAGATACAGCCTTTGCCATTATTAGGCATCGCCTCTCACAAGTATCCATAGGTGTACTTACCGAGTACAATCAAAGAAATTGAATTTCCTCAACACCTTCTCAATATAATGAGACCGAGATAGAAATTTTTACTTTCATGTTTAATCCTTATACCAAGGATACCATCGCCTCCCCATGTCCTTCATGGAGAACCTTGATGACAAAAAATCTTTTGTGAAGTCAACCTGATTTTGGTCAGGGCCAAAGATCAACATGTCATCAACATATAGACAAATGATGACTCCTTTACCGGATTCATCAAATTTGCTATATACACATTTGTCAGCTTGGTTAAGAACATAACCACTAGACAAAAACACTTCATCAAATTTTTGATGCCATTGTTAGGTGCCCGCTAAGTCCATAAAGAGACTTAATCGCTTTACACACCTTGTTTTCATTTCCGTGAAAGATGAAGCCGAGGTTGTTTTCATATAAACCTCCTCTTCCAATTCACCATTCAAGAAGGTCGTTTTCACATCCATATGATGAATAATCGACTGAATAGATGCCAAGGCAATCGCCAGCCTTATGGTAATCGATAACGAGCCACAGGGCATAAGTATCAAAATAGTCTATTCCCGACTTTTGTTTAAAGCCCTGAATAACTAGTCTAGCCTTGAACTTTTCAATAGTTCCATCTACCTTCATTTTCCTTTTAAAAATCCATTTGCAACCTAAAGGTTTGCAACCAGGTGGTAGATCAACCAACACCCAAGTGTTGTTGCCCATGATGGAATCCATCTCATCATTGATTGCTTTTTTCCATAAAGCAATATCCTGGGACTTCATTGCTTCTTCAAATGTCTTGGGATCATCCTCAACAATGAAGCAATAGGAGTATTGGTCTGAGACCTCATCCCTGGTTCCTTCAACTAAGTATAGTTGAAACTCAGGTCCAAATGACTTTGGAGTCTTGACCCTTTTGCTTTTCCCCGAGCACGGTTCGAGTTGTTGAGCCACAACCTCATCGGGACCACCGATGGTTCATCAGGACCTCTCGATACACCAGTGTCATAGGTTCCATTAGGAATCCTCATACTTGGTCTAGGGACTGATGAGAATCTATTCTCATCAAAGTTTGCATCCCTTGATTCAATTATTGAGTTAACTGAAACATATTCATTAGGTTCAATAACATAGAACCTAAAAGCCTTAGAATGCTCAAAGATATCCAACAAAGATGCAATCAATGCCTCTTTCACCAAAAGTCTTTAGCTTTGGATCGTGGAGTCTTACTACGCCCCTACAACCCCGCACCCTGAGATAGTTAAGGTTGGGTTTCCTTATAGTCCAGAGTTCATAAGGGGTAACCTTGTTCCTTTTGTTGGGAACCCTATTTAATAAATAGCAAACTGTTAACATAGCTTCACCCCAGAACCCTTGACCAAATTCCGAATAGGACAACATGGAATTAACTATCTCTTTCAAACACTCTATTTTTCCTTCTGAAATACCATTTTGCCGAGGAGTATATGGGGCAATGTTTCATGGATTATACCAACAGATGAAAATACGAGTATCCATGTACTACCTCCCCTATCACCCTAATATTTTGATCAAAGACCCAAGTTGTAATTCAACTTCAGCTTTAAACACTTTGAATTTATCTAATGCTTCATCCTTGGTATGTAACAGATAGACATAACAAAATCTAGAATCATCATCAATAAATGTCACAAAGTACTTCTTATTCCCCAAAAAAGGAGTGGCATGCAAATCACACAGTCAAGGTGAATTAGCTCCAAGACCTTAGTCTCAATGACTAACGCCAAAAGGTTTCTTGGTTATCTTGGTCAACATGCAAGTTTTTACACTTTTCAAAGGTTCCATGTCAAAAGCGGATCAACCCATCCTTAGACATATCTTGCATTCTTTTTTTACAAAGGTACATGGCCAAGTCTTGCATGCCATAGGTAGAGTCACCGTCATGGTGGTCACAAAGGCTTTAAATAACACTATCAAAGGACAATATTAAGCCCTAACATTTGATTACATAAATAACCAAAACCAATAAAAACACCATTCTTAGAAAGCACAAATTTATCGCATCAATAACTTGTTTATATACATGATTATTCAATACACTACTTGAAACCAAGTTCTTCCTTATATCGTGAACATGAATAACATTAAACAAAGTTACAATCTTTCC
>OU343221.1:296046774-296059274 GCA_910596185.1 Chrysanthemum makinoi
TTAAACAAAAATGTCCTGAGGAATTGAATTTAATCTTATGTAAAATAAACGCGTTCAAATATTCGAGAATCATGGTGTTCTAAGAATTGAACCCTTCAACCCATTTGAATACCTGAAGATAAAATACACACAAGTTTTCAAACACTTATCAGCTCCTGACACCATACAAGCCATGTGTCCATATCCAAGTTCATAAATGTTGTTAAAGCTAAAAGTTCAAAAGCTCCCAGAAGCGGCAAAACTTCAACATTTATATAGGTGGTTCCTCTTTATTCATGCTCCTGCCAAGCACTTTTTCAAAGAAATTTAACCATTAAGAAGTAAAGACTTCATTCTCCTTTCAGCAGGTTCTGAGCACAACCTTGGGATGTAAATAAAACGTGTGCTCCAGGTCCAAACTGAAGTTCAAACTTCCACATTGAACTCAGCTCCCAAGTTTCCTTAGGAGGGGAGTTGGGTGTCCTAGAATTAAGTGATAATTTGTTTGGACTTAAACCCATCCCTTTAGCCGACTTTATAAACCACCCAATCTCTAGCCAAACCCTTCGTCAAGTAATCAGCTAAATTTTGTTGAGATCTAACAAACTCTATAGATGCCACCCCATTCATGATAAGCTCATCGAATCATGCTATATGTCTGACACCTAAGTGTCTTGACTTACCATTGTTCATTTGGCTATAAGCCTTAGCCAATGTAGCTGCACATCATACAACGGATAGAAATAGGTGCTATAGGTTTAGGCCACAATAGAATCTTAAGAAGCAAGTTTTCAACCATTTCAGTTCTTTACCAGCAGCTGCTAAAGCCACACATTCAGATTCCATTGTTGAAATGGTGATGCAAGTTTGTTCTTGGATGCCAAGAAATTGCACCTCCACCAAGTAGGAATACCCAGCCACTGGTAGACGAATTGTCTTCAGTGTTACTGATCTAACTTGCATCAGTGTAACCTTCAAACACTGATGGGTAACCAGTATATGAGAGACTATAATCCATAGTTCTCTTCAAATACTTCAGTACCCTTTGAATTGCTTGCCAGTGATGAGCACTAGGATTACTAGTATACCTGCTCAATTTTCCCACCGCAAAAACAATATCGTTTTGTAAAAGTCATTGCATACATCAAGCGTACCAATTACCCTAGAATACTCAAGTTGAGATACAACTTTGCCATTATTTGGCATCAGCTTCTCACAAGTATCCATAGGTAGCCTTACTGAGTACAATCAAAGTAACTGAATTTCCTCAACACCTTCTCAATATAATGAGACCGAGAGATAGAAATTCTTTTACTTTCATGTTTAATCCTTATACCAAGGATACCATCACCTCCCCATGTCCTTCATGGAGAACCTTGATGACAAAATTCTTTTTGTCAACCCGATTTTGGTCGTCGCTGTGCAGATCAAATCATGTCATCAACATATAGACAAATGATGACTCCTTTACCGTGATTCATCAAATTTGCTATATACAACATTTGTCAGCCTTGGTTAAGAACATAACCACTAGACAAAACCAATTCATCAAATTTTTTGATGCCATTGCTTAGGTGCCCTTTAAGTCCATAAAGAGACTTAATCGGGCTTTACACACCTTGTTTTCATTTCCAGAAAAGAAGGCTCGAGGTTGGTTCATATAAACCTCCTCTTCCATTCACCATTCAAGAAGCGTCGCTTTCACATCCATATGATGAATAATCGATTGTGAATAGATGCTGGCAAGCAATGGCCAGTCTTATGGTATCGGATACGAGCCAAGGGGCATAAGTATCAAAAATACTATCCCCTACTTTTGTTTAAAGCCCTGCATGACTAGTCTAGCCTTGAACTTTTCAATAGTTCCATCTACCTTCATTTTCCTTTTAAAAATCCATTTGCAACCTAAAGGTTTGCAACTGTGTGGTAGATCAACCAAAACCCAAGTGTTGTTGCCCATGATGGAATCCATCTCATCATTGATTGCTTTTTCCGTAAAAGCAATATCCCCGGGACTTCATTGCTTCTTCAAATGTCTTGGGATCATCCTAAACAATGAAGCAATATGAGTATTGGTCCGAGACCTCATCCCGGTTCCTTCAACTAAGATAGTAGTTGAAACTCGGTCCAAATGACTTTGGAGTCTTGACCCTTTTGCTTTTCCCGAAAGCAGGTTCAGTTGTTGAGCCACAACCTCATCAGTGACCACTGATGGTTCATCATCAGTGACCTCGATACACCAAGTCATGAGTTCCATTAGGAATCCTCATACTTGGTCTAGTGGATGATGAGAATCTATTCTCATCAAAGTTTGCATCCCTTGATTCAATTATGAGTTAATCGAACATATTCATTAGGTTCAATAACATAGAACCTAAAAGCCTGGAATGCTCAGATATCCAACAAAGATGCAACAATGCCTCTTTCACCAAAAGTCTTTAGCTTTGGATCAGTGGAGTCTTACTACGTTCCCTACAACCCGCACCCTCGAGATAGTTCAGTTGGGTTTCCTTTTAATCTAGAGTTCATAAGGGGTAACCTTGTTCCTTTTGTTGGGAACCCTATTTAATAAATAGCAAACTGTTAACATAGCTTCACCCCAGAACCCTTGACTCAGTCCTGAATAGGACAACATGGAATTAACTATCTCTTTCAAAGACTCCTATTTTTTCCTTTCGAAATACCATATTTTGCCGAGGAGTATATTGGGCACAAGTTTCATGGATTATACCAACAGCTGAAAATAACTGAGTATCCATGTACTCATCTCCCCTATCAGTCCTTAATATTTTGATCAAAGACCCAAGTTGTAATTCAACTTCAGTTTTAAACACTTTGAATTTATCTAATGCTTCATCCTTGGTATGTAAAAGATAGACATAACAAAATCTAGAATCATCATCAATAAATGTCACAAAGTACTTCTTATTCCCTAAAAAAGGAGTGGCATGCAAATCACACAGGTCACTGTGAATTAGCTCCAAGACCTTAGTCTCACGACTAACATCCTAAAAAGGTTTCTTGGTTATCTTGGTCAACATGCAAGTTTTACACTTTTCAGTGTCCATGTCAAAAGCTGGGATCAACCCATCCTTAGACATATCTTGCATTCTTTTACAGTGTACATGGCCAAGTCTTGCATGCCATAGGGTAGAGTCAGTCTGGTCAGTGGTGGTCACAAAGGCTGAAATAACACTATCAGTGACAATATTAAGCCTAAACATTTGATTACATAAATAACCAAAACCAATAAAAACACCAAGCTTAGAAAGCACAAATTTATCAGACTCAATAACTTGTTTATATCCATGATTATTCAATACACTACTTGAAACCAAGTTCTTCCTTATATCAGGAACATGAATAACATTAAACAAAGTTACAATCTTTCCGAACTAAATTAAGATCTACACAACCACGACCATGCACCAAGGCTGTTGACTCATTTCCCATGTGAAGAATAGAACCATCATTCACTGACTCATAAGTCTTGAACCAGCCTTTATCTTTGCACACATGAACTGTTGCACCAGAGTCAACCCACCACGCAACATCATCATCCTGCACATAATGAGATTCAGATACACATGTAACATAATAAATCTGAAAAGACTTATTAACCATATTCTGACCTTTCAGGTGAGTTAAGAACCACCACTCCCTAAACCATTAGTTCCTGATCCATTGGCTTTACCACCAACTTTAACACCCTTGTAGTCCCTTTTAATGTGACCAGTTTTGCCACATTTCCAACAAGTAGGTGTTGCCTTCTTGTTAGGATCTGCCTTTGTGTTGTCATGATATTTGCTTTCCTTTGTTGTCATTGTATACGGTGGAGTTGTGCTTCACCATATTGACAACAGATGGTCTAGTAACATTGCTACTCTTTGGCTTGTCATTATCCTGCACCTTGAGAGATTCCTCAATGCGCAGATGACTGCCCAACTCAACCAGAGTTAACTCCTCTTCCTTATGTTTCAAGGTATGCTTGAAATCTTTCCGAGAAGGAGGAAGTTTATCAATAACACAAGAGACTGAAATAGCCTCATCCATGTGCATATTGTGTTGTGTAAACCTTCCAAGTATACCAAGAAGTTCATTGTATTGTTCCATAACTGGTCTTGAATCAGTCATTTTGTAATTTGTGAAATTACTTACAAGAAACTTCTTACTTGATGCATCCTCAGCCATATATTGCATCCAAGGAATCCCACAGTTCTTTGGAAGATTCAAAGTTCTGATAGATATCAAACAAAGAATCATACATACCATTCAGAATAAGACCTCTGCATATGTAGTCATCATTCTCCCATTTGCTCCTCCCGACCGCTCCACAAGTAGCATCATCACCATCATTAGGAATAGGAGTGGTTAACACATACACCACACTCATGCTTGACAGCAAGAAGTGCATCTTCTTTTGCCACCTCCTAAAGTCCACCCCTCCAAACTTATCAAGCTTGGCAAAGTTTGAAGCCATGTGTTTCATTGCAGCAGCAGCCATTGATTATCACAAAATAGTTTACTTTGATTGTTGGTGCGTGATTGCCCAGAACAAGGTTAGATAATCAAGGTCAGCAGAAACAGATATCAAATCAGCAGAAACAAATACCACTAGGTGGTTACCGGATATTACTTGGAATCGTGTGATCACTTTCCAAAGTAAACTATTCGACCCTAATGCCTGGGTTACACGAATATCTACTTGGGATAAGACCAAATGTAGTTATAGAATTAGGCACAATTCAATAACCCTTTTGCTTATAAGTGTTAATCGTTTTCTATGTCTATTTCATGCATAATCAGATCTCCAATTTATAGGACATTACTCTTAGCTAGTCAAATGGAATTATGAGTATTAATCGGCCCATTAATAGCCTCATAATTATCCCCATTATAGCCGTTAGTGGTTACATGACCAATTAAACGTGCTCATTAAGCAGTTGAAACTGCCACTTGAATAGGTCAAAGCCGTTACAAGCAGTACTTTCATCAGTACTTTCATAGCACTAGCAGTGAATATACCGCTTTAGTGGAAACACACTACTTCAGTGGAAACACTGCTTATCAGTGGAAACCACAAACAATACTTTCCATCAGCAGTACTTTCCACTAGCACTACCAATACAAACCACTAAAAGAGTCAGGGTGTTCATGGACCATATGGGTGTACACTCATTACCAGGTGTGAACTAATCCCACAAGTGCACTAAATTTTCCAACAATTTTGTGTTGTAAGCTATTCTTGATTAGTTGCATGTGGGTAATGCTCTAATGAATCATTCATATCGAAAAACAGCAAACCAACATACAAATTCCCTCAATTTCAGAATGTGTATCCACTTCCCACATTTTTAAAAACTAATGATATGCGTATACGGTATATCGTATATCCTACCTAAATGTAAACATGCGTATAGCAATATTCCTGGGAGTTGAACTCCCAAGTCAGGCACAAATGCCTGATCAACACGTCCAGGCAACGACAGGACTATGAGCTTTCTCTAGGACCGTTGCAACAAGAAAATACGCGTCACTACCTCATTTGATTAGAGGTTGTGCTGCAATCGTGCATGGATCATTTAGCGAGACCAAGAGAAACACGCCACGTGGCATTTATGTCTCCTCCATTGGATGTCCACCACATGGATCATCCTGGAACCATCGATGGACTTATAAGGAAACGCAAAACCCTAAGACCATCATTATAAATAGTTGTTAAGATCATTTCACACACAGTACACACTAGCTAAACCTAGAGTGTTACCGCAGCTCGTGACTCCGGTCACACCTTGGGTCCTTACCAAACGTGGGAAACCAAGCCGGTTAGCTACCTCCATTCCTTAATACATACCTTACGTAAACAATCATCAACAGTAATAAAATCAGATCTTAAAGAAAAGTTTATGACTTTGACTCTACTAGTTACTCAACAACTATTTGACTTTTTAAACCATCTTACTTGGTTTAAACACAATTACATATCTAATTAAGCCTTGTCCTTTTGCAGGTTTGGATTTCATGAGTATTGGAAATACCACAAGGGGATCGAAGGCGTTACCATGATGATGTTTCAATCATAGTGATGTCTGGAAGGATATGGAGATCGTGCATGTAAATGAGACACAGTGTAATCATAGAAACCCGGCAATAAATTGGTTTGTCACATGAAAATTAGGTAGATACATTGCATCAACTCGACTCGTGCCCCATTTAGAATATGTTTTTGTGGTGGTGAGGATATTTGAAAGTGTAAAAACTTAATCCATGTTAT
The DNA here is from genome assembly GCA_910596185.1 of Chrysanthemum makinoi. Taxonomy (NCBI): domain Eukaryota; kingdom Viridiplantae; phylum Streptophyta; class Magnoliopsida; order Asterales; family Asteraceae; genus Chrysanthemum; species Chrysanthemum makinoi. The sequence goes on from OU343221.1 coordinate 296,053,028, forward strand.
ACAAGATGAAACTGTTATATACAAGAATTGCAAATATTCTAATAAATGACGATGTTTACAAGAAGTTGTACAATAAAATCCATCAATACGTTTTACAATCTTTTAATTAAAAAACATTCATGTTTCTTCACCACAAGAACATCCCAAAAATCTTGTGGGATTTTATGTGCGGATATGAAGATTGAGAATGAAGATTGGTGCTTGATGCAGTTTGTGTTTTTTAGTGGAAATGATGGATGGAAGCATGAAAGGAGATAGAGAGAGGGTGGGTGTGGGACTGTGTTTTTAGTCCCAAAGACAAAATGATCCCAAACTATGAAATGACCAAAATAACCTTATGTGCAAGATGCATGGGGGACTTAACAGATGTTGACTTACAACGTTTAGTCAAAAAAAATCTTGGGCAATGCAAAAAATGAACAGTAAGGGCCTTGGGCGTATTTATTTTGAATTTGGGACTCAACGTGTATTTTTTCTCCAAAAAGGTGAAGTTCGGTGGGATCAACGTGTATTTTTTATACAAGTTAAAAGACAAATAGTGTATTTTACTCTATAATGTAAAAGTTAACTTCACATTGTTAGACACTAAGTTAGGATTAATGAGAAAAATAATTAAATGAAAAAAATAAAAAGTAACCACCAACTACAAATTTCACAAATTTCAGAGGCATCTATATAAAAATGAATGCATTTACTTTCAAATTTCCTAGCCTCATTTCAAATATGTGACACTGTATCTCTTTTCGTCAGACACCATGTTATAAAGTTCTTGCCTTTCTCATTTTTAATAATTATGTCAGTGTATCTCTTTTCGTCGGAGACCATGTTCTAAATTTCTCGCCTTTCTCATTTTTAATAATAATGTATTTTGTATACAAGATATTTGTTGTGGGGGATGATTTAGCAATCCAAAAAGATTCTTGAAATCAACCACGTGTTAAACATGGATGACATATAAAATAAGTGAAAATATCAAAAATTTGTATTGTTTGCTTATAAATAGTAGTACATGTTTGCATTTCATTTTGAACACAAGTCGTAAACATAAGCACTCCCTAGTCCATAACCACGCCACCCTTTACCGCAATGACTGGAGAGCGAAAAGTCTTGATTGTGACATTCCCAGGCCACGGCCTCATCAGCCCATCCCTCCGCTTCGCCGATCACCTGCTTAAAATGGGTGTATCTGTCACCTTCTGTACCTGTTCTAGACTCCTACAAATCATCAAAGAGACTGTCCCGCATGGTCTAACATTTGCTCCATTTTCGGATGGCCACGACAATGGTGTGCAGCCAACTGATACCCTTCAACAACTAATCTCAGATTTTGCTAAAAGTGGTTCTGTTGTAGTTGCTGATCTCATCACCTCAGCAGCTGCAACAGGGCAGCCATTTCACCACTTGGTCTACACTACTATTGTACCTTGGGTCGCAAATGTTGCGAATGCCCATAATGTCAAATCCACTCTCCTTTGGTGCCAACCAGCCACTGTGTTCAATATTTACTATTACTATTTCAATGAGTATCAAGAGTTGATATCTAGTAACAAAAACAACCCTTTGGTCCCGATTAAATTACCTGGACTGCCACCTCTAACGATGGCTGATTTACCATCGTTCTTCTTGCCCTCAACTCGAAAGGATCATGAGTTTATGCTATCACTTTATAAAGAGCATATTGACGTAATCAAAACAAACTCAAGCATTCTTATAAATAGTTTTGATGAACTTGAAAATGAATCCATTAAAGCCATTGAAAAAATTAAGTACATTCCTATTGGACCCCTGATCCCGTCTGAATCTTTGGAAAAAGAAGATGACGGTATCATGAGCTGGCTAAACACTAAACCAAAAAAATCTCTGGTGTATGTTTCCTTTGTACGTCTATCTCATTTATTAACTGATCAAGCAGAGGAGATGGCAAAAGGGTTGTTAGAGAGTGGTAGGCCTTTTTTATGGGTGATAAGAGACAGTCGTGAAGCAGCGAAATTAAGCATGCTAGATGAGCTGAAGAAACAAGGGATGATAGTTGATTGGTGTTCTCAGGTTGATGTTTTGAACCACGATGCAATAGGATGTTTCGTTACAAATTGTGGATGGAATTCGACTATGGAAGCATTGGCAGCTGGTGTTCCTATTGTGGCGTACCCTCAGTGGACGGATCAGGGGACTACAGCGAAAATGATTGAAGATGTGTGGGAAATAGGGGTTAGGGTAAAGAGGGGGAATGTAGATGAAGTTGTGGAAGGGAAGGAGATTGTAAGATGTGTGGAAATGGTGATAGGAGATGAGACGATAAGTAGCAATGCGCTTAAATGGAAGGAGTTGTCAAGCGAAGCTGTGAAGAAAGGTGGATCTTCTTCCGTCAACCTAGAAGCTTTCGTGGATGACGCTTGAAATCTGATATTCTAAGTTACTTGTGTTGAAACTTTCCTGGGCTTTCGTACTTAGTTAACGCTTAAGTCAACGTCAGTTTGTATTTGTTTTCGTAATTCCAAGCTAAGTGTGTCAAGCAGTTGGTCAAGTAGCGAGTCACGTGTTAGCTACTCCAATAAATAATTGTCAAAGTGATTAGCCTATGTAAGGCATTGTAATTTCATGTTATTAATGTTCAACCTCGTTTTGTCATTATCGCCTTTATCCTTTTCTGTTGAAACTTATCTTCCAGCCAACATAAGAGTAAGGTGGCCTTTACTTTGGTTGTGCGTGGTTTGTTGACGATGTATGAGCTTAATTAAGGCAAGGAATAAAAATGGGTTCGACCAGTGTCATTTTTAAAATGTTATCCGGATATTTATTCTAAATAAAATTGTATTTTGCTTTGCACCAATGTAACTGTAAAGAAAGTCTCATGTCAATGCAGGCAAATTAAGGCCATGAGGAAAAATCTATATTCCAAGTCTATCGATCTCAAAACAAGCACTGAATCCAGACCTGGAAATCAAATCAGGTTTACCAAAGACCTGGAAATCAACCCAGTGTCGTGTGAATGACCTACTTCAATATAAATATTGATACTTTTTAATCCATTCTTTTGTTTCTGAAAACAAATATTGTATCTTTTATGTACGTACTCTCGAACTTGCTCTTAACTTTATAAAAAAAAAAAGGTACAACCCGTGATATCTTTAGAAACAGGAATAAGCTTATACATCACATCTTTTATTTTTCTTCATATTTTCTTAAATCTATTTGATGTGTCACTTTACATAATCTGTATTCGATATGTTGTCTGATCTTGTTAAAACGGGTCAAGAAATGAGATTTTTTTGCTGCTTGAAGATTGCTTCCGCTAGCTGTCAAATATCTTCATTAAAAAAAAGTTCAAGATGTCGTGCTGTCGGCTAATGACTATCTTTGCTTTTGCTGCTTGTTTTCGCTTTTGATGTTCGTGAGAAGATTTGTTGTTGCTTGTTTTAAATGTCTTCACAATATAGTAATTATATCATTAATGTATCGAGGTTTTTACTCCATTTCGAGCTTTCGTGATATGTCAGTCGAACTACGAAAGAGTGTTAGACAATAATAGATTAAATGGCCCAAGCCTGGTCTTTTGGCTCATTAGGGTTTATCATTATGTTAATAATGAAAAACATTCTAGGGTATATTCATCATTCAACACTTGCATCATTATATCATATGATCAACAATTCAACATATATAGAGACCAGCAGATAATATGGCATCTTGGGAAACTACTCTGAAACCATTCAGGATACTAGCTTACTAGCACAAGTAAAGTCATGTACAATAATTAAGTACTTTTCGACATCATTTCACTGGAATCATATAGCTGACATAAAATCTTATATGATTATACATATGACATTAATCCAAGCCATGTGATGGAACTGACAGAAAGCCGAACGAGTAGCTGGTGCTTATAAATCGTCAATAACTATTGTTGGTAGTTATTTTAGTCGAAAAATACATGAATTTGAAGAAAAGAAAAACAATAATGTAAAATATTTAAAAAAGAAATTTTGATAAAATCTACGTATAGTCATTAGCAAAAAATGACAGACTACCCTAAGTTATTTCATAAGATGTCGGTCTATAACAAAACCATGCATTATTATCTTGGCATTATACTGATTCACATACACAATTGTAATGACACAAAGAACGTCGTCACCGGTCACTCTTGTCAATTGTAAACTGAATACTATACGAGCTTGCTTCATGACATTCATCAATCAAGGCACCAAATATGTCAAATATATATATATTTTTTATTTTATTTTTAATTATTATTATTTTTTTAAACAGAAGATCTAATCCGCGAAATAATGGAATAAAAAGGAATAGAAGAAACCTAATGGCCTTTTGGCATAGCTAAATCAAGATTTCTTGGTCAATGCAATGTGATGCTGGTTGATTTGCCGAGCCTAAATAATGTGCTAGATCATACTTCTTGCCACCACCGTTGAAACTAGATTTCCTCACCATATAGAACGTAATAAAACGAAAACCAAAGATCAAACTTAGACACATGACACCCTACAGACTTAACTAAAAAAAGGCTAGAAACAAAGTTAAAATATAATAATGACTACACACCCGAAAACATTACTGGCTAGGATGCCCATGAAGACAATGTTGTGTGTCATTCAAACATTGGGCTGATATTTCTAAGTGGTGTCCTGGATCGTTTGATTTCGTCTGTGTGAATTTGTTACTCTTTTGCTTGAGGCTGTGATTTCTTTGGTTGTTTAGTCCTTCCGGCGCGTTTGAAACCATGTGGTCTTTCAGTCCCATGATGGTATGGTTGCATGACTTTAGATGTTAGACTTTACGTGATGGGAGATGATTTGCACACTACATAATTTGATGGGCACACTCCAATTTAGTGTGTATTGCCATTTATACCCTTACATCACTTATACTCGTTTTCACCCCTATAAGGGTATAAACGGCAATACACACTAAATTGAAGTGCGCCAATCAAATTATAGAGTGTGCAAATTACCTCCCGTAAATGATAGGGTGTGGTATATAGCAGGAGTTGGTGTAGTTGGTAATTTGGTATTGTGCCATCAACGTTGAAACATATTAACAAGGAAATGATTAGTAAAACAACAAATGGGAATGCATGTATTCTTAGTGCAATCTAAATTATATGAAAACGTAGTATTGTCCAACCTTTTGAACTTACAGCTTTTGTTAAGGCTAATGATTTGCATTTTTTTTTATTTGCACACTCCATTCTGCGCTATAAAAAGTTGTATATTTGTTTGATGCTGCTTTGCCAATTTGTACATTAAAGTGTGCGGATAAAAAAAAAGTGTGTCAATCAACTCCCTTTTGTTAAACATGGTAAATTGTAACATGATCCGTCCAGTATGCAATTCGAATGATCCATTGATTAGGAAATAGGCTAAACATCAACAAGCTTAAGTCAATAGATATGAACTACCTACAAAATGCTTGAGTAAACATGTGTTTTAGAAATATTAATATGAATGTTTCTCACTCGTAAACTAGACAAAAGAATTATAATGCCAAGTTATGGGTAAGCAATTTGATTTGAAAAGATTGTGCTTAATTGGTGTAACCTGCAATTTTAAGCAATTTCAAAGAGTACCTCTAAAATAATTGTATTATACTCATATTCTTTTTTATATTTTTGTTTTATTATAAAACTGCGAAACAAAAAGTACGAAATATAAAATACAAAGTTTGACAAAAGTCTGTCATGATAAAAAAGTGAGTGAAATTGCCAAAAAAAATGTGTGAAATATAAAATATAAAGTTTGAAAAGCTAAAATTAATTAAAGACAAAAGATAATAAAATAAGAAAGCATAAAAAAATTTATTTTGTCATGTCAATAAAATGAGTAAAATAAAGATAGGAGGGTTAAGGGGCACCAATACTACTGCCCCAATTTTAATTATTAAATACTAAGTGTGGATGGTGTACAACGGGAAAAACAAAGATTCTCTATGCCATGTTAGCAATAAAGAGCCAAACAACTTACCTAACCTTTCGGGAAAACAATTTTTTTTCTTTTCAGTTCGACTCGAGTACAACAAGATTGTGTTGTGAGTTGGAAGAGAGAGAAACATTATTTAGTTGTGTTGTGAGTTATTATTTGTTTTTTGAGGGTATTTTTAAATGATAAAAAAATAAAAAAAAATAATGGAAGAGAGAGAAGATACTGTCATTATTGAAGTAAAATTGAAAAAAATGTTTTGAAAAAAGAGAAAACGGATACGGACTACGAGGTATGTAAATGTATCTATTTGA
>OU343221.1:296061774-296162209 GCA_910596185.1 Chrysanthemum makinoi
CACGGTAGAACTCATAATCAAGAAAATAAAAAGTGCTCAGAAAAATCTGAAAAAATAAAAAAATGAAAGAAGATAACAATAGTAAGGATCCCTCAAAAGGAAAAAAAAAAATTAAAAAAAATCATTTACATGGTTAATTGGTACCGTGAAGATAGCGCAGATAAAAAAGTCAAGATCAGATAACTGGAGGGACACTTTCTATGTCACAATGGCTCCAAATCCTCCTCAACCTGACGAGTTGCCCCCACAATGCAGGTCTCACTCTTTTGTCCTTCATCTATTGATTTTGTTAGAGAAATCGAAATATATAGGCGGGCCGGTAGAATGAGTTGAATATAACAATATGGGATAGACAGGAATCCCTTCGTTAAAAGCTTGACCCGGACTTAAACTTAGCCTAGATGAATATGGAATAACTATAATTTAAATAACAATTCAATTCTCTAATACAATTTTTTTAATTTTTAAAAAACTTATCATACTGACAAGTGACAACTACTACTTTTAGAATATTTGACTCAACAATTCTTATGTTAATTATGATATTCATGCAGAGACATTTTGTTGGGGTACTCGAGCCAGATGATGAAGCTAAGCGGTTGTATGTTTGAGTTGATATGTGAGGCTCTAGGGCTCGACCCTAATCACCTTGGTGACATGGGATGTGCTGAAGGGCTTGCTGTTCTTGGCCATTACTATCCTTCTTGCCCACAACCCGAGTTAACATTAGGCACCTCCCCCCACTCCGATACCAGCCTCATCACGATTCTTCTGCAAGACCATGTTGGTGGTCTCCAGACGTTATATCAGAACCAATGGACCGATATTCCTCCCATTCCAGGAGCACTTGTCGTAAATGCTGGAGATATTCTACATGTATCCTTTAATCTCTCTATTTATGATTTTGATGACCTTTATAATCAAGGTATAGTGTATAGTAATACATGGAACTTTTTCAGTTGATTACAAACGATCAATTCATCAATGCAGAACATAAAGTATTGGCTAAAAAGGTCGGCCCAAGAATTTCAGTGGCATCTAACATATCAACAGGTCTGGTTGAGATTGGGAAGATTTTCGAGCCGATAAAGAAGTTGCTATAAAAAGACAACCCAGCTAAGTATAGAGGCACAACTGTGACAAAATATGTAAACTATTACAGGAAAAAGGAACTTGATGGCATTTCTTCTCTTTTGCATTTTAAGATCTAACTACTTACATAGACATCGCTAGCTTCAGATGAAGCGTTACCTTTCATGTTCGTCGCATGTTTTAAGCTGCCCAAAAAAGTGAAAAAGAAAAGGCAAATAGAAATAGATGACGGTCCTGCTGGGTATGATAAGAAACTCATTATTATACTTCTTTTATGTCATATGATGTGTGTGCTTATTTGTTCTTGGCTCATTGCGTTGCTCAGAAAATATTTTATCCTAAGATTTTAGACTCTACAATACAGTGAGCCACATGGTCAGGTCGGGTAACAAGTCAGAAGGTTATTGGATTGGAAGGTCGCAAAATGTTCTTCAAAGTATCAATATCCTAAAAAACTTTAGTTTGTCAAAATGACTGAGATATGCTTACAAAATTTCTTTATTTCGACACTAATCTGATCTTTTGTTTTTGCACTTTAACATGCTACATATGTTTTTGTATATACCGTTTATTGGCCAATATTGATAAGCATGTATTGGACAAATATACCGTTTCGTGTTCATCTGCAGAAGTTTGATTCAGTGACTAGGTTTGGCATCAAAGATGGCGGCCTAAGCTTTTTTAGTGATATTTCATTACTTCTTTTTTACTGTTTCATAGTTCCCAAAGTACGATGATGATTGAAGAATTGCTTCAAGAGGATAGTAATGTAAAGTGTAAAAGAGAGAAAGTTCAGAGACAATACTCTTTGCTCTCTAAACTTGCCAGGCTCCTCGGTCATCATGATAATCAAGAAGTTGCACCTTTAACTATGTCAAATGGTAACCCTGCAGGTATTATTAATCCTAAAACTTGCCTCTTTTCTCTTGCATATATGTGGACAAATGTGTGGGTCAAAACGGGCTTGAGTTAAGCCCTTACTTTTTTTACACTTTGAAAGGGGTTGAGTTGACCCGAAACACTTTTTTTGGTGACCATTGGGTATATTTATGCACAACAAGCAACTAAAGAGCTCGGAAAGAAGGCTATTTATTTGGGTGTGCCATTTACTGCTGAGTGGTTTAGGAACAAAGGACATTTTATTAAGTCCCAAGTTACAGGTACATCTACATCTGTTTCCCATCAGCTTTGTAATATACATTTAAATATATTTCTTTTGACTAAAAAAGGATAATATTTATGTCCGAGTTTAAGCACTTGCTTTAATTCAAACTTCAAGAGGACATGAAAAACAAGCTGAGCAGAGGGAAATACACTGAAGAGTAACTTGAAAAATACATGAATTCTCACAAGAAATTAATGATTCATTCTCTTTGGAAGCTTAATGTAGGTGGATTGAAGCCACGCTTTCCGTGTGTGTCGATGGTTGTGTACTCAAACCCATTTCTTTTCCCAAATATTTAATATATCTATGGTACTTACATATGTATTTGTGTTTCGAGTTCTTCAAGATCCTATGTGAAAAGGAGGAGCTACGCAATAGCAATGGGCTGAGGACTCTTGGTCGGATCTTAGTGTTCCGTTCGTTCGATTCTAGAGATGTGTTATAAAGCAATACGATTACAAAAATATTAATTGGATAAGAATGATTTAGGAAATTACGTGTATTTAAAAATAGTCTTTCTTACTACTCTCAAAACATTTACTTGATAAGCGATGCATAAACAATTACTTGGGTTTCAAAAGGCAAAGTCAGCCAGTGAAACTGAAAGTGAACCAATATTACACTCTGGTGTGCATAATTTGAATGGATTCGATCCAGTTCATGTTTCAAGGGGTGTAGAACCCGGACAAAGTTCTCAAACCACCATGGCTCCTCAGGTATATTCTAACCTCTTTATTTTAGATTTATATGATTCATTTTGTTTCACTTTCCACTCTCATGATACCGACCGGCAGTTGGGCCTTCAGTAAGCAATAGTATTAGTTGACTCCTTAATAAAATCAACTGTCTATAACTTTCAACATAATTGGTTGCTTGTGTCAACATAAAAGAAAAGGAAAAACAAGCACCCTTATTAAGCAATGAGCATAGATGCAAGCCCATGCCTACCAATTATGTATACTTAATGACTTAGTGTTGCCGTTTCTTTATCACAATCATAATACTATGCTTTTAAAAAAAGTAATGATCAACCATATGAGTTTTGACTTTCTGTCACGCAAGGATGTTTGTGTAGCCAGGTTTTAAAGGGGTTTCCAGGATCAAAAAAGATCATTAACAACATCATGATAATATCACCAACAAATCAGTAAAAACGAAGAAACAAAGAAGATGGGTTTGAACCCTTTAAATAAGACCTGATATAAATATACAGGAGGGTTGGTTTGATTACAGAAATCCTACACTATATATAATATATGAAACGTTGCTTTCCTGAAGATGAAAACCGTTTCTCTAAAAAGTAAACGTTGTGTTGTTTCTGAAAAAACCTAATAACCGTTTATTATAACTGCTTCTGTAATGGGTTTGTTTGGGCTTGGCCCAAACCAGAAAAGTAGCAGGCCTTCTTTGTTTGTTTTTTGGCGCAGACATTAAACAGGCTCCAACAAATTCCTCCCTAATGTCGAATGCCAAAAATCTCTGTTCTTCTTTGTCCTTGATTCTTCTTGCTCATGCCTTCCTTCAATTTTGTAGTTTATTGATACTTGTTATATTAAAGATCAAAAAATAAAATAAAATGCTCAATCTTGACTGTTCTTCTTGTCTGCTTATTTAATAGGGTTTGATCACAGGATCTTGTTGATCTCTATGGCATTCTTGCCTGGCATATTTCTTTGCCTTTGGAAACATGTCCTTCTGTTCCAAAAAAAGTGATCCCCTTGCAGTGATTGAAGTCGTCAAAAAAATATTGATTGTAGCATGTAGATCTTCGCGCCATGTTTTTGACAGGCCAAGTATCTCATGGCTTTTGTTGGTAAAAGAGAAAAACCAACAAGCCTTTCAAATGCATCCATTAATTCCATGGTTGCTTTCTTCTAGGTTAACCACCGATTTGGTGTTGTAACCGTTTCTGAAATTTTTCTTCTTCAATTGGCATGGCTTTCTTCATGGTAGTTTTGTTTCTTTGAGTGATGATTAAACATGAGTGGATGTTGTTTGATCCCCTAGGCTCTGATACCAATGTAGCCAGGTTTTAAAGGGGTTTCCAGGATCGAAAAAGATCATTAACAACATCATGATAATATCACCAACAAATCAGTAAAAACGAAGAAACAAAGAAGATGGGTTTGAACCCTTTAAATAAGATCTGATATAAATATATACAGGAGGGTTGGTTTGATTACAAAAATCCTACACTATATATAATATATGAAACGTTGCTTTCTTGAAGATGAAAACCGTTTCTCTAAAAAGTAAACGTTGTGTTGTTTCTGAAAAAACCTAATAACCGTTTATTATAACTGCTTCTGTAATGGGTTTGTTTGGGGCTTGGCCCAAACCAGAAAAATAGCAGGCCTTCTTTGTTTGTTTTTGGCGCAGACATTAAACAGGCTCCAACAGTTTGGATGTGTGTTTTGAAAGTAGTATAGAATATTCAGAATCAGGCACATCTTTGATACTAATGTTTTACACATGATATTATATTTTTAATCAAAGCAGATGATGGTGTTTGGATCTGATTTTTAAGTTACAATAGTCAAATAATTTAGTTGCTCGAGTGTTTCCAATATCTGATTATTTGAGGTTGAAATGTGTTGGTTGACCCGCAAATATTTTAATGTTACTTTTCCGAAAATCAAAGCGTACATATGATTAAGATTAACACAAAATGATCATTAATCTTTGAATAATGATTTAGCAAGATGTAATGTTGTATGAATAAAAAATACACATTTATTACACTTGCATACTCTCGCTACAACCGGCACGCAGAAAGACTCGCCAATTTATTTTAAATATGTTATTCGTAGGCACAGGAGTTTCAGTAGAGTATAGTATTTAAGGGTTAAGGGTGTATGTATGAATGACATTATTTATTTAGTTGTGTAAAGAAAGAGATTAAATAGGGTTGTTTAGGAGTATGGGTTACAAGGAAGAATGGATAAGCTCGCTTTTTTAAGCTAACACACAATTCAAGGTGGTTGGGTTATGGTTCAAAACTACCTTGGTGCGAACAACTCGAGTCAAGATGAACCAGAACATTTTTAGACTAAAATTTACGATTATAGATACATCGTTTGTACTATATGTAACTGTGTTTGTATATTACTACTATACCAGCCTAATGTTGTGAACATGTACTTACGAAAATTCACCCTGTTTGCTCACCATATTTTTTGGTTTTCAAGGCTCAACGTTTAACAGAGGAGATGCTGGCCAACTATCGACGCACCCAGGAATTAATTCTTCACTTATAAGGACTGCAAACAGAGTTGAGAAGGTATTCAGCAACGCGGAATGACACAAGATCTGAATTTGGATAATGCTTGCACACATTCTTGATTCTTTCCAACCATTGTTACGATGCGTGTTGCAGAAAATGAATTACAGTCCTATGTACTGCATGACGTGCGATAGAGTCTTCAAAGCAGACAAGAGTTACAAGTATATTTGCTTAGAAATATGAAGTTGTAAGCTTAAATAATTTAGTAGTTTTGTTTATTTAATTTGGAGACTTTGAACCATATTAATGTTGTGTTCTCCCTTTTCTTTATGACTGACTTCGGATGCGTCCCTTGCAAATATCTATCTCCTTTCTAAATCTATGTATGGCAAGTCAAGAAAACGCAATTATCAATTGCTATAGGATGGCTACTTCATGCAGTGTAAATCAGATATGTTTAATTACTTTTTTTTGTTTATTAATTTATTACTCCGTAATAGCAAATGTCTCTAAATGCACAGAGTAGAAACATCACAGTAAAGCTTGAACCAGAAGTTCAAAGGGATGCAGACCCAACAAGTACAAGAAGGAATGATTCCCGTTCAGATAGCTGGATATGCACATCCCGGAAACACTCAATCATGTGTTGGTTATACCTATAGCTTATTTTTCGTTAACTTAAGTTTTTTAACGATATTTATAAGGCTTGCTCGCCCATCGAACGAGCTATGCTTTGATACTTTGTTCTTGCGTACCACTTTGAAACTTTTTTTCTCTCGTATTCGATAACCATTTATTTCTTTTTGTTATTAATGCATTCAATAAAAAATTTGGTACGTGTATATCTTATTTTCCGTTAACTTATTTTTTCAAAGCGATAATTTCGCTATAGCAAATTATGTCAACGCTGTTTATAAGACATGCGCCCATTGGGTGAGGCTTCGACCACTAGTATATATATATATATATATATATATATATATATATATATATATATATATATATATATATATATATATATATATATATATATATATATATATATATATATATATATATATATATATACTCTTAATAATGAATAGTGTGCACCATATCAATGCAAAATAGCATTTTTGAAAATATCTAAATATTTTTTTTAAATATTAAACTTTTTTATTTAATCCGAAAGGGTATAATAGTTAAAGATATTTTTTATTTTTTATTTTTTTTTACTAAATCTTGTGTTTTTTTTTTAATATTATTATTTCTTTTAAGATAACATTTTCTAGATTTAGTGCATATATGTTTTTAAGCTATCATGTTTAGTGCATATATGTTTTTTTTTAAGATAGCATAGTTCTAGGTTTTTTAATATAATGGGTTTTTTAATATAATGAAATTTATAACGAACCAAGAAAAGAAATATAATGACCTGAAATCTGAAACATCATTGAATATTTGAATACGTTTACAATCTAAAGTTGGACGATACGTTGTGATTAAAAGTTACGAAGATGAAATAATTAACTATAATTCAAGTAGTAAATAAATATTGACACCACTTAGTTCTAAACTAAGCATCACACGTTTAAAAGGTCACATATGGTCCGACTTCATTTAAATTTGATACACAAGACTTTGGGTCCAATTATTTGTTTATTTATTTATTTATTTTGTGTCACACGTTAAAACATCCTAGGAGTCTGATTCTATTTAAAACCTTGTGCACAACATTATTATTTGAAACTTAGTCAAATATATTTAAAAAAAATTAAAAAGTGTGGTCATCTGTTGGAACGATATACTCTAACCAAACTAACTTTATGTAGCTTGTAAGGGCTTAGCAACCTCGGATAAATCCTAAGTCACTAACAATGAAACACTGAATTAACTCTATTAAGTATGCGGAATTTACTTCAATAAAGCTAAGAAGAATTAACTTTAACTTCAACGATTTTATTAATACTTAGAACCTGCTTGATACACAGATTCACTAACAATCCCTAACAGTTTAAATATCGAACTTGGTAAACTCTAATATTCTCTAATATTGCACGTTTTTCTAATGCCAATCTAGGGGTCCTTTTATAGGCATAAGGATAACCCTAGTCGGTTTACAACTCTATTCCTTGTACGACAAGTAATACTAAACTAAACTGAGAACATTCTAGAATTACATAATAATCCTTAACGATTTGCATAGCAGTCCTTTATCCTTGCGATTACTTTGATGAGTGAGCAGTACTTTGACTTTCTTCATTAAGCAGTACTTTGACTTTCAGCAGCACTTTGACTTTATTTCCCAATAATCCTCCCCTAACTTGAATTCTACTTGCTTGATTTCAAGTTACTTTGTATCTGTATCTTTAACATCTTTGTCTTCAAGGAAAGATTGTGTCTTTATCTTCAAATTTTGTCTTTGTATTCCCTGTGCTTGTATTATCATAATCAAAGTAGTCTTTATCAGCAATCCTTTTCAGCAACAATCAGCAAGCTCCATCTTTTTAGCTACTCAGCAACATATGGCAAATTGTACATCAGTTCATTAAGTTTCAGTCTATTCTCATCACTTCCAGGTGTGTAAACTCCTGTAAGAGGTGAATCATTGAAATTTTAATGGATTTTGATGTCTCTTTACCAAAGCCATTAACTCGGGAGTAGCCAATGTTTAGGTGTGTAAGACCATGGTACATTGATAACCATATGATTTTTAGCAAATCATCAGCTATCAACGGATTTGTTTTGTCTTTACCAAAAGCCGTACCCTTTTGGACTAGTTAATTCTTGCAACCATGGTGAACTAATTACCATATAAATGGTTTTTCCACAGACTTTACCACAAGCCATTTTTCTTGTGGGCTAGCCAACTCTTTACATTTGCTGATATGGTGAGTTGATTACCATACAACTTATTAGCAAGTTGTCAACTATATAACCGATTTGAGATATCTTTACCATAGCCGTTTGCTCATGGATTAGCCAGTCCTTTTGTTAAACATGATGAACTGATAACCTTTTGTTGTAACCATCTCAAAAACCATTTGTTGCTGTTAACTTTTGTTTCAAAATATTTTGCACTTAACAAAAGTTTTCTTTTTAAAAACATTTACTGGTTTTGTGCTGCAAGCAGTACTTTGGTTAAAGTACTGTTTGTTCAGTAGTACTTTGAATAAAGTACTTATTTTTCAAAAATTTATGCAATTAAACATCATACCAGTACTTATGCTTCATCATCAGCCATAGTTGTCCATCTGATATACAATTCAATAACCATTAGGGCTGTTTCATTCTCTTCTTCGACTTCCATTTCATGATCCAACATCCTTCTCATAAGATCTCTAGTCAAAGGATATATTCTTTCAGCTAACATATGGATCATAGTTCTATCTTCCAATTCCGAAGCATGCACTCCTGATTCTTCAAAGAATCTCCAGCTTGTAATCTCCCAATTTTCTTGGTTTTGCCAAATTTCATTAGTGCTTGTTTCTTCAGTTTCCCTGATAGTTGTCAGATCTCCTAGCAATACTAAGCCAACTCCAGTTGATGGAATATGTTCAAAGTATTCTTGCACTAATTGATATAGTTGAAACAGATCTGCTCTATCTATTATGTGCAGTATATCCCATAGCAAATTGAACACTCTAAAGCTTTCATCCTCCCTATGGAACATCAGATAGTCTCCATCTTTTGATTCTACTACTTCAAATGTAGTTATCTTGGACTTCTTTACTGCAACATCTTTGGATTTAGGATGATCAAAGTCGACAACTCTTATGTAATTTCTCAGCTCATCAACTGTATCAGATCTTAACTCAATCTTCTTTGATGACTGTTCAACTTCAGTTGTTCTTTTTATTTTTAAGCCTCTTTTTGTAGCATCCTCATTCCTCTTTTCATCATCAAAAGGAATAATACCAGAACTTCCTTCGATATGCTTCTAACAACATTATATAAACTTTTCATCTCTAAATAATTCAGCTTCTGTAACCCAATATATCCTCGACCTTTTAGATAAGCCATCATGGCATTTCTTTCCTTAGCTTTACTAGGTCGTCTTTGTGGTATAACAGGTTTCTTTACTGGTACAGCAACTCCAGCATCATACTCTGCTTGAATCTTCTTAGCAGCCTCTTCATTCTTGGCTACTTCAATTGCCCTTATTTCTGCCAAAGTAAGCTTTTTCTTCTTCTTTGTTTCTACCAGTTTGCCTTTGCCTTTGTCCTTTGGATCTAAAACTGGTTGAGAAGCAGTTTGAGGATGTTCTTCAACAGCTCCTAGAATAGTTACCCCTCTTGGTCTTGATAGATTTTGCAAAATTTGAGCAACTGTCTCATCATCACTTGCAGTGTGCTCTACCATGGGTGTATCAGCTTCTTCTTCTTGTAGGACTGTCGAACAACCAGCTTCTTCATCAAAATTAAGAGTCCTTGGTGTAATCAGCTCTTGTTTATGTGTTCCTTGAAAATCAGTACCTTGATCACCAGCACCTTGATCATCAGTACTTTCTACACCAGCACTTTGAACTCCAGTTCTTTCAGGCTCAGTACTTTCAATATTTACTTGTGCTTCAGTACTTTGAGGTTCATCTTCTTTATCTGCATGAAACTCAGCATCTTCTTTCAAATTATCTTGATCCAGATTCCTCCCCAATTGGATAGAAGATTGCTGTTGAACCTTTTTGCCCTTTGAAGGCTTCTTAAACTTCTTCCCATGCCTCCTCTGTGACTTGACCCACAACCTGTGATGTTGAACTAAAGGCCATACAAAAGACTTTAATCTTCTAAACTTGGTCTTCAACTTTACTAGTTGTACAGCTTGAGCTTCAGAAGCTTTCTTCAATCTGACCAATTCCCTTGTCAAAACATAATTATCCAGAACCAATCCCTCAGGAGGTATCTCTCCAACATCTCCTCCAGATGATGGTGGATTGATTTCTGGTTCTGACTCAGCATGTGCAGTATCTTGTAGAGATGGTGTAGGTGAAAATGCAGTGCCTTGTTGAGAAGCAATACCTTGTGAAGAAGCAGTATGTTGAGAAGCAGTACCTTGAGTGGATGCAGTACCTTCTCTTTCTTCACTTGCAACAACCTCATCTCTAACTGCTTGAACAATCTCCATCATTGAAGTAGTCAAAGGAGTATGCCTTCCAGAGAATCTATTACTCTTCTTAGCCATGAAGGTGAATATCTTTGCAGGTTGTACCACAACAGGTAATAAGCTCGAAGGCTTTGGTACA
The DNA here is from genome assembly GCA_910596185.1 of Chrysanthemum makinoi. Lineage (NCBI taxonomy): Eukaryota > Viridiplantae > Streptophyta > Magnoliopsida > Asterales > Asteraceae > Chrysanthemum > Chrysanthemum makinoi. Next base: position 296,072,473 of record OU343221.1, read on the forward strand.
TCATGAAGTTGTTTATTCAAGAAAACTTGAATAAATCTTGGATACATTAACCAGGGTGATCCATTAGAAATGTGAGATAGCATACCATCTAGAATGAGTCTTGAAAAGTTGAAGAGACGATTGGTAGCCAATCCCACCAAAGCAGATGCTATATTAGATCCAAATTGCTCCCATGAAGTACTCTTAGAACTGATACAATGAAGTAATACATGTACCAAGTACTTCCAATGTGGACTAAACAAGGGTTTCTTGAATGTTGTTTCAGTTAAGGACCCTTCATACCCAATATCTCTTAAAGTATCCCAAAGAAGCTGTTTGTCAAAACGTATAGCTCCTTCTTCATCATCCAATAATGAATCTTTACGAATTGAAGCTTCACTAACTTTCACAATCTTTCCAGCAACCTTAGCCTGTATATATGACTCATCATCTTCCATGTGAGTTCTAGCAGTTGCCCAAAACTATTGAATCCATGGCTCAATAACATCCGGTTCTACCAAAAGTGCATAATTGATTGAAGATCCAGCGAGGAAATCAATTATGTCATGAAACGCAACATTTGCTTCAGTCTTATCTAAATTTGCCACCATGTTGTGTTTAGTAACTGTGTTTCGATTCGCCATTGATTAATGTTTACAAAAGAAAGTGGTTCGATGAATAGTAAATGTGAAAGAGGGAGAAATATGGAAAAGATTGATAAATATAAAGATGAGAGGGAAAATCGGAGGGTAGTTATTTATAGGTAAGATTTGAAAAATCACAGCCCATAATAACAAAGTTATCGTTATTTGAATTTTAACCCATCTTTTGACCGTTGGAACAGTACGTTGATAAGACAAACAGTGCTTTCCACATAAGCAGTACTTTCCAAAGCAGTACTTTTAGAGCAGTACTTTCATGTAACCAAAAAGCAGTACTTTTCCATTCTCTTCTTCACAATGGCAAAAACTTCAAATAGGCATTGGATTGCCTCCCCTCAAGCAATGCATAGGACTGTCTAACTAACTGATCAGTCCTCCCCTTAAATGTAGCTTAGTAATTAATCATACCAATACTCACCACCAAGTGATTGAATCTTGAAACATCAAATCCTTTTGTGAGTAGATCAGCTACATTATCATCTGTGTGAACCTTGACAACATTAATGAGCCTATGCTCATAACAATCTCTGATAAAGTGATGCCTAATCTGAATGTGCTTTGTCTTGGAGTGATAAACTGGATTCTTTACAATGCAAATGGTACTCTCATTATCAATGTTGATAGGAGTATTCTTGAAGTTGAACCCATAATCCAAAAGTTGATTCTGCATCCATAATACTTGTCCATAACAGCTTGCAGCAGCAACATATTTTGCTTCAGTGGATGATGTTGCTGCAATAGTTTGCTTCTTACATTGCCATGAGACTAATCTTCTTCCAAGATACTGGCATCCTCCAGTAGTTGATCTTCTATCATAATTATCACCTGCATAATCACTATCTGAAAAAGCTTCCAAGTGAAAAGGTAAATCCTTTGGATACCACAACCCTAACTTAGGTTGTTGTTTCAAATAACTAAAAATTCTCTTCACTGCATTCATATGAGAGACCTTACGTGAGACTTGATATCTTGCACATAAACAGACAACAAACATGATATCAGGCCTAGATGCAGTTAAGTACATAAGACAACCAATCATAGATCTGTACAGCTTGACTTCAACAGGTTGACAATCTTCATCCTTGCCCAATGAGTTGATAGACTTGATATGTGTAGTGACTGGCTTCATGGCATCAAAGTTGAACTTCTTAAGAATGTCAGAGACATACTTATCTTGACTTATGAAAATTCCTTCCTTTGATTGTTTAACTTGAAGACCCAAAAAGAAAGTTAATTCACCCATAAAACTCATTTGAAATTCATGTTGCATCAGCTGCTCAAACTCCTTCACCATGGACTGTTTTGTAACTCCAAAGATGATATCATCTACATAAACTTGAACCAGCATGATATCCTTCTTATCTCTTTTGATAAACAAAGTCTTATCAATTGCTCCCCTTCTGTAACCATGTTGCAATAAGAAAGTGGAAAGTCTTTCATACCAAGCTCTAGGTGCTTGATGAAGACCATAAAGAGCCTTAACAACTTTGTAGACTTTGTTTGGATGTGCACGATCCTCAAAACCAGGAGGTTGTTTAACATAGACCTCCTCTGTAATCTTGCCATAAAGAAAGGCACTCTTGACATCCATTTGATAAACCTGAAATCCCATATATGATGCAAAAGCAAGAAATATTAATTCGAATGGCTTCAATCCTTGCTACAGGAGCAAACACTTCATCATAATCTACTCCTTCTTCTTGTCTATATCCTTGTGCTACTAGCCGTGCTTTGTTCTTGATGACATTCCCTCTTTTCATCTCTCTTTACTCGGAAAACCCATCTTGTACCAATGACTTTCTTTCCATCTGGTAGATCACATAGTACCCAAACTTCTTGAAGTTTGAATTGAAGAAGTTCTTCTTGCATGGCTTCAACCCAACTCTCTTTAGTTAATGCTTGAGTTACATTCTTGGGTTCTTCTTGAGAGATAAAACAAGTGAATAAACATGTTTGTTGATCCTTATGATTCATCCCGTTTTGTTTATACACAAAGCTAAGTAAAGCATTATGTGGCTTAGAGAGACCTTTAGCCTTGGTTCTTGTCATCACTCCAGAATTAGAAGGTCCAATGATTTGACCAGCAGGATGATCTTTATGAACTCTTAATGTAGAGTCTGTGGAACTTCAAAATCATCATCTAAATTTGTGAAATCAGCTCCTTCATTGGAATTTGAGAAAATACCTTCATCTTCAAATTCATCATCAGTATCTTCTAACCCCAGGCATGTGCGGATCATTCAAATCATCAGAAGTACTGTTAATTGGTGCAGCAGACTTTGATCCAAAACTCTGATCCAAAGTACTTGAGAGTAATCAGTAGACTTACCCTTTTTCTTTGTTTCTTCATAAACTCTTCTTTGTTCATCCTCATAAGATTGTGCTATTGTTTCTTGAAAAAGCATCCTATTAAGTTCATCTTGAATAGCTTGATCTTCAGCAGACAAAGTTGATTTTGGTTCATCGGTACTTTTCTCCTTAATAATTATGGGTTCTTCATCGGAAAGAGCATCGTCTAATATTGACTCCATGAACAATGTATTGTAAATCTTCTTCTTTGTGATCAACTTGATTTTCTTCTGTAACAGGAACATAATTCATAGAAGGAGTCAAAACCTCAAGATCAAACATCCAATCAAGACCTTTACCCTTTTGATTTTCTTGATCTTCTAAAAATTCAACATGAAGACAATCTTGAACCTTCTTGATGACCTTGTTGTACACTCTAAATCCTTTCTTTGTTGTACAATATCCCAAAAAGTATCCTTCATCTGACTTGCCATCAAATTTTCCCAAAGCATCAATAGTATTGAGAATAGGTAGAGGACATCCAAAAGGTTTCATAAAACATATGTTAGGTTTGATTACCTTAAGCAACTCATACGGTGTCTTCATCTGAGGCTTAGTGACTGATACTCTATTCAACACATAGCCTAAGCATTTACGGCTTCAATTCCAAAATTGAATAGGTAATTGTGAATCTGCAAGCATTATTCTGGCTGCTTCAATCAAAGTTCTGTTCTTTCTCTCTGCAACACCATTCGGCTGGTGTTCTAGCAATGCTAAACTCCTCTTGATCCCTTTCTTGGCACAAAATTCATCCATAAGCTTGTTCTTGAATTCAGTCCCATTATCACATCAAATTCCTCTTAGTTTGAGTCTTAGTTGATTTTCAAGGGCTATTATAAGATCATGAATAGCATCAAAGGTTTCATCTTTAAATCCCAAGAAAAATACCCAACTAAATCTATTGCAATCATCTGTCACAACAGACAAAGATTCTTCTTATTTAAACTTGCAACAGAAACAGGTCCAAACAAATCCATGTGCAGCAACTCCAAAGGTTCTCTAATGGTTCTTTCCTCAATCTTCTTACACGAAGCTTTATGTTGTTTACCTTTCTTGCATGCCAAGCATGAGTGATCATTCTTGTATGTTTTGGAAGGTAAACCTCTAACTAAATTTCCTTTAACCAACTTGTTGATATTCTTGAAATTTACATGGCCTAATCTTCTATGCCACATATGTGCTTCTTCAAGTGTTGCCTTTGCTACTAGACAAGTTGCTTTTTCAGAAGAGTTAAGACTTTTCATATCCAGAATGTACACATCATTGGTTCTTGGTACTCTCAGTATCACCCAGTTATCATCAACAAGCTTGAATTCAGGGGAAAGAATGAGACATTCTGGTCGTGAATAACAGGGTGCTTCTTGTCACAGATCGAGAGATGACAAAGGTTGAATTTGAGTTCCTTCACATAACGAACATTCTCAAAATCTATGCTTCCTGCCTTGATAGTTCCTTTGCCAGTTATTCTTCCTCCACTAGCATCATTCCGAAATGCAACTCTTCCTCCACAATAAGATCTAAAATCTGACAGAATCTCTTTGTCTCCTTTCATGCTTCCAGAGCAACCACTATCTACAATTAGATGATCTTTAAGCTCCTCTTATGGGTTGCCCTACACAAAGATAAAAGAGTTAGTTAATTTTAGGAACCCAAGCCATTATCGACTTGTGTTCCCTTGTGGAGATTACATACTAATTCTTTAAGTATGTAATTTCCAACTCTTTAAGCACATGATCAATTGTCTTTGGTTGTTCCAAAACTTGTGTTGGTTTTTTTAACAAAAGTCTCTTTTTCATTCAAATTCTCTTTATTATTTTCAATAAAAATCTCTGTTTCACTTTTACTTTCCGAAAGTACCGTTTGTTCCCCATCGGTACTTTCTTTCTTAACCCATGGTTGTTGTAACTTCCGGTGTAGAGTCCTTTGATCTAGCTACTCTTTTTGAGGTGTAATGCCTTCTAGATTGATAGTAATTGGATCTCCTAGGGTTTCCATTCCAAAAAGTGTTAGCTGATTCCTTGATTGTTTGAAAATCTAGCAGTACTTTGAGAAGGTACGCTTGAGAAACTTTATTTATCGTACCTTGAAAAGTGTTTGAAGGTACGGTTGTTTTGAAAAGGTCTTCCTCGGTGAGGGTACCTATAGTATTTTGAAAAGTTGCCGTGGTTAACCCTATTTGAGTGATTCAGCATCGGTTTATTCTCCCATGGTTTTGGTTGACGATCCGGTCTTTGGGAATTTGCTTAGATATTTAGAGTGAAAGTCACAGTGCTTAATCAAATGATCAGGACTATAACAAACAAAGCACAATTTTTGACCTGTAATCCCAAAATTTCTTCCTCTATGTCTATGACCAAAACTACCCTGACTTTTTGGTGAATTATGAAAATTATTTTGACCAAAATTATCCCAAAAGGTTTAGCAAGGTATTTTGAAAGGGTTTTCTTGAAGGTACTGTTGAATGTGTAGCAGTACTTTGAGTTGAAGGTACTGCTTGACTCATAACATTATCATCCTTAGGTTTCTCAACTGTTTCTTTTGGGGTTTCAGAACTAGATGGACCTGAATTAGATTGACCAATAAGCTTTTTCCTAAACTCTAAATTGTCTACTCCAAAACGAGAAACATATGTCCTAAGTGGTTGAAAACTACCAGTGGGATGAGGAACTGCATGATAACCCTTGTCTTTCTTAAACTCAGGAGGTGTTTGACTAATTGATTCCTCATTACTATATGTGTCTACATAGTTAATGAGTTCATCATCACTAGATGTTATATCCTCAAAATCAAGTTCATCCTTATCACTAGGTGGGTTTTCTTTTGTGCTACTAAAGTCCATACCAAAACCTAGGCCAGTTTTAATGTGTGCTCTTTTATGTTTTTCAACAAAACTAACATGTGAAAGGCCAGATTTTCCCCAAGCAAAAACTTTTCTAGAAACTCATCCCTTTCTTTAGTTATCTTTTCTAGTTCAGAGACCTTACATCCTAACTTCCATTCACTTAATTTTAATTGATAATCCTGTTGTTCATACTTTTACGCTTAAGCCATTTCATTATTTTTCATGAGTTATTATTTTGGCTTCCATTGACTCTAAGGTTATTTGATAACTTGACTACCTCGCACCTAGCCCTTCTACAATTATCTCTTTCAGTTACATAATATTTAAGCACTTTTTGATAAAAATCATGACACTTAGAGCATACCTTAGAGATAGGGGGTGAACTTGGTGAAGTAGTTACCACAGCAAGCAGAACAGATTCATCTTCACTCTCCATGCTCTAATCAAAGCTTCCAAGACCATCTCTGGATTCCAAAGCAAATCAGGTTCCTTATCAAAAGTTTGTGCTCCAATCAAACTCTTCCACTATGACCATAGAGTAGGTTACTGGTTCATCATCAAATTCAGCACTCCAGTCAACCTCTGATAGATTTTATTGAGCAACCAAAGCTTTTGTTTCAGTAATTGGAATTTCCTTTAGTTCAAGCTTGGGTTTCTCAATCTTTCTATTTTCCTGATATTTAGCAAACTTTCACTCTCTTGCAAAGTGTCCAGTTCTTTGACAATTGAAGCATTCAATCTTGGTCTTGTCAAATGTTATACCCTGTCTGGGTTTGAAATCAATGCCTCTTCCTATTTTCTTCATGAACTTCTTGATTCTAGCAGTGATCATAGCAACTTGCCACCTGATATCAATTTCTTCAAGAGCATCCTCTTCAATTTGTGAGAGATCCTCTTCATAAGTAACAGGTAAAGTGGCTTGCTGAGCAAAGAATGAGCATACAACTTCATCAGAATGAATGATGTTTGTAGGTGATGAGCTGGGGGTAGGATATGTAACAAGATTTGAGCAGCAAGATACTTTGAGTAGGATAAGCAGTACTTTTAGTGGAAGTACTGCCTCTCTTGCAGTACTTTGATGAGTGAGCAGTACTTTAACTTTCTTCATTAAGCAGTACTTTGACTTTCAGCAGCACTTTGACTTTATGTCCCAACATCATCCAAATACCCTTAAGAATCGGCATACTCTACACCATAATACACTCCATCTTCTGCTCCATATCAAACCAAATAAAATTCTATCTCTCCATACAAAAACCCTAGACCAATACGTAAAAAATAAAGCGGCAGTTTATGTTCGTCCATATTCGACTAATACAAAGAAGGTACGAGGCATAAAAGAGTGGTGATCGACATTGGTATACAAGCTGTGGTGATCGTAGTGATTACCGTTTTGTGTAATTGTGTGCTTTGGAGTTCGAAGGCTGTGGTTTTTGTTTCCTTATCTCTGGTTTCATTCGTTAGTTCGACTACGGTATTTCCTTACAATGCTCTCCTCGTTTTGACATTTCATTACACAACTAGTCACTTGGAAACTTAACACTAAAACTATTATGTCTCGTTTAATATGACCACACGTACGAATCTTGAAGTTACATGAGATAATAACCTTATACACCATATATCTAATCTGTTAGGATCGAGTATGAAAACTATTTTATGTCGTGTCTTGTGGTGTTGTTGTAACAGCTTGAGTCAAAGTAAGGTTATCATAAAGCAAGCGCTAAAATCCATTTTTTTGAGATTAGTTAATGAGGCAGATGAGAGGTGTGATTTGGGTCGATCATGCATGACTGTTAGCATACGTGTATAATAGTGTATGGAAAGGATATAAATGAATTAGTGTTCATATATATATAATACGTATGAAACCTTACATATTTGGATATAAATGAATTAGTGTTCATATATATAATACGTATGAAACCTTACATATTTGGGGTAGTGTGTACATGGATCAAATGAGGTGTTTTCGAGGGTGTTCGCGGGATTTATGGGTACGTTAATCGGAGTGTTGAAAGTGTTTCAGAAAATAGAGTCGGGTTTAAACATTATCGTGTTAATCTAGTTGTGTGATAAGCCGTTTGAACATGATCATCGTGAAGGTCTAGCGAAATGATGTATGAAACAAGTATCATTGTAAAAGGAATTGCTAAAATGCTTTAATGCGTATGGTTTGAATATGATTTCATGGGATATATTTAATATTTTCATTTTAACCCTCATCTTAAAGAAGTGGTCACATGCAAACTTTGAAGTATTATGAATTTACGCTTTACACCTTAGACTATAATAGTAATATTATAGAATGTTTAATATTTAGTTATTTTTAAGTAACAAACTCTAAACTTTAACACGTTACACTTTAAACCCTCAATTATTATAAGTTATTATATTTAACTCTAAATTGACTAATTAAGGATATGAACCTTAAAGCTACTAATTTGGGAAACTTACTAAATATGGAAGTTACTTAATTCGAAAAGTTACCAAAAGCGGAAAGTTTCTAAAAATAGAATGTAACCCTAATATGAACAATAATGAATATGAAATAGTTTTCTAAAACTTAAACCATTGTTATGTAGATCCTTGAAGGAGGGGTTAGCTTTTTCTTTGTGCTTTTGAAGTGTTTGATTTGCTTTGTGCTAAGGTAAAGATATTCTTTCCTTTCGTAGGATACTTTGTACGTTCTGATTCTTTGATATGATCCTTTGCTATGATTTCCCTATGATGATCCTTTGTTTGCTTTCTGAATTGACTCGTATGCTATGATTCTTCGATATGATTTGTTCCACTTTGACTTCGGTATGATGTGTTATGATATAATTCAGTTGCTATGATTTGTACGCTTATGATTCGATATGTTTTGGATATGATTATGATTTGTACGTTCTGCCCTTTTGTTACGAGCCAACTAGCCATGGAGGTACCATGGCCATGTCATTGATGGCACCAATGTCATGACACTATTTGGGGCGGTATGATTAGTCCCCGGCGTCCCCATTATGATTTGATATGATATGATTTGTGATTTGTGGCGCCTTATTCGCATATGTATACTTGTCTAGCTAACAGGTTGCATATTTCCTTATGTACGGGGGGCGTATGGATGCATCATAGGATTATGATTTGATATGATATGATTTGTATGGATTTGGCATTTGGGCTGTGCGTGCCTTGCACCCCCTCTCGCACTTTGGTACTTGTGAGGTCTCCCCTCCCTGGACCCTTTTGTAAGTAGTGTCCTTCATGTGGCATGTTGGACTCATAGGATTATTTGCTCGTGGGCATCATTCGTTGTGATTCATTATACTTCATTGGATTATGTATTTGTATGTTCGTTGTATTCTCTATGTGGCATGTTGAACACCTTTTGATTTGGTATTTCATTATGTTCTCATTTTGACCTGATCCTTCATTGCTTATGCTGTTCCATATATTTTGATTTGACTATTGACACTCATTTGATATTATGTTTCCATTCAGTCATTTATGCTTATGATTATTATCTGTTTTCTATATATCTGTTCACTGGGCTTTTTAAGCTCAGCCGTCTTCTTTTCTTTTCCTGACGGCAGGTACTAAGCGGGGAAATGGGAAAGAGTGAGAGATTGGACTTAGAGACCACCCAGTGTTGATGTTTCTTATGGACTTATGTTTTGATTTATGATTTCGGATTATGATTCTTGGACTTGTATTTCCTTTATGTTTCATTTGGATTTTGGTTGTTTTATCACTATGAGGTTGTGATGTTCATGACTGACTTTATTTATGATAAGACTTCCGCATGCTTAACTTTTTGCTTTGTATGACACCATGATGTGGCATTTTGACCCGTCTCGGGTTGGGATGTTACAATTATGGTATCAGAGCAAAGGTTTCGTCTTGTTGACCTTAGGAATGACCACGTGAGGAATGGGTAGACATTAGGTTGCTTCCGCGACGCTTACTTCTTTCATTATGTTACGGTTTTCCTTATTTTTCCTTACCGTTTACTCACACTCTTTCGGCTCTTTTGATTCGTTTTATCGTTCAGATGGTGGTTACTAGAACTTCGGATTTCAGTGATGACCCTTCTTTGCCGCGACGCGATGCGGCGGGTTCGTGCTCTTCTGGTGACTCAACGATTACTGATTTTCAGCGCAACATGGCTAGTGGATCAGCCGGTGGTGGTGGTGCTAACCCACCCATTGATTATACACAATTGGCTTGAAAGGTTCGGCAAGCAGAAGCCTCAGTCTTTTGACTCCGCTAAGTCTTCAGTGGATGCAGAGAATTGGATGAGTACAAGGCACGCCTCGCCAGTTACAAATATGAAGGAGATGCACTGAACTGGTGGAAGGCGTATACGAATGCCAAGGGTGGAGATGTTTTCATGACTACTCTTACTTGGGCACAGTTCCGCAAAAGACTTCTATTTCCAGTACTTTCCTCAGTCTAAGAAGGAAAAGTACGAGCGAGAGTTCCACAACATTTCTCAGTTGGATCGGGAGTCGAGCACATAATTTATGGGCAGGTTTCTCCGTTTGGCCGGATTTTTGGGTGATCGAGCTGGTACACCCGAAGAGCATGCAAAGAAGTTTCGTTGGGCTCTCCGCCAGGATCTTTTGGATGGGATTATTAATATGAAGTTTGAGGATGTGGCTCAGGTTGCGGACGCTGCCCGCAACATTGAGATTTTTAGGGAGAATTTCGGGCAAGGGGTGAAGAGGAACAGGGATGGTGATCAGATTTAGTCGTCGCAGAGTGGTCACCAGGGTAATGACTTCCGTGGGTATGGCAACCGTGGTAATGACAGAAGGAACTTTGATAGGTCGGGTCGCGACCATCAACATCGGGGTTATCAAGGAGACAGGCATTCGGGTTCGTCATCTCAGAGGGGTTATGATAGGGAGGAGGTTCGAGTTTGCAAGGAGTGTGGCAAGCACCACCCATGTCAGGTTTGCTACAAGGTGATTGGCGCCTGTTATACTTGTGGATAGACGGGATATTTGGCCAAGGATTGTTCTTCGAAGGGTACTAAGGGTGGTCACTATGGCAACAGGAACAACAGGGGCAACGACAGGAACCGACAGCCAGTTTCTAATGGTCGAGTTTTCTCTACCACACGTGATCAGGCAGCCGCTTCTGCAGGTACCGTTACAGGAATTTTGTATTTAGATGATCGTGTTATACTTGTTTTATTTGATACGGGTGCGACGCATTTGCGTGATATTTGTTTCATTTGCTAAGTATATGAAAACCCCTGCTACGAATTTGGATTATTCTCTTTCGATTTCTACTCCTATGCGAAACCGTGTGATCATTAGTCATGAGTATCGGAGTTGTCCTATACGTTTTGATGATAAGATTCGTCCTACAAATTTACTTCCTCTTGATATGTGCGACTTCGATATTATTCTTGGCATGGATTGGTTGTCCGAGCATCGGGCAACGATTGATTGTCGTACCAGACGGGTTTTTTTCGGTGATAGTTTTGCTCCCGAATTCGTTTATCAAGGTTCTCAGCCTACTAAACCCATTCAGCTTGTTTCTTCATTGAAGGCTCGTACTCTACTTTCACATGGTTATGAAGGTTTTCTAGCATTGATTAGAGATACTTCTGTGGATGGTCCTCGTATAGTTAGTCATCTCGTGGTTTGTAATTTTCCTGACGTTTTTCCTGATGAACTTCCGGGTATACCACCCGAACGCGAGGTTGAGTTTGGCATTGATCTTATTCCGGGCACTGAGCCTATCTCTAAGGCTCCATATCGTATGGCTCCAGTTGAGTTGATGGAATTGAAGAAGCAGCTACAGGAACTTATTGATCTTGGTTTCATTCGCCCTAGTGTCTCTCCATGGGGCGCACCTGTGTTATTTGTGAAGAAGAAATACGGGAGTATGAGGTTATGTATTGATTATCGGGAGTTGAACTGCATTACCGTCCGAAACCGTTATCCTTTACAGCGCATCGACGATTTGTTTGATCAGTTGCAAGGTGCTAAGTTCTTTTCTAAGATCGATTTGAGATCGGGATACCACCAGTTACGTGTAAGGGAGCAATATATTTCCAAGATAGCTTTTCGGACACGCTATGGGCATTATGAGTTTCTTGTGGTGGCGTTTGGATTGACTAATGCGCCAGTAGTCTTCATGGACTTAATGAATCAGGTATTCCATGAGTACTTAGACAAGTTTGTGATCGTATTCATTGACGATATTTTGATATACTCCAAGAAAAAGGTTGAGCACGAGGAGCACCTTCGGATTGTGTTGGGGATTTTGCGAGAGAAACGGTTGTATGCTAAGTTTTCCAAATGCGAGTTTTGAATGGCGCGAGTTGCATTTTTGGGACACATTGTATCTGCCAACGGCATTACTATGGATCCAGCTAAGGTGGGGGCTATTACAAAATGGCCAAGACCGACATCCGTGACTGAGGTCTGTAGTTTTTTGGGTTTGGCAAGTTACTATCGGAGGTTCGTTGAAGGGTTTTCTCGCATCGCTTTGCCTTTGACTAAGCTGATGAGGAAAGGGGAAAAGTTTGTTTGGACTGATGAGTGCGAGGAGAGTTTTGAGGAGTTAAAGAAGAGGTTGGTTTCTTCACTGATAACGCTTACACAAAGCGTTCGGGGTAAAAGGAACTTCCTTTTCATCGAGCAAGTTTTTCAACACCCTAGGCAGTGAACCTAATCGTTGTAGTGTAGTATTAGGGTAAGCCACAGGAATTGATATCGTTCTCTAGGGGAATAGGAATGCTAGTGAGAAGTTACTACACTAAGGTTGGGGTTGGGGAAGATTATTTTTTTATCTTTTAATGTTTTTTTAGGAAATGGAAAGGTACGAATCTCGGGGTTTGGATTTGGGGGTTGGTATTTCTACCGATTACTTCTACTTATGTAATTATCTAAACTAAGATGTATGTAGTCTATGTCTATTGTTGTGTGCTCGTATGATAGTTAAAAATGTATTTGCTTAGGCTTTATTACTCCCTAGTTATCTCCTATTGGTGGTTGAATTGTCACGTCCTTATTCTTAATCGCGTTGTGTTTCTAAGGTCGTAGGGTATGCATTTATCCCTAACTCTTTGAAGATACCAAAGGTTAACGACTACAAAATCTATAGGATTTATAAACTTTAACTCTAAGGTATTCTTTGGATGTATAGCCTACAATTACTCTAGGTGATTATAAACTAAGGTTCAACAAAGATTAATCAAGCATTATTAGCACAACGAATGACCTATCGCAATACTAGGTCAATCACAATTAAGATAAGAGACAACCAATCAATATTCAATAACTAAGTTTCTTATTACCTAAGCAAACACACAAGTAAATTAGCCGGACATGGGGAACATGCAAGCATACACACAATCAATTTAAGACATAATTGAATTAATGAAGTAAAACACTTATCTTGATGTAAGATAGGGCATGGAACCCTAAAATACTGTACAAGACAGCCTTGGTTCGGTTTAGGTTTTTACTCCAAAAGACTACACACTGAAAACTAAAAAATTCAGATTCTATATATAAGATTACAAATGCGACGGCGTCACCCTTTAATTTGTGACGCCGTCGCCGTTATTAGGGTTTCGTCTTGGCCACGTTAGCATTGCGACGGCGTCACCTAATGCTTGTGACGCCGTCCCTTCAGATCTCGACGTCTAGATCAAATCTAGGCCGTCTGAGCTGCGACGCCCTTCTCCTTTAAAACCTGAAGCCGTCACTTGTAAATAAGTAATTTGGCTACTGAGTCATCACAAAATTTGTCCGACGGCATCTCTAGTAGAACCTGACGCCATCACTTGTAGAACCTGACGCCGTCCTCTTCAGTTCCAGCAGCCTGAGTGTCTCGATTCTTGACTTTGGCCATTTTCTTCGTATATTCGCGCCTTTTCGTCCGAGTAAGTGTCATTCCAGCAATTTGCCTTCAAGGGACCTAAAAAGTGAAAAGGAACGATATTAAGTAATAACGGATACAAAAGTGATCAAATAAGGGCTTAAATGACCCCTCAAAAAGGTACATTTTAAAACATTATCAAATATCCCTACACTTGGTATTTGCTTGTCCTCAAGCAAATGTGCTTTTAGCCAATTAACTTATAAGTTAGAGGTCATGAAGCATTAGTTTAGAACGATCCACAACACGTATAAGCCCCGCAAAAGTCATAACAAGCACGGAAATTACATACTAGCACCTCACATGGGGTGTTTGGGTACTTACATCTCTCGGGTGTATATAAAATATAACAAGTTGGAAATGGAAGATAAACACTCATTAACCGGTCCTAGTACATAGATTACCATAGGCTTGAGACTAGATCAAACCTCCATCGCTTTGGCGTAAGCACCTAGGAAAGACTATCCAAGAGGTCTTTTAAAGGGTTGTAACGTTAGGCTTATGGTAGGGAAACAAAGGGTTTGGTGGGATAGGCTATTTAGTGGTGGCAAGTCAAAAATCTTTACGTTACAAGCATGCGAAGAATGGCGTTGCTAAGCCAAGACTCGACACTATAAACTCTAGATAACTGAAACAAACAAACATAAATTTAAAGATAGATGTGGGATGGTAGCTCGTTTTTTTTTTCATACACTTTTACTCTACCATCCTCTACGATAACATCAAAATGATAGGGATTTTTAGGCACATCTCTACACTTGAGTTTTTATTTCTCAAATACTAATTTGACCCGAGTTGAAAAGATCAAAATACTTGGAGTACATTATTATGCAAATAAAGGGAATTTGAATTTAACGTTTCCTTCCCGTCATTTCATAAATTTTAACTTTTCCCATGAGTCCCAATCATCCCAAAACTGTGTACAAAGGATATGACTCGACTTAGCAACTTATGCAAGCAATAAGATAATTGAACTAAGGGTTTAGTGTGATAACAATAATGCACTAAAAGTGAGTGCATACAAGGTAGGCTAAGGCGATTTGGGTGTACATTTGGGGGTGGATTGTAAACAATGCTCTTCATTGATATTCCGGAAAACCAAAACATCACGAGAACCGCGAAAAGGATAGGCTCAGAGGGGTTAACTAGGGGTATCGTGTACTAAAGATGAGTACAACACAAAGGTGTGGGGGAATTACTCAACTGATGTGGAAGAAGTAATTATATAACAGGTATCAAACAAGGGTTATCCTAATGCCTCTCATCATTTAGTTATTCCTAACTACACAAGTGTAGTCTTACTAGCGATCTCGAGATGCATGACAAAACAAGTTCTAGAATCTATTATACTACCGGTTCACTCTCTAAGAATCAAAGATGAATGCTTTAATTCCTACTAATCTAAGGGCGATCCTCACATTTTGGGTGGAATTTAAGTGGTAAAGGGTTTTTGGGCTAGTCATATAATTTCCTATCCATGAGACGCTTTATTAAGACTAATGGCCCACTCCTATATGTCATGAAAAATTTTAAATTTGGTGCCAAAATTACCCTAACCGATATTTCTCATGGTTTATTACACAAATGAAATTGGAAAAAGCAAATAATCAAGGATAAGCATAGTTTCAAAGTTCCCGTTTTATTTTCCCTCCCTACACTTAAACTGAACATTGTCCCCAATGTTCCCCGAAAGTATCAAAGTTATGATAATGGAAGGTAATAAAATATGAAAGAAACTAATACTCCCCTGATTAGCTCGGTAGGATCCGTGTGAAGTGGTGGTTATATCTTTCTTCAAGAAGAATGTTTGCGTGAATAGCTCCTTCTCATCTTATGTATCTTCTTCTTGGTAAATTAAACCTGCACACTTGAAGAAAACAAACGAAACCTTCGCGTAAAATCAACGGTAACAATATATATAAGACTCTACTAAACTAGGATATAATGCTTGTGGAATTGATGTTTACAGATTTTCTGGAAAATTCCAAAAATTTATAAGTAGCTCAGAAAACGAGAAAAAGTAATCAGTTGTTTCTGCTCCTTCTTCGGCCGTCCAGTTATCCACAGAAACTGGTCTGCAATTGTCTGGAAAAAATTCTGGAAAATTTACATCTTTAGAATCTGGAAAAATTTCTTGCAAAACATCCATTATGACTCGATACAAGCATTTAACTCGAACAAACACACATGTATATCTTTTAATTAATTGTAGTTCTCATGTTTACGTTTCTTTTGAAAACGCGTGTAATCCTCCCTAAACTTATTTCTTATGTAAAATACCTTTATATGTAATTAAGACGATGTTAAAGATAAAATAAAGCATTTTTACAAATTTTAACATGAGAATAAACAATAAATAAAAGATACACGACACAAACAAGATAATCCAACCACACAGGTTATAGATAAACCACCCAAATGAAAATATACATACGCCTCAAATTGTTTAAAGTTCACCACACAGTCAAGATAACTTAAATTATTACATGCCCGAATTAAATTGTCTCAACAACCAAGCATACAAATCCATAAACAAATACATGAGTCACTGGGGAGGGGGTCCATAAAGGTAGTCATAACCAGGGGGAGATGGCCCAAATATCCATAAGGCGGGTAATCCTCCTCCTGCCCTGGAAATGGATCGATCTGCAAGTGTGGGTCGAGCTGATCACGCACGGACAAATGCTGCATCTGTCTGACAGTATGATCGTAGGTCCAGCTAGCCCTCGATCCTGCCGGTGCCATCCAGGTGTCCATGCGGCCCATCCACGCTCCCTGGTAAGCCTGCCAATATCCACTGGACATGTGTCGGTAGGCGTCAGCGGAGCTTCCTGCTCCATCCCCCTGCTGGTGTGCTGGCATCTACGGCTCGTCATCATCATCATCACCAACCTGAGCATCGGGTTGAGCATGAAACCATGCATAGCCTCTACCATAATCCATGATGACATCCATAGCTCTTAGGGACTTAGCTTTGACGACCCTTGGTGGTGCCACCACATTAAGGTATGTGGGTACCTCCCCAGCCAAAATGCCAAAGGACTGGGCTAACCGGGTGATAAACATGCCTCCATACACCTTATCCTCAAACCTCATCCCACTAGCAGTCCTCAAGTAATCGGCCAACCAGAATGGGATATTACATTGGTACACACCCTCGGCCAACATGCGATAGAGATAAAATAGATCTGGTAAAGTGACACGATGACTCGTGCTCTGGCCCCCTGTGATAGAGAAAGTGAGGCAACGGTGCACGAGCCTAATCCGTGGATCCCTGTTGGATCGATATACTTTAATCAAACTATCTTAACTAGCTTGTTAAGGTTTAATAACCTCGGATAAATCCTAAGTTATTAACAAAGAAACACTGAGTAATCTTTATTAAGTACGCGGAATTTACTTAACAAAGCTAAGAAGAATAATCTTTTATTATAAACTCTAAATCGCTTATTATGCGGATACTCTAATACAACTCTAAGATAATCAAACTTTTCTCTAAAACTCTAATTCTGAAATCGTAAACTCTAAAACTCATAGACTCATACATCTAATGCCAATCTAGGAGTCCTTTTATAGGCTCAAGGATATCCTAGTCGGTTTACAATTGATAACCTTGTACGACAAGTAATCTAAACATAGAATACAATTCTTTCTATAAACAAATATAACAGTTCTTTTGTTCTTGCAGTACTTTGACTTCATATTGCAGTACTTTGACTTTGTCTTTAACAGTACTTTGAGTCTTTAACTTCTTCCAGTACTTTGCAACTTACAGTACTTTGATATCTTCAGATACTTTGATATCTTCATCACTTTCATATCCCAACAATCCTCCCCTAACTTGAATTCTACTTGCTTGACTTCAAGTTCCTTTGTGAATATATCTTTAAAGCTTCATCTTTTAAAGATAGATTGTTTCTTAGTCTTCAAACTTTTATCTTTGTAACATCTGTTCTTGTCAAAGTATCTCTTAGAATTGTTTTCTTTGTGCACATCCAGGTAGCTCCATCTTTTCAGCCACACAGCAACATATGACAATTTGTACATTTAATTCAGTTTAAGTTGCATACTATTCTCATCACTTTCAAGTGAATCATTGAAAAATTAATGGATTTAGAACTCTTTACCAAAGCCATTATCTCTGGAGTAGCCAAATGTTTTGGTGTGTAAGACCATGGTACATTGATAACCATATGATTTTTAGCAAACCACCAACTATCAACAGATTTGTTTTGTCTTTACCAAAAGCTGTACCCTTCCGGACTAGTTAGTTCTTCTATCTAATGGTGAACTAATTACCAATAATGGTTTTTCCACTGCCTTTACCACAAGCCATTTTCTTGTGGGCTAGCCAACTCTTCACATTACTGATATGGTGAGTTGAATACCATCCAACTTATTAGCAAGTTGTCAACTAAAAACGGATTTGATATATCTTTACCAGAGCCGTTTGCTCATGGATTAGTCAATCCTTTTGTAACCATGGTGGATTGATAACCTATTGATGTTATCATCACAAAACCATTTATTAAATCTTTATTTCAAAATATTTATTACTTAGCAACAAGGTTTCTTCTAAAATTTATTTAACTAGTTTAGTTCAGCAAACAGTACTTTGATGAAAGTACTGTCTGATCAGCATTACTTTGAATAAAAGTACTGATATATCAAAAAGTATTTATTCAAATAAAATTCATACCAGTTATTGATCATTTTCAGCAATAGTAGTCCAGTTTATAAACAAGTTAATAACCATGCAAGCAGTTTCATTATCCTCTTCTACTTCCAATCCATGCTCTAGCATTCTTCTCATGAGCTCAACTGTGAGAGGGTATCTTCTTTCTGCAAACATGTTTATCATTGTTCCATTTTCCAACTCCAAAACATGAACTCCAGATTCTTCAAAGAATCTCCAGCAAACTATTTCCCAGCTTTCTTGATTCTTCCAGATATCATTAATGCTCTCTTCTTCAGTTTCCCATAGAGTTATGAGATCACCATGTAAAACCAAACCAATCCCTTCCAATGGATTATTTTCAAAGTAAGCCTTCACAACATGATATAAGTAGAATAGATCTACTCTATCTATAATATGCAGTAAATCCCATAGCCTTTTGAAAACTTTGAAGCTTTCATCTTCTTTATGAAAAATCATGTATTCTTCATTCTTGGATTTCACAACTTTAAAAACACTGATCTTTGATCTGTTCATCTTCATGTCATCATCTTCCTTTGTATAATCAAAATCTACCATTCGGAGATAATTCTTCAATTCATCTCTAGTCTCAGATCTTAATTCAACCTTTTCTTTCTTTGAAAACTGAACATGTAGCCACTTCAGTTTTTCTTTTTATCTTTAAGCTCTTCTTCCTTTCAGATTCAGTCCAATGAGCTTCTTCTCTAAAGTCTTTAATATCAGCAACACTCTTCTTATAAGCTGCTGTTTCAGCATCATAAAGTCTTTTCATATCAACATAGTTTAATTTCTGCAAACCCTTATATCCTCGACTTTTTAAATAAGCCATCATAGCATTCCTGTCCTTAGCTAAATTAGGTCTTCTTGGCATATATCTAACAGGTGTAGGGGACTGTAAAGGTTCAGAAGCTTCATCATCTAATTTATCTTGCACCTTTTGAGCTGCTTCTCTATTCAGAGCTTCTTGAGCTTCCTGTTCTTTTCTATCTTGAGCATCTAACTCTTCTTGAACTTTTCTAGCTATAGCTTCATTCCTAGCAACTTCAATTGCTCTAAGTTCTGCCAAAGTGAGTTTCTTTTTCTTTGTTTCAACCAGAATACCTTTCCCTTTGTCTTTAGGATCAATGGCTGGTTGAGAAGCTCTTGGTTGTTCTTCTTCTTGTACATCTCTAATAGTAACCCCTCCTCTTGGTTGTGATAAATCTAATATTGTAGCAATTACTTCATCATCACTAGCAGAATGAATAGGTATGAATGTAGCTTCCTCCTCTTCTTCTATAACAAATGTAGAAGGACCAGCTTCTTCTTCAAAATTCAATACCTTTGGAGTTATTACTTCTTGCCTAGATGTATCATGAAAATTAGTACTTTGATGTTCAGTACCTTGATCACCAGTACTTTGATCTTGCACTTCTTCTTCTTGTTCCTCAGAATCTGAAATAATCTTTTCTGCAATACTTACAGATTCTTTCTTCTTTGTAACATCTTCTTTCAAATTTTCCTTTTCTAAATTCCTCCCCAAGTTGACAGAAGATGATTTAGAAACCTTCTTTCGTCTTAATTCCTTTCGAAGTTGTTTACGATGTTTGTTTTCCTCTTTAACCCATAAATTGAAACCTTGAACATAGGGTTTAATAAAATTCCTCAACCAGATATACCTACGTCTCAACTTCCGAAGTGCTTTAGCTTGAGACTCAACAGTCTTAGTCAACCTAACTAGCTCCCTTGTCAAAGCATAATTATCTAAAGTCAAACCTTCACGAGGTATAGTATGATCATCACCTTGAAGATGTGAATGTTCTTCTGAAACAGGAACAGAATGTTGTGGAGATGGAGTAGGTGTTCTTTCAATCTCTGCTTGAACCTCAGGGCTTGGAGAAACAGTACCCTATAAAGATGCAGTACCTTCAATAGAAGCAGTACTTTTAGATGCAGTACCTTGTGAGGCAGCACTTTGTGAAGCAGTACCATGTACAGAATCAGGACCTTCACTTTCTTCATCCTCTTCAGCTTCATTACGTACAACATAAACAACTTCCATCATTGTAGAAGTTAATGGAATATCTCCACCTTTGAACAAAGCACTTCGCCTAGCCATAAATGTAAAGATTTTGGCTTGTTGCACAATGAGGTAACAAAGCGGAGGTTTTGGAACATCAGCCAATTGCTTGTTTAAGAAAACATGTACAAACCTTGGGTACATTAGCCATTTTGACCCAGAGGATATATGTGATAGCATCCCATCCAAAATAAGCTTTGAAAAATTAAACACTCTGTCAGTAGCTAGTCCAACCACTGCAGATGCTATATTGGACCCAAACTGCTCCCAAGAAGTACTTTTAGAACTTATGCAATGAAGCAGTACATGAATCAAAAACTTCCATTGAGGACAGAATAATGCTTTCTTGAATGTTTGTTCTGTTAAAGATCCTTCATAACCAAGATTCCTAAAAGTATCCCAAATCAGTTGCTTGGCAAATCGAATAGCCCCATATTCATCTCCAAATAATAAATCTTCTCGAATAGAGGCTTCTGTAATCTGGATAGTCCTTCCAGCAACTGTAGATCTAATATAATATTCATCCTCCTCCATGTTATCTCTAGCATTAGCCCAAAATTCTTGAATCCAAGGTTCAATAACATCCGGTTCAACTAAAAGAGCATAACTAATAGGCGACCCAGTAAGATAATCAACAATATCATAAAAGGCTATATTCGCCTCAGTCTTGTCCAAATTAGCCACCATATTGTGCTTTGAAACAGTTAAACGATTCGCCATTGTTGAATAAGTGAGCACAATAAAGATTTTATCGAAGAATAAAGAGATGGTGATTGGGAGATAAGTATGGAAAAGATGTAAAGTAATAATGAGAGGAAAATCGGAAGTAGTTATTTATAGGTAGGATTTGAAAAATCACAGCCTATAATAACAAAGTTACCGTTACTATAAATTACCCATCAATATTACCGTTGGAACAGTACTTTAATACGACAAACAGTACTTTCCACATAAGCAGGTACTTTCGAAGCAGTACTTTCCAAGCAGTACTTTCAGGAAAAACAGTACTTTGCCAAAATCCTTCATATAAACTAAGTATCAACAAGCATCCTCCCCTCAAGCAAAACACAGGACTATACTAACACCTTATAGTCCTCCCCTCAATCATAGCTTAGTAGCTAAATATACTCCAAAACACCTGACAGAAACTCCTTGTCTCTTGTCATGCTCACAGAACAACCACTATCAAAAATGATCTTTAAGCTCCTCTTCTGGATTGCCCTGTCTAATAAGATAAAAAAAATTAGGGGCTTTGAGGAACCCAAGCCATTACTGACTTGTGTTCCCCTTGTGGAGTGACATACTCACATGCTTTGAGTACATAATCTCCACTGTTTTCTAAAGCATGACCCAGTATTATCTTGTTATTCAAAACATGTGGATTTTCAAAACTTTCTGGTTTTTCAACACAAATCTCTTTTTCTTGTAGCACAAAAACATCGGATTCACTTTTGGTTGAAAGTACTGTCTGCGTCCTCTGCAGTACTTTCCCTCTTAACCCATTCTTTTTTAACACTTGGTTCCTGTGATCTAAATCTCCTATGTGAATTGTAATACCTTCTAGGTTGATAGTGAGATTTCCTAGAATTTCTATACAAGTATTGTGATCGTACCTTGTTTTGTCTGAAGCGATACTTTGTGAAAGTACTTGGGCCAGAGTTAACGAGTTACTTTGGAAAGTACTGATGAGATCTTGAAGGTCTTCTCTGTTGTGGGTATCTATGATCGGATGTGAAGTTTCTGTGATGAACCCTATTTGAGTTATTCCAAACTGGTTTGTACTCTTTAGGTTTCTGTTTGGCAGTCCTGTTCTTTGTAAATTTTCTAAGGTATTTTGAGTGATGTTCACAATCCTTAATTAGATGAGTAGGACTGAAACACACAAAACACAGTTCTGACCCATCTGTCAAAGTGACATCTTATATGTCTATGCCCAAAATTATTTTGCCTTCTTGGTGAGTGATTAAACTTGTTTTGACCAAAATTATCCCAAAAAGGTTCAAGTACTTGTTTTGAAAAGGTTTTGAAGAAGGTACTGCTTGTGGAGCAGTTCTTTGATTTAAAGGTACTGCTTGATTTTGAACATCGTTTTCAACAGATTCTTTGGATTTTTCAGACCTAGATTTAGCAACTAGCTTTTTCCTAAACTCTAGACTGTCTATTCCAAACCGAGAAACATCAGGCCTAAGGGGTTGATGAATGCCAGTAGGATGTGGAACAGCATGATAATCATTAGCTTTCTTATATTCAGGAGGTGAGTCACTTAATGAACCATCATTACTAGATGTATCTACATAATTAATGAGTTCTTCATCACTAGTGGTTATATCCTCATACTCACCTTCATCGTGATTACTAGATTGGTTTTCTTCTATCTTACTAAAATCCATACCAAAACCTAATCCAGTTTTAAGATAAGCTCTTTCTTTGTTTTTGAACATAAGTAACATGTGACAGACCAGCTTCACCCCAAGCAACAAACTTAGCTAACAAATCATCTCTTTCCTTAGTTAATTTCTCAATTTCAGCAATTTTACAGTTTAATTTCCATTCACTAAGCTTTAACTGGTAATCCTGTTGTGCATATTTTTCACCCCAAGCTACTTCATTAGTTTCATGTGCTAAAATTTTGGCTTCCATAGATTCTAAGGTTATTTGATAACCTGCTACCTCAGCCCTAGCCTTAACACAATTATCTCTCTCAATCACATAACTGCGAAGTAATTTATGATAAAAATCATGACACTTAGAACATACCTCTGTGATAGGAGTTGATGCAGCTTCAGTCGACATCTTGAATATTGTTGAAGTAGGGTTTCTTCCTAGTCAGAGTTTCCACACAAGCTCTGATACCACTTGTTGGATCGATATACTTTAATCAAACTATCTTAACTAGCTTGTTAAGGTTTAACAACCTCGGATAAATCCTAAGTTATTAACAAAGAAAAACTGAGTAATCTTTATTAAGTACGCGGAATTTACTTAACAAAGCTAAGAAGAATAATCTTTTATTATAAACTCTAAATCTGCTTATTATGCAGATACTCTAATACAACTCTAAGATAATCAAACTTTTCTCTAAAACTCTAATTCTGAAATCGTAAACTCTAAAACTCATAGACTCATACATCTAATGCCAATCTAGGAGTCCTTTTATAGGCTCAAGGATATCCTAGTCGGTTTACAATTGATAACCTTGTACGACAAGTGATCTAAACATAGAATACAATTCTTTCTATAAACAAATATAACAGTTCTTTTGTTCTTGCAGTACTTTGACTTCATATTGCAGTACTTTGACTTTGTCTTTAACAGTACTTTGAGTCTTTAACTTCTTCCAGTACTTTGCAACTTACAGTACTTTGATATCTTCAGTACTTTGATATCTTCAGCACTTTCATATCCCAACAATCCCGGATCTGAGATGCGAGGGTACTCCCAGTAATGTACTCCCCGTTAGCTATTGTGTTCCAGAACTGAATACCCAACATGTCGTCCCTATGGGTAATCCCGGCTGCCAATCTAGCCCTAAAAACATCGCTCTCAGTATCCCCAGCAGTATACAATCCCAATCTCCATCCAAACTCAAGTATCGACATAGCCCTACATTCTCCACCTAACCTAAATCGGACCCCCTAAAACTCAATGTTATCTCGACATGAATTGATATCCATCAGATAAGATGCGTGAAATTCACGCACCAACTCACCATACACGGGCTCACGCATCCTAAACAGCCTTTCCCAATGGGGGTCAGTGAACTTTTCCCTCCTAAAACTGTTTGAGAACTCTCTAGCCAGATCATGCTCCTCATGAAACCCCCAGTCCACAACAGCCCCTGAATCAATAGTTTGATGAAGCAAATCATTGTAACGAGTTTGGCATCCTTCCTCGACAAATACTCCCCACTCAGCAATCGTGTCAGCTATGTTTTATTGGGCACTAGAAGACTGTCCCCTAGTTCTCTTCGTTCTTCTGCTCATCTGAAACAGAAAATCAAATAGATGGGGAACAAATGAGTAACGTTCGTGATGCTAAGGATGACGTCAGAATGTTATGATGGCGTCACAACATAAACTTGACGCCGTCACCCCGACTATAACCCTTGACCCAAACACCCTCGTTGCAGCAACAATGGGATATTGGCTAGGTGGTTTTAGTTCCAAAGCCGTCAAGGCTTCTGGAAAAGTTAACCCCATATGATAACACTACCATTCGCCTAATCTTAAGCCTAATTAACAAGATTCATGGGCGACATTTAGCATAAATTAAACCAATTGGGGGTTTTCAAATTGAAAAGGGGAAATCAAAATTGAGCTTGAAATCAAGCAAT
Organism: Chrysanthemum makinoi; assembly: GCA_910596185.1. Lineage (NCBI taxonomy): Eukaryota > Viridiplantae > Streptophyta > Magnoliopsida > Asterales > Asteraceae > Chrysanthemum > Chrysanthemum makinoi. The sequence goes on from OU343221.1 coordinate 296,097,280, forward strand.
TGACTAGACAAAGATCAATGTATACTACTTACCTTGTGGAGATTGACGTGGCAAAATAATGAATTTGATGTGGAGAAAACGTGGTGGTGTGGTGTGGGGCGGATAAAAAATGTGTAGGGTAAAGAATGAAAGGGATGGGTGATGTATTTATCCGTCTGATCTGGCTTAGCGACGGCGTCACTCTTTATGTGTGACGGCGTCACGCCCAAATTTTTGCAAAAGAAAATGGTTTTGTTAATCCGCCCGGATCAAAAATCTGATTACTATTTTTGACAAAGATTTTGGTTTTTATTTTAAGATCTATTTTGTCAATCCACCAATAGTCTCCACGATGGTAAGTAATGCATATATCAAATTGTCTTTCAATTGTGATCCTATAAATTCCAAAGTATTGGGGGTGAGGATTCTTTGTCCCTGGTTTAAAACCGAAAGAACTTTTCCTAACATTGGGAAAGTCGGGAAGTGACACGTGCACCATTCCAATAAATATGTTCCTAGGGAACAAGCGGGGAGTGTTGAGGCAAGAATTTAAACAAGGATGTGATTCCTTGAGGGGTTTTGTCCTGCTTAATGGAATTGGAGAGGGTCTGGGAGTCACCCCAACGTGTTCCGGTATCGCATATACCTTTTCTATCTTTTTAGGTATATTGTTCTTTGCGACTTCTTCACGGATTTTCAGAATGAAGTTGTTGGCTAGTCCCAAGAAAGTATCATGAGTTTTTCGCATTTGAGCTTCGAGGCGTTTCATTTACTTCTCTTGCTTGTGGACAAATGCCAACATTATTTCCTCGAATTCATCTTGCCGAGATTTGCTTGGGAGCAAAAATTCTTTGACCGCATTCACATGCTTATCAGCATGGGTGGTTACTTCCATTAACGCATTCACTTGCGCCTCCATACTCATAATTGCTTGTGCTTGGGAAGTTGGCCCATTTTCCTGGACTATCGGAATTTCCCAACCTTCTTCTTCATATTGAGCTAGGTCTTCAATGACCTCCCAACATGCTTCCGCATTGCTGTTACTTAGCCTTCCACTGGCGGCATAATCAATGGTTCGCCGGAGGGAGGGACTGACGTGATCATAGAAGAGTTGGACTTGAAGCCAAAGATCAATGCCGTGATGAGGGACCCTATAGAGTAAGTCCTTGAATTGAGTCCATGCATTGTAGAGAGATTTGCCTTGAAGTTGTTGAAACATCAAGATGTCTCCTCTAAGTTTAGTAGTTCTCCCCGGTGGGAAAAATTGAGCAAGGAAACGAGAGGTGAGATCATCCTAACTTGAGATGGAGCCAGCGGGAAGTCGCTCAAGCCAATTACTAGCTTGGTCCCGTAAAGAGAATTGGAAGAGACGCAGACGCGTGGTCTCTCGAGTAGTAGCATCGAAGTTGATGGAATCGACAATTTTAAGGAAATCCTTAAGATGCTTATTAGGATCTTCGGAACGAAGTCCATGGAATGCACATCCGTTTTGCACCAACCGGATGGTGTCGGATCGCAGGGCCGTAGTTTGGGCTTGGTCGGGAAGCTCAATGGTGTTTCTATAGCCTAGGTGGGTCATTTGGTGGTGGGTTGATGAGTGGTGGCTGGTTATCACCTTCCATGAGGAAAAGTGACGGGGTTACGAACACAGGTCACAAAGAAGGGGGACGAGGAAGATTAAAAATGGGAAAAAAGGCTTATTTGATAGGAATCAAGCAAGGAAACCTAAACGAGGTGGACTCCTAACTAGCTATTCTATTCCCCGGCAGCGGCGCCAAAAACTTGATAACGCTTACACAGCGCGTTCGGGGTCAAAGGATCTTCCTTTTCGTCGAGCAAGTTTTTCAACACCCTAGGCAGTGAACCTAATCGTTGTAGTATAGTATTATGGTAAGCCACGGGAATTGATATCGTTCTCTAGGGGAATAAGAATGCTAGTGAGAAGTTACTACTCTAAGGTTGGGGTTGAGGAAGATTATTTTTTATCTTTTTATGTTTTTTTAGGAAATGGAAAGGTACGAATCTTGGGGTTTGGATTTGTTTTTTTTGGGTAAAGGGGAGTAATCCTGCACCCTGGTAAATATATTAACCAAAAAACGTTTAAGTACAATGGATATGAGTGAAATCCCATATCTCAGCCCGTTACATAGGCATAAAGCTTACATAACAAGATACTACCTATTTTCTAAATAAGAAAACAAACCACTACTCAAATGATAACATAGGACATAACGAAAGAAAATTACTTCCTAGGTCCTTGAAGCTTGGTGCCATACATGGCATTAAAAGCATCCAAATTCCCTGGAAGATCAGAAACCTGCTTCGCATAGTCATCGTAGTCATAGTCATCATACTCATCTTCAAACTCTTGGCCACCACCGAATATATTAGCAGACTCATCAAATGGGTTAGCAACCACCTCATCTTCAGAATCAGACACCACGATGTCTCCCAATTTAGAAAAAGGGTTAACTCTCTTAGTAGAAGAGGCGGGCGGAATACCAGAATCACAAGGGGTTTGGGGTTTGGATTTGGGGGTTCGTAATTCTACCGATTACTTCTACTTATCTAATTATCTAAACTAAGTTGTATGTAGTCTATGTCTATTGTTGTGTGCTCGTATGATAGTTAAAAATGTATTTTCTTAGGATTTATTACTCCCTAGTTATCTCGTATTGGTGGTTGAATTGTCACGTCCTTATTCTTAATCGCGTTGTGTTTCTAAGGTCGTAGGGTATGCATTTATCCCTAACTCTTTGAAGCTACCAAAGGTTAATGACTACAAAATCTCTAGGATTTATAAACTTTAACTCTAAGGTATTCTTTGGATGTATAGCCTACAATTACTCTAGGTGATTATAAACTAAGGTTCAACAAAGATTAATCAAGCATTATTAGCATAACGAATGACCTGACGCAATACTAGGTCAATCACAATTAAGATAAGAGACAACCAATCAATATTCAATAACTAAGTTTCATATTACCTAAGCAAACACACAAGTAAATTAGTCAGACATGGGAAACATGCAAGCATACACACAATCAATTGAAGACATAATTGAATTAATGAAGTAAAACACTTATCTTGATGTAAGATAGGGTATGGAACCCTAAAATACTGTATAAGACAACCTTGGTTCGGTTTAGGTTTTTACTCCAAAAGACTACACACTGAAAACTAAAAAATTCGGATTCTATATATAAGATTACAAATGCGATGATGTCACCCTTTAATTTGTGACGCCGTCGGGTCGCCGTTATTAGGGTTTCGTCTTGGCCACGTTAGAATTGCGATGGCGTCACCTTATGCTTGTGACGCCGTCCTCTTCAGTCTCTGACATCATCTGGATCAAATCTAGGCCGTCTGAGCTGCGACGCCCTACTCCTTTAAAACCTGAAGCCATCACTTGTAAATAAGTAATTTGGCTACTGAGTCGTCACAAAATTTGTCCGACGGCGTCTCTAGTAGAACCTGACGCCGTCACTTGTAGAACCTGACGCCGTCCCCTTCAGTTCCAGCAGCCTGAGTGTCTCGATTCTTGACTTTGGCCATTTTCTTCGTATATTCGCGCCTTTTCGTCCGAATAAGTGTCATTCCAGCAATTTGCCTTCAAGAGACCTAAAAAGTGAAAAGGAACGATATTAAGTAATAATGGATACAAAAGTGATCAAATATGGGCTTAAACGACCCCTCAAAAAGGTACAATTTAAAACCTTATCATGCAGCGATACTTACTCTTCTGTCGGGTACTAGTGGATTTCAGATTTACAGTGATGCGTCAAAGAAGGGGCTAGGATGTGTTCTCATGCAACATGGTAATGTGATTGCCTACGCTTCAAGGCAATTGAAACCTTACGAGGTAAACTATCCGACGCATGTTTAGAATTAGCAGATGTGGTTTTCGCCCTTAAAATATGGAGGCACTACTTATATGGTGAGACCTGCGATATTTTCACGGACCATAAAAGCCTCAAGTATATTTTCACCCAAAAAGAGCTTAATATGAGATAGAGGCGTTGGCCTGAGCTTCTCAAGGACTATGATGCTAACATTCAGTATCACCCGGGGATAGGTAATGTGGTGGCAGATGCTCTCAGTAGGAGGTCGGGCATGATTGCTAGTCTCGATATTTGTCCTAAGATACTCAACGATTTGGAGCTCATGGACGTTGAGTTATGTGTTCGGGGTTGTGATGGTTTTTGGGCAAGTCTTATGGTGGAGTCTGATCTTATGTTGCGTATTAAGGAGGCACAAAATGGAGATGGTGAATTATGGGCTATCGTTTAGAGGATGGAGCGAGGTGAGGAGACAGAGTTTCGGTTGGACGATGATGGGATTGTTTGGTTTGGTGACCGGTTATGTGTTCCGAATGATTCTTCTCTTCGGGAGGCAGTATTATCTGAAGCGCATAGTTCTCCGTTTACTATCCATCCAGGATCTACCAAGATGTATAGGGACTTGAAGCAACATTTTTGGTGGAATGGGATGAAACGGGATGTAGCAACTTATGTGGCTAAATGTCTGAGTTTCCAGCAAGTCAAGATCGAGCACCAAAGGGCGAGTGGTTTATTACAGCCGTTAGAGATTCCTTTGCAGAAGTGGGACGATATTACCATGGATTTCGTCATCGGTTTGCCCCGCACCTTGAGGAGGCATGATACTATTTGGGTCGTTGTTGATCGTCTGATTACATCCGCACACTTTATACCTATCCGGAAGGATTACTCGGTGGGCCATTTGGCAACGATTTTTTAGCAGGAGATTGTTCGTCTTCACGGTACTCCTTCAGCTATTATTTCTGATCATGATCCTAATTTTACTTCACGATTTTGGAAGAGTTTGCAAAAGGCGTAGGGTACTCGCCTTCAGTTCAGCACGACTTTTCATCTGCAGACCGACGGGCAGTCAGAGCGTACAATATAGACATTGGAGGATATGTTGAGGGCATGTGCTCTTGAGTGGACCGGACATTGGGATAATTATTTTTGTATGGTTGAGTTCGCCTACAACAACAGCTGGCACGCTAGTATTGAGAGAGCTCCATTCGAGATGTTGTATGGGAGGAAGTGTAGAGCTCCTATTTGTTGGAATGAGGTCGGTGAACGGATTATTGAGGGACCTGAGTTGATTGAAGTTACTAATGAGAAAGTGGCGGTGGTTAAGGAAAAGCTCAAGGAGGCTCGAACTCGCCGGAAGAGTTATGCTGACAGGCATCGTCGTGCCTTAGAATTTAGTTCTGGTGATCGTGTATTTCTTAAGGTTTCTCCTTTCCGTGGGGATAAGCGTTTTGGTATGAAGGGGAAACTTAGTTCGCGTTTCATTGGACCGTTTGAGATTTTGGATCGTGTTGGTGAGGTTTCGTATCGTATGGCTTTACCTCTACAGCTATCGCACGTGCATAACGTCTTTCATGTATCTCAGTTAAGGGGATACAACTATCATCCGCTCCACATTGTTTCCTATCCTTTTGATCAGATTCGGGAAGATTTGTCCAATATTGAGGAACCTGAGGCTATTTTGGAGCGTCAGGATCGGGTCATGAGTACTAAGTCTATTCCATTCGTAAAGATTCTTTGGAAGAACCATCCTGAGAGCGAGGCTACTTGGGAAACCGAAGAATCGATGTGAGAGTGTTATCCTCAATTCTTTTCTTGATTCGGTATGTTTCGTTATCCATCCTATTTCAATTTCGCGGACGAATTTTTTTTTAGAAGGGAAGAATTATAATGACATGAAATCTAAAACATCATTGAATATTTGAATACGTTTACATTCTAAAGTTGGACGATACGTTATGATTAAAAGTTACGAAGATGAAATAATTAACTATAACTTAAGTAGTAAATAAATATTGACACCACTTAGTTCTAAACTAAGCATCACACGTTTAAAAGGTCACATATGGTCCGACTTCGTTTAAATTTGATACACAATACTTTGGGTCCAATTATTTATTTATTTATTTTGTGTCACACGTTAAAACATCCTAGGAGTCTGATTCTACTTAAAACCTTGTGCACAACATTATTATTTGAAACTTAGTCAAATATATTTAAAAAAATTAAAAAGTGTGGTCATCCAAATACCCTTAAGAATCGGCATACTCTACACCATAATACTCTCCATCTACTGCTCCATATCAAACCAAATAAAATTCTATCTCTCCACACAAAAACCCTAGACCAATACGTAAAAAAGAAAACGGCAGTTTATGTTCGTCCATATTCGACTAGTACAAAGAAGGTACGAGGCGTAAAAGAGTGGTGATCGGCATTGGTATACAAGCTGTGGTGATCGTAGTGATTTCTGTTTTTTGTAATTGTGTGCTTTGGAGTTCAAAGGTTGTGGTTTTTGTTTCCTTCTCTTTGGTTTCATTCGTTAGTTCGACTACGGTATTTCCTTACAATGTTATCCTCGTTTTGACATTTCATTACACAACTAGTCACTTGGAAACTTAACACTAAAACTATTATGTCTCGTTTAATATGACCACACGTACGAATCTTGAAGTTACATGAGATAATAACCTTTTGGGTAAAGGGGAGTAATCCTGCACCCTGGTAAAATATATTAACCAACCAAACATTGAAGTACAACGGATGAGAGTGAGTCCCTTACCTCAGTCCCATTAGGACACTTACAGACTCGAATATAAGAATGACACACCATTCCTATAACTTACAATAAAATGAACCTACCAATAATGACACAAGTACATAAAAATTTACACTACTACTCAAGAAAAACACTTGACCCTTCTATATCACTATGGCGGTCCACCTTAACTTCCATGAAGAATCCACGTAGAAAAATCCAAGCGATCTTCAACATAAAATCTGTTTGTAGTAACAAACACCACAAACAAATCCACCACAATCGCCATAACAACATTAAGATAGAGTCATATGTACCCAAAGTGCATGGCATCGTGTGTATGGGGTTTTGAACAAGAGTCCCCACAAACTTAACTTCCAGCTACATCAGAACTAATAACCATGTGTCATGATTGCACACCAAAACATATGGGTTAAAACCCAACTTCCACTTATCGTACCAATTATCCCATTAGATGAATAATTCTGCCAAGAAAAGGATCAAAAGGTACTACAAGACAACATACACTTTATCCAAATGCTACAACTAGAAAATGTGAATAAGAACCCAGTTATCAACAAACCAGTAGCTGCAATAAAGCGTAACAAAAAATAGGGTTATTGAAAACCCTAACAACCATGCATCATACCTGCAAAGTACACGTCATGATCCCCCTTCAAAATAGCCAAGTAACATCAATATCACCATGAATAGGGTCACCATGCAACGAAACTAGTGTGAATAAACCCAAACCAGTAGATCAAATGTGCAACAAACCAAGATCTAGTCCTATAAGCATGATAAACAGGAACGCGTGTAAGATCCAGTCACAACCAATCGATCCATAGAGTTTTTGGTTAAGAACTCTAAAAAAACTTAACTTCCAAGATTAATCAGCAGCAAACAATGCATTCAAATCACAAAGAACTTCACACTCTCCTAAACCCACGTTCCAATACTGAAGCAGCATCACCATGACCCAAAGTCGACTTTCAGGAACAAAAACCATAATGGTTACATTCCAGAAGATAAACCACGATCATCAGATCGACTTTCATGCCATAGAAGAACAAGATATATACAACAACGCCCAGCAGCAAACCCTAGCGATCAACCATTAAATACGAAACCCTAAAAAGGAGATCGTTCATGTACGCAAACCCTAACAATCAAGCAGTTAGGGTTAGATCTTGATCGCCCAGCAAATAGATCGTTGAATGCTATCCCAATAAAGCCTATACGATCCAATCAAACCAGAAAACCCTAAATAGCGATTACAAGATAGAAGTGATCGTTAAGGGTTAAGAAAACCAAATAACGATTAAAAGATGAGCCTAGTAATCGATTAGGGTATAAATAAAGAATCATAACAGAACCCTAAAATAATAAATCGATTATGAACCGACTATAATAAAATCGTTTAGGGTTTAGAATAGGCTACGAAATCAGAAACATAATGAATAAAAATCAATAGCACACCCCATCCGAGATGATACCTACCATAAAACCCGATTGCATATCATTACAAGAACAATAGAGAGGCAGATTGATGGCAGTTTTTGCGATTGGAATGTGTGGTAGGGGTGGCCGGATTTCGCCCCTAATATCTATTTTGTGTCGTGTATGAAAACGATTTTGTGTCGTGTCTTGTGGTGTTGTTGTAACAGCTTGAGTCAAAGTAAGGTTATCATAAAGCAAGCGCTAAAATCCATTTTTTTTGGATTAGTTAATGAGGCAGATGAGAGGTGTGATTTGGGTCGATCATGCATGACTGTTAGCATACGTGTATAATAGTGTATGGAAAGGATATAAATGAATTAGTGTTCATATATATATATATAATATAATACGTATGAAACCTTACATATTTGGATATAAATGAATTAGTGTTCATATATATAATACGTATGAAACCTTACAGATTTGGGGTAGTGTGTGCATGGATCAAATGAGGTGTTTTCGAGGGTGTTCGTGGGATTTATGGGTACGTTAATCGGAGTGTTGAAAGTGTTTCAGGAAAATAGAGTCGGGGTTTAAACATTATACGTGTTAATCTAGTTGTGTCTATAAGCCGTTTGAACCGCGATCAAGTGTGAAGGTCTAGCGAAATGATGTATGAAACAAGTATCATTGTAAAAAGGAATTGCTAAAATGATGCTGTATGTATGGTTTGAATATGATTTCATGTGACATATTTAATATTTTCATTTTTAACCCTCATCATAAAGAAGTGCTTACATGCAAACTTTGAACTATTATGAATTTACGCTTTACACCTTAGACTATAATAGTAATATTATAGAATATTTGATATTATGTTATTTTTTGTAATAAACCCTAAACTTTAACACGTTACACTTTCAACCCTCAATTATTATAAGTTATTATATTTAACTCTAAATTGACTAATTAAGGATATGAACCTTAAAGCTACTAATTTGGGAAACTTACTAAATATGGAATTTACTTAATTCGGCAAGTTACTAAAAACGGAAAGTTTCTAAAAATAGAATGAAACCCTAATATGAACAATAATGAATATGAAATAGTTTTCTAAAACTTAAACCATTGTTTTGTAGATCCGCGAAGGAGGGGTTAGCTTATTCTTTGTGCGTTCAAGTGTTTGATTTGCTGTGCTAAGGTACAGATATTCTTTCCCTTTTCAGTAGGGATACTTTGTACGTTCTGATTCTTTGATATGATCCTTTGCTATGATTTCCCTATGATGATCCTTTGTTTACTTTCTGAATTGACTCGTATGCTATGATTCTTCGATATGATTTGTTCCACTTTGACTTCGGTATGATGTGTTATGATATAATTCAGTTGCTATGATTTGTACGCTTATGATTCGATATGTTTTGGATATGATTATGATTTGTACGTTCTGCCCTTTTGTTACGAGCCAACTAGCCATAGATGTACCATGGCCATATCATTGATGGCACCAATGGCATGACACTATCTGGGGCGATGTGATTAATCCCCGGCGTCCCCATTATGATTTGATATGATATGATTTGTGATTTGTGGCGCCTTATTTGCATATGTATACATGTCTACCTAACGGGTTGCATATTGCCTTATGTACACGCGGGGGGGGGGGGGTATGGATGAATCCTAGGATTATGATTTGATACGATATGATTTGTATGGATTTGGCGTTTGGGTTGTGCGTGCCTTGCACCCCCTCTCGCACTTTGGTACTTGTGAGGTCTCCCCTCCCTGGACCCTTTTGTAAGTAGTGTCCTTCATGTGGCATGCTGGACGCATAGGATTATTTGCTCGTGGGCATCCTTCGTTGTGATTCATTATACTTCATTGGATTATGTATTTTTATGTTCGTTGTGTTTTCCATGTGGCATGTTGAACACCTTTTGATTTGGTATTTCGTTATGTTCTAATTTTGACCTGATCCTTCATTGCTTATGCTCTTCCATTTATTTTGATTTGACTATTGACACTCATTTGATATTATGTTTCCATTCAGTCATTTATGCTTATGATTATTATCTGTTTTCTATATATCTGTTCACTGGGCTTTTTAAGCTCAGCCGTCTTCTTTTCTTTTCCTGACGGCAGGTACTAAGCGGGGAAATGGGAAAGAGTGAGAGATTGGACGTAGAGACCACCCAATGTTGATGTTTCTTAAGGACTTATGTTTTGATTTATGATTTCGGATTATGATTTTTGGACTTGTATTGCCTTTATGTTTCATTTGGATTTTGGTTGTTTTATCACTATGAGGTTGTGATGTTCATGACTGACTTTATTTATGATAAGACTTCCGCATGCGTAATTTTTTGCTTTGTATGACACCATAATGTGGCATTTTGACCCGTCTCGGGTTGGGATTATTATACACAAACTTCGATGTCGATTGAAATACAATTAAAATACAAATTTTTAAAAAGCATAAATTCATTAATCTAATCGATCTATACACGTGAGCACTAATAATATTCAACACAAATGGACATATGTACACACTCATGGTTATCATCATTTTTAGAAGTCGGACATATATGCACAAGCGTAACCGTCAACATTTTTTCAAAAGTCGGACATGTGTGCACACTCATAGCGGTGAACATTCTTGTAATTACACCTGATACAAAAAAGTACAAAAATTAACAACAATAATATTAGTAAAATAGAATTATGTTGAAATACATATATGCAACTACGAAAACATGTATGCACACTTGTTAAAATACATTCTTGTAATAATTTCTTCCGTTTCCTTTTTATTATTACACATGTATACACACTTTTTAAAATACATATATGCAATTACTAAAACATCTACAAAACATTATTTATATATTATTTTTAAAATTGTGTTGAAACTATTAAAGATATATGAAGTCTTTGAAAAAAAAGAAAAATAATTACACTTACTAAATAAACATACATGTTCATGAGTATATTATGTTTTAGGAAACATACTTGTTTGGTAAACACAAAGTCTTTGAAATAAATTACAATTACGCTTACTAAATAAAAAAACATGCATGTTTTAAAACATACATGTTTTAAGCATTTCATTTATAAGCAATCATTTTAAAAAATATACATGTTTAAAAACATCATGTTCTCAAACATATATGGTTTTAAATAACTCGGCTAGAATGTAAGTACGGCCAAATTTTTATCCCTTAGTTGCTAATATGGGCCACATAATTTAATCATTGGTCCTTTTTGTCTAAACCAACAATAACTCAATTATGCTATCTTGTTTGGTTCTACATAGCCATAAAATCAACACAAAGCAAACTATTCTTTCGATTTCTACACTTTCATCCATCATTCTTGCTTTGCTTAAGTTCATTACATTAGTCAAAGCATTATCATATTCTTACATTTGTTCATACTATCATATATTTAAGCATAAACATTTGTCATTCAGATTTTAAATACCTCGATTTTCCATAACCATATATATTACTCATATAGATCACACGAATCATAAGGAATGTAAATCGTTCAGTATATTGATGTGATTCAGAACCACTTGAAACCAAAACACAATAAACATTATAACATTTACCCGCGACAACAACAGTTCCAGTGGCGTGGCGGCAGCGGCGCAGATTCCAACGGAAGCAATAGTAGATTCCAGCAACTGCGGCGGTGTCAGAAGTGTTATAAAAACTCAGATCTGTAAAGTAAATATATAGATCTCTAAAAAAAACTTTATAACTTGAAATATACATATACATATAGATCTAGAAATGGGTACCCCAAAAGGAAAAAAATCACTCACAGCTTTGTTCTTTGACTGGTATCTTCTTAGTTTCCTCATCATCGTATAATAAATAATCTCATCTTTATGAGTGGACATGTTAGCAATCAATTCTTGATCGAGCAGCACGTGGTCGTTCTTCTTCTTCATCATCATCAATAAACAAAAGAAAAAAACCTCTCAAAACCTGGTGGTTTCGATGGTGTTGTTTGCAAGAACTGGTGAGAAGAGGTAGTTTTTGGGGAGGGGCGGCATTGATTTATTTTAGGTTAAAGCAAACAATATATGATATTATGGATGGTTTTAAAAAAATATGATTGTGATATCCCCTAATTACCCTTACACTAGTTACATCAATCTTCATGATCTTTTAATAATTTACATCGACCTACATGATCTTTAAATTATATACGTACATGATCAACTCAATCTAAGGGTGCATAAGAGTTCTCGCATTTAAAGTGGGTTCTGAAAATAAAGTTTCAATATATATATATATATATATATATATATATATATGGGGAGGGTTAATGTGAGATCAAGCTTAAAGTTGTAAAAGTAAGACCCAATATGGGCCCTTAGATCATTGTATTTATATTGGATGAGATTAGCATTAAATGAGTAACATTATTGTAATTAAATAGGGTTTCAAGGGTATTTTGGAGAATTCAAATCAAAATGTGGTCAATAATTATTCTAATTTTCGTATTTTTTTTTTCAAAAATCTAGTCAACAATAAACTGTTACACAACCTATCTAACGGTACACCAGCAGATTCCGGTGTACCGGAATCTGTGCATTTACCCAGATTACCCAGATTCTGGTCGCAATCGGAAATACTAGATGTATCACCAAACAAAACTAACAACGGCTGATTCTGGTACACCGGAATCCGTGCATTTTTTTTCCAAAATCCAATATAGATGAGATAAATATATAGATATGTTTATCAAGAACCTATCTAAAAAAATTGCTTCACTAATACAACAAATCTTCAAACCAAAACCGAACAATAACAGATTCCGGTACACCAGAATCCGTGATGGTCTAATAACATATACAGCAAATCTTCACTAATACAACATATGCAAAACACTGCTTCACTAATACAAAAAAATGCTTCACGGATACAAAAAACTGCTCCACTAATACAACAAATCTTCAAACCAAAACTGCTTCACATATCCGGTACACCGATTCCGTTCACCGGTACACCGATTCCGTTCACCGGTACAATAACATATACAAATCCATGATGGTCACAGATCCGGTACACCGATTCCGTTCACCGGTACACCATCTTCTACCCAGATTCCGGTACACGGATCCCACAATCTTATACCTAGATTCCGGTACACCGAAGCCGCGCCGGAAAAACAAAGTCGCGCCGTAAAAATAAAAAGACTCGCCGGAAAAAACTTTCGAGATCTGTTCCGTATATAGATCGAAAATACCTTCGAGTTTTCTGATCTGTTCCATAAATAGATCGAAAAAACCTTCGAGTTTTAAAATCCGTTCCAACGGTCCTGTTGAAGTTTTAAAGGTGGAAGAAGAGTGGTTGTCTGCGATGGCAGCTTTTGGTTCGCCGGAAAAAATGATGGGGAGGAGAGAGTGAAACATATGGCGAATCTGATAATACATCTACATACCTGATTCGGCATCGACTTAGGGTTTAGGATAGGATATGTATGGATTTTGTCGTGAGACTAGGGTTTAAACCGTGATACACAGTGCATATAGGGGTGGCAGACATGGGTTTGCAGGCGGCAAAGGGTGGTCGCCGGAAAAATTGAGAAAGGAGGGAGGAGAGTGGTAGGAGGTTTCTGATTGAGATCTGATAATGAGGGGAGAGAGAGAGTACGTTAGTTAAGTAGGGTTAGTGAAAACAAAAAGGTGCAAAATCCCTATAATACCCTTTTGACTATACATTTAATTTTTAGTTTTTTTAACAATTAAATTTCACTTGCTCTTCTCCTATTGGTTCTTGCATTGATCTTATTTTTAGAACTTTAACATTGATCTCATTTGATCCCAAATATATATATATATATATATATATATATATATATATATATATATATATATATATATATACACACACACACAATAAACGTGTTCTTCGTGTATACGTTTGTACCCCTATAGGTTATGTATTTCTTAACCGTATAAATGACTATCAAACGAGCACAAACCAGCATGAAGCTCCAAAAATTATAAAAACCAAAAACCCTAAAGCATATGGGTCTCAACGGATAGGGCTCGGGCCAGACCACCATTTTCAGCCCGAATTCTATAAGAAGATAGTGCAAAAGAAGCTGACAGCCGTGAGAAGCGTACTATGGGTGTGTTTGGTAGCGAGCATAAATGGAGTAATTAGCATTTAGCGTTTTTGAAAAAAGCTTGTTTGAAATAATTAGCAGTTAGCATTTATAAGCAAAAAAGGCTAAACGCTAAATGCTCTTTGAATAAGCATTTAGCATTTAGCATTATGCCGTTTTACATACTAAAATTACGGCTACAACTATTCTACCAAAGACTTTTATAAATTAAACTGCTACTGCTAACTGCTAACTGCTTACTGCTTACTGCTTACTGCTTACTGCTACTGCTAACTGCTTACTGCTAACTGCTATGATTTGTCGAAAAAACAAGTTGTCAAAAAAATAAAACAGACCTTTCGCGCAATACGTGCATGCTATGATTTGTATCTAGATTCAGATTACGAGACCTTAGCATGGGTATTTGCTATTGACGGTATCTTCGTGATTGATAACCTTAACACTTATTCAAAATGTGCTCTTGCTATAAGAGAACCATATTCCGCTTATTGTATTGAAAGAAATCTATAAGGCCTTATCAGGCGAAAATGCTCAAATGCAACATTGACACTAAGAAAAGTCGAATTCAAAAACCATGGAAGCAGCGATCCAGCTAAAAAAGACATGAAGCTATAAATTGTAGGAGTCATCATGAAAGTCGCAGAATTGATACAGGGGGATATACCTTTGATTCGAATCGTGGAATCTATAAGCCAACCTTTTGCTGAAAGTGGCGGGCTGGTTAACGAGTTGATAGTGCCTACTGCTTCAGAACTTTGGTAAACTGCGCGAGTGTTTCGTTTGTCACCTATAAACGAAGGTGTAAGGAATATAAAATTTGTCAATGGAAAAGAGCAAGTTTGTTATCTACCTCTAATCACTCTCAATAGCAATTCAGAGGTCGTCTTGAGAAACTTAGTAGCTTACTAGAAATTAATGGCAAAGAACGACCCTACTCATGCATCCGCATATGTTCTTGATCTGACCGGATATGTTGATTTCATGTGTGGGAACATTGATACTGTCCAGGACGTTAAGGGAAAGTTATTGAAGGTGATTTGAGCGATGAGGAGATCACTAAAATATTTAATGAGATGCAGAAGACCCGTGGGAAAGTGAGTGTTGAAACAAAGATGATGAAGATTGTGGCTCAGTTGAACTAAGTTTACGATATCACGCCAATACTTTGGTTTCAAAAGTTGATTGAGAAGCAACTTGGGGATTGGTAAAAGACTATTACGGTCACCATTAGCCTTTTGACCACGCTGATCTTGTTTCATCAGGGAGGAGTGAAGCTTCATGGTCTGAATCCACCACATATGATACTGATTCGTAATCTTCAGAGCAAATTGAGTCGTTTGCTCGTTTTGTTCATTCGTCCAAAGGGCCCGCTTGTCTAAGATGCATATGAAATTTTACTATGATTAGGTTCGCTCGTTATGTTGTGGTGTTTGTTGTTTACTTGTTACCTTCTAGATGGTTATTAATGTGATTTCAGATTGTTAATTATTGTGAATCTATTTATTTCTATTCTCATAAGCTAATGGACAGGGCCGTTTTTGAGTGTGTGTAAGGTGGACGACGCTCAAAGTCTTAAAAATTTTAAGGGCCTCAAAATTTATCTCGTTAATAACTATATGCATGTGTACATATATTTTTCACGAAGAAAAAAATATTTAGATGAAAAAATATTCTAAATGAGCAATATTTTAAAATGTTTAGATAACTAATTGCGTCATATCTTATAAACGAGGACACTTTATAGATAATATTTTTTCTCAAAAAGCCTCATTATACAATTTCGTCCAGGGCCCTCAAAATTTTTACCAATTCATGAGACTACCGTGCTAAGGGATAATCAATGGTCGATGAGCCATATCTATATTCTTTTATTCAATGTTATAGAGATAGATGAAAATGAAAAGTTGAAGATCTAACAACAAACACACGCAGTACGTGTACTTGAGAATATAATTATCCAAAAAAATCTGAGTATAAACTACTTAAATCCGTTATCACTAAATAACTAAATAAAAACTAAGAACACTAGATGTGATACTAGTGTGTTTGGTAAAGTCTACTATATCGAACTATCCAAGAAGAACTTTTTAGAGGTTAACATGGTGTGGTTGGTGCGATTTTTAGTGAAACCTAACCGAAACAGCATTTGTGTTTTTTACAAAATGAGTATCCGTAATCACGCGGTTTTTGCAGTTTCTGTTTAGGTCCCAATTTGACAGATTTATGATTTTTGATTTATAACAGGCATCCAATTTACGAGAAAATTTGGTTTCTAACTTCCTTATTATATAAAATGGATTCATAAGTGAACATGTATATTATTAGTTCATGGACTTGCTTGCATTTGCAATGATCTGCTTTTGCTTTACTCATAAATCTATCATTTTATTGTAAGGATAGGTGATATATAATATTTTTACATGTTATATACAGTTTGTAGTTTTGGTTTTAAGAAACTACTCAAATAAAAAAATGACTTATCTGTTAAAAGTATGCATGTTATATTGCTATACTGTAACACCCCCAAAATCACAATGTGACAGCGGAAGACTACTTGGGGTATTACTTAGAGGATCACAGTCATAAGTCATAGAAAACGACTCTAAAAGAGACGTTTTAATAAAAGATTGTTACCATTTCATAAAACTCAATGTTTTGGAACACAAGAGAAAATACCACAAGTTTTGAAATTACACAAAAGATAGTTCAAATGTTTACGAAATGATAACTTTATTTAAAAACAACACCACTTCCAGCGTCCCATGACGTCCACTCCGCGCCTTCATGATATCCTAATTAGTACATGAGATAAACATGGTTGAAAAGATCAACAAAAATGTTGAGTGATATTCATAGGTTTAATAAATTGGTTGAACACAAGTAAGAGATGATAATTGCTTCGAAGACAATTACCATGGAAAAACAGAGATTATTATTATGCACTAAGCTCATGACACCAAACTAACTGCATACACCTAATTACTAGTGTAAGTAAACAAATTGCCCTCAGATGGAATTGCCAATTCCATAGTTAACCAAATATAGTGCGCCCCGGTTATTTCCGATAACCGAGTCGGGGTCGTTAATTCCCATAGTACTATCCACAATATTCGCGTTCACTCGCAAGTGATTAATGGTTCATGATAAAAGGGACTTATGGCAGGCAACTTAGGCTATAATAATAATGATCAGGCAAGCATACATTTTAAGAAAAGACTTGTGTTCTAGTTTATAGCATGCATCTCCCTCGCGGGGGTTGAAAAACAAGTAAAAGCGAGGCTATGAACTCACCTTAGCAAAGTAGTATCCGAGTAGTGTAAAGATCAAGTAGTAGATGCACGAAGTACCGTCACGTGACCTATAATTAGTATGGCAAGTCTTAGTTTATTGTTTTTATCCATGATTTAATGTATTGAAAACGGTTTAAGTATTCTCGAGAGTTTGTGTTTATTATTGCTTGTGTGGCAATGGTTAAGTTTAAATAAGTTTCAAAACACTTGTAAGTTTTTATTAGACCTATACTTTCTTTACTTGTTTTAAGTTCAAAAAGCTCCCAAGAATTTATGAATTTATACATGTGTTGATTTGTTGTGCAAATAACATTAGCGTATTATTATTATTATTATTATTATTATTATTATTATTATTATTATTATTATTATTATTATTATTATTATTATTATTATTTTTAGGTTCTTATTAGTGCTAACCATATTCAAATGACACCACACAAGCTCAAAACAGAAGTCTTAGTTCTAGGTGCATGCATGTCGAGTAATGTTACAAATCAAGAAACACATATTTTGTTTTCAAGACTTAAAGAATAGATCATATTATACAGTACTACATATTTGTAACTTAAATGACCAAGGAAAGCACAAAATTAAAGGAGTTGAATTCCTTACAATGGATGAGTTGTTTGTGTTGACCAAGGAAGAAAGAAGATGCCAAGACTTCTAACCCAAAGTGCTTCCAAAGATTTACCCAAAGATTCCACCAAAACCTAACTAATTTCCCCAACATCCTTTGCTAGTCAATGGAATGTGTGAAGAGTTTTTTTAGTGAAGTTTGCATGTGTGGGTGAGTCTAATTAATGGCTCGACTGAGATTTAAAAACCTCAAGAAGGAATCTCAAGTGATGCTTGGGTTCATTGGATAATTGCATGCATAGTACTTTCTTTCCTATGAACCATGTAATACTAGGCAAAGTAATTTACCTTGATAAGTGTTGAAGGAGTGGGTGTGTTGCTCGATGGTATGCAGAAAAAAAAGAATCACTTTGGTCTATATTAACTAGTGGATTGTAGTAAGCATAGTCCTTTTTTGTGTATTATTCATGTAATAGAATGTTAAAGAAATTTTGTCACATTTACTTAAGTGACCATGTGACTTTTTATCTTCATAGGGGGAGGCAAGGCTGAATCTTTGGAGGGGGGAATTATTTTGAATTTTACATTATGTATATCGTGTCCCGTTTGAGCTTAAGTGTGTGTCGCGGTGTCCCGGTTTGACGTTTTTGACAAAACGTGACGTATAAAATTTTGAGCGTGTTTTTATAAAGGTAAAAATAAAAATATTAATTCCAACACAGAAAAATATTTATTTGACTTCAGCCATAACTAATTGAGTGTCGGTACGCGTGCGGCTCGTAAGACAAGAAAATTTCTTGTGAGACTGATTTAACTATCAGTAAATATCGGGCATGATTAAATACGACTACTCGGAGATGCATAAATTTTTATGCAATGAAATGAAACGTACATGCTAAAATGCTCAACTTAGCTCAAATAAGTATTGATAAACAATCTAGTTTATTAGTATGAAAGTTGATGATAGTGAAATTTTACAGGTGGCTACAGTACCTACCCCTTAAGAGAATTCCGTCCTCAGAATTTTAGTTTACGGTTGTTGTCGGAGTTGAATTTGCTAATAGATGCGGGTACTTAACACGCATGGTGTCTTCGCGCTCCCACATGTACTCCGGTCCTCTCTTGGAGTTCCATCTAACCTTGACGATAGGAATGCGACTTTTCTTAAGTCGCTTGACTTCCCTATCCATGATTTCAATTTTTTCTTCGACAAAGTTGAGCTTGTCATCGAGCTTAATCTCTTTTAGTGAAACAACAAGAGATTCATCCGACAAGCATTTCTTTAGATTTGAGACGTGGAAGGTAGGGTGTATTCTACTAAGTTCTTCCGGGAGTTCAAGCTTGTATGCAACCGGGCCAATTCTCGCCAGAATCTTGAAAGGGCCAATGTATCGAGGATGTAACTTTCCTCATTTTCCAAATCGAACCTTTCCTTTCCAAGGTGATACTTTTAACATGACTCGATCACCAACTTGAAATTCCATGGGCTTCCTTCTAACATCGGCGTAACTCTTTTGTCGATCTCTAGCAGCTTGAAGTCGTTGACGAATTTGCACGATCTTCTCGGTTGTTTCTTGGACAAGCTCAGGTCCAATGAGTTGGACATCTCCAACCTCGGCCCAACAAATGGGCGATCGACACTTTCGACCATAGAGTGCCTCGAATGGAGCTGCCTTGATGCTCGCGTGGTAACTATTGTTGTAGGAGAATTCCGCCAAAGACAAGTGTTTATCCCAACCTTTTCCAAAGTCGATCACACATGCTCGGAGCATGTCTTCCAAGGTTTGGATAGTCCTTTCGCTTTGGCCATCCGTTTGAGGATGATATGCGGTACTCATATCCAAACGAGTGCCTAAAGCCTTTTGAAGAGATTTCCAGAAGTGAGAGGTAAAACGACTGTCACGATCAAAAATGATGGAAATTGGCACTCCATGTCATGATACAATTTCCTTTAGGTATAGTTGAGCAAGGGTTTCCATTTCGTCATTTTCCTTGATGGGTAAGAAATGAGCGGACTTGGTAAGGTGATCGATAATAACCCAAATGGTATCGTAACCTCTAGCAGTCTTTGGCAGTTTGGTTATGAAATCCATGGTGATTCTTTCCCATTTCCAAACTGGGAGTTCGGGTTGAGTTAACAATCCGGAGGGTTTTGACATTCGGCTTTGACTCGAGAACATGTAAGACATTTCCCGACATACGTTGCAATCTCGGCCTTTATGTTTGGCCACCAATAAAGCTTCTTGAGATCTTGGTACATTTTGTCGGATCCTGGGTGAATGGAATATTTAGACTTGTGAGACTCATGCATAATGAGTTCCCGTATTCCTCCATAAAGTGGTATCCAACTTCTATCGCCAAAACATAAGGTTCCATCCGATCTTTGCGCAAAACCGTTCTCGTTTTCCGGCATTCCAAAGATTCTCTCGTTGGGACGGTTTTCAGGTTTTAGAGCTTCAGCTTGAGCTTCAAGGATTTTTGATGGAAGGGGTGACTTAATTGTCATTCCCAAAGATCTTACTCGAAGAGGTTTAGGTCGATCCTTTCGACTAAGAGCATCAGCCATGACATTTGCTTTTCCCGGGTGATAACGGATTTCACAGTCGTAATCACTAAGCAATTCTAGCCATCGGCGTTGTCGCATGTTTAACTCCTTTTGATCTAGAATGTATTGGAGACTTTTATGATCGGTAAACACCGTACACTTGGTTCCATATAGGTAATGTCTCCATATTTTGAGAGCGAAAACCAAGGCTCCCAATTCCAAGTCATGGGTAGTGTAGTTCTTTTCGTGAGTTTTGAGTTGTCGCGAAGCATAAGCGATCACCTTGTTTCTTTGCATCAATACCGCACCTAACCCTAGGTGTGATGCATCACTGATGACCACAAAATCTTCTACTCCATCGGGTAAGGCTAAGATAGGATCTTCACAAAGCTTTTATTTCAAGAGTTGAAAGGCTAACTCTTGTTCTTCACCCCAGTCAAAATTTTTCTTTTTCTGGGTTAGCTCCGTTAGAGGTTTAGCGATTTTTGAGAATCCTTCAATAAATCTTCGATAATAACCCGCAAGACCTAAAAATTGGCGTATTTCGGTTGGGGTAGTAGGGGATGACCAATCTTTAACAGCTTCAATTTTTGCAGGATCAACATGAAGACCATTACTATCTATCACATGACCAAGGAATTGTACTTTTTGAATCCAGAAGTCGCACTTGGAAAACTTAGCATACAGTTCTTCTTTCTTGAGTAGTTCCAGAATGGCTTTCAAGTGTTCTGTATGTTCTTCCTTGTTGTGGGAGTAGATGAGAATGTCATCGATAAACACAATTACAAATTTGTCCAAGTAAGGTTTGCACACTCGGTTCATTAGGTCCATAAATACCGCCGGTGCATTCGTCAAACCAAATGGCATCACTTGGAACTCATAGTGGCCGTATCGTGTTCGAAAAGCAGTTTTTGGAATATCTTCTTCTCTAACTCTCAGTTGGTGATACCCAGATCTCAGATCAATCTTGGAGTAGACGCTTGACCCTTGCAGTTGGTCAAACAAATCATCAATTCTAGGCAATGGATATCGATTCTTCACCGTTAGCTTGTTCAGCTCACGGTAATCGATACACATACGAAAAGATCCATCCTTATTTTTGACAAATAAGACCGGAGCTCCCCAAGGCGAAGAATTCGGTCGAATGAATATTTTTTCGGATAGTTCTTGTAGTTGGTCAGACAATTCTTGTAGTTCGGAGGGTGCCAATATATAAGGTGCTCGTGCCACGGGTTCCGCCCCCGGCACTAACTCAATTTGGAATTCTACTTGTCGAACCGGAGGAAGGCCAGGCAAGTCTTTAGGAAATAATTCAGGGAAGTCCCTAGCCACGGGGACGTCTTTTAGTTGTTTTTCATCCGCGGTCTTATTCTCCGTCACTTGAGCAAGAAAAATGTGACATCCTTTTTCTATGTACTTTGCAGTCTTGACGCACGAGATGATATTCAATAGGGTCTTACTACGATCACCCCGAATGATTAGAGTTTCACCATCGAGAGGGATGTGAACGACCTTCTCGTCACAAATGATTCTTGCACGATTCTTGGATAGCCAATCCATGCCAATGACAGCATCGAAGCTACCAAGTTGGATAGGCATAAGGTCTATATCGAATGGGTGGTTTGATAAGGATAGGTTGCAACCTCGAAGGACAGTGTTAGTTCCTACTATTTTTCCATCGGCTAACTCTACTTCATAGGTGGTATCTAGGGCGGTTGGGGTGACTTTTAACAAAGGTGCAAACTTAGAAGACACAAAGCTCTTGTCGGCTCCAGAATCAAATAACACTTTAGCTAAATGATGATTGAGTGAAAACGTACCCGTAACGACGTCCAGGTTTTCTTGTGCATCTCCATCTCCTAGCACAAAAGCTCTTGCTCTAGCAGGGTTGTTGTTGTTGTTCCCGTACAGTTTTGGGCATCTACTCTTGACATGTCCAGCTTCTCCACATCCAAAGCAAGTTATCCCCATGGGTTGAAGGTTACTTCCGGTAGCAGGGCTTCGGCAATCCTTGTGAGTATGAGCCACCTTGTTACACTTTCTACAATTAGTAGTACAACGTCTCACATGATGTAGGTTGCATCGAGTGCACAAAGGGTGTGGTCCAGGATAGCCTCTTCCAGTGGCGGGAGTAGCAGCATAAGCCCGTGCAACTTCTTGCCTACGGTTTTGTTGATTGTGGTGGTTATTTCGGTTTTGGTGGTATGGGTTGGGATTGTTGTTGCGGTGTTGGTTATGATTGTTGCGGCCTTGATTGTTGTTGTTACGGTTATTGTTGTGATGGAAAGAGTTGTTTGAAGTGTTGCCTCGACGGTCATCAAATTTCCTTTTGTTGTCGTTATTGCCTTGCACGGATCCATGTTTCAGGACTTGATCCATGAGTTGGTAGGAAATTGTGATCACTTCTTCCACAGTCTTGGGCTTTGATGCAGTAACATTGCCCTCAATGCTTCAGGGTAATCCCCCAATGAGGTTTTCTAGCAACTTGACATTATCAGAAACCATGGAGGGGCATAGAGCTTTCAATTCTTGGAAGCGCTTGAAGTAGGTTTTGAGATCATTGCCCTTAGTAGTCAGATGATAGAACTCATCTTCCAGTTTCTTGATCTCGGTTCTTGGGCAGTATTGCTTCAGTTCAGTCTAAGTGGTTTTGTAAGCTTCTTCCATGCCAATAGGTTGGGCATGAGCTTTCCACCAAGACAATGCATCCTCTAGTAGAGTACCAGTAGCAAATTTCACTTTGCAATCTTCCGAGCAATCACTTAGGAGAAACACAGTTTCAGATCTTTCGAACCAATGAATAAGGCCAACAGCGCCTTTAGTTCCTTTGAAGAAGATAGGTTTGCAATTCATGAACTCCTTGTGATGACGTACCCTCCGATCAGGTCGAAGGACCCCCCTTCGGCCTCAGTCGAAATTGCATTACGAAGACCCAAGTCTTTCTTCATAAGTCATTGGTGGCGTAAAATCATTCATCATTGACATGGTTACCAGTTGGGAATCCGCCAGCTGAAGGCCTATGCCCTTCGGTGTATTCTCTTGAAGATGCCAAGACAAATAAGAACCTTGACTTGGTCTTCCCCCACGTTCCCACTATGTCCTTAGCTTCCCGCCAAGTCCGAGATAGTGGGGATGAAGCCCTAGCGGTTACCATAAATCAGGGGACGCCCCACATGATCTCCTAAACGTGTGCTAACACTCTCCAAGCTATTTTCATCACCTATAAATAGGTTGGACGAGTCATTTCAATGGTATGTTCACTCAACACAGTATTTCACATACATCATATTATCCATAACTCATATCATTTACTTATTCACACGCCGGAGGTGGTTCGCAGGGCCCAACCCCTGCGCAATCACTTAACGAAGTGTCTACTATTTATTATTGCAGATTGACTACAAGTTTGGCGCAAGCATATCACCCTCATACCCTTCGATCACCATCGAAGGCTTGGTCGTACGAATTATTGTACAATCAGTGGCGCCATCCGTGGGACCCGCTACTATTGGTCTCGTTATTCCAAACTTACACCCAGTCAATCACTCTCACTAGTTTTACGGCATGAATCAAGGAAGAGAAGATACACCCCCTCCGGGTTTCTCGACCTTAACACCAATCCCAGTCAATGATCCTAACAACCTTCCCAATATAACCGCATCCACTTTTACCACACGATCTCACCCTAAAATAACTCCCAACAACCACGCTTCAACCTCGGCCAACCCCGAACCGGTAATTAGCCCAGCGTTTGTCGAAGCTAACATCGAAGCCTTAGAATCTTTATTGAGGGCCAGAAGAAGGCAAGCTGCCAACATCATCCAAGAAGTGCATGAAGGATCCTGCGGACTTCACGCAGGTCCCCGCTCCGTTGTCTCTAAAGTCATGAGGGTAGGATATTACTGGCCTTCGATGCACAGGGACGCTGTCGACATCATTCAGAAGTGTGAAGCCTGTCAAGTTCACTCAAGAGTCCCAAGGCTACCAAAGCAAGATATGACTTCCGTAACGTCCGCATGGCCCTTCAGCCAATGGGGGATAGATATTGTAGGCCCTCTACCAGTTGCTCCAGGAGGAGTAAAGTTCTTGGTCGTAGCCATCGATTACTTCACTAAATGGGTGGAAGAAAAGCCTTTGGCATCCATCACAGGAAGACACATGGAAAAATTTGTGTGGGAACATATTATCTGTCGGTTTGGAGTACCTCACATCATTATTTCAGATAATGGGAAGCAGTTCGCCGAAGGAGTATTCCCAGTGTTTTGCAGAGGTCTGAATATCAAACAATCTTTCACTTCCGTTTACGATCCTCAAGGTAACGGTCAAGTAGAAGTTACCAACAGAGACATCATACAAGGTATAGAACGAAGGCTGGGATACAGATCATCACGGTTGGTAGATGAACTACCACAAGTACTTTGGGCACATAGAACGCATATGAAGTCAAGTCACGGAGAAACACCTTTCAGCTTGACATACGGCACAGAAGCAGTCATCCCTTCGGAAGTAAGTGTCGAAACAGAAAGAGTCATGAACTTCGAAGCAGCAAATAACGAAGAAAGACTCCGTAGTAACCTGGACCTACTTGAAGAACGAAGGGAAATAGCCTCAATTAGAGAGGCCATCCACAAGCAAAAGATTGAAAGGTACTACAACAAGCGGGTTCGACCTTCGACCTTCAAACCAGGGGAATATGTCCTCTAACTCAATAGCGCAAGTAAAGCTGAGTACCAGGGTAAACTAGGACCTACATGGGAAGGACCCTACGTTATTAAGGAAGCATATGGCAACGGAGCCTATAAGCTGGAAACCTTGGAAGGAGACGCTATTGATAGAACCTGGAATGGCACTACTCTTCGTAAGTTCTACGTATGAAACTTACAATGTCTAAGGACACATTTTATTTGCTTTCAATCAATGTATTTGCATTCTTCTCACTTGGGGAAAGAAGCATTAATGGTAGGCGTCTAGTATTCATTTCTTAAAATGATGTAATCCTCCCTACCTACTTAATGATAATAACACATTTCCCTCAAATCTCTTGTTTCGTTCAATACAACAAAGATTTGTCCACCAAGTCGCTTTATAAGTTTCAATGTCGAAAGGGATGTACAAAGACTAAACAACATGTCTTGCTCACATGCATAACATCCATCTCAACTTCACATTGACTTTCCTATATGGCCTTAAGGTATTTCAAGCCTTTCGCTGCCCAAAGGATCAAGACGGAGTGGGTCGCGACCCTTTGTCAGCAGTTAAATTATACGATTGCTAATATTCTTGGTGAAGTAACTACACACAATGAGGCTATGCATCTACCATACGCCTTAGGTTGTAAAAAATATTTTTTACGTAAGTAAAAATAAAAAGAGAAGAATCACACATGGCAAAATTCGAGCCCTAGTGGCTTCATTGTAGATTTATGAGTAGTCTAACTAGTGTAAAAACAGGTCGTAGCCTTATCGATCCAACATAATAAACTATTGTCTTAGGCCGTAGCCTACATCACACATGCAATAAGTAAATTGTTTCATCAGGCATAAAGCCTGGAAAGGAGCACAGACAATTGTTTTAAACAGGGTACATACCACCCTAAGGATCAAATTACAACCACATGGTTGCCTTCATTAAACCTTGGAATGAGTGGGATCAGCTGAACCTGGGGATGGAACCTGGGGTGATGGAGTCCTCTTGGAGGAAGATGGAGGCTGGACTGTCCTTGGCTTCTTGGCTAGCAGGTCCTCAATTGAGGCCGCTGGGTCCTTCGTCACATCTGCAAGGAAAGGGAACTCTAAAGCAGTTAATTGATTACCTGCATCATCATATTCTTTTTCATGAGTTGCCCTGTAGTACGGAATTTTCTCCAGCACCACTGGTTCCCCAGTCTTAGCTACCTCCTCCAAAGTGGTACACTTGCCATGAAAAATGGCAGCATTCACCACATTCCCAATGGCAATCCCCACATCATCGCTATGGTAAAGTTCCATAGCAACATAGGGGATCACCTTGGTTATCAGGTCCACTCTGTCCTTCTTCAGCATCTTCAGACGAAGGTTCAATCCATCCACCTTTTCTCGGAGCTTGATCTCTTGGTCCAGCAACTTTGCCCTCTCTTGTTCGAGGCCTCCACACTTGGATGAAAGAACAGATATCTGTTCCTTATAGCCAACGACCATAGAACCTTCGACAGTTAACCTGCTGCACTCAGCCTCGCTTGTTGCCAACTGACCTTTGAGCTTTTCATTCTCAGCTCTAAGATCTTGTACCAAGGGGTTCTTATCAAAATCCTCCAATGCTTCCTCACACTTCTTCTCTAGGTCTGCATACTTCTGATCCCTAGCCTTCTCCCTCCTCAGCATAACATCCATTTCTTCTCGAGCTTTGGTGACAGCACGAAGCAATTCCCTTGTCCTAGCATTGAGTTGGTTGTCAAGCATGCACTGGCGGACATAGCTTTTATCATGAAGGTCGCAGAGCCTCTCTATGGACATGTTATCCATCACCCCCTTCCACTTGGGTGGGATCACATGGCTCACAAGTTGGTGACAAGCTAGGGGAGAAGGAAGTTCCCTCGTATCAGGAAGTCCTACAAGAAATGTACATTTCATTAACATATTATATTTGGTACCTAATTTTGTTTCACAGGGAAAAAAAACTTACCATGGATGTCATCTCCGCTGGGCCCTTCGATGGCTGGAAATTCCACAGCCTTACCCTGGGCACTCTTCTGCCGGGTATTTCGAGAGGGAGGAGTAGGTAGAATGAGCTTTCTTTTCGAAGCAGA
Organism: Chrysanthemum makinoi; assembly: GCA_910596185.1. Taxonomy (NCBI): domain Eukaryota; kingdom Viridiplantae; phylum Streptophyta; class Magnoliopsida; order Asterales; family Asteraceae; genus Chrysanthemum; species Chrysanthemum makinoi. The sequence continues at coordinate 296,124,639 of OU343221.1, forward strand.
CTTCACAGCTTTAGCACTGGCACCTTTCCTGCTTCGGACCCTCTCACCTATGCCGGAGGGTCCTACGATGGCCATTGTCCTTGAGACTGGTTCATCGAGTCGACAACGTTCTCCACCAGTTGATCTTCTACATCTATGAGTTCCTTTGACGAAGGAGCAGATGATACAGGCTCGATGGGCTAGGCGTCCACATCATTGTTGTTTATAGACACTGATGGGGAGCCCACGCCATAGCTTGTCTCTTGGGGATTCTTGGGAAGGAAGCTTACCTCCTTTGCACCACCAGCCACAACAAAGTTCATGAACGACATCTCTGCACAAAGAAGCAAATAAGATAAATATCAGCGAGATAAGTTTTAGTTTCTTATGTTAATTTAAAAAATACATACTTTCTCCATCACAAATTATCTCAGGTACCAACGGAGACCCCTCCCATCTTTCAGCAATGCCAGCCATGAACAAGATTGGCTCAGGGAAGGTCTGGCAGTCAGCTGGATGACGAGCCAAACGCTGATACAATGGGTTTCTTCTAACAGTATAAGGCAATGGATCGGTAAACCTTTTCTCATCATATTGAAAGTCTGGGTTCAACAATGCAGAGTATCCAGGAGGGATAATGGTAGTTTGGATATAAAAGAACTTGCCTTTCCAGTTCCTTATGTTCGTAAAAGGTCTATCTATCAAAATGGGCACATCCCTTTCACCCCTCTTAGCCAAGGTCAACCAATCTCCTCCCGGGTATAGATTCAAAAAACCCCTAAGCACAGTCAAGGATGGTTCAAACCCATAGGCTTTGCACATAACAATGTATGTTGTAAGCTTGGCTAGGCCAAAAGGGTTGAACCTAGAAATGTGTACTTCATAATACCGGAGGAATTCTAAGATCAAAGGATGCAAAGGTATCCTAAGGTTGGAAGTGGTGAAAGCATGGGTATACAGGCCTACATAATTTTCAGGGGCATTAAATATCCCTTGATTTTTACTCGGTAGCATTATTTTATGCTCCTTTGGAATGGGATAATCAATGAGGAACGCTTTAAGCTCCTCCCTGGTTAGTGTGCAGCCTTGTTGTTTCACAAATTTTTTATTGGTAGACATGATACCTTCTAAAGAACACAACAATGTATTTGAAATACAGAGAAGAAGAAGTGCTTTACCTTGTTTGGTCGAAGGCTTGATCGGAAGAAGTTTTAGTAGGTGAAAAACTTTGGGCGAGTGTTAAACTTTGTTAGGGTTTTACTGTTTTTTGCATTTTATATACCCTACAAATGTTGCATCTCAGCCCTACACGTGTCCGGACTTATCCCTTTCCTACCGGATTTCAAACCATTTTTAAATTTTGAAAGGATGTTTACTTTTACCGAGGAAACAGGGGTAGTTAGGATTAATCTTGCATTTATTGCGGTCAATAATTACAAGCCTTTTCATCTTCGTTCGTTTTTTGTGACGAAGAGGAGGTTTCGTTTTTATTTCTGAGTCGTAAGCAATATTTCTTGTTCGTACATATCACTTTCGGTGGGGGCTTGATGACGTATCCTCCGATCAGGTCGAAGGACCCCCCTTCGGCCTCAGTCGAAATTGCATTACGAAGACCCAAGTCTTTCTTCATAAGTCATTGGTGGCGTAAAACCATTCATCATTGACATGCTTACCAGTTGGGAATCCGCCAACCGAAGGCCTATGCCCTTCGGTGTCTTCCCTTGAAGATGCCAAGACAAATAAGAACCTTGACTTGGTCTTCCCCCACGTTCCCACTATGTCATTAGCTTCCCCGCCAAGTCCGAGATAGTGGGGATGAAGCCCTAGCGGTTACCATAAATCAGGGGACGCCCCCCATGATCTCCTAAACGTATGCTAACACTCTCCAAGCTATTATATCACCTATAAATAGGTTGGACGAGTCATTTCAATGGTATGTTCACTCAACACAGTATTTCACATACATCATATTATCCATAACTCATATCATATACTTATTCACACGCCGGAGGTGGTTCGCAGGGCCCAACCCCTGCGCAATCACTTAACGAAGTATCTACTATTTCTTATTGCAGATTGACTACAAGTTTGGCGCAAGCATATCACCCCTCATATCCTTCGATCACCATCGAAGGCCTGGTCGTATGAATTATTGTACAATCACCTTGTATCCACATTTGCGATTCACCACAGTTTCATTTTGGTTGGCTTGATTTGGGGCTTCGTTTGTTCGAACCGCCTCATCAGGTCTTGCAGCAAAAGTTGTACCAATCTCATCAGTAACCAGTCTCCGAATTGCATCAGGGGTCATCTCAGGAGTTGGAGCAGGTGTAGATCTTGTTTTTGCCATTTTTCTAAAGACATACACTCAGATTTTAGAATCATTCAACATAAGTGTGAATTATTACAAAAATGATTTCATAATAGTCAAGATCATCACATTATATTAATAGAGCATAAGCATCATAAGAAGAATCACGACATGTTAGAACCACACAAGAGAGTATATACAAATGATCACGTCAATTTATATAAGCCGATAAATAAGAAAGATCGCCATAAATAAGAACATAAGAAACAACCATAATGTCATAGATCCATCATCCATACATAGTGATACAATAACCATACAATGTCACATCAATAGCTTGTTCGATAGCTTACAAAACATGCGAATACAAAGCCTCTATCAGTGCCACAGGCGGTAGGCTAAAGTACTAAGAAAACTAAGTAGATGAGTCTCCGATCTAAGGACTGTCGGGTGTGCCACTCACTCAACGCTGCAGATCACGAACAAGCTCAGCCAAGTCATCCATCTCTCGATCCCTCGCCTCCAATCTCTGCTCAAGGGTCACAGTACGAGTCTCCATGATCACTATCCGCTCAGACTGTCGCCGTACAACTCCCTCTAACATCTCAACTCTGTCCAGCAGCTCCAATCTCTCCGACTCCATCCTCCTCTCCAGAACTGTCACTGTCTCACTAGCTCGCTCAGACTGAGCACCAATCCTATCAAACCTCTCCTCCATCGCGGTCCTTCCAGCAAGGAGGTCTCCAACCTCGTCCTCTATGTTCTCAATCCGGACCAGTGGAACCTCATCGACGAATGCCATAACCTCCTCAAGCTGATCCTCATATCGCAGGAGTCGTGCAGCTAACAATGGAACGGTATGGTGAAGAGGTTCTCCCGTAATAGGAAGAGTCTCAGCAGCAGCAAACAAATGATCCCCAAGCTCCATAGCACTCGGTGAACCCTCCTCTGACCTCCATCGACTAATGACTGGCATCAAGAAGGACCAACGTCTAGCGTCAACCCTCCTATGAGGTCCCGGCTCACAGGTACAAGTCACAGCATAATGATATGGGTCGGAATATGTAGGTGGGAAATGGACCCTCTCCCTAAGGGATATCACAGGCTCAGTATGCATCACCAAGGGCGATGATGCACGGGATGGAGACGAAACTGGTACGGTAGTGGTCTGGAAGATGAAGGTGGTAGGTGGTGGTAGTGGTGAAGTAGGTATGGGTGATGATGTAGGTGGAGCTAGTGGTGGGAAAGCAGAAGATGATGGTATGTCAGCAGGTGAAACAAAGGTGGTGGGTGCCTTCACTCGTTTCCGAGTGGTATGTATGAAAATCGCACCATCCTTGTGGTATCGGAATGGCTTGCCGAAGGGCGCAGGCTCGTAGGGTTTGAGAACCCTAGCTCGCTTCCACCTTCGACGGATAGGTAATGATGAAGGTCGAGAAGCAGTGGAGGATACAGAATCAGTGTGTGAAGGTATCTGAGATACAACGTCCGAAGGGGACAACCACTGCTGTGACTCAAGATACTGATCATAGGTAGGGGGCCAAAAACAGGCAAGCGCTCAGGTATGACCAGAGCAGGTGGAGTAGCAGCGACCTCACCCTCCTCAAAGGGTTCGGTCTCTCCAGATGTCGCAACCGGGGACCCAGGTGCTAGAACAGCCGGTGTCAGGGGCACGGTAGTAGAGGACATGGCGTCCTCGATCTCAGTGTCAGAGGTCAGATCAATAGGGTGTGAAGCAGAAGACATGGTACTATAATAACCTGAAAGAAAATATGCATTTGTAAGTATAAGAAATGCCATGCAGTAAATAGGATTTAGTTAGTCGCGCATAATCTGCCACGCAAATCTAAATGCCTAACTAAATGAAGGTTAACATTATAAGTTTTTATCATGCAAAGTTTTACTAGTCATGTATTATCCGTTAAGCGAATCTCATACATGTTATTGGTACGAAGTAGGCGCGGAGGACGTGAAGTGGTGGTGTAAAACGGTCCATTTGAAAACGTGGTTATAGTCCAATTTGTTTTGAAAATACAAGTTGGTTCTCTATAACCTAGGCTCTGATGCCAATCTGTAACACCCCCAAAATCACAATGTGACAGCGGAAGACTACTTGGGGTATTACTTAGAGGATCACAGTCATAAGTCATAGAAAACGACTCTAAAAGAGACGTTTTAATAAAAGATTGTTACCATTTCATAAAACTCAATGTTTTGGAACACAAGAGAAAATACCACAAGTTTTGAAATTACACAAAAGATAGTTCAAATGTTTACGAAATGATAACTTTATTTAAAAACAACACCACTTCCAGCGTCCCATGACGTCCACTCCGCGCCTTCATGATATCCTAATTAGTACCTGAGATAAACATGCTTAAAAAGATCAACAAAAATGTTGAGTGATATTCATAGGTTTAATAAATTGGTTGAACACAAGTAAGAGATGATAATTATTATTATGCACTAAACTCATGACACCAAACTAACTGCATACACCTAATTACTGGTGTAAGTAAATAAATTGCCCCCAGATGGAATTACCAATTCCATAGTTAACCAAATATAGTGCGCCCCGATTATTTCTGATAACCGAGTCGGGGTCGTTAATTCCCATAGTACTATCCACAATATTCGCGTTCACTCGCAAGTGATTAATGGTTCATGATAAAAGGGACTTATGGCAGGCAACTTAGGCTATAATAATAATGATCAGGCAAGCATACATTTTAAGAAAAGACTTGTGTTCTAGTTTATAGCATGCGTCTCCCTAGCGGGGGTTGAAAAACAAGTAAAAGCGAGGCTATGAACTCACCTTAGCAAAGTAGTATCCGAGTAGTGTAAAGATCAAGTAGTAGATGCACGAAGTACCGTCACGTGACCTATAATTAGTATGGCAAGTCTTAGTTTATTGTTTTTATCCATGATTTAATGTATTGAAAACGGTTTAAGTATTCTCGAGAGTTTGTGTTTATTATTGCTTGTGTGGCAATGGTTAAGTTTAAATAAGTTTTGAAACGCTTGTAAGTTTTTATTAGACCTATACTTTCTTTACTTGTTTTAAGTTCAAAAAGCTCCCAAGAATTTTTGAATTTATACATGTGTTGATTTATTGTGCAAATAACATTAGCTTATTATTTTTTTAGGTTCTTATTAGTGCTAACCATATTCAAATGACACCACACAAGCTCAAAACAGAAGTCTTAGTTCTAGGTGCATGCATGTCGAGTAATGTTACAAATCAAGAAACACATATTTTGTTTTCAAGACTTAAAGAATAGATCATATTATAAGGTACTACATATTTGTAACTTAAATGACCAAGGAAAGCACAAAATTAAAGGAGTTGAATTCCTTACGGTGGATGAGTTGTTTGTGTTGACCAAGGAAGAAACAAGATGCCAAGACTTCTAACCCAAAGTGCTTCCAAAGATTTACCCAAAGATTTCACCAAAACCTAACTAATTTCCCCAAGATCCTTTGCTAGTCAATGGAATGTGTGAAGAGTTTTTTTTAGTGAAGTTTTCATGTGTGGGTGAGTCTAATTAATGGCTCGACTGAGATTTAAAAACCTCAAGAAGGAATCTCAAGTGATGCTTGGGTTCATTGGATAATTGCATGCGTAGTACTTTCTTTCCTAGGAACCATGTAATACTAGGCAAAGTAATTTACCTTGATAAGTGTTGAAAGAGTGGGTGTGTTGCTTGATGGTATGCAGAAAAAAAAGAATCACTTTGGTCTATATTAACTAGTGGATTGAAATAAGCATAGTCCTTTTTTGTGTATTATTCATGTAATAGAATGTTAAAGAAATTTTGTCACATTTACTTAAGTGACCATGTGACTTTTTATCTTCATAAGGGGCGGCAAGGCTGCATCTTTGGAGGGGGGAATTATTTTGAATTTTACATTATGTATATCGTGTCCCGTTTGAGCTTAAGTATGTGTCGCGGTGTCCCGGTTTGACGTTTTTGACAAAACGTGAAGTATAAAATTTTGAGCGTGTTTTTATAAAGGTAAAAATAAAAATATTAATTCCAACACAGAAAAATATTTATTTGACTTTAGCCATAACTAATTGAGTGTCGGTACGCGTTCGGCTCGTAAGACAAGAAAATTTCCAGTGAGACTGATTTAACTATCAGTAAATATCGGGCATGATTAAATAAGACCACTCGGAGATGCATAAATTTTTATGCAATGAAATGAAACGTACATGCTAAAATGCTCAACTTAGCTCAAATAAGTTTTGATAAACAATCTAGTTTATTAGTATGAAAGTTGATGATAGTGAAATTTTTACAGGTGGCTACATATACTCATACTTATAACTAATAAGGGATAATATTGTAAAGTTTTAATACTTTACAAGTTTTGTGGTTGTTTTGTTATTTTCTATATTGCATGGTGCTAAGTGCAACATGGGATTATATTTTCACTTCATTCGCTAGATCTAGGGTTCACTCTCATTATTCTCATTTAGTCTCTCAGTTTTCACTATCAAATACAAGTCATTCTCTCAGTATTGTTTTGCAGTCTTGATTGATCTTCTTGATCATTCTTATAGTGTTAGGTCTGGTTTTGGTATTAGAGAGTTGTAGTGAGGTGTTTTGTATGTGTAATTTGGATCTTTACAATCACAGTTATTTGGGGACGATTGATCTTTCTGTTTTATGTAGTATAACATCCGTCTAGAGACTATACATATGATTTTATAAAGTAATAAAAAGAAGCACGTGGGGTGGTTGGTTAAGTGCAATAACGGTTATTGTAGTGTGCATCTGTTACTTCTTACATGGTATCAGAGCCATCAATCGCCTTGATTGTTGTTTCTTGATTATCCGGTGAAGATTAGGGTTTTTTCAGTTTTTCGGGGTTTTTGGTTCTGTTGTTTGATTAGTGTTTCTTGGTACTAGATCTGGTTGATTGTTGTGTAGAAAACTAGAATGGGGGTTTGAATATTTTTACCGATTTAAACTTTAGTTTCAAAAACTTATAGATTGATTATATGTGAAACCTTTGGATGAAGAGATATAGACAATGCAAGATAGTAAGTAATGAAATGAATACGATAAAGTTAAAAAAAGGAAGAGATAGAACCGTGACACAATGATTTATAGTGGTTCGGCTACAAGAACACCTTCCTTGCCCTACTTTACTCCCCGAATACCCAACTCGAGAGTTCTTAAGCACTATGTCAACAAGCTCCTTAATCGGCGGAGAAGCCTCACAACTTCGCTTACACTTTTTCCGGCACAAAGCTAAATACCGATTTCTTTAAAACGGAAGAACCAATCCAACACAACTACCATAAATAACACAACAACTTTATGACTACAATGTAATGTATCAAATACAAGAAACAACTCAGTGATTTTGTAGTGATAATGAAGCCTGGCAACACTTCTCTTTGAATTTTGGAAGACTTGTGTGCAAAGAACACGATCTCGTCTTTTAAAAAGAACCTTGAGAAACACAAGAAGATAACTACAAGAAGAGAGATATAAGAATGAGAGAAGATATACAATGGAATGGGTGAGAAATATAGAAGAAATGGCTCACTATAGTCTACATGATCACTGTACAGCCAGATCCGACGGATCCCTTGGAAAAGGGATCCGGCTAGTGTAATCCAAGGGATCCGGCCAACTGGGTTAGCCAGTCCGGATTTTGGGTTACAATTCCAGGTTTTGGGTTATGGGTCATGGACTATGGATCATGGGTACCCAACATAATGTCATGCATGATATAATAAATATTTTGGGTCATGGCTCATGGACTTTGGGTCATGGGTCATAAACTTTACCTAACTTGATGTCATGCATGATGTAATGCACATGAGCCATGAGTCATGATATTGGGTTAGGGATCATGGATTATCCAACACATTTACTTACATTTATTTTATTATAACAAATACAAAACTAACAAATGTATATAATTTGTAAAAATAAATATAATGACTATTATGTAAACATGTAATCCTAAATTTATACTTGAGATAATTTTATGATTGTTATCGAAAAAATAAATAGAGATCGAGAAATGTAAATTAACATTTTTATGGCTTATTTGTATTAACAATCTATCCCTTTTTGTTGATGACAAAACATGAAATTATTTTTGAGTACAACATAAGAAATAGATGTTTATAATAGTTGAGAAATGAAAGTTTTGAAAATGTTTAAGTTTTACTCTCTTCTCCCATTTTTTGTCAAAACAAAAAGAGTGTCGAAGAGACATTATGGCGGAATAAGAATTTCAAAATGCAAAAATCCCCCTTGACATGAACTCCCCTAGAAGAGGACATCAAGTAAATGGAATTGAAAACCTACACCAAATGAGGTTAGTGAAAAACAATAATAGAGCCTAATAGAGAAAAGAAGTAAGTAGATAGCAAGAAAAGAGGCTAGTCAGATGTGTACGAGAGTCAAGGTACATAATGATAATCCTTGTAATAAAAATGACCAAAGTGTACTGGTATATTTACCACATAAACATGTAAAACTAAGAACAAGAATTTGTTCTTTTAAAATACGAAAAATAGAAAAATGAAAATATATTATAACCTTTGGATGCTTGCATATCATTTTAACAAAGTGTGCGATGGGTGATGATGTTGATGTGGTCTATGATAGGGTTGAGAATGAAACACATATCGTCTCTTATTTCAATGGCAACTTGCCTTGAACTTTCACAATGGACACAAAAGAGATAGTGTGGAAGTGGAGGTATAGGTTCATTGATCCAAGAGTATTCATTGGGTTGCGGAAGTGATGGTGAAATAGTTGGTAAAGGAGTGTCAACATCCATTATATTAGGGACTGGAAATGGTGGATTGACAGTTTCAGGTGGATGATCTTCAAGATCATCAATGAAAGGGTTTGGTGAAGTTGAAGGTGTGGAGAATACAAACTCAATGGGCTTGATGTTGGATGATTTTGGTGGTGATCACTTAGATGTTTGAGTTGGTGCTGGTGGTGGAGTGGAATGTGGTGGTGGACTTTTGGTGTTGCTAGTAGATCTTCTAGAGTTGTGATTATAGGAGCAATGGGATAGGTGATTTGAGTATGTAGAGGAAAGTGTGGTGATGAGTCCAATGGAGTTGGTGGAGGTGCCATGTTGTGGCTATTTGGTGGTGAAAAGGTGCTAGGTGGTTAAGAGTTGGTTGAGGAAGATAATGAATTAGTAAAGCAACAAGGTCGGACACTAATTCTTGCGGTTTTCCTAGGTTGTTGTGGTGAAGGAACAATGGAAGGTGGTAAAGTGAAGTTTGAGCTTTGAACAATAATGGCTTGTTGGATGTGAGATTCAATAAGATTTTTAAGGTTTTGAAGTTGGTTGATTTCTTGAATAATTTCTTCACGGGTTTGCGATTGTTCTTGAGAAGCTTGAGCTCTTTTGGGTGTCATGTTTACTAGGAGGCTGAGATTGAGGGAGTGTTTGTGATGAAGATGCAAGAACTTTAGGGTATTTTTTATAGAAGAAAGCCATGCATTACATTGAATGCTAAAACTACAATATAAGCCATAATCTAATGACTAGATATGTAATCAATGCATGTAATGATAAGAGGTCAAGCACTAAGTCTTAAACTCAGTAAATATTAAGTATAAAAAAGTAAAATTAAGAAATTTCAAGTTTAGAACATCAAAAGAGAGACACATTTTTCTTCTGATCTGTCGGTTCCCACGGATCCATCCCATAAGGGATCCGGCCTGCCTTAACGCAGGGATCTGGGTATATGACAGAGTCATACAAAAGAATAACATAAGGAATAACAAGACCTAGTGTGTGTCTATATGAAAACTATGTGGAGGTGCGGTTATCTCGACTCAAAGATGAAGAAAAAAAAGATAGAAGTGTAAGATAATATGAGATAACCCAAACACTCCTTAATTCAATGTAGCTACATTTGAATGTACCTGAAAATACATATTAGCTATGTATTTCCTTTAGCATTCAAGATACATATGAGATGATGCATGAGAAAAGTTTTTACTTTGTATTTACAATGTTTTAACCTGCCCTTGATGTCAATTGTAGAAAACTAGAAGGACGCCTTCCTTGCCCTACTCCGCTCCCCGAGTACCCAACTCGAGAGTTCTTAAGCGATATGTCAACAAGCTCCTTAACCGGCGAAGAAGCTTCACACGTCGCTTACACTTTTTCCGGTACAAAGATTGTTGGGTTTTAGGTTCCTTGAATCAAGAATTACTCTAAGTGCTGAAACCACGGACAGCTTTGATATAACCACGGACAGAAGAATGTAACCGCTGATGAAGACAAACTGCGGCTAGTAGTATTGTGTAACCACTGATATTGATATGTAACTACTGCTAGTATTGTATAGTCGGTTTAGTTTATTGTATTAGATAAATATGGAAAAGATATTTATCTTGTAGGTTACGTATTGTATAATGTAAAGGACTCCTTAGTCTATAAAAGGAGGTCCTAGGTTAGATTAGATATACATATGTTTTATATCTAAGGTCGATACACTTCAAGGTTGTAAAACCCTAATACTGTTAAGAGTATTCGTATTAATAATAATATTGAGGTGTTGAATGTTTATTTGTTCTTCTTCTTAAGATTAAGTATTAAATTCCGCGTGATACTTAATAAGCATTTGTTCTAAGTCAGTTTCTATATTAGATCGTTTGCTCAACTGGGATCAACAAGTGGTATCAGAGCCTGGGGCTCGTGATATCTAGGGATCTACAAGGTTTTCTTGAAGAAAAAGGAAGAAAAATTCGAAGCTGTCAAAAATTCGTAATACTTCTGCAGAACTGTTTTAAAAACGTTATAACTTTTTAATGAACCGTTAGATTGGGCTAAAATTTGAACTGGAGCTTCTTGATATATCTATATTTAATCTCACCGAAGGGATTGTCAATCGGAGCCCTCAATCTAAATATATAAGCAGTCAAAATCTGCTGCTGATTTTTGTAAGGTTACAACAGCACTGTTTTGAAACGATCATAACTTTTTTGTTAACCGTCGGATCGTAACGAAATTTTAGGTGGATGTTCTCTATATACTCATCTAACTTTCCACTGAAGGGATCTTCGATATGAGCTATTATGTGAAAGTAATGCTTAAAGTACTGTTGTTATTGTCGAAAGTACTGCTTGATTTTTAAAGTACTGTTGTTCAGTATATGAAAGTACTGCTTGGAATTCAAAGTATTGCTGATTATTGACGAAAGTACTGCTGATTTTTTAAAGTACTGCTTATGCTTCAAAGTACTGCTGGTCTCCTTATGAAAGTGTTGCACGTTTAGATGAAAGTACTGTTGCAAAGTACTGCTTCAAGGTACTGCAGATTTTATTGAAAGTACTGTTTGCCTATGTTTGAAAGTAATGCTGATTGGATGAAAATACTGCTCCTTCTCAAAGTACTGTTATTATTGAAAGTAATGCTGCTCTAAATTTAAAAGTATTGTTTTTCATATGGATTTCAATTAAAGGGGAAGTTGAGCATATTAATTGTTATGGTTTTTGGACGACACACACGCAGGTTATTTTTCACACACACAAGGAGTTTGGTGATTTGTTCTTAAAAGGATTTAAAAGCTCGTTTTGGAAATTTATTGAAGAATTGATTACGAAGAGGATTATTTATCACTTATTTGAAGGTGAAGTGGAATTACTTGGTTTGTGTTCTTATCATATAGCTTGATGAATCTAGCAATGTGTGATTTTTCTTATAATGCTCTATGCACACATTGGCTATCACTTAAAGGAGTTACATTGTAGTGCTCAGTGTCTCATACTAGTTGAGGATTCTTGTCAAGGGATTGCGGTCTACTTATATTTGTTGATTTGTATAAGTATGGAGTTCCGTGGATAGTAAAAGATTTAAGACACAAGTTTGGGAAATTCTACTTCTTCATCAAGTTCGTTATATTTGGTTTTCTTCACAAGTAATCATTACATAAAGCCTATAGATTTTGAAGAATCATTGATATACATGCATCACTCAAGGGGAAGTGTTTGATTTTTACTATTGTTGATCATTATTACTACTCCTAGTTGAAGTTTTCTACTGTTTTGGATCCATTTTTCCTATGGTGCGTGATGGTGGGCGATTTAAAGCATTGGAAGTCTTAGATTGGAAGTATGATATTGGTTCGTGGTGGTCAAGATCATTATTTGCATACGTTTCCTATTTGGATAATAACAAAAAGGGTAAGAGATGTTTGAGTGACATGTTCAAGTCTAGGGGAAGATTGTTTCATTCATGGTGAGATTTAATTATCTCAATTTCTCTACTTTGTCTAGAGAAGTTCGTACAAGATTCGTATTTGTTTTGTCATCATCAAATAGGGGAATATTGTTGGGTCTATTATAGATTTGATGATACAAAACAAGAAGAATGAAACATGAAGGACTAAAAGTGACAAGAAGGGAAACTACGAAAAGATGGAGGATTTGGAAGATTCTAGAAGATATGCTTAAAAGAATATTTAGTTTCCTAATTGTATTATGATTCCTCTTGTAAACCCTAGATGTCTCTAGTATATAAAGAGACATAGGGTCATTAGTTTTAGTAGTACGTACAAGATGTAGACGTCTAAAGGTGTGTGTGTGTGGGAACCTAGGCGAAGGGAAAACACCTGGGGTTTAGTTAGTTAGTGTTAGATCAAGTCTTTGATCTTTATTATTGTTTAGTTAGAGATGGTGAATGAAAAACCTTGTTCATAATAATATTGATTCTATGTTTGAATATTCCGCCTTTATTATTATGTGTTCCTAGATATAATATTAGACCTCGTCTAAGAGCTTACAACGATCTTCACATGAGGGTTTGTTTTCTTTGAAAAGTTTTGGTGATTTACCCTCCTCCAATGATTCCAAACTTGTGGTCTGTTTTTATAACAATTTCTCTGTAAATGCTCAAAACTACCACATGAAAAACAAGCCTTTTTAACACATTGAAACTCATTGCCTAACCTATTTGAAATTAGTCCATTGAAGTTTCTCTGGTTTCCCCTAGGTATATATATTTTTAATTATTCCCTAGGTACTTCCTTGTACTCTACAACTTTCTTAGCAATTTGAGCTCCAAATCTAGGCACAAGGTTGGCTTGCTTAGTATCAACTTTCTTAAGAGGTTCTATCTTCTCAGGCTGTGTTGATACATCTCTATCTTCCTCAGAATATGATTCCCAATCTTCAATGATGGGTGCATCAGATGACTTATCAGAACCTATCTTAGGTGATTCATTCTTTTTAGTCTCACCTACAGGTTTGTTGAAACTAAATTCACTGCTAAATGAGAGCTCTTTTGGAGGTGGTGCATGTTGCATAAGGGTAGGTGGTGGCACATCATTGTAGCCTAGGCCAGTTCCATCCTTGAACAATTTTTGATCTATTGGTTTATTTACTAGATCAGAAGCATATTGTGTTTTAGCAACCCTAACAACATGTTTTTCTTTTTCTTTTAGGGCTTTTACTTTTACACTCTCAGCTTGTTCTAGTTTCTCTTTAAGCATCTTAATCTCCCTATCCTTAAGATCAATTTCTCCACCTAGTATATTAATTTTATCAACATACTCAAACTCACATTTGATACAGTAATTAAGCCTCTCTTCCACACTTTCTAGACCAACTCTATAACCTAGGTTGTCCATAGACAGTCTTTCTACTTCTTTTCTTAAACTCTCAGTGATAGCTTTTTGAGATTCTAAGTTATCTTGACATGACTTAAAAGAACAGGTAGACTCATTAGATACCTCAGAATCTGAACCAGAAGATGAAGCATAGGCCATTAGAGCAAAGTTATGCTCTTTTGAAGCGTCACTAGCAAGAAAAGCAGCATTTGGTCCTTCTTCAATTTCATCACTCCAGTCATAATCACCAAGACCATCCTGAGCCACCAATGCTGACGAAGGAGCAGATTCTTCAGTGGTATTTTTGATGCCTTCAAGCCTCTTAGGTGCTCTACATTCCCTTGCAAAGTGACCCTTTTTCTTGCAGTTAAAGCACTCCATCTTGCTTTTGTCAAATCCAGCTCTTCTTTTGCCATCATACTTGACCTATCTTCCAGTCCTTCTCAAAAACTTCCTTGCTTGTAGAGTCAACATTGCCATTTGCCATTGAAGATTAATCTCCTCAAGATCATCAGGATCAATTTGATCTAGATCTTGATTCAAAACAGTAACACTGGTAGTTAAATCAGCCAGAAAAGCACAAATTGCACCATCACTGACATTATCACTAACAGTGGTATTGTTTGCAATAGTCGTGGTTATACCATAAGCAGCAGTGGATACATCTTGTGTACTTTTGTGATTAGTTGAAACAAAAGCAAGGTTTTGATTAGCAGAAGATGCACCAGCAATGTTATTCTCAGACTCATATACCTTCAAGTTGTTGAAGAGATTGTCCAGAGTCATCTTTTCAAAGTCATCCTTGTTCCTCCACACAACAGTATGCATAGCCCAGTCAGGTGATAAACTTCTGATGAACTTTAGATTAATATCTTCTTGAGCAACTCTGTAGTCCACTGACTTCAATTGGCTGATAAGCTTTTGAAGTCTGTTATAGGTGCCATCAAGTTTTTCTCCACTCAAAGCAGTGAAGTTTTCAAACTGATGCTTGAGCATATTCTTCCTTGATTTCTTTGTAGCTTCATTACCAGCAAACCTTGTCTCAAGAGCATCCAGTAACTCTTTAGCAGACTCATATTGTTCAAAATCCAAAGCATATTCATTAGGTATTCCCATTGAGAGAATACTATGAGCTTTAATCTCCATCTTTCTCTTAGCCTTGTCAATCTCACTAACAATGGCTATTTCTTTGCCATCATCACCCTTCTTAGGAAGAGTATCACCTTTTTCCACAACATCCCAGAGAGCATAATCAATCATGCGAATATATTGCCTTATTCGCATCCTCCAGATTTGGTACTCACCATGCTTGAGCATGGGCACCTTTGAAGCAGTAACCATGTGTGTTTCGTCAGACATCTTATCTTACTTGTTCAAAACTTAACTTGACTTCTTCTTGATTACAGTTTCTAGATCACAAGCTCTGATTTATTCCAACTGGGGTTCCACATGGTGATTGAAGTTGATTGTGGATTTTGGAGAAATTAGGGTTTTGATTTTAATTGGTGTGTGCGTTATATGAGATTTGGGTTCTTTATATAAGCAGAGTTATGGGTTATGGAAGTAAATGAGGGGCAGGTTAAATGAGGTTGAGGAGTTAATGAGATTCTTGGGTGTTGGACTCATATTAATCTTAGAAGTTGACCATATTGACTTACCTGTTTTAAACCACAGATAGGTTATTTGGAACCACTTCTAGCTCTTTCTAACCACTGACAACCATGACCTTCTTCTCTGTGTTTGTTTTGTGTTTTTGTCTTGCAGGTATGAAGGATTTGTGTACATAGGAGCTGGTGTGTTAGCTGCTTGTGTTTCATTTTATAAAAAAAAAAAAGATTGTGTAATCCTTCATATTTTTGTGAGATCTCTCTTGTTATGACACAGATTTACTTGCTATAACTCTTGGACGTTTGGTTGGAGTGCTACTATGTACCCACGGATGGTGTGTGTCTAAACGCGGATACCTGTTCTGAAACCGCGGATAGAATGTTGATTAGTGTTGGATACTACAGGGGCTGATTGGTAACTTTTGTAAAAGTATATTTATTTCCCCCAAATCACGGATGGATCATTAATTTGGTCTTCAAATCACTTCAATTGGCGCTCAACATAAACCCTAATCACTTATCTTTGCATAATTCACAAAACCCATATCATCCCATCATTAATCACAATGGCTGAAAAGTATTCCACTACACATAACCTTGTTGCTATTCTCACCAAGAATAATCGATCTGAAGGGTTTCATCAAATGATTGATTTCCTTGTTTACAGTCCTATTCACTATGCCTTAACTGTCACACCAACCATTTTTAAAGCCTACATACATCAGTTCTGGAGGAATGCTAAGCTTGAAAAGGTTGCTGGAGTCGAAGTGTTTAGCACTATTGTGGATGAGCATGCTATTTCTGTTACTGAGGAGATTATTAGGGATGTTTTAAAGTTTGATGATGCTGATGGTATTGATAATCTTTCAGATGTTGAGATTGTTCTTTGGTTTGGAAAGGTTAGGTTATACCCACAGAGGTGATAAGGTACAATATTTTAAGAGTTTGTTTTAAAAACAATGGAAGTTTCTTATTCATACCTTATTGATGTGTATGAGTAATAAGACCACAGGGTTTAATGACTTTCCTTCCAAAATTGCTACTGCTATTATTTGTTTATCTGATGGAAGAAAGTTCAATTGGTCTAGGATGATCTATGAGGGGCTAGTACAAAACATTAGGAAGAAGGGTAAATACTATTTATATCCTAGGTTTGTTCAACTGATTGTGGAAAGTCAAATAGAGGAGCCTGTTGAGCATACTCAGGAGTATGAAGTACATCATATGCTTCCTAAGGTTTTTGCACATATGAGGAATCAGCCACAAAATGTACAAATTATAGATGTTCCTTTATTTCCTCATATGCTTACTTTGCCTACTGATCATGAGTTTGATGAAGGTCTTGAACCCACTGCTAGTACATCTGAACCCACTGATAGTACACTTGTAAACACTGATCGTGTATCTCAACCCACTTCTAGTCAAATCCAAACCACTGTTACACCAATTGTATGGACTAGAAGAACGAAGGGCACTCAGCTACCTCAGGCTAGTGCTAGTGGTGTTGCTAATAAGGCTGTCACAGGTGGTGGAGGTGACATGATTGGAAGGGCTTCCACTACTGATTCATGCTTAGATGCTGATCAGGATAGTGCAAACATCCATAAGACCCAACCTTTGGCAACTCCTAATGTGGAGAGTTCCTTGGAACTTGCCACAGGTGGAGGTATCCCTAGCCGACTGGCTGCTACAGGGTGCATAGATGATCAGGCTAGGTCTGGTGCTATGTTTACTATATTCAAGGATTCACCTCTCGGAGCAGTTGATACAGCTCGAAGTGATGAGGATAGATTGGAACATGAACCTGAATTGACGGATCCCAATATGGTACTTGATGATTTTTCCAATGAACCACCTCTCGGACCAGTTCACACAGGTCGAAGTGGGGAGGATATTCTTGAACAGTTAAATGAATTGACGGCTAAATGTACCAAGATGGAGGAGACAATCTCAAATCTTCAAGAGCTGGCTGTGTTTCAGGGTAAGGATATTAGGAGATTGAAGCACAGAGTATTGGTTTTGGAAAAGCTACGAAGACCTGGGATTGCTGTTTTGAAAGCTATGAGAAGAAAGAAAAAGAAGGTGGACTTCTCTCCAGCTCTGAATGTGGAGAATGTATCCAAACAGGGGAGGAGTGTTGGCATGAATTCAGGGGAGGCTGTTGATGTAGCTGTTGATGTATCTATGGAAGAAGATGTTGATAGTGGAGATCAAGCAGATCAAGCATTTTTAGTATCTGATAAAGATGGGAATGAGGCAGTTCTCTAAAATGTGAAGAATGTTGTAGAAGATGTAGTGCAGGACACAAACACTGATGGTATGTCTGAAACCATGGTTAGTACTCTTGTAACCACTGCTGCAGTTTCAAACATGGCAATTATACCCACTACTATCATACCTACTACTATCATACCCACTGCTATCATAACCACTTCCACTGTTGTCACAACTCTCTCTGTATCATCACCTAAATCTAAAGAAGTTGAAAAAGAAGCTGCAAGTACATTGATAAATCTAAGCAAAACCTCATCTATTTCTACATCTATGATTGCACCTGTTTTATTTGTTGAATCTGTTGCACCTAAACCAAGAAGTAAAAGCTTGATTATTGGTGATCCATTAAAGAAGAAAGTGGTTCAATAAGATGTTGGTAAAGGTAAAGGGGTTGCAGTACCAGAACTGAAGTTTAAATCTAAAGCAGAACAAGAAGCTTATGATGCAGAGTATGCAAAGAACATGGTAGCTGAAGAACAAGCAGCTTTAGAGAAAAGAAAGCAAGATGAAGAGGAAGCTAGTCAGAGATGGTTAGCTACATGGTATGAATCACAAAATTATCTTCAAGCTTCTGAATTAATAAGTGATGAGTATACTGCACAAGAATGGGCTTTGTTGGATGATGAGGAAAAAGCTAGACTTTTGGGTGAATGGGCAAGGAAGGTTGGTAAAGAAAGGAAGCAAGTTATAAGAAAGAAACCTCCTTCAATTGCACAGATGAGGAATGTATTGATGAAGATTATTAAGAATTCAGGCATACATGTTCCTGATAATCTTAATAGGTGTTCATTTGAAAGAATTTATGAGCTTTATGAGAGATGTATGAGGATTAATAATGATGATTTCTGTCCAATGAATTCTAAAAAGGAAGAAGAGTGGATTAAAAAGGATGATGAGTGGATTCAAAGTAAAAGAAAGAGAAAATCTGAGATTCAAGAGACATCTGATTCTAAAAGATTGAAAGTAGTTGAAGATGTTAATCAAATTGTTTCTTATGAGTTTAAGCTTAAAGATGGAAGTGAAGGAGTTTGGAAAATTCAAAGACTCAACAATGAAGTTTATGAGTATAATAAATTTTCACAAATGCTTCAGTACTTTGAAAGAGATGATTTGATGAATCTTTGGAGACTTTACAAGAATAAGTTTGGTGAAGTACATCCAAACGATTATCATGAGAGACTGGTCTATTATAATTTGAAGATTTTATTTGAACCAACTCATGATGAATCTGAGTGGAAAGGGGCTCTACAATGGTACTTTAACAAGATGGTTTTTACATCAAACTTGTAGAGTTCATGTTTTAACTGTTTCTGGAAAAGTTATTCACATGCTTGTAGAAGGTGATTATCCTCAGTTGAATAAGTATCCAGGAATTATTGCTCAGATGTTGAAGCCTGGTATTATCAAGATGCTGTTACACTATGATGGTCAAGCTTACGATTTGTTGCTGAAATATGAGAAAATTCTTAAATCTAGTAAGTGTTTGGCTACATCCTCAAATTCAGATGTTTTGAGCTTAAAGGAAAATTGAGAATTCTGTTAGAATGTATCAAGTTTAGGGGAGGATTGTTGGGTTTTAGGTTCCTTGAATCAAGAATTACTCTAAGTGCTGGAACCACGGACAGCTTTGATATAACCACAGACAGAAGAATGTAACCACTGATGAAGACAAACCGCGGCTAGTAGTATTGTGTAACCACTGATATTGATATGTAACCACTGCTAGTCTTGTATAGTCGGTTTAGTTTATTGTATTAGATAAATATGGAAAAGATATTTATCTTGTAGGTTACGTATTGTATAATGTAAAGGACTCCTTAGTCTATAAAAGGAGGTCCTAGGTTAGATTAGATATACGTATGTTTTATATCTAAGGTTGATACACTTCAAGGTTGTAAAACCCTAATACTGTTAAGAGTATTCGTATTAATAATAATATTGAGGTGTTGAATGTTTATTTGTTCTTCTTCTTAAGATTAAGTACTAAATTCCGCGTGATACTTAATAAGCATTTGTTCTAAGTCAGTTTCTATATTAGATCGTTTGCTCAACTGGGATCAACAAAGCTAAATACCGAGTTCTTTACAATGGAAGAATCAATCCAACACAACTACCACAACTAACACAACAACCTTATGATTACAATGTAAATTATCAAATACAAGAAACAACTCTGTGATCTTGTAGTGATGATGAAGCCTAGCAACACCTGTCTTTGAAGTTTGGAAGACTTGTATGCAAAGAACATGATCTCGTCTTTTAAGAAGAACCTTGAGAAACATAAGAAGATAACTACAAGAATGATCCTTAGATATGAGGTTAGTGACATATAATAATGAGAGAAGATATACAAAGGAATGGGTGAGAAATAAAGAAGAAATGACTCAGTATTTATAGTCTACCTGATCACCGTACAGCCGGATCCGGCAGATCCCTTGGAAATGGGATTCGGTCAGTGTAATCCTAGGGATTCGGAAACTGGGTCAGCCAGTCCGGATTTTGGGTTACAATTCCGGGTTTTGGGTTATGGCTCATGGACTATGGATCATGGGTACCCAACATGATGTCATGCATGATGTAATACGCATGGGTTATGGGTTTTTATACATCATAATGAAAACATATAAAAACGGACGAAAACGCATGAAAACGGGTGAAAACGTAAGAAAATGGGGGAAAACGATAAAAACCGCTTAGAAAAGAATTTTTTTTAAGAAAACCAAAATTTGAGTTAATTAATGGTCGTTATTATAAAGGACTAATGTTGCAAACGATCGTTTGGTTAATGGACTAACGTTGCCACTGAACTAACGAAGAAGATAACGACGGTTAGTGATAAGGACTGACAGCTTGCAATATGTAAACCATAAGGAGCAAAAAAGCAAAAAAAAAAAAAAAAGAAGGGACAATGGTAGTGATTTGGAGCAAACCACAGGGATGAACGGTGTAATTTACTCTTTATTTTATTACAACAAATACAAAACTAACAATGTATATAATTAGTAAAAATAAATATGATGCCTATTATGTAAACATGTAGTCTTAAATTTATACTTGAGATAATTTTGTTATTGTTATCGACAAAACATATAGAGATCGAGAAATACAAATAAATCTTTTTACAGCTTATTTGTATTCATGTGTTGGTTGAATCGTGTTCTTGGGGTGTTAATTGCTCAGATCTACAACCTCTGGGTTTTATCTTGAAACCTTAATTATTTTTTCGGATTTGGGTGGTTTTTGTTGTAGCTGTTTTTTGGATCGATTGGAGTTGATTTTAGGTTATTACCTTTCATATTGTCTAAGTGAATCAAGAATCACTACTACAAAAACGGGCTTTTAAACCTCCTTATTTAGACCCTTTAAAAAAACGCATGTCTAAATGTGGATTTTTCCCCACCAAAAGGTATTTAGACCTCCTTAATTTTTACATTTAGACCGGTTACTATGTAGAAAACCGGTCTAAAAAAAGTTATTTAGACCGGTTTGTTCAATATACACCGATCTATATAATCAGAACAATTTAGACCGGTTCCCTTCATATGCACCGGTCTAAATGGGTTTTTTTTTTAAAATATGCCCAACGGCTAGAAACCAGATCGGCTACTTATATCACACAAAAACTTCAACTTGCATTCAATACTAACTCGAAAATTGTCATTAATTCTCTTATAACTACCATACTTTTCCGCATTAATTACAATTAAAATGTATGTTTTACTTCTTATACATTCATATTAATACTAACTAGATTTTTTATGATTATTTATGTAAACTTTTCCATAAAAAATATTATACTTATAAAATTCACTAATTGCGTGTTTATGGATATAAATTTGTTATTGTGTATAAATGAAAGCTAACATGAATATTTTTTCTATATTTATAGAAATGTTTGAGTAAATCGCCTTTATATGGTATCTGAAATGTAGGTTCATTGACCCGTGGAAGTAAGGTATGTTCTAAAAGAATTTCGAAAATAATTATATTATGCAACATTCCCGTCATTAGTTTAATTCCCGTCCAAAAACAATCATTCTTTCTTAATGCAACTCATGAGCCGTTAGTTTAATTCCCGCCCGAAAATAACTTAATAGAGGTTAATTTCGGATTGTCCCCATTGGAAACTGCTTTTTGAATACTTTGTCTCATTTAGGATGTGACTATGTATTATCATATTGAGTGTAATTTAAGATGGATCGTCGTATATGGATGTACGAGATAGAACGTGTTAGCATCGAATACTTGGAGCATTTGTGTGAAGTCTCAAACCTTGGATCTAGAACACTTAGCTTGTAAACGTGTAGTTGCCTTGGATGGTTCCAAAACAACAATGAGAAACTTTGTTGTAGATGCACACAAGTATGCGGAATCTACTTGAATGCACTTATAAGATTAATGTAAGAACAAATGTAACACCAACAGCTTCAATATTATTGATTAATAATACGAGTACTCTCCTAGTACTAGGGTTTACAACCTTGAAGCTTTTCTTAAGATGGCTAGAGTATTGGTATATACTTGACCTAGCTAGGATCTCCTTTTATACACTAAGGTGATCCCTTACAGAGATAACTATGCATTAAGTATATCATATCTTCTATTAGAATAGAAGATATGATGTTACATACCATACACGAAATTCTTAATACAGAACAGTACAAACTCAACACTATCAGTACTAACTTCTGCACTATCAGTACTAACTAGTTAATACTTTTCTAACATCACTATCAGTACTAACTTTAACACTATAAGTATTAACTCCCAAAAGTGAATTTCCCAACAATCCTCCCCTAAAGTTGTGATTGGGTTTCTGAATCACAAGTTTCTTCAGTCTTAGAGGATTCTTCCAAACTTCACTTTCTTCTGCTAGGTCTTCCAGCTTGGTCAAAAATCTTTATCAGCAACTCCTTGGCCATTTCAACTGCATTCCCCATCCTTAGCCCTGCATCCAGCATTTGTAGAAGGGTTCCAAGTGCAAGTGGATATGTTCTTTCAAGCAACATATATATATTTGTTCCATTGCATGTAGTGACTAGGTGCAGTCCACAGGAATCTATCAAAGTCCAAGTGAGGGTTTCTTCTCCAGGTTGAAACTTCCATTGTTCTCCTGTTGGGTCAGGCTTAAAGATATTCTGGAGTTCATAAAGTAGCTCCAGATCTTTATCATTGTCTGGATCTCTGTTCTTGAACCTTTCTTTGACTAACTCCCATAGCTTAAGCAGATCTTCCCTGTCAATGAATGCAAATAGATCTACTAAGTACAAATAAGCACTTGTTCTTCCACCAGCTCTATGAATCATCCAATGCCTTTTTCCATCTTCAGTGTAAATATCCCAGTTGAGGATTGGATATCTGGTGTTGATGGGCTCTGAGTACAATGCTTCTTCTGGAGCTTCAATTAACATCATCCTGTTAAGCTCCTCTTCAGTGAGTCCACCTTCATCTTCATTAGAAGCTTTTAGTATTTTTGGAGCAGTTGAGGAAGCACCTTCTTCAGATGGTCTTTTGTAGCTTCCTATAGGTTGTGACCTTTCAACAATATCATCATCTTGCATAGGTCTGAAGTTGAGAAATCTTC
This sequence comes from Chrysanthemum makinoi, assembly GCA_910596185.1. Taxonomy (NCBI): domain Eukaryota; kingdom Viridiplantae; phylum Streptophyta; class Magnoliopsida; order Asterales; family Asteraceae; genus Chrysanthemum; species Chrysanthemum makinoi. The sequence goes on from OU343221.1 coordinate 296,148,008, forward strand.
TTTGAATTATGTCAGCAAGTCTTTGGAGAGTCTCCTAGGACAGTTGATTTAGCTGCTTCAGTGTTCTCCTATCTTCACCTGAATACCTGATGTACTTACAGAGATACATCTTCTGCTGACTCTTGTTAGGAGGCTTTGAAGCCTTTTCAATCTCTCTTTGCTGTCTAAACTGACTTTGTCTTCTAGCCAAGATTTCACTGAATAATTGATCTGCATCATTGATACTTTTACCTTGATCTTGTTGCAGCTTCTGTTGTACCTCCTTGGTAGCTTCTACTTTGGCTCTCATGTCATCCCATGTTTGCCAGTCTTCAGCAATCTTAGCCATCTTCTGTTTTTCTTTCGTTGCAGCTTCTTCCTGCAAATCTTCCTCATCCCATTGTGCTTCAAGCTTTCTTGCAGCTTCTTCATTTAGCCTTTCAATCTCAGCCCTAGAAAGCTTCTTCTTCTTTGGTTCTTCTTCCAAAATGCCCTTGCCTTTGTCTTTGGGATCTATCTTTGGAGCTGAGGAGGTTGGTGATGCTGGAATATCTCCTTCCTGGATAACAACTCCCTTTTCTTTAGGCTTGGGTGCTGCTGACTTAGATTTCTCTCTTAGGTACAAAACTGGAGGCATCTTGTAAGTGGGATAGATGAGGACTATTTTTTTCAAGCTTTGAAGTCCCAATACTGCATGTTTCTCTCTTTCCTCTTCATCACTTTCTTCATGTGGAGTGGTAGTGATGATAGTGGCCTCTGTAGTTGTGACTTGTAGTAGATCATCAGCTACTTGAATGATACTAATTGTGGAATTCCAGGAGTACTAACCATAGTACTCACAGTACTAACTACAACACTATCAGTACTAACTAGGATAGTACTGATGGTGCATGTAGGAGTGTTGAGTACTTTTTCTGCATCAATAGTGACCTGAACTTCTTCTTCATCAGAAAAAGGACTCTGAAACGCTGCACCACCATGCCATTGACCAAATTCTTTTCTACCTAGAATACCAGAACTCCTCCCCTGTTTTCTAGAATCCTCTGCGGAGGTACTTGATACCCTGAACTTGGCCTTTCTTGTCTGAGATGTAGTGACTGGAGATGTGGCTGCAGTAGGCTTGGAGAGAAGCTTGACCTTACGCTCTAACTTTTTCATCTTTAGGAGCATCTTGGTATGAACTTTTGCAGCAGCTTTCTTGTGTTCTTCCAAAGCAATCTCCAGCTTTTTCACCTTTTGACATAGAAACCTGTACAATTCCGTCATATCCTTTAGTGATAAGCTGCCCTCACCACTTCCAGTTGTGTTACCTGCTGAGAGAGGTGGGTCATTGGGCAATTGAGATGCACTCCCAGGCCTAGCCTGAGCAGATACACCCCCCCCCTTTTAAGCCTTTTCCTGGGTCCACCCTGTGAGGAGTGCTCACTAGGTGTTGGCATGGGTTGGGTCTTATTTATGTTACCACTGTCCTCACCAGCTTCTAAGCTTGGTGTAGTAGTGGCAGCCCTTACCATTCTATCTCCTGCATCATCTGAGATAGGCTCATTTGGTTCAATGTTAGGAGGAGAATGAGGCTGAGCTGTCACACTCTCCTGTCTGGAATGTCTACTTGTTGATGAATGTTGTTGAGTATGAGAATTTTCAGCATCTGTGGGTGTGTGTTGGGAGCCACCTGTGCTTGATGGTCCTTCACCCTCTGCAATCAGCATGTTAGGAAACAATGGCACTACAACCCCACTATATCCTACCACAGCCCTTAACATATTTGAGAACACTTTAGTTGTGAGTAGGTTTGATGGATAAACATTTTTGTGAGGCTGTAAGTTTTGCTTCTGAAGATCCAAAAATATTTGAATAAACCTGGGATACATCAGAAACTTGGTTTTGCTAACAGCATTTTTAAGCATACCCTCAAAAATATAATTTGAAAAATTGAACACCCTGAATGTTGCAAGGCAGATCAAGGTTGTGGCTATGTTTGTGGGAAAAGTATCCCAGCCAGTCCTTTTGTGACTCAAACAATGTAGGAGGGTATGAATTAAAAACCTCCATTGTGGGGAAAACTGACTTTTATGAAAGTTAAAAGTGTTGTCATGCCTATACCCCATCAATGAGAGTTGTTCAATTATGTCAGTGGCAGGCAAAGTGCTAATACCTTCAGCATCCCTAAGATGAAGATGTTCTCTTAGAGAAGCTTCAGTAATAACAATTTGTGTACCATCCACTGTGCCAATTAACTGTTGGACCCCTTCCTCAGTTGTTGAGGCAATAGCAGTTTGCCAAAACTTCCTGACAGGGGTACATAAGATAGTAGGGTTTAAGAGTAAAGCAAACCTGATGCTGCTTCTATTTAGAAAAGCTACTATCTCAGTGAATTCTTCATTGCCTTCTGGCAAGTCCAAGCACGCCACCATGTTGTGCTTGTCGACAAAATCAAGATGAGCCATGAGCAATAAGAATTAAGGTTAGTAAAGTGGCATTTGACCGCAAAAGCCTTTATTGAATTGTGGTGAAAGTAATTGAAATTATGCAATATATAGAGAATTGGAGAATTTTGATTGGACCGCCTAGTAAATATTTACGGTAATAAGTAAAGAGAAACCAATTAGGAAACCCTTATATAAAGAAACCGGCGGCAACAACTTAATTTGCAAAAGTAATCATTGCATAACTGACTTTTGGAATAAGTAATAACGGCCACTTCATCAGTACTAACTTAGCTTATCAGTACTAACTTATAACCATCAGTATTAACTTTACCCATTAGTATTATCTTATAGTTTGGAAATTATAATACTGAACCCCAATTTTGAAGGGATTAAGTGTGGTGACAGACACTTAATCAAGGTCGGCCTCACATGGCCTCTGGTTTGGTGAAAACCAATGGTTTCAGTGCATAGCACTGCCTGTGATGGATAGTCCCATTAAAAGGGCCTTCCTGACAGGGTTTCCAGCTCGTGGCAGGTGTTGCCTCCAACACAAGTGTTGGATTCACGGTTGCTCACTGTTCTCTAAGCCAGATGCCCTTGGGCTAGTCACACTATCTGTAAACAGATAGAATGGCAAAGAGTGGGTTAGTGCAGAATGACCTGACTAACTGAAACTATCAATTCATGTTCATTAATACCACAAGATGCCACATAATGCTTTGGCATCACTAAATCCAGAGTTACAGCAAGTTCCATCATGTGGTTGCATTAGAATGAGCAGAAGTAAGAAAACCACACTTGCTGTAACAATCAGTCACCAAACCACATCCATATTGCTTGTACTATGCCTGAAAAGCTAGTCCAAAACAAAGAAAACACAATCAGAGAGATTTTCTGGACAATCCGTATTAACTTTACACTAGCAGTATTAACTAGATAACAATCAGTACTAATCACCAGTTTACAAAACTTTACAAAATAAAGAGAGATGAGACATATTATGGATGAAACATCCTAATACTTGTGACCAAGTACTAAAACCTTCCCAATTAAAAAACTTTTGTTAAAATATTTGCAACATTAAACTCGGTATCAATCCTATCAACCTGAATAAGTTTCTTTTCATTACAGTCCCTTATAAAGCGATGTCTTATCTCAATGTGTTTAGTTTTAGAATGAGCAACTGGATTTTTTATAATGCATATAGTACTGTTGTTATCTATGTAAATGACAGTGCCCATGAAATTATACCTATAATCAAGCATCTGATTATGAATCCAGAGGAGTTGACCACAGCAACTAGCAGCAGCTACATATTCAGTCTCAAGTGTAGAGTTTGCCACAATGCTTTGCTTCTTGCACTGCCATGAAATCAACCTATCACCAAGAAACTGACATCCTCCTATGGTTGACTTCCTATCAAGACTTGCCCCAGCATAATCACTGTCAGAGTAAGCTACCAGATCAAAGGGAGAGTCCTTAGGATACCAAAGGCCTAGTTGAGCATAGCCTTTCAGATATCTAAAGATTCTTTTAACAGCATGCATGTGAGAAAGCTTTAGAGAGACTTGAAATCTTGCACAGGCACACACTACAAACATAATATCTGGTCTGGAGGCAGTCAAATACATCAACGATCCAATCATTGACCTGTAGAGATGCTGATCAACTTCTTCACCATTAGCATCTGGAAGTAGTGGCTTATTGTGCTCCATAGGAGTGCTTGCAATCTTTGTATTTTCATAGCCAAACTTCACCAAAATCTCCTTGACATACTTATCCTAACTGATAAATATGCCATCTGTCTTCTGCTTGACCTGTAGCCCAAGAAAGAAGGTGAGTTCTCTCATAGAACTCATCTGAATCCTATCATGCATCAACTTTTCAAACTCTCTGCATAGATCCTGCTTGGTTGAGCCAAAAATAATGTCATCTACATATATCTAAACCAGCAGGATTGTGGAGTTTGTTAGACTCCTTGAGATCGTTTTGAGCCTTAGGGTTTAACAATAACATAGATAAAGAACATGCACAACGGAATTAAACAAACAACTATGTTATTGACACAAGGTTTCATTCACCATCACCTCCAATTATATTAATAACGTGTTACCTAAATGTAACAGAGATCAAAGACTTCTTTGATCTTGGGGGTTAACTAAACTAACACTAACCTAGGCGTTTACAAAGAACTACACGCCTAGGACACACACACACCTTTACTAGACGTCTACATTGGAAGACTTGTATTTTAAAACCTACACCCATGTCCTCTTTATATACTAGAGGATTAGGGTTTACAAGATACTACGAAGGACTAAATAATAAATCTTCTTTTGCAAGCAAGTCCCTCCATCTTTTTGTAGATTTCCTTCTTGTCACTTTAAGCAATTGATGTTTTATTCTTTATTGTTTTGTATCATCAAATCAAGAAACCCAACAATCTTCCCCTATTTGATGATGACAAAACAAACACGGTTCTTGTACGAACTTCCCTAGACGAAGTAGCAGAAGTTGAGATAATTAAATCTCACCATGAATGAAACATTCTTGTCTTCCTTTGTCTTCCCCTTAATCCATGCCATCACACTCCAATATTCCCCTTTTTGTTATCAACAAATAGAGAATGTAAGCAGTAGAAACTTCCCCTTGAGTGGTGCATGAAAATGATTTAGTTAGCTCTATGTAATGATCACTTGTGAAGAAAACCAAATATAACGAACTTGATAAAGAAGTAGAATAACCCAAACTTGTGTCTTATGTCTTGTTTATCCACGTGACTCCAAACTTATACTAACACCATATAAGTAGACCGCAATCTCTTAACAAAATCCTCATCTTCAATGAGACACTGAGCACTACAATGTAACTCCTTTAAGTGATAGTTAACTAGGTCTTCATCCATCCACCCCTTGACCTATGAAAACTAGATTTTGCAAGTCTTCGTCAACATCCTTTAAGCACGAACAAGTTATCTCCAAAGTGTAACACCCACTTTGAGATATGATAAGAGCACGAATCTGTGTTACTCAACTAAAATATCAAATAGGTTATGATCAATCATCTTCGTAATCACCTATTCAATAAATCTCCAAAACGAGCCTTTTAAAACCTTTTAAGAACAAATTCCAATAACCTCTGTGTGTGAACCAACTCTTGTGTGTGTCACCAAAAATCTCAGTACCAAAAACTTGTACAACTTCCCCTCAAATCGAAAATCATATGAGAATCAAAAATATTCTTCTTGTGTGTGTCGTCCAATATGTCATACCCATCCGAGAACTACATACATGTATTGTCCGAGATCGATCAAAACTATAGAAATCACAGCGTAGCAAAACACAGTCTCGGATTAAAAAGCACACACTTCAATCACATAATCTGTCCATATCAACTCGAACCATGACAGCAGATAATCACATCTCGAATCATGTCACGAACCATCACATAAATCTGACCCATGATAACGAACATCAGGTCATACCACATTAAGAAGTCCAATGAATTAGCACAAATAATCCAATCATATTGAAAAACCCACATGAGAGATCATGCAATTTGGTACATATAACCACATTTGTTTTGAGACCCCCAGGTAAACATGCAACCAATAACATATTATCTTTAATCTACTTCATGGTCCTACGCCATTTAAGATAAACGAATATCAACTTTTGCTAGCCAACTATCCCACTAACCAATCAAAATAATTTGATGCAAACCCACTTAAATCGTCAATCCATAACACATATTACCACTTATTAGTCTAGACACCAGCACATAAGAGTTTGAACCTCCAACAGAAATCATATCTTAACTGATGTGGTTTGATTACTTATGAGCACATTTAAACACAAGAAGCAGTTTAAAAAGATACTGGCAGTGGAATCGATACCATTAGCAGTGGATACTTGAGAACGTAGCAGTGGTTAAGAGCGAATACTAGCAGTGGTTACAAGATGACTTGTCAGTGGTTTTGAGAAACGGTCGATGCTAGCAGTGGTTTCGATATAAGCTAGCAGTGGTTACAAAGAAAACGAAACAGCCCTTAAAAACATGTCGAGATCAGCGTAGCAGCGGATTCAATAAACTTGCAGCACTAGTAAGTACAAGCACATCAGTAGAATCAAGACGCGAGCTTAGTAGCAGATACTTGGGACAATAAAACCAATAGCTTAGTATGCTCGTTAACTCAACAAATACGATCAAAAACTTTAATATTCACATCTACTTTCATCAACATGTGTAATTAGTTCAAGCCACCAATAAGAGAAAATTATCCAACCAGTAGGCCCTCGCAATAGAGAAAGTTGCTTCTTTAATTATCTCAAGCCACTGACCAAAATAAGTACGAGGTTATTCTTCTTTGTCGAACACCACTTACAAACGAAGTTATGATTGCCACAATTATCATACTAATATTAATATGATAAAGTACCAAGCAGTCAATGACAAATGCTTTAATAATGCTTAAAAAAATCAATTTTGCATGAATTTAAACACTAAAATTCGAAACTTTAAGCTAGTTCTGCATCAGACTTCGACATAGTATAACTTTTTAGTGAGAGCTCCGATCAACAATCCCTCCAGTGAAAAGTTAGATGAATATATAGAGAACGCCCACCTAAAATTTCGTCACGATCCAACTGTTAACAAAAAAGTTATGATCGTTACAAAACAGTCCTGTAGAAGCCTTACGGAAATTTTCAGTTTCGATTTTTTTCATCTTTTCGCCACATAAAACCTTGTGAATCCCTAGGTAACGAGCTCCCAGAGCTCTGATACCAATTGTGGAGTTTGTTAGACTCCTTGAGATCGTTTTGAGCCTTAGGGTTTAACAATAACATAGATAAAGAACATGCACAGCGGAATTAAACAAACAACTATGTTATTGACACAAGGTTTCATTCACCATCACCTCCAATTATATTAATAACGTGTTACCTAAATGTAACAGGGATCAAAGACTTCTTTGATCTTGGGGGTTAACTAAACTAACACAAACCTAGGCATTTACAAAGAACTACACGCCTAGGACACACACACACACCTTTACTAGACGTCTACATTGGAAGACTTGTATTTTAAAACCTACACCCATGTCCTCTTTATATACTAGAGGATTAGGGTTTACAAGATACTACGAAGGACTAAATAATAAATCTTCTTTTGCAAGCAAGTCCCTCCATCTTTTTGTAGATTTCCTTCTTGTCACTTTAAGCCCTTGATGTTTCATTCTTTATTGTTTTGTATCATCAAATCAAGAAACCCAACAAGGATATATCTTCACATTTTTGATGAATTGAGTCTGATCAATCTTCCTAATTCTTCTGAAGCCTTTGCCCAAAAGATACTTGGCTAAAGTTTCATACCAAGCCCTTGGGGCCTGATGCAGACCATAGAGTGCCTTTTGAACCCTATAAACTTTGTCAGGAAAGGTTGGATCTTCAAAGCAAGGAGGTTGACAGACATATACCTCCTCCTCAATTTTCCCTTAGAGGCAAGCACTCTTCACATCCATCTAGTATACTGTGAAGTCTTTATATGATGCATAGGCCATGAATAGTCTGATAGCCTCAATCCTTGCCACTGGAGCAAAGACCTCTTCATAATCAATTCCTTCCTGTTGTGTATACCCTTGAGCCACCAGTCTAGCCTTGTTCCTTGTTACCACACCCCTTTCATCCTTCTTGTTTCTGGAAACCCATTTAGTGCCAATTGCTCTCTTGTCATCAGGAAGTTCCACCAGAGCCCATACATTTTGAAGTTTAAACAGGAGAAGCTCTTATTGCATTGCTTCTACCCAGGATTCGTCTTCTAGTGATTTGTAAACTTTCTTTGGTTCTACTTGTGAAACAAAACAAGCAAAGAGACATTTTTATGTGTCTCCATGGATCCTTTCTTCATAAATGGCACAGAAGAATCCAGTCTCACTATCCTGAACTTTAGATCTTGTAATTCTTTCAGCATGAACATCCCCAATAACATTCTCCAAAGGATGATCCTGATTGATTCTTCTATGTGGAGTAGCAGGAACAACATAAGAAGAAGCTATATTAGTAAAATCAATCTCATCAGCTTCACCATAGGGATCAGGAACCTTTATATTAACTGATGGAATGGAATGGAGACCATCAGTACTAAATTCTGGCTCATCAGTACTAACATGGGGCTTATCAGTATTAACCACATTAGTACTGATCACTTGAGGTTCTAACACTGTTTCATTTGTATTGGTTACCCCTCCTCCAGCATTAGAATCATTGGTCTGATGATCTTCTTTGTTTGACTCCCCTGAAGAAGTGCTTCCAACAAAGCTGTCCTTCCAAATGGGTAACAGGATACATTCATCATCATCATCAGAATCTGCATCAGGACCTTGCTTTTCCCCTGCAACAATGTTAGAATCCACAGAAACAAGTACATAGTTCATAGATTCAGTTAGCATATCAATATCAAAAAGCCATTTTGGTCCTTGCCCCTCTTCACTATGTTTATCTTCAATGAACTCTATGTGCAGATTCTCCTCTATCCTTCTGGTTCTAGAATTATAAACCCTAAAGGCTTTACTATTCAAGGAGTAGCCAACCAGATATCCACTATTAGATTTTCCATCAAACTTACCTAAGTGGTCAATGGCATTGAGAATAAAGACATGACATCCAAAAGGTTTAAGAAAGTCTAGGGAAGGCTTTATGTTGGGAAATTCACTTTTGGGAGTTAATACTTATTTTGTTAAATTTAGTACTGATTGTATTATTAAAAGAGTATTAACTAGTTAGTACTGATAGTGCAAATGTTAGTACTGATAGTGTTGATTTTGTACTGATCTATATTAAGTATGTCGTGTAAGGTTTGTAACAGCATATCTTCTATTCCAATAGAAGATATGATATACTTAATGCATAGTTATATCTGTAAGGGATCTTCTTAGTGTATAAAAGGAGATCCTAACTAGGTTAAGCAAATACCAATACTCTAGCTGTCTTAAGAAAAGCTTCAAGGTTATAAACCCTAGTACTAGGAGAGTACTCGTATTATTAATCAATAATATTGAAGCTGTTGGAGTTATTCTTGTGTTTACATTAATCTTCTAAGTGCATTCAAGTAGATTCCGTATACTTGTGTGTATCTACAACAAAGTTTCTCATTGTTGTTTTGGAACCATGCAAGGCAACTAACATGTTTACAAGCTAAGTGTTCTAGATCCAAGGTTTGGGACTCCACAAGTGATATCAGAGCTTGTGTCCTGAAGCTTTGTTTTTAGAAGATCCTGTGTGAAAAATCTAAAGAAATGGATTTTGATTCAAGCAAATCCAATGCTGTTACCAGAGTTCCTAAGTTGCAGCCAAATGAATTTGAACTCTGGAGGATGTGCATAGAGCAGTACTTTTTGGTACTTGATTTCAAGCTGTGGAACATTGTGATCAATTGAGACTCCTACAAATCCATTGTTTCTGAAGAAGTGGCTGGCAAAGTTGTTCTTAAAGACAAAGGTGATCCCATTACTAATGAAGAAATGGCTCTAAGAGGCAATGATCTCAAGGTCAGAAGTCTCCTTCTCATGGCATTACTTGATGATCACCAACTCACCTTCAGCAAACACAAAGATACTCAATCCTTGTTTAAAGCCATTAAAACAAGATTTGGTGGGAACTCTGTCATCAAGAAGACTCAGAAAGCTCTTTTGAAGCAAGAATTTGAAAACTTCATTGCTGGTACAACTGAGTCCATTGACTCAGTTTACAATAGGCTTCAAAAGCTTGTAAGTCAATTAGCTGTATTAGGTGTAGACATCCCTCAGGAGGACATCAATTTCAGGTTTGTTAGAAGTCTTCCATCACCAAAATGGGACACTCATGTCATTGTACGGAAGAACAAGGCAGACTTTGAAACTATAGGATTGGACAATTTGTTCAATAGCTTTAAGGTGATTAAACAAGATATGAAGAGTGCTACAGCTACATCCTCCAGTGCTGGATCACAAAAAATAGCTTTTGTGGCTCATCCAGTCACAAGTGCTGATAAGGACAGTTTTGGTGTTAGTACCTCTAGTACTAATATTAATACTGATTGTGTTGTTACCACTACTGCAGGCATCAATGAAAGTACAATATATGCTTTCATCTCTGAGCAACAACATGGGTCTCAGATCACCCATGATGACCTGAGACAGATCGATGAGGATGATATGGAAGAAATGGATATCAAGTGGAACATTGCCTTGATTAGCATTAGGGAAAGAAGGTTCATGAAGAGAACTGGTAGGCAGATTAAGATCAATGATGGAGATACTACTGGGTTTGACAAAGGAAAGGTAGAATGCTACAACTGTGGAAAACTTGGGCATTTTTGCCAGGGAATGCAGAAGCCCCAGGAACAAGGGAAAGAGTAGTGAAACCAATGACTCATCCTCTAAAGCAATGGTGGCTATTGATGGTGCTGGGTATGATTGGAGCTTCATGGCAGATGATGAGGAGAGCACAGTCAATATGGCTTTGGTATCTGAGGTACTTACTAAATCAAATTGCTCAGATACATGTGACTCATTAAGTGAATATGAGTCTCTTAAAAATCAATATGATAAATTGGCTGAAGAGTTTTCCAAAACTAGTTATAATCTGGCAAATCATAAAAGAGTCTTAGCTGTTTTAGAAAAACAAATTATGCATTATAAAGAAAATGAGTCAAAGTTAATTGAAGCAATTGATGTACTTAATAGGGAGATTTTTTTTAAAGACACCACCATAACTGTGTTAAAAGAAGAATTAGAAAGAGTCACACAAATTAAAGACAACATAGAACTAAGTGTTGAGACTCTTTAAGATACACAGCATTATAACTCAAAGAGAATTGATAAATACCTTGAAAAAGCACTAATTGGCAAATCCAAATCAGGTATGGGTTATAAGACAGCACCACCACCATTCAGAGGTATTCCCTCACCACCTGGAATAGACCTTGAACACACTGGCTTAGAAGAGTTTAAGGCACCCACATTTGTCTGTGAACCCATTGGGTCCAACGCTAAAAAGTCAGATGAGACCTTTGAAAGTGCCAGTGACACTTCTTTACCAGAGGTATATATGTTTGAAAATAAAAAGGCAAGTGTTGAGTCTGGTGAACCAAAGCAAGAACATGCCACTAAACCTGTAGGACCAACTGATAAACCTATTAGGAAATCAGTAAAATATGTTGAGATGTATAGAAACAGGTCATCTACTCCTAGAGGTAACAAAAGAAACTGGAACCAGCTAAAATCAAAGCAACTAGGAGATGAATTTGTCATGTATAATAAATCTTGCTTTGTGTATGGTAGTTTTTCTCATTTGCAGGCTCAATGAAGACACCCTATGAGACCTCAACCCATCATGACCCCAAGAACAGTTCTTTTCAAAACTGGCATAAAATCTTTGAATACTACAAAGCCAGTTAATACTGCTAGACCACAACCCAGAGTATTTAGTGAAAGACCCAAAAGAAACTTTTCAAAATCACCATCTACTTCTCCAAGGCCCTTTCATACTAGAGCAGCACAAACCTTTAAATCTTATGATGAACAAATCAAGTTTTACAAGAAAAAGGTTAATACTTATGAGCCAAAACTTAATATTGATAGGCCAAAAGTTAATACTTTTAAGCCTAAAATGAAACCTGCTGGTTCTAAAGTGAGTGCTTCTAAGGGAATCAAGGGCAATGCTGTTAAGCCCTCAGCTTGTTGGGTTAGAAAGACTACTCAACCCAACAGTGCATCAGTCTTGATGAGTGTGTAAATACTCATCATTTTTTTTCCTTCTACACTGTAAAAACAGTCAAAAACACTTTGAAAAGTCTCAAAAAGACAGAAAAAAATATTTAGACTGTATTTTATGCAATAATTGTCAAAATCTAGTCCCTGGTTATTCAAAGCATGTAATTTTTCATAAAATGCCCTCAGGGATTTTTCAAGTTGTCAAAATTACCCTTATAAAGTTCAGTTTTGCAAAATGGCAACTTTAGTCCCTGAAGTTTCAAAGACAAGAAATTACCCCGACAATTTTAATTTGAAAATTATCATTTTTGGTCCTTGGAAAAATTAATCTTGTCATAATTAGTCCTTATGATGAAATTTGGAAAATTACAGTTTTGGTCCCTCAAGTTTGGTGGAATTGCAATTTTGGTCCTTGTGTTATTAATAAACAAACCCAAACGGACCCTTTGTATTATTTACCCAGGCCAAAACAACCCGTGACCCCCCTTTTTATGAACCCTTTGCCTATTAATAAAACCCCGGTCAAAGCTCTCGTCAAACCTCCCTTGTTTTCCCTCCAAACCCACTTCCTTCTTCACCCACCCTCTGCAAAACCACTCACCACAACCATACCTCCAGCTCACATACCACCACCCTTATCACTCCACCTCACCTAACAAAAGAAGACGCATTAAATGCTTCTCCTCCCGTGCACTCAATCAAGCCCAGTTGGCAAATATCGTTTTGGCGCCAAAAATGTCATCAACGGCTTAAATCCACTCCAATAATCCAATGGCCCAGATAAGAAGTGGGAAATGCTCAGAGTGGCAAGTGGAAGACTTTTGGGAATAAGTAGAGGGAGAAAAGGAGAGATGAGGAGTTAGTTTTTATTTTTAATTTTTCTTGTATGTCGTTTTTAATTTTAATATATTAATTAGTCTCTAAAATTGTACTGTTAAGCTTCCCTGTTTTGAACTAAAGCTATTGTATCAGTTGCAATTCATTTCAAGTTCTAATTTAAAGTTTGATTAAAGTTTCTTATTTTTAAATTTTCTTCTCTTTAATCAGTCTTAATTGTCCTAAATCCGAGCTTCAATAAGCTTTATTATAACTTAAGTGAGCTTACTAAAGCTGTATATAGCTTTTAGTAAGCTCAAGAATCAGTTCCAAGCAAATTCTTCACTTGGTCAACGAAAGTCAAAAGAGGAGGGAAATTGGATCTTGGATGTGCAGCAGACCTGGAAATGGTTCTGTGAAGCTTTTGAACTTGTTTGGATCACTTTCAAATAGAAGTTAAGATTTCTGGCTTGTTTCTTTAAGTTTTAATTTCTTTAGTGTAAATTAGTTTAATTTAATTCTGTAGATTATTGTTGTTATAATCTGTTTAAGTTTGTTGAAATCTACTTTAATATAGATACTTTGAGTTTATAAGTTGATTGAAAGCCCTGAAATACCCTATTGCTTAGTAAAATTTCAATTTGGCCAACTTAAAGGAGTGTTTGGATTAGGCTGTTTTTAGAGCTCTAGTGCTTATTAGTAGTTAACATTGGTTTATACAGTCTCTATAGGTCATATAATAGTCAGGTTGTTCTTGCATTTAGGCCTCTTTTAAACAAAATAGTCAAAATTACTCTAAAACTAGTCTAGACTAAAAACTGTTAGGATTTAGTAACTAAAATGGCTTAAGAAAGGTTTATAAATTGTAGGAGTAGCTTAATCTGTGCTTATTACATCTCATTTCATCAAAATCAGTCAACAAATTCACCCACAAGTTCTCCAAAGTCAAACTGCTTCATAATTTCAAAAGTGTAGTGTGGAAAATTCCTGCTTCTTACTGACCGTGAAGTTGTTGTTTTATATTATTTTTTGGTAGCGGCTTTTGGGAAATCTATTTATGATCTCTCAATTTTTTTACAGTTTTTACTTTCCCCACCTGCAAACTCTGTTTGAAGTCCAATTCGAGGGTTATTGGCAATAGCCAAACTCGTAAGTCACCATTTAGTTTGTATACACGCGGGTTGAAAACTTCAGCCTGGTCTTATATTATCTGTGAATCTGTTTCAA
>OU343221.1:296162309-296203648 GCA_910596185.1 Chrysanthemum makinoi
CAAAAGAAAATCACCAAAAATACCAAATAAATAGTTTAGAAAAATCAAAAATCAATAAGATGGTAGTCTGTTTTGGAGGCTGAGTTGATAAAAGGGATTGCCTTGGGTTTTAGTGCTTCTTGGGAAGCTATAGGATCTGTTCTCAGTCCTTGGTTATCATTTTTCACTTGGAATCCAAGTTGTAAGCCCTTTTACCCATTTTGGCATTTCATTGTTTAATTCAGTCATAAGATCAAATCTTTGTATTTTCATGTTTATTAGTTATAGTTAAGTGTAATCAAACCATAAAATCAGTTGTTTGTTCTTTTAAATGTGTAGTTAGCTTAAAATCTAATTTTAACGATTAAATATAGCATCATGGTCATTTCTTAATTTCTTGTTGTTAGAATTGTTGTTTTATGCTTCATTAGTCTTATTAAAGGATACTAAGGTGCGTGTCATTGGTATGTTTAAATCTTTAAAATCCTTTGAAAAGTTTTAATCTGGTCAAGATAAAGGTTGTTTGGTTGCATTTGTTTAAGCACTAAAGGTTATTCAGAATAGTGTTCTTGAATGTTTTGTGTCACACATGTTCTAAATAACTCTAAGGTACAAGAAAAACAAGTCCTTGTTAGTGTATTAGTCAAACTCACTCTTAATCTCATTTAAATCATTAAGCGTTAAGAGTTTTAGTGTCAAAATCATCAAAGTAACTTGAAATCTGTTAACCTAGCTTAAATTAGCCTTAGTATAGCTTATCATAACATAATCAGTAAGTAGTAGTGATTTAAAGTTCAGTTTAGTCAACTTTTAGTGTTAATCAAAAAGTCAAAATTTTCCCTTTAGTCGTTTTTAAATAAAATAGATTATTTTTTATAGAACTATACATTAGCTTTCAATATTTGAGCTTCTAGGATATTAAAATATAGTTGCTTAACTGTACCCTAGAATTTTTTATATTTTCTATTCAGCTTATCTGGTAGCTTAACTCCTAGCTTATTTTGGACTCTATTTCAAAAATGTGCCCTGTGCACAAATTAACTGGTCATTTTCAAGAGCTTGTAAAAAGCTCTCCAGTGCAACATAGCTTGTAAAATTTGTTTCTTTGGATAGCTGACCAAGCCAACTTGAGGTCCCAAGCTTAGTTTTCAAATTTGTAGCTTATTTGCTAGGGCTGCTAGTGGCTTGTTTCTTGTCCCATTTTAGTGTAAAACTGTATACTCAGTGGTTTTTGTAGCTTTTTCAATAGCTTCTCACAAGCTCATTATTGTAATCCAATCTGTGTGATTTAGCTTTTTGGAAAGCTTAACTGGTCAACTTGTTTATTCCAGTATTTGTTTTCATTTTTTAGCTTATTTCAGTGCTTAAAATTAAGCTACAAAGTGCCTAGTGATTCAAAATAGTGTCCTGTTCAAATCTGTTAGCTAGTGCTTATTTTTGCTTAATCAGTGCTTATTTTCAAGTTTTTGTGCTTGTTAAGTTGTAATTTTAACTTATTGTAAGTCATCTAGCTTATTTTCAGTTAGCTCTTAGCTTATTTACTAGCTTATAGCCATCTTGGCTTAATATCTTGTGCTTATTTTCATTTTAGCCCACTGTTGAGATAAATAAGCTATTTCTGAGCTTATCAGTGCTTTTCATAAAAAGTGGTAGTTGTAAAAATTGCTTATTTTATTGTGCTTATTAAGTTTCAAAAGTAAAAATCCAAAAAAAAAATGTTTTGCAAAAAGGTGGGGAGGCAGGCTCGAACCTGAGACCTCCCACCTTTGAGAGTGATAGTGTGTACCTGTATAGCCAGTTGCCCTTGGGTCTTTGACTGGTTATCTTGTGCACAATCTAATACATAAGCCTTCTTGTCTATTTAAGCTTATACGAGCTATTTGGCTTATTTCCAGCTTATTTATAATAGCTTTTTCAACTTTTGTATTTTTCATATAATTGTATTAGTATAAAGTAATTTATAAAAAGTTTCAGATTTTTCTAAATAGTTTTAGTATTTTTAATCATTTAATTAGTATAAAATCTTATTTAATTCATAATAAAAAATATAAAAGTCTAAAAATATAAATCTTTTTTCTAAAATTTTCTTTTGTCATATAGTACGTAAGAAATTTTTTTTTACACTTGTATAGGACTTTTATTTCATAAATTTTCGTTTTGCTTGCTTTCAAATAATTTTTAGACTTAACGTACGTTTTCATTTTAAATCTAGTTTTTAGATAATTTAAGTTTACGTTTTAATTAAAATAGTTTATTTAAGTCATTTTATTTTATAAATCACTAAAACATCATTGTAAAAATAGTGATAGCGTTTATTTAATATATTTTAACTTTTTAAATTTCTTTTAATTTGCATTTAAGTCGCTATAATTTATCTTTTCTTTAGGTAATTATCCATCCAAATCCTTACTGATCACTATCCTTAGTGATCATTCTATCATCTGATCAAGTGTTTATACACCAATTCATCCTCCGTGGGACTTAACGACCCGGGAATTCATTATATTCTCCTGATCTTCATTGCATTAGTGTTTGAGCTGTTTTAAGTTTGTTACGGTTGGCCATTCACAAGTGGCTAGCTTGCGTGATTAAAACTTGACGGTTTTGCACCAATCAGCTAGCCAACTATCCCACTAACCAATCATAATAATTTGATGCAAACCCACTTAAATCGTCAATCCATAACACATATTACCACTTATTAGTCTAGACACCAGCACATAAGAGTTTGAACCTCCAACAGAAATCATATCTTAACTGATGTGGTTTGATTACTTATGAGCACATTTAAACACAAGAAGCAGTTTAAAAAGATACTGGCAGTGGAATGCGATACCATTAGCGGTGGATACTTGAGAACGTAGCGGTGGGTAAGAGGCGAATACTAGCGGTGGTTACAAGATGACTTGTAGGTGGTTTAGAAATGGTCGATGCTAGCGGTGGTTTCGATATAGTCTAGCGGTGGTTACAAAGAAAATGCAACGACCACCTAAAACATGTCGAGATCAGCGTAGCAGGCGGTTCAATAAACTGCGGCACTAGTAAGTACAAGCACATCAGTAGAATCAAGACGCGAGCTTAGTAGCAGATACTTGGGACAATAAAACCAATAGCTTAGTATGCTCGTTAACTCAACAAATACGATCAAAAACTTTAATATTCACATCTACTTTCATCAACATGTGTAATTAGTTCAAGCCACCAATAAGAGAAAATTATCCAACCAACGGTAGGCCCTCTGTAGAAAAGTTGCTTGCAATTATCTCAAACCCTGACCAAAATAAGTACGAGGTTATTCTTCTTTGGAAACCACTTACAAAGCGAAGTTATGATTGCCACATTATCATACTAATATTAATATGATAAATTACAAGATCAATGACAAATGCTTTAATAATGCTTAAAAAAATCAATTTTGCATGAATTTAAACACTAAAATTCGAAACTTTAAGCTAGTTCACGCCGACTTCGACATAGTATAACTTTTAGTAGAGCTCCGATCGACAATCCCTCCGTGAAAAGTTAGATGAATATATAGAGAAGCCCACCTAAAATTTCGTCCCACGATCAAGCTGTTAACAAAAAGTTATGATCGTTACAAAAGCGATCCTGCAGAAGCCTTCGGAAATTTTCAGTTTCGATTTTTTTCATCTTTTCGCCACATAAAACCTTGTGAATCCCTAGGTAACGAGCTCCCAGAGCTCTGATACCAATTGTGGAGTTTGTTAGACTCCTTGAGATCGTTTTGAGCCTTAAGATTTAACAATAACATAGATAAAGAACATGCACAGCGGAATTAAACAAACAACTATGTTATTGACACAAGGTTTCATTCACCATCACCTCCAATTATATTAATAACGTGTTACCTAAATGTAACAAGGATCAAAGACTTCTTTGATCTTGGGGGTTAACTAAACTAACACTAACCTAGGCATTTACAAAGAACTACGCCCTAGGACACACACACACACCTTTACTAGACGTCTACATTGGAAGACTTGTATTTTAAAACCTACACCCATGTCCTCTTTATATACTAGAGGATTAGGGTTTACAAGATACTACGAAGGACTAAATAATAAATCTTCTTTTGCAAGCAAGTCCCTCCATCTTTTTGTAGATTTCCTTCTTGTCACTTTGATGAGTGCTTATTCACTCATCATTTTTACCCATCTAAGACCGCAAAAACGTCTAAAAACACGGAAATATGACCAAATATACTGCAGATATCCTTGGAGTGTGTTTTTATGTATTCCAGGTACAAAGGATCGCAGCAGGCAAAACCGAAATTGAGTTTGGAATGGAAAACGTGCATTCAGAAGAAGCGGGAAGATGATTTTCTATATTTTGGGCCGGATACATATTTGGGGTAGAGCTTGGGAATCAGACTGAAAACCTAACTCTAAACCCAAATTTCCATTTCACCCGAACCCAATTTACCATTTTACCTTTAAAACGCTTTTCACTAAAAACGAATTTTTATTTTTTAACCATTTTAATTTACAACAATTATTTTTATTAAAAGCAATTTTCATTAAAATTATTTTCTTTCTAAAAAAAAAAGTTTTATAACAAAAATACATTTACTTTAAAACTTTTTAAACAAAATTACTTAAACCAACACACAATTAAACCCCCTTAACCTTATGAACCCCCTCCATTTATAACCTTAAACCCCTAACATTTTGACCCTCTTCTCTTTCTTTACCCAAAACAGAAAAAAACCTCAACCCTGCTTTACCCATTTTTTTTCCTCGCCAAAATGCAAGCTTCATCTCCTTGTCTTCTTCCCATGTCCTCTCAACCCACTGCGATAACCAAGAAACCTTCTACACAACCCACATGGTCTCGATGCGGCTTGGCAATCCCCAAGAGCTCATTGGATACACTTATAGGGCGGCTAAGATTCAACCTTGGGCTCCAAGATTAAGATTGAAGGCTGAGATTGAAGCAAAAGAAGCACAAAGCTATCCATTCTCTCATTTGTCTCACAGAACAAACACAACTCAAGACTTCCTAGACCATTCCTAGTAGTATAAATAGGGCTCTTTGTAAGCCTTCTAAGGCATTAGGAGTTTTAGTAGTTTTAAATTTAGTTTTCTGCATTGTAATTTCTTTTAATTAATGAAAAAGTTTTTTTTCTTTCTAGTTCTCTTCTGACTTATTTTTTGCTAATAAGCACTTAAGTGCTTATTAGCTTTTACTTCTTATTTTCAGTATTAAGTTCCATTTTCAAGTTATTAAAAAGTTTATGTAAGTAAAAATTACAAGTTCTATTCAGAAAATCAGTTTTTTAAACAATTTCCACCCATTCAGGGGTGTTTGGCATTAGCTTATTTAAGGTACCAAATAGCTTTTTTACCCATCTTGATTGTTAAAGTCAAACTCCTCTTTCAATGTTTAGTTAGTTTTTACAATGAATATACTGTTTTGACTAAGTTCACAAGTTTTGACAACCAAAAAAAAAGCTTATCTTTTACATCCTTTCGCGAGCAGCGGTTATGGTTCTTGTTCCCAACCATTTTAAACACTTATTTCTCATCAAAAAGTGTCAAAATTGTTTTTATTACATCTTTACATACCCATCTTTACATGTCTTTAGCTCTTTTGCACCTAGGATAGCTTATGATTAGTTTAAATTGCACTCAAAATGCTTTTTAGCCCATTAAAGTTAACATTAGCAAGCACACCAAGTTTCCCAATCCCCTTTAGTTTTGAATTTTAATTTCTTGAATTTTAAGCTTTAGATTCTGAAATTTGGTAGATATGGAATTGATGGGTTAGCTATAGACTAGTATTTTTGCAATTTTTAGAAGTGCTTATTAGAGCTTATTTTTAAGCTCAAAATAGCCCCTTTAACGTCTGGCCTTATATCATAACAATAGGAATTTCTTTTCTGAGCTTATTACTGATTACTTTTGCTATTCTAGGATAGCTAGTGCTTATTAAGAATATTTAGGTTAGGTTAGTTTATAAATAGCTTATTTGGTGCTTATTATAGCTTATTTAGTTATTTAGTTGCTATTCGTATGCTTATTAGCTTAGGACTCCCCACTGCTTATAACTGCTTATCTCTCCCTTTTAACATACCCTTGTTCATCTCACCTTATTCCTATTGCATATCAGCTTATTTCATCATATTCTGCTTAGAGGTTGCTTATTTGTGCTCACAAAAGCTGTCCAAGGTGTGTTTGGTTGTAAATGTGGAATTGTTTGGGATAATAAGCATTAACAGCTTATTTAAGCTTTTCATAAATCAAGTTTTTGAAAATTGCTTATTTCCATTCCGCTTCAAGTTTCAAAAGGAAAGATTGAAAAAAAAATTACAAAAAGGTGACAAGCAACGATTCGAACACAGGTGAAACGGTTCACAACCACAACACACACCACATTACCAATGACCTTGGGACTTTGGTGGTCATTTCTTGCATTGTTAATGTCTTAAATACAAACTCAGTTTAACACTCATCAGCTTTTTTAGCTTTTTAATTGCTTATTCCAAAAGCGGTTGGTGGTTTTAAATTTTTCTTAGATTCAGTAATATCCAAAGTATTTTCTGTAATTTCCTTAGATTTTTCTAAAATAGTTTAGTATTAAATTAGTTTTTAATTCATAATAAATAATTTAAAAGTCGAAAAAAATACCCGGCTTTTTCCTAAAATTATATTTAGTAGTTTAGAACGTAGGAAAATTATTTTCGCATCCGTAGGCCTTAAATTACATTATTTTCACTTTTTGAGGCTCGGGATTAGCCCGAGTTTTCACGTTTTTGCATATTAGCACCATAGAACTTAATTTAGCTTCATTTTATTGTTTCATATGCTTAGTAGTAGTTAATTTATCATTTACATTTTTCCCCTAGCCTTAATTACTTTCCCGTCACTTAATTTAACGTAATCAAAAACACAAAAACCCAAACATCGAGCATTTTAATAATAACCTAAACCTAGCGGCGTTGTCCATTCACACTCGTTGGGACCGCGACCGGGTAATCACTTACTCGGTATCACTTATATCGTATATTCGAGGGTTTTTCGTGTTGATCTTTTTCCTAAACGGTCGATTCGTTGATTCTCGCGTATCACGTATATTTGGTATATTTCTACTACCAATTTTTGGCGCCGCTGCCGGGGAGGTTGTGTTGCTACAATATCGTTACGGTTTGACGATTAGTGACTTGAAGAACCTTCCTCGTGAAGTTATTTGCTTTCCAAAAACCCAAAAATATTTTCCTTTTCAAAATTTATTTTCCCTTTTATGTTTTCTATTTATAAAACCCCAAAATATTCTTCATTCCTCTTATCCGTTTAATTCTATTTCTCTTACCCTCTATCCATTTAATTCTTCTTTATGTCTTCGTCTTACCAATATGGTTGTCAATGGTGCGGGGGACCTCAAAATGGTGAAATTGCCCGGTTGTAGCATTGTGAATTCGGAAAAGGGTTTTTCTATGACCAAAATCCTTACAATGAAACAACCAATTTCCCAACCAACCCCACACTATGAGATGGAGACATATTCTTGTGAGTATTGTGGAGGTCCTCACCCGAGTATTGAGTGTCAAACGGGGAATACGCTTGTCTATGAGCAATTTCCGGGTAACAATCAAAACTTTGGTTTTGACCAATATCCACATAATTTACGGATCACTCACAACAATCATACGGTTATGAGTATTGTGGAGGTCCGCACGTTAATTCCGATTGTCAGATGCAAAACCCGATTGTTTACGAACAAGTTCCTTGTCACAATTACGACTATCCTTATAACCCACCTCCACAATACCAATAAATTCAACCACAACCTTTACCATGGTCTGAAGAGTTTAATCAAAAATTTCATGAAATGATGATTGATCTTAAGAGTCTTGTTGATAAACTTTCTCAAGAAAAAGATCCTAATCAAAAGACCTATCGTGAATTATTAGCTGAAGAATCCGCGAAAGTGATCCAACATCGTCCAACTACCTATTATACGATTCGATTCTGATGGCGATTATACTCCTTCGAGTGGCAATCCCTCCGTTTCGAGCCTTTCATTTCCGACCCTTCCCCTTCACTCACGCCAGTTGAGAGAAGTGACGTCATTTTGGAAGAGGTCGATGATCATATTTCTCCGAAAATTTAATCCGAAGATTCTCTCATAATGGGGGACGGGCATCTTAGCACTATTCCGGAAACGGAATCGTCTAGTGTTGAGAGCCTTGACCCAATCCCAAGAGAGTCTGAGGATATATCCGATGATGAATATGATTTACCTTTTCATGATGAATCTCTTGACATTTCTGAGGTTACATCCGGGATTTTCTCAAATCCACTTTTTGAATTTAATAATGACTACACTTTTGGGAAAGTAAATCCTCTTTTCGATGAAATGTCCGAGTCCGATATAGAGACCATCACGGAAGTGGTGGAAATTGCTAGCTCTCAGAGCACACCACTTGTCCCACAGCCGACTTTTCTCTTCCGTCATGTGATGACGATTCTATCCTCGATGGGGGTGTCTTTCGAGTATCTGTTGAGCCATCGAAGACAAATTTTTAATCCAGGATACTCGTTGGAAGAAAAATGCACATGGATGAAAATTTTAATGAGATATTTGAGCTTGAAACGTACATCATACGAACCTTTCTTCCTTTCATCACATATGGTGTGACTTCTCCTATCCTTCACTCCTTCGGGAATGAGGATACAATCTTTGATCCCGTAATTCTTATGATTGATGAATTCCACATTTGCTCCCCCATGGACAAATAAATTCGGGGTCGAGTCAAGCTAGCGACTCGGTTAACAAAAACAGTAGCATTTCATGGGTGTCCACCCATGTTTCTGACTTCTTTCTCTTTTCTAACACTAAGTGTGGGAAACCCCCATGTTCTTGTTGTGTGTTTGCTCTGTTTTAAGGATTCATTAGATCGTGATGATTGATGCTTTGTTTTCAATCCGGCCTTTAATATAGATCTTTTTGCTTTTGTGAACGATTATCTAGGATATCTTATAAATCCTTTGTGAAAAAAGATTTACGTTTCCACGCTAGCTAGCAGTATTACCTTTTTAAGTTCTATAAGTTTTACTCAAGCCCGTGCTGAATATTAAGGGCATTATTCAATTCTAAGGAGTCGGTGAACCGACCTGGTCGCGGTTCTGTTATTGGCAAATGAAAATGCTAAGCGTGGAGTAGTTGGTTCTCTTTAGAGCTTATATAAGTAATCTATGGCTTTTTCTCCCAGAAGCTAACTAATTGGACTTAAATACGTGCTCATTGTCAAATTTTTGAACATTCAAATCGTCTTGTTACAATAAAAAGTTTTTAAGTAAAATTGATTTAGAGTTCGAGTTCAACTTTTTATTTAAATTTCCGAGAAAGCATATTTTCTTAAAATCTGAATAATGTTGCAAAATGAGAGTATCGTAAAAGTGCTTAAATGATGCAAAAGTTGGAAGTTTAAAGTTCAAAGTCAAAATGAAAAAAAAATATAGAATGAAAAAGTGAAAAAAAAAGAAAAGTGAAAAAAAAATTGAAAAAAATGAAAAATGAAAAAATATGAGTTGCGTGAATAAAAGCACTAAGTTGCTTATGAATAAATGTGCGAAACTTGC
Source organism: Chrysanthemum makinoi (assembly GCA_910596185.1). Classification (NCBI taxonomy): domain Eukaryota; kingdom Viridiplantae; phylum Streptophyta; class Magnoliopsida; order Asterales; family Asteraceae; genus Chrysanthemum; species Chrysanthemum makinoi. Next base: position 296,171,891 of record OU343221.1, read on the forward strand.
TTTTTCTTAAATTTAAATAGGAAGTTGAACTCGTATTCGTCAAAGTTGTCTAAAAGTTTGACCGTAATTTGGAAATCCTTGATTTCAAAGATCCCGAAAGCTCCGATACTATTCTCAAGGGTGAAAACCTAGCCTCCTTAAAAGGACAAGCTGAGAAGAAAGTCGCCACATGGAGTGATCTCACCTTTGAATCTCAAATTTTTAAAATTATCGTCGGTTGTAATCCATTTAGGTTTAGTTTTAACTTAACGGTAGCCATTAAATCTTTGGAATCGAATTCCCGGTGGGTACTATTCTCTGTGAGGTGTCAAAAGCCCGGTCACTTAAAACTATGTTTTGGGATGTCGAGAAGAAGCCGCTACATGGAAAAGGCTCTTTCGATCTTAGACTTTCATCGTTTCCGGTGAGTTAGTACTTTAGTTAAGTGGATAACAACCATAACAAATATCGATTTCAATGGTTAAACTATTGAAAATGAGCACACGAACTTAAATTTTATAAATTGCGGGAGTAAAAAGTTAAGTCTCGACTTACATAGATTATTGATATAAGTAGTGTTAGCATTTTACAAAAACGTTTGCGCAACAAGTTTAAGCTTAGTTTGAGAGTATCAAAAAGAGGATGACGATTACAATTCCCTGGAGACACCCATTTTGCGTGAATCCCGTTCTATGATGCCATGTTTTGTGAATCAAGCATTTTATTTATTATCGTTCAAGTTTAAATTTCTAGTAGTAAATAAAAATTCGAAACGGGGTATACTTGGTATTTTTGATCCTTTCATTACTTCATATGATCGGATTGCTAGGGACTAGCAATTGATAGTGTGGGGGATTTGATGAGTGCTTATTCACTCATCATTTTTACCCATCTAAGACCGCAAAAACGTCTAAAAACACGGAAATATGACCAAATATCTACTGAATATCCTTGGAGTGTGTTTTTATGTATTTCAGGTACAAAGGATCGAAAACAGGGCAAAAACGGACAGAATTGAGCTTGGAATGGAAAACGTGCATTGCAGACGAAGCCGGAAGATGATTTTCTATATTTTCAGAGCCCGGGATACATATTTGGGAGTGAGCTTGGGAATCAGACTGAAAACCTAACTCTAAACCCAAATTTCCATTTCACCTTTCACCCGAACCCAATTTACCATTTTACCTTTAAAACGCTTTTCACTAAAAACGAATTTTTATTTTTTAACCATTTTAATTTACAACAATTATTTTTATTAAAACCAATTTTCATTAAAATTATTTTCTTTCTAAAAAAAAAAGTTTTATAACAAAAACACAAAAATACATTTACTTTAAAACTTTTTAAACAAAATTACTTAAACCAACACACAATTAAACCCCCTTAACCTTATGAACCCCCTCCATTTATAACCTTAAACCCCTAACATTTTGACCCTCTTCTCTTTCTTTACCCAAAATAGAAAAAAAACTCAACCCTGCTTTACCCATTTTTTTTCCCCGCCAAAATGCAAGCTTCATCTCCTTGTCTTCTTCCCCATGTCCCTCTCAACCCACACTGATAACCAAGCTCACTTCTACCCCACTACCCACATGGTCTCGATGCCAGCTTGGCAATCCCCAAGGAGCTCATTGGATACACTTATATGGACGGCTAAGATTCAACCTTGGGCTCCAAGATTAAAATTGAAGGCTGAGATTGATGCAAAAGAAGCACAAGCTATCCATTCTCTCATTTGTCTCACAGAACAAACACAACTCAAGACTTCCTAGACCATTCCTAGTAGTATAAATAGGGCTCTTTGTAAGCCTTCTAAGGCATTAGGAGTTTTAGTAGTTTTTAATTTAGTTTTCCGTATTGTAATTTCTTTTAATTAATGAAAAAGTTTTTTATTTCTTTCTAGTTCTCTTTACAGCTTATTTTTGCTAATAAGCACTTAAGTGCTTATTAGCTTTTACTTCTTATTTTCAGTATTAAGTTCCATTTTCAAGTTATTAAAAAGTTTATGTAAGTAAAAATTACAAGTTCTATTCAGAAAATCAGTTTTTTAAACAATTTCCACCCATTCAGGGGTGTTTGGCATTAGCTTATTTAAGGTACCAAATAGCTTTTTTACCCATCTTGATTGTTAAAGTCAAACTCCTCTTTCAATGTTTAGTTAGTTTTTACAATGAATATACTGTTTTGACTAAGTTCACAAGTTTTGACAACCAAAAAAAAAGCTTATCTGTTTCTGTCCTGCTCACCAGAACAGCAGCTATGGCTGCTGTTCCCAACCATTTTTAACAGCTTATTTCTCATCAAAAAAGTGTCAAAATTGTTTTTATTACATCTTTACATACCCATCTTTACATGTCTTTAGCTCTTTTGCACCTAGGATAGCTTATGATTAGTTTAAATTGCACTCAAAATCATTTTAGCCCATTAAAGTTAACTGTTAGCAACAGCCACCAAGTTTCCCAATCCCCTTTAGTTTTGAATTTTAATTTCTTGAATTTTAAGCTTTAGATTCTGAAATTTGGTAGATATGGAATTCAGTAGGTTAGCTATAGACTAGTATTTTTGCAATTTTAGAAAGTGCTTATTAGAGCTTATTTTAAGCTCAAAATAGCCCCTTTAACGATCTGCTGTCCCATATCAGTAACAATAGGATTTCTTTTCGAGCTTATTATGATTACTTTTGCTTATTCTAGGATAGCTTAGTGCTTATTAAGAATATTTAGGTTAGGTTAGTTTATAAATAGCTTATTTGGTGCTTATTATAGCTTATTTAGTTATTTAGTTGCTATTCGTTGCTTATTAGCTTGGGACTCCCCGGTTATAACTGCTATCTCTCCCTTTTAACATACCCTTGTTCATCTCACCTTATTCCTATTGCATGTTAGCTTATTTCATCATATTCTGCGGGGTTGCTTATTTGTGCTCACAAAAGCTGTCCAAGGTGTGTTTGGTTGTAAATGTGGAATTGTTTGGGATAATAAGCGTTGCAGACTTATTTAAGCTTTTCATAAATCAAGTTTTTAGAAAAATTGCTTATTTCCATTCCACTTCAAGTTTCAAAGGAAAGATTAAAAAAATAATTACAAAAAGGTGACAAACAACAGATTCGAACAACGGTCGCTTGGTTCACAACCACAACACACACATTACCAACGCCCTTGGGACTTTGATGGTCATTTCTTGCATTGTTAATGTCTTAAATACAAACTTAGTTTAACACTCATCAGCTTTTTTTAGCTTTTTAATTGCTTATTCCAAAAAGCAGTTGGTGGTTTTTAAATTTTTCTTAGATTCAGTAATGTCCAAAGTGTTTTCTGTAATTTCCTTAGATTTTTCTATACTAGTTTAGTATTTTATAATTTAATTAGATTAAATTAGTTTTTAATTCATAATAAATAATTTAAAAGTCGAAAAAATACCCGGCTTTTTCCTAAAATTATTTGTAGTCGTTTAGAACGTAGGAAAATATTTTCATCCGTAGGCCTTAAATTACATTATTTTCACTTTTTGAGGCTCGGGATTAGCCCGGGTTTCCGTTTTTGCATATTAGCACCATAGAACTTTATTTAGCTTCATTTTATTGTTTCATATGCTTAGTAGTAGTTAATTTATCATTTACATTTTTCCCCTAGCCTTAATTACTTTCCCGTCACTTAATTTAACGTAATCAAAAACACAAAAACCCAAAACATCGAGCATTTTAATAACAAACCTAAAGCGACGTTGTCCATTCACACCTCGTTGGGACACGACCCGGGTAATCACTTACTCGGTATCACTTATATCGTATATTCGAGGGTTTTGCGTGTTGATCTTTTTCCTAAAGGGTCGATTCGTTGATTCTCGCGTATCACGTATATTTGGTATATTTCTACTACCACACTTTAAGCCCTTGATGTTTCATTCTTTATTGTTTTATATCATCAAATCAAGAAACCCAACAAGGATATCATTCTTCACATTCTTGATGAATAGAGTCTGATCAATCTTCCCTCTTCTGAAGCCTTTGCCCAAAAGATACTTGGATAAAGTTTCATACCAATCCCTTGGGGCCTGATGCAGACCATAGAGTGCCTTTTGAACCCTATAAACTTTGTCAGGAAAGGTTGGATCTTCAAAGCCATGAGGTTGACAGACATATACCTCCTACTCAATTTTCCCTTAGAGAAAAGCACTCTTCACATCCCTCTAGTATTCTGTAAAGTCTTTATATGATGCATAGGCCATGAATAGTCTGATAGCCTCAATCCTTGCCACTGGAGCAAAGACCTCTTCATAATCAATTCCTTCCTTTGTGTATACCTTGAGCCACCGTCTAGCCTTGTTCCTTGTTACCACACCCCTTTCATCCTTCTTGTTTCTGGAAACCCATTTAGTGCCAATTGCTCTCTTGTCATCAGGAAGTTCCACCAGAGCCCATACATTTTGAAGTTTAAACAGGAGAAGCTCTTATTGCATTGCTTCTACCGGGATTAGTCTTACTAGTGCTTTGTAAACTTTCTTTGGTTCTACTTGTGAAACAAAACAAGCAAAGAGACATTTTTATGTGTCTCCAAGGATCCTTTCTTCATAAATGGCACAGAAGAATCATCTCACTATCTTTGAACTTTAGATCTTGTAATTCTTCAGCGCATGACATCCCTAATAACATTCTCCAGGGAAGATCGATTGATTTTTCTTGTGGAGTAGCAGGAACAACATAAGAAGAAGCTATATTAGTAAAATCAATCTCATGGCTTCACCATAGGGATCGGGAACCTTTATATAACGATGGAAAATGGAGACCATCATTACTAAATTCTGGCTCATCAGTACTAACATGGGGCTTATCAGTATTAACCACATTAGTACTGATCACTTGAGGTTCTACCACTTTGTTTCATTTGTGGTTACCCTCCTCCAGCATTAGAATCATTGGTCTGATGATCTTCTTTGTTTGACTCCCCTGAAGAAGTGCTTCCAACAAAGCTGTCCTTCCAAATGGGTAACAGGATACATTCATCATCATCATCAGAATCTGCATCAGGACCTTGCTTTTCCCCTGCAACAATGTTAGAATCCACAGAAACAAGTACATAGTTCATAGATTCAGTTAGCATATCAATATCAAAAAGCCATTTTGGTCCTTGCCCCTCTTCACTATGTTTATCTTCAATGAACTCTATGTGCAGATTCTCCTCTATCCTTCTGGTTCTAGAATTATAAACCCTAAAGGCTTTACTATTCAAGGAGTAGCCAACCAGATATCCACTATTAGATTTTCCATCAAACTTACCTAAGTGGTCAATGGCATTGAGAATAAAGACATGACATCCAAAAGGTTTAAGAAAGTCTAGGGAAGGCTTTATGTTGGGAAATTCACTTTTGGGAGTTAATACTTATTTTGTTAAGTTAGTGTATAGTATTATTAAAAGATTAACTAGTTGAAATACATTAGTGCAAATGTTAGTACTTGATAGTGTTGAGTTTGTGATCTATATTAAGTATGTCGTGTAAGGTTTGTGGCATATCTTCTATTCAATAGAAGATATGATATATCTTGCATAGTTATATCTGTAAGGGATCTTGTTAGTGTATAAAAGGAGATCCTAACTAGGTTAAGCAAATACCAATACTCTAGCTGTCTTAAGAAAAGCTTCAAGGTTATAAACCCTAGTACTAGGAGAGTACTCGTATTATTAATCAATAATATTGAAGCTGTTGGAGTTATTCTTGTGTTTACATTAATCTTCTAAGTGCATTCAAGTAGATTCCGTATACTTGTGTGTATCTACAACAAAGTTTCTCATTGTTGTTTTGGAACCATGCAAGGCAACTAACACGTTTACAAGCTAAGTGCTCTAGATCCAAGGTTTGGGACTCCACAAGTGATATCAGAGCTTGTGTCCTGAAGCTTTGTTTTTAGAAGATCCTGTGTGAAAAATCTAAAGAAATGGATTTTGATTCATGCAAATCCAATGCATTACGAGTTCCTAAGTTCAGACCAAATGAATTTGAACTCTGGAGGATGCGCATAGAGCAATACTTTTTGGTACTTGATTTCAAGCTGTGGAACATTGTGATCAATTGAGACTCCTACAAATCCATTGTTTACGAGAAGAAGTGGTGGCAAAGTTGTTCTTAAAGACAAAGGTGATCCCATTACTAATGAAGAAATGGCTCTAAGAGGCAATGATCTCAAGGTCAAGAGTCTCCTACTCATGGCATTACATGATCACCAACTCACCTTCAGCAAACACAAGGATACTCAATCCTTGTTCAAAGCCATTAAAACAAGATTTGGTGGGAACTCTGTCATCAAGAAGACTCAGAAAGCTCTTTTGAAGCAAGAATTTGAAAACACTTCATTTGGTACAACTGAGTCCATTGACTCGATTTACAATAGGCTTAAAAGCTTGTAGTCAATTAGGTATTGGTGTGGACATCCCTCAGGAGGACATCAATTTCAGGTTTGTTAGAAGTCTTCCATCACCAAAATGGGACACTCATGTCATTGTATGGAAGAACAAGGCAGACTTTGAAACTATGGGATTGGACAATCTGTTCAATAGCTTTAAGGTGATTGAACAAGATATGAAGAGTGCTACGAGCTACATCCTCCATCTTTGGATCACAAAACATAGCTTTTGTGGCTCATCCGATCACAAGTCTTGTCAGGACAGTTTTGGTGTTAGTACCTCGTACTAATATTATCTGATTGTGTTGTTACCACTACTGCAGGCATCAATGAAATTACAATCTATGCTTTCATCTCGAGCAACAACATGGGTCTCAGATCACCCATGATGACCGAACAGTCGATGAGGATGATATGGAAGAAATGGATATCAAGTGGAACATTGCCTTGATTAGCATTAGGGAAAGAAGGTTCATGAAAGAACGGTAGAAGCAGATTAAGATCAATGATGGAATACTACTTGGGTTTGACAAAGGAAGGTAGAATGCTACAGCTGTGGCAAACTTGGGCATTTTTCCAGAATAGAAGCCCGGGAACAAGGGAAAGAGTAGTGAAACCAATGACTCATCCTCTAAAGAAATGGTGGCTATTGATGGTGCTGGGTATGATTGGAGCTTCATGGCAAATGATGAGGAGAGCACAGTTGATATGTGTCTAAATACACATATATTTGTACTATTAAAACCCACAAAAACAACCAAAAACACACAAATGACTCTCAAAATGATACAAATTCATAAAAATGTGTTTTATGTGATTCAGGTACAAAAGATTGAAAAACAAGTGAAAAATGATCAATTTCCCAACAATTGTCGTTTTAGGTCCACGGAGTTACTCAAATTGTCAAAACTAGTCCCTAAATGTTTTAAATGAATGAAAAGTCAACTTAAGTCCTTGGTAAATCAAAAATGTTCACAAAACATCCACGGATAAAAGTTTTCACAAATGGCAATTTTACCCCTAGAGTTACAAAATTGGCAAAAATATGGTTACAGGTATTCTAAACTTGGAATTTTACAAATAATACCCTTGTACTATGCATGATTGAAAATTTGGAACAATTTGATAAACTTTTGGGAAATTACACTTTTAGTCCCTCAAAATCCAAAAATTGCAAAAATAGTCCTTGGACCTTTTTAAAATGAATTTTATGCAAAAGTGGTCCATGTACTATTCATTTATGTCAAGTATGGTCCTTGTGATAAGTTGGGAAAGTTGCAAGATCATCCACTGAAGTATGGATGAAATACACTTTGGTCCTTGGGCTTTTGTTACTATCAAAACCAACCGGATCCTAATACTACCTAGGCCCAATCAAAGCCCAAATAAACACAACCCGTTACCCTATCAACCGGTCCAATCCATGACCCGACCACAATTTAAATAAAACAAACCGCCCCCTTTTCTTTTCTCCCCACTTGACTCACTTGACTCACGCTCTCTGCAACAATCACCCTTATCCATCCCCTCCTCTCCATCATCACCTCCATGTCCCCACTACATCCCTAACACAACAAAAAAAATCATTAAATGCTTCATCACCCTTTCACTCAACCTCTCCACCTGTTAAAACCTTTTTCCCGCCAAAATGCATCAAGCGGCCAAGAGTCTCCTAGTCATCCAATGGCTAATATTATTGGTGGGATATGCCCTGAAGTCAAAAAGGAAGAGAGATTGGGTATAAAAGGAAGAAGAAAGAGAGGAGAAGACACTTTGGCCTTAAGCCTTAGTCAAGTAGTTTTAGTTTTTACTGCTTTTCTTAGTTTAAATGTCTTTTAATCCACGAAAATGTTGTATTTTATCTTAAATTAGTGTAATGAAACCTTTATTTCAGTTTAATTTCAGTTTCATCTCAGTTTCATGTTTTTACTTATTTCCTTTAAATTTCCATGTTATTCAAATTCTAGTTTAATAGTTGTTTGATGGATTCTTTAAACTCAATAAGCTCTTGACAAAGTTTTAAGGTTTTTAGATTCATTAAAACAATCTCAGTTTAAATTGAAAATCAAGAAAAATACTAAAAAAATCAATGGAGGTCAACATATGATCCAATAAGCGGTTGGGGTGTAAGAAAGCTAAAATGGATGGTTTTCTGGTTTCTAGCTTGTTGACACCAAGCTAGAAGTGGTTTTTAAGCCTTGGTACTCAGTTTTAAGTCTTGATCACATGTAAGCTTCATTTTTCCATTTTTTTGTATTTTAATGTTTCTCTGTTTTATATGCTATGATTTTGATGATTCTATGTTTATTTGTTATTATATAGTCATGTTATAGTTTTAAATTAGGTGTTTATGTATTGGAATTCATTGTGGCTTGGAAATACATTTTGGTGCTCATATGCTTGATTTTGATAATCATGGTTTTAAACCTTGTGTGACTACTTGTTTAAGCTTTAAAGGTCCTAATTTACAGATGAAAGCACATGGATTTGATAAAATTGGTTTTATCTGAGTCAGATGTTATAAAAGTCCAATTTAATCCCTTTTAAAGTGTGTTTGGATTTCGATAAACCGGATCCGGGTTTGTTATGTTGTTTATTTATTGTTGTTTCTTATCACTTTAGTGTTATATAAGCTTAGTTCAAGTCTTAAATATGCTTGTTTATCAAATAGTCAAAATCACCTTAATCTCATCTTATTTAGTTCACATTGGGATTTAAGTTACAAATTTCATCACAGTGACTCATAAGTAGATTATCTAGCTTAATTCAGTTGTATCATAGCATAATATATATAAATAATCGATAGATTAAGTTTTAAATTCACTTTAGTCAACCTTTTAGATTTTAGTTAAAGTCAAAATTTTCATAGAATCGTTTTGAATAAAATGTATAATTTTGTGTAGGACTCAGTGTTAAGTTTTAGTCTTAATCCTTTTGGGATTTCAAAATATAGCTGCTTAAGAAAAATACAAAAATATTAGTTTTTCATTTTTCAACATTAAGTCTTATTTTCCATCTTATTTAGAGTACGCATTACGTATTGATGCCACGTTGCACAAGTTTTAGAGTCAAATTCACAAGCTTGCAAGCTTGTGGATTTGATAACTGTGTACTTGGCTCTTTGTTAGCCTTGTATCCTCTTTATTATGTGTCTGCTTATTTTTACATCTTTAGCTTATTTAGGTAGCTTAATCTCATCATCTATTTTGTCCCATTTTGACCACTCTCAACTGAAGCAAGCGGTTGAGTGGGGCTATTACCTAATCCTCCTATAAGCTCCTTAATGAGCTTGAGATTGTGATTCTTGGCTTTGTGAGAAGCTAAGCAGTCCATCTCAATGTCTCAGTTCAAGTTGAGCTTATTAGAGCTTATTTGATGAGTCATATATGAGCTTGATGTTTGCCCATTCACCAATGGTGCTTATGCAGTCCATTTACCTCACAAGCCTCTCACAAGTTCATTAATGATCACTAGCTTTGTGTGGCTTGGCTTTTAGGAAGCCTAGCAAGCCAACTTTTTGATCATGTGCTTAAATTCTAGTTTGTAGCTTATTCTCTAGGGCTGCATACGACTTTTGTTTTTGTCCCATTTATCAGCATTCATTGACCCAGCTTGGTGAGTCAGGTGGTCTGGACCATTTTCATAAGTCTCTCAAAGCTCATCAGTGGGTCCCACTTGATGAGCTTTGGCTTTTGAAACCAACCCCATCTTACTCCAAGTTTCATTTTGGCCTATTAAGCTCATATACTAAGCTGAATTTGCCAATTCAAAAGGTATCTTGGGCTGTTTGGATCTGTGGTTATTTGGATTTGCTTATTAGCTTATTTTGAGCTTATAAGTTAATTCCAGTGCATAAGCTTGTTCATATATGTACATTATACTCGTACATTCATATTTCATCTTTTACTTTTTAAGTATGGAGCTTATTACAGGTCCTTTGAGGCCTCAATTCCATCCAAGTCAAGCCTTTGGCTTGTATCTAAACTCATAAGCTTGTACTTATAAGCACATGTCAGTGCTTATTCTTGTGTATTCTCACCATTTATATTTGTACATATATACTTTTACCTTTTATTTCCCCTTTATAGCTTTTTCAAGCTTATTGTAAGTTTATGAGTCCACTGTGAGCCCATAAGCAAGCTGAATAACTCATAAGCTCATAATTTGCTTATTTCTAGTTTGTAAAGTTTTGTTTTTGATAAACATGTATAATATCGGTTATATATTCAGTTCTAGAAAGAAAAAACCAAAAGAACCACTCTAATGGTAAATAATTAATCATTTGTTACTCTTTGCTATTACATATCTGTTGGTTTAGTGCAGATTAGTGACGATATGTGTCGCTAATCACTATGGGAGGAAGGAGAAAGCAAGTTTAGTGACAGATTTGTAACAGGTCTTATGAAAACCTTATTTTAGATTTCTTATTGTTTAATTTATTTTTAAATACATTTAATTAATTTTTAATTTATATTAATTAATTTAATAGTGTAAAAATTTATTTTTCTTTTCTAATAATTTTCTTATCTTTTTAGGATTCTAAAAACATAATTTTCACATTTGTGGAGGTTGTATTGGACTGAATTCGTTTATTTTTGTACGTTTACGTATAATTTCAGTAAACGTGCGTGTAGATTTTAATCGGTTAAACAATTGTAAAAATAGAATTAAAATGACTTCAAAATTTTGATATTTTTATATTTCCTTAGTATAATTATAATTCTTTTCTTATTTCATTTTTGTTACATTTATGTAATTATTATGTAAATATGTATTTGTTGTTTAGTTTTAGTTATCTTAACCTTTTGTATATACTTGTAAATTATAGTTATAGATTATATTTTATTTAATTTGCATTTAAATTAAGCTAGACATGCAAATCCTATTATAGTTATAGTCGTTTTGTTTTTAAGCGTTTACGTTTTAGTAAAACGTCGTTTGTATATCTTTTGCATTTTAGGTTTTTGACGGTTACGTTTTTAGCGGCATAGGCTGTGACAGAGCTATTACTATTCACATTCCTAGTGTTAGTCAATCAGATTCCTATTTTTGTACATTCTTGATCATATCATTTTATCACACAAGTCGTTGTACTCGGGATATCACACCTCACGCGGGACATAAGCGATCCAAGGATATTTTAACCTTGGTAAAATTGCATTCTCTCTCGGCATAAGCCTTTTATCATCTGTTACGGTTGACCGTTCGCAAGCGGTTGACGAGTGTGACGGAGAAATAAAAGATGGGTGGTTCGGGAGAAATCAACAGTCAATATGGCTTTGGTATATGAGGTACTTACTAAATCAAATTGCTCAGATACATGTGACTCATTAAGTGAATATGAGTCTCTTAAAAATAAATATGATAAACTGGCTGAAGAGTTTTCCAAACTAGTTATAATCGGCAAATCATAAAAGAGTCTTAGCTGTTTTAGAAAAACAAATTATGCATTATAAAGAAAATGAGTCAAAGTTAATGGAAAGCATTGATGTACTTAATAGGAATTTCTTTTAAAGACACCACCATAACTGTGTTAAAAGAAGAATTAGAAAGAGTCATACAAATTAAAGACAACATAGAACTAAGTGTTGAGACTCTTCAAGATACACAACATTATAACTCAAAGAGAATTGATAAATACTTGAAAAGCACTAATTGGCAAACGAAAGGTCGGTGGGTTATAAGACAGCACCACCACCATTCGAGTATTCCTCACCACGGAATAGACCTTGAACACACTGGGCTTAGAGTTTAAGGCACCCACATTTGTCCGTGAACCCATTGGGTCCAACGCTAAAAAGTCAGATGAGACCTTTGAAAGTGCCAGTGACACTTCTTTACCAGAGGTATATATGTTTGAAAATAAAAAGGCAAGTGTTGAGTCTGGTGAACCAAAAATGCCACTAAACCTGTAGGACCAAACTGACAAACTGTTAGGAAATCGGTAAAATATGTTGAGATGTATAGAAACAGGTCATCTACTCCTAGAGGTAACAAAAAGAAGGAACCAGCTAAAATCAAAGCAACTAGGAGATGAATTTGTCATGTATAATAAATCTTGCTTTGTGTATGGAAGTTTTCTCATTTGCTGAGGCTCAATGAAGACACCCTATGAGACCTCAACCCATCATGACCCCAAGAGCAGTTCTTTTTAAAACTGGCATAAAATCTTTGAATACTACAAAGCGGATTAATGCTAGACCACAACCAGAGTATTTGGTGAAAGACCCAAAAGAAACTTTTCAAAATCACCATCTACTTCACCTAGGCCCTTTCATACTAGAAATGACACAAACCTTTAAATCTTATGATGAACAAATCAAGTTTTACAAGAAAAAGGTTAATACTTATGAGCCAAAACTTAATATTGATAGGCCAAAAGTTAATACTTTTAAGCCTAAAATGAAAACTGTTGGTTCTAAAGTGAGTGCTTCTAAGGGAATCAAGGGCAATCTGTTAAGCCCTCGGCTTGTTGGGTTAGAAAGACTACTCCAACCTTGAGTGCATCGATTCTTGATGAGTGTGTAAATACTCATCATTTTTCCTTCTACACTGTAAACAGTCAAAAACACTTTGAAAAGTCTCAAAAACCGAGAAAAAATATTTAGAAGCTGTATTTTATAAATAATTGTCAAATCTAGTCCGGTTATTCAAAGCATGTAATTTTTCATAAAATGCCCTCAGGGATTTTCAAGTTGTCAAAATTACCCTTATAAAGTTCAGTTTTGCTAAATGGCAACTTTAGTCACTGATTTCAAAGATTAGAAATTACCCCTGGACAATTTTAATTTGAAAATTATCATTTTTGGTCCTTGGAAAAATTAATCTTGTCATAATTAGTCCTTATGATTTTGGAAAATTCAGTTTTGGTCCCTCAGTTTGGTGGAATTTCAATTTTGGTCCTTTGTGTTATTAATAAACAAACCCCAAGGACCCTTTGTATTATTTGCAGGCCAAAACAACCCGTGACCCCCCTTTTTGTGAACCCTTTGCCTATTAATAAAACCCCGGTCAAAGCTCGGTTAAACCCTCCTTTCCCTCCAAACCCACTTCCTTCTTCACCCACCCTCTGCAAAACCACTCACCACAACCATACCTCCAGCTCACATACCACCACCCTTGTCACTCCACCTCACCTAAAACAAAACAAAGCATTAAATGCTTCTCCTCCGTGCACTCAATCAAGCCCGGTTGGCAAATATCGTTTTGGCCAAAAATGCCATCAGCGGCTTAAATCCACTCCAATAATCAATGGCAGATAAGAAGTGGAAATGCTTTGAGTGGCAAGTGGAAGACTTTTGGGAATAAATGGGGAGAAAGGGAGATGAGGAGTTAGTTTTATTTTTAATTTTTCTTGTATGTCGTTTTTAATTTTAATGTATTAATTAGTCTCTAAAATTGTTTTTTTTTAAGCTTCCTGTTTTGAACTAAAGCTATTATATAGTTGCAATTCATTTCAAGTTCTAATTTAAAGTTTGATTAAAGTTTCTTATTTTTAAATTTTTTCTCTTTATCAGTCTTAATTGTCTAAATCCGAGCTTCAATAAGCTTTATTATAAGTTAAGCTTACTAAAGCTGTATATAGCTTTTAGTAAGCTCAAGAATCGATTCCAAGCAAATTCTTCACTTGGTCAACGAAGTCAAAAGGAGGAAATTGGATCTTGGATGTCAGGCAGGACCGGAAATGGTTCTGAAGCTTTTGAACTTGTTTGGATCACTTTCAAATAGAAGTTAAGATTTATGGCTTGTTTCTTTAAGTTTTAATTTCTTTAGTGTAAAATTAGTTTAATTTAATTCTGTAGATTGTTGTTGTTATAATCTGTTTAAGTTTGTTGAAATCTACTTTAATGTAGATACTTTGAGTTTATAAGTTGATTGAAAGCCCTGAAATACCCTATTGCTTAGTAAAATTTCAATTTGGCCAACTTAAAGGAGTGTTTGGATTAGGTTGTTTTTAGAGCTCTAGTGCTTATTAGTAGTTAACATTGGTTTATACAGTCTCTATAGGGCATATAATAGTCAGGTTGTTTTTGCATTTAGGCCTATTTTAAACAAAATAGTCAAAATTACTCTAAAACTAGTCTAGACTAAAAACTGTTAGGATTTAGTAACTAAAATGGCTTAAGAAAGGTTTAGAAATTGTAGGAGTAGCTTAATCTGTGCTTATTAAATCTCATTTCATCAAAATCAGTCAACAAATTCTCCCACAAGTTCTCCAAATTCAAACTGCTTCATAATTTCAAAAGTCAAAACTAGTGTGACAGGAAAATTGCCCAAACTTGTGGGATTTTTAGTGAGCTTATTACTGTGTTGTAGCTTATGAGCTTTTGGGAAATCATTTAGACCCAGCTTGTGTACTCTCTAGTATTTTTGTTACATTTTTGTGATTTTATTATGGGCTCCACATGGCCTCAAAGTGATCACAAAAGGAAGTGTCTCCCTTATGCAGCTGCTGCACCACCACCACAGTCACCATCACCACCACTTTTGTGGGTCCCACAGGCCACCTCAGTGGACCCCAGTGGTGGTTCTTGTTTCCATTGTGTTCACAACCCAGCTGGCTATCTGTTTCAACCAAGTTTGAGAGCTTAAGCTCTGTGGACCCCACTTATTTTACCCTTCAAAATCTGTCCATAACTGTCTCGGAACACAAAAGAAGCCAAGTGCTTATTTTGATCCATCAGCTTATTCAGTGAGCTATTTTGGTTGTTTCTTGCTTAAACCTGTCCAAGTAACTTGTTTACACCTTAATCCATTACTGTGGACGCCACATAAGTGTAGGATATTGGATTTCACATACACGTCATAACATTAACACTTTAGGCGTATAGATGATTTAAGAGAGAGAAAAAGTGGGATATTCTAGAGAAGAAACTCATGTGATGTTAGATTACCAAAGATCATCCAACCCTCTACCTTGCAAGGTAGAGGGTATTTATAGGTTACAAACTAACCGACCTCACGGCTGTGGATCAGGGGATACAATGGGTAAAGACCCGTCCTTCCTCCACGGTGTAGCACTAAACTAAATAATTAACTAAATGACTAGTAAATAACGTAATGTCTATGAGCTAACTTATGCTAAATAATATTTGGGGTGACCGATACTTCACTAAGGAATTTCTAATTCCTAACAATCTCCCCCTAAGGGAGGTCACCCCATGTTTTACATTTAGATTCCTAGCATTCTAATTTAATCTTCAGTCTTGGGCTCGCAGACTTTTCTTCTTCAAAGTACTCAACTTATATGATTCTGTGATGATTCCATCATTGTTCAACTAAGATGTATATTTCATGGAGGTTATGATTTGATCCACCATGATGACCCTTTTGAGCATAACTAGAGATCATCAGCAACTATAGATCTCAGTATCACCAATTGTTGTGTTGCCAGCATATGATGTTGTGATATATGGACCAACATGCTCACATTCTGGATCATGATTTCTTCTTATCTGAGTAGCGGAAGCTTTCGTTGATTCATGATATTGGCGGCGTAGCGAAGCATGGAGTTAGAATATCAGAGTCATTGATGCACCAATCATGATATCTTTTGATATGAAAGTGTTGTGTGAGCATCGGCTATGGATTGACGCTTCATTACGATCAGCTGCAAACGTCGGGGTACACGCATAAGACAGTTAGCAATAGCGCCGCGAAAGGTGTCTTTGATCACTTTCGATGAATTGAGGTACACCGGCCCGGTTCCCGTTGATCGATACAAGTACTGCCTGTGATCGGTATAATTCGAAGAATTTCCTGACAGGGTTTCGCAGCTGCTCTAGCTGTCTCTCAAACCGAACGTCTCAAAGACAACACGGAGTGAGTGAACCAGCGAAGTTACGTCCACTGATTGATGAAAAGAGATTTGAAAAACAATCGTGTAATGCTCAATAGAAATTGTTTTTGCAATATAACGAAGGTTTTAATGAAAATCAATTATCAATCATAAAACACCTTTTGATTTTGAAAAATTAGTACCGCGTTGACGTGCTAATGAAAAGAGTTTTAAAGCACAAAGACGGTTTTCAAAGGTATCCGTCAATCCATAACCTGAACCAGGATTGATTCAAAAAGATTGAATCGCCATTGTTTCATTCGGTTGTCACATGGTTGATCTGTATAATAGATCTCACATGCCACCTACCAGGAGCTTGTTAGATGTCGGCTCCAGAAGGCTTTCCATCTTCACGGTGAATATGTAAACACATCACTCGGATGTTCTGGCAATACCACAAGGATAATGCGTAGGACTCAAGATATAATCTCTTTTTTCACATTGTGTGAAACAGAGAGTCTTCATTGAAAGTGTCCTATTGAGATTTATTGATGATCTCGTGGCACTAGACTCAATTTGTGCATATTTGGATCCTATATCGGAGACTAGGGAGAGGTCTCCTCCTTCAATATCAACAATCTCTAAGAGAAAGTAGATAGATAATGTCGGTTCCCCGTGAGAATGAAACAAGTCCTTTTAAGAGGAACTTGAGTGGTTTGGAAAGTTGAAGTGCAGTGCGTCACTGGGTTCCATGACGTCTTGTACAATACCATTAGTTACCATCAGTAGCATATGAATTGAACCGGTTTTACGCCTAAGGTTGAATAAATGGAGGCTATTTGTTTTCCATTTCTCATTCAATTCTTTTTTATTCTTCAACCCCTGCTTACCTAGACTTCAGGCTAGAACCTTGTGGGTTTATTCCAGTTACTAGCTTCGATCTCGATCGCGCCTCTTCCATATCTCATTTTTCTCCTTTTATTATCATACCTAAGGACTTCTACACTAACTAGTGGATAGTCCACGGGTAGATCCTCAGGTTCTGGCGAATCAGCATGGGAACACATACCTAACCTTATCGTCCTTATATCACCATACATAATGTAAAGTTGGTTAGTCTTTTTGGTATTGCCATAGAACCAATTGAAAACCATTTGAAAATCAATCAGATACTTGTGATATATTATCAAAGCATTTTGTACCTGAATTGTTTTTGATATTTTTAGAATAAGAGCTCCCCTCAACATGTGCATCAAATGTTTGAAATCGTTTTGCACCGCAGGAGGAAGAGGATGAAATTACTTCTTTGATTACCATTTTTCTAAAGATATCACCATCACTTCCTATCAAATCAAGTAGATATAGCATTTCCGGGATGAGGGTTTCATGATTTTGCTCCCCCTCAATATGTGCCTCGAGATTTGAAAAGAGTTTTGCACATACTAGAAGGAAGTTCAATGAAGTACAGCCATGATCACCAAACATTTAGAAATCATTAAATACACAATCAAGGTACCTTATGTAATAGCATGAAAAATTTTTGTACCACTGGTTTGGATTTGTTTTAAAATGCTCCCTCTTAATATATGCTTCGAGATTTGAAAATTGTTTAGCACATATTAGAAGCGGTATGCACTAAAATGGTCATCTTTTAACATCTTTATATTTATATCACATTTTCTCCCAGATCAAAATTTCAAATCCTTTGAGATTTTGGATCTCAATGTTAAATGTGAGACAAAACATTTGTTGGAGAAAAATGTGTCCAATTTTATATGATCAGTGAACAACACTTGAAGTTCCCTTTTTTTTTTTTTTTGACATAAAGGGAAACCACAGGACATACCCTACCACTATTACATGCATAATGTTGTTCGCGTTTGTACATCACGGTTTACATAAATAATACAAGACAAATGACATCCGGAAAATATCTTCATTCATTCTGAGAGAAGCTTGTAATGACCATGCGAAGTCTTCCACCCACAAAGCTTTCAAGGTTCGATGGATCATTCGGTCTTCAATCTTTGTTTGATTGCAGCAATGAACTCATCACACCTCTTCACATCTTCATTAGACTAGAATTTCGTTTTGTCCCAGGCTTCATTTTAATTTTGATGTCTTTCACTCGTAGTTTAGTTCTTCTTACTTACATTTTAGGTGTTCCATCATTTGAATTTGTATAGCATAAATATCATTCACATCCTTGAGACCATATCTGTGGTAAAGATACTTTCACGGGGGTGTCAATCACTTTATATTGTGATGAAATTCATGATTCTGATTTGGTCTTGTGAGATTGACTTAGTCCGTAGCTTTCTATTCCCAATTGAAAATCTCCAACTCTTAGTCGAATGACCAAGCCTCGATCCATTGATTGTGACGGCGAGAGAGAGAGCCTTCTTCTCGCGGCGGGAAGATGGTCAAGGTGTCCTTGGAGGTTCAGAAGATAGAGATCTTCAAAGTCATTTGGCATCAGATGTTTGAAGTCGTTTTCTTCTGATCCTTTCTTTCAAGTCTGACTCTTGAAGAACAATCTTCTTCGAGGTAGTCATACCCGTAGATAGGGAAGATCTCTACCCATAACACTAAGAATAGCATGATCGGATCGAGCTGCTCTGCGTCTCTTCTTGGCACTATGTCTTTCGATGTAGAATTCCTTTTTCTTGAACCACCAAATGAGATCCATATGAAGCTGCAGGTGTCATATTGATTCTCTTTATGCTTGGAGAATTGATGCGGAACCATCGATTCGAGACCTTGATGTCATAGGTAAATGCCTTCATCTTGAAATGATGAAGCGGGTCTTCTTTGCGGTGGTCCACATAGATAGTCGGATCATGGTTGAAAATTATTTGAATGGTCATAAATCAGGTTTCACGTAGGGGAAGAGGTTGTACACA
Source organism: Chrysanthemum makinoi (assembly GCA_910596185.1). Taxonomy (NCBI): domain Eukaryota; kingdom Viridiplantae; phylum Streptophyta; class Magnoliopsida; order Asterales; family Asteraceae; genus Chrysanthemum; species Chrysanthemum makinoi. Next base: position 296,190,948 of record OU343221.1, read on the forward strand.
TCAAACCTATTGATGTGTTCACCAACTGATCATTCAACATTCTATAGCATTCTCTAATTGATATTGAAGTGATAGCATCAGTGGAAGACTTTGACTATTTCATAAAATTTGGACCTTCAAGATCTTTAGGGGTGATGGATGTAATTTCCTTCTTCTCATAAAACCACTTTATAAAGCTCCCCATATCTCCTGTGAAATGAAGAAGAGAGTCTTAATTTGGAGCTTCATAGTTGAAATGATAGTTGAAGCCCAATTGTTTGCTTTGGATTTGTTGACTACTGACTGGGAATAAACCATGAGGCTCGAGTTTGTGGTCTTTCTTCAGAGAGCCAACTTCGAATGGTGTCCTTTGAAGGTGCAGTACTCGATGGATTAGATGGTTCAACTGACATATAAGTATCAAACCAATCATCTTCAGTTGACTTGGGAATAAACCTGGTGGATGCATCATCTTCATCTGATTCTGACTCTGCTAAGACAAGCGATTCTTCATAAACAACTTGATCTTCGGGATAGAGGACTGTACGCGGAACCTTGAGTCAACGTGGACCAAGCTGCATTTCTTTGCGTTCCTTGATTTTCAGATGAACGGGTTGATTGGCAGGCTTGGTGGTGATGATGGTGGTGTGGTGGAGGTGTGGAGGTTGTTTTAGAAGATCCACCAACTCCAGATGTTCCAGCACCCCCAGTTGGAGGTGGAGGAGGAGGAGGATCTTTATGACCTTTACGCAATGTTTCCAACACTACGGTTCTCCTTTTCTTCTTAGCTTTTCTTTCTCCATCGTCTATCAAGAACTGTACATGATTGTCGTACTTGATTGATTCTTCGAGAGCCTCATAAAGCTTCTTATGGACCTCATGCTTATCTTCGCCAGCTTCAAACATCTGATCTGAAAGTACAGCTCTCATATCAGCGATAGGAAGATCCTTGAATCGTCTAAGTAGAGGAGCCTCCATTGCCCATTCCACATCATCTTTAACTTCGCCTTCACCTGGCGTCACACCCTTCATCAAAGTTGAGGTGCTCCAGCCTATAGACACGATCCACAAGGGAATCTACGGATTTTGGTAGTTGTCTTTCAAGAGCTTCATTTTTTCACCGCTGTCAAGCAGTTGATCTGAGGTAAGAATTTGAGGTGGTGAAGCAGTGGGGTTTCTACATCAGAATGTGACCACTGGTTCAAAGGATAGAGTCTTTGCAGATTCAGGTGGTGAACGTGCGGTTACTTGATCGGGTTTGGGAGGTGGAAGTGCAGTTGTGAGTAAAGGTGCTGTCATAGGTGGAACGGATGATGTATCTTGTTGAATTTTGACGTTAAACATGGATTGTGCATCCTCCTTGTCATTATCTTGCTTGGAAGACTCATAATCAATGGGTTTGTCATTTAAGAATTGATCAAGTGAATTCAGTATCTAGGTTCTTAAATGATGATAGAGAACTGGTAGAAAGATTTGGTTCTTCCAAGGGTAAGGTCTCATCGGATATTGACTCCGGATTCTCCTGTCAGACTTGATGTAACTTATCTTCAACATTTTGTTCACACTGGTTACCACTTGTAGCAGGATTCATTTCTGGTGCTACAGATGCTTCCTTTTCCAATCCAGATGGTTCTTGAACTGATGACGATTCAACACTTCTCTTCTTCAGATCAACTTGAGTGGTAGTTCTTGATGGTGAGGAAGAAAAGGTAAGGAGCGTGTGAGCAGCTTGTTCATCTCCAACAATTCTTTTTCCCTTGTCTTGTGTGATTGGTGTTGTTTGTTTAGGCACTTGATCTGGCTCTCTTAGCACTACTCCACCTACTGGTGCTTTCACATTCTCAGACTTTCTAGACTTTGCTGGATTCCTAGTTGCAGAGCAGCATCATCTTCATCAGTTAACTTTGTATTATCCCTTGAAACGCCTATTTTCACCAATTTCCTTTTCCACTTTCTTCCTTTTTCTCTTCTTGGATGTGTCTGAATGTTGTGACCTTTCACGTCTCTTTTAGGAAAGAGGCATAGGATGCTTGTGAGGTGAAGTGGCTTGGGAGCATTGGGTTGTGGAGGAGTGGGTGTGACATCAGCAGAGGATCTGGTAGCTCTTTTCTTGTATTGTTTGAAGTAGTCCTTCTTCTTGATATCGTCCGTGAGTAGAGTATCAGGAACTGTCAATCCAAAGATTTCTTTGTCCATTCCTCTAGGAACATATTTAAGATTACCCAGAACGAATTCATCTTCCGCTTTATGTAGATCTGAGTCAATCCTGGGGTTGAAGTTGTGAGTCTGTTGCAAGAACTGGATAACAAGTTTTGAAAATCTGATGCTTGGAATCACAAGCTTGTTCAGTTTCTTTCGACCCGAGCTTTATTCTGAAAGTTTGTTCTATCAGATATGAATGTGTTCATTGACAACGAAAATTCTTCCCAAATACGTTCTGAGACATTCACATTCACTTCATTGACAATACCCCATAGGATTTGCAAGATGGGAATTCTCACTTTATCAAACCCTGAGGTTTTGCCAGATAAGCACAAGTTGAGAACTGTTGTTTGCTCTCGTGGTTGATACATGTGTCCGGATGATGTCGGAAGCTCTTAATATGCCGGACTGATATCCCAAACCAATCAGAAAGACAATTAGATCGTCAGCACCAGGTGGAGGTTCGATCGTATGTTGGGGTTACATGGAGTGATTCCTAGGCCTTGCTGAGAATGTCGAGTCTATCACAAATTCCCTATCATCCAGTTTACACGAGATTTAGTAGTGATTCTGTCCCATTGAATGGTGTTCCGCATTGTTGTATGCAATGTTTGAAACCGGTTTGTGATCGAGCCAGACAGGGTCACCGGTCAACCGTTCAACCGCCGGGTAACCCTGTAGAGGTTTTATGCATAGTCCAAACATCTATTTCTAATTGTCCAAACATAATGTTCAAACATTAGTTTTGCAGTGAAAAAAGCAAAGAACCATTTTTCATGCTCTAAACAACAAATCAAAGGTGGACAAGGATATAAACTGCATATTTTCTAAACAACCATAATGCTACGGATTACATGTTTCATACTTCAATATAAATCCTACGGATTACAAGCATGTCTAAAGACATGCATCTTACGAATTTTAAAAGTTTATTTTTCAAAATAAAAAAAATAATAAAAATAAAAATGATAAAAACTAAACCCGCCGGGTTTCAAAATTGTTGACGTGCTTAAAACCCGGGTCTAAACGCTGACCCGCTTTTTAAAACCCCGTTTTGACCCGCTTTTTGTCCGGAATCGTCTAACGAAGTTAAGCCGGTAACGGTTTCAAAACATTATTGATGTAAATGAGTGGAATTGTGCATTGCTTGGTAGCAGAAGTTAGTGTTCTTAAGGATAATAGATACTTTGAGGATAGGATTTGTTGCAGTTTTGAAGCTCCACATAACAGTTACTTTTCCTATTCCCCATTGACTTTTAGGAAGGATTTCATCATCTGAAAGGACTTTGGGTGAGCGGAGATGCAATGTTCTCGTTAGTTGTGATTGCCATTGAGGATCTGAAGATAAATACAACCAACAACAATGATTGGGACCAAGTTAGATTATAGATGGTTAGTTAGACAACATTGAATACACCCTTGTGTCATAATCACTTAACCTTAGAAGCTCGCAGGGTACCCATAATCATATTGAGTAAGAATGATTGGCATAAGCGAGAGTATAAAGGATAATGGCTCCATTTGATATAGATTACACAAGACGAGTTGTTTAGAAATTAAAATATTTACTAAGCAAATTTGCTAGGAGATAACATCATGAGACAAGATACAAGTGTGGAAATGATATAATAGTTTGTATGAAGCAAGTTGTGATATTATGTTGATACAAGATAACTCGCACAATTTGCTCAAACAGAAATGTTATAGCATATCACAAAAAGTAAGTTGTCAACACAAGTTGCTATATACAACTGAATCGAGTTGTAAGCATGAGATTATCCTAACAAGTTGCCTTAAAACATTTTAATAACCCTAGTCGCCTTATGAAAATAAACCAATTAAGTCGCTAAACTTAGATGTACAAGTCGCTAAACCAAGCTAAGTCGTTACATGAAAACATAACAAGACGCTAACTGGTTAAATACAAGTCGCCATCAAGTAACTCGCTAAGTCGCTAAATCAGCTTACTAAGTCGCTAACTTTACTAACTCGCTAACTTGTAAAGACAAGTCGCCACCAATAGCATATCGCTAAGTCGCACAAATCAGTTTTACTAAGTCGCTAACTTTACTAATTCGCTAACTTGTAAAGACAAGTCGCTGATAATAGTGATACAGCTAAGTCGCTACCCAAGTCGCTTGTAAATAATTCACTAAGTCGCCACGACAGCTAGTAAGTTGAGCAGAATAAAAGCAATAACTCGTTACGATGAACATATAAACTAACTCGCTACCAAGAGCATTACTAAGTCGCCATCAAGAACACTTTTTACGCACGATAATCATCCCAAACCAACACTTATACAACATCATTACATGGACACAAGTAACAGGCAATCAAGAACGCATACAGAAAGCCTTAGCACACTTGCAATTGACAACTCAAAACAACAACAACAAAACGCCATCAAACTCGACATATTTAGTAACACTCAATTAACGAATACGCCACCCATTAACGCATTTCAACACCACCTAAATAAACATTATACACAAGAAAAGATGATTCCATCAGAGTAAGTTCATTATCAAACCTATGTGGGAATCAAGTTTCACGGATCAAATGCTCGATGAGATCTAGGTAAAGAAATGTGTTAGACAAGCATCATAGACACATAATAGAGAATTAAAGTGAGGTTCAAATCATACCACTTCAAGTTGCTAGGATAAGTGCTTAGCGATGAAGAAAGAAAAGAGAAGAAAAGAAAAAAAACTTTTAATTGTTTGAAAGAAAGAAGAAAAGAAAAGAGAAAGGAAAAAAAACGTAAGTCGCTAGAGGTTAAGAGAGGAGAAAATCTCAAGAATTCCTATTTGTCACATTCGGTCCCTGTGGTTATGTGAGAGATTAGCAACTAACTCGCTATCCTAGAAACATTATAAGTCGCTAAGCATTTTCAAGGAAAGTCTCTAACCTCAAATTTACCAAACCAAGTTGCTAAGACTTTACAAAATAAGTTGCTCTCATGTCACATTATGTGTTACAGAATCATTAGTTATATGAACATATCAGATTGCAAACAAGCACGGATAGCATAACGAGATAACATAATAAGATAAGCACACTAACATAATGGATAAACAATAACAACCCGCCTTTGAACACAAAACATAACTATCACTGGCGCAGATACAATCTAGATAACTTGAAAAATTCTCCCCCTCAATCAATGTCACCAAATACCATTGATTGAATTAACCTCACCCGTTAAAAAATATATCATTTGTTCGAACTTCATCTATGAACCCGTGCCATTATTGAATGACATTTCTAGGACCGTAGATGTTATCGATAACAAAGAATGTATTCTTTATTAGTTAGAGGAAAATGACAAAAATATGAATATAAAAGAATGAAATCTTTAAAAAAAAGGTATATTTAATTTTAATAATAATTTTTTAAGAAAACTTGATTAGTACACAAATATAAAAGAGCGAGTCCTGATTCAAAATGAATAGGAGTCAAAGTAAGATGTACAACAATTCTGGCAAGCTATATCCTAATTAGCTATATTCATTTCTCGATGGGAACCAAGTCATGAAGTTCCTGATTGAGTTGAGCATTGTACCTGAAAAAGACTGAGAGCACATTGTACTAGAAGCACATGTAGAATTGCAACAGGATGGGTTAGTGACATGAATAATTTCACTATTTGATGTAACATTGGTTAATACAGACGTATCAATATTAGAGATCTTTTTAGGCTCAATATACTTGAAGAGTTTTCCTGTGGGCATCCAGTTAAGGCAAGATTTAGGAATGTAAGTCCGTTTGGATTCAGAGAACTTAAATAATCACAGGAATCCATTTGCAGCTTACTAGAAGATTTATATGTGTGCACATCCCTGTTTTGGCAATTGTTCCTTTTGTGTTTCGATGGTTTCTTAGGGGATGGATCAGCCAAATGATGTTTCTTATGAGAACTAGTTGTACTTCTAGTATTTCTAAACTTTGAGCTTTGAACATTTCCTTGGAGTTTGATATTCATCATATCAGAGCGAAGAAATGAAGTGACTGGTTTTGACAAAACAATATTCTCATCAATTTGGGAGGCAAGCCTAGATTTCGATGATTTAACTCTTTCAATTCTAAAGGCATTAGGCGCTTAACTATCTGACGCTTAGAGTGGTTCTCAGTTGACTGACTTCCAAAATTTGATGGTTTTGCAAACTTAGTGTTCATCCTATTTCCAATAGATTTCCTAAGCTCATTTTTTAAGGAAACAATGTTGAAGCTCTTATCTTGAATTTGGGCTTTGAGGTCATCAATGTCCTTCAATAAGTTGTTAGATTGATTGATCAACTTGGAATTGGTCTCCTCTAAGTTCTTTCTTAATGATTCATTTTCTCTTAACATGTTGGACACACAAAGAGCAAGTTCAGCATTTCTAGATTCAAGTGTATCACTCATTTCATGACATTCATACTTTTGCACATTTGAGAGTAGTGATTTCAGATTGCATATGGTTGAGTCTTTGTCCTGAATCGGGTTTTAATTGATTAATTTCAAAAATTTCGAAATTTGGAAATTCCCGATTAATGCATGTTTTATTTGCATAAAAACGTTCATCTTTTTGTTGCATTTCGATTTCCAAAGAAATACAATGTTTTTCAAGAATTGAGTATTTATTTGAAAGTTCATCATATACTCCCTTTTCAATCATGTCATCAGCTTTAACAGTTTTAGATTCAGGCTCAACCACAATCGATTTCACAGTATAAGATCGAGTTAGAATCAGGTTTCTTAACATATGAATTACTCTGATTAGTTAAGTGTACCTCATCGCATGAAACCTTTCTTCACACTGAGTCATTGGGATCAGTATGTTGTCTCCATCCTTTTAATTTCAACTGAACTTCTGCATTCGGTATCATTCATTGGTTTACCTGATCCATTGCATGACCTATTAAAATCTTCCCATAGCATCACTTGACACCCCTTCATTTCATTCAGCATCTCATTCTCATTAGCAACTTCCTTAATGTATATTTCCACATTATCCATAAGTAGAATAAAGGTGTTTCTGAACTCATGGATTTCCATTCCAGTGTGTTTTTTGAATGAGATTCCAGTCAAGTCTTCATCAAAATCTGAGAATATTCCCTTGATAAGTGGTTGAAATTGACTGAAGATTACTTGAAGAGCTGCATTAGATTTATCAGTTGAGAACTGTTCATTGGTAATTTGACACCTCAGTTGTTCTAAGTTGAGTAACACAGTTCCGGTCAAAGTGGGAAAGTCCTGACGAAGGATAGCACTGCTTGTTCGATCCATAGTAGTAGATAAGAGTAGTTTGAGATGCTGATGAAGTAGTTGATAGGGCTCAATGTAGTACTCCATTTGCTTAGCATCATTGTTCATTAGATGTGGTTTGTTGAGGTTTGACTCAGATGGTGAGGAGTTAAGATCACCCATTGATGAATCAATCAATTTTGGACATTCAGAAATGCAACCAGTTTCATTGTTCTGTGAGGTATCATAGAGTTCAAGTACTTTGGTGATTAGAGGATTGATGTGCTTCATCGGGTTTTAAATTTGTAAACAAGAATTACCGGTTAACTAGGAACACATTCGGGCAAGTATACCCTAGTCGAGTTTTAGTATAGTATATGGTAAATCAAGGTCGTCCCAAGAGACTTGGTTGCACTACAAGTGTCGTTGTTTGTTTGCCAGTAACAAGTAACAAGTCGATGGTGATTAAATGTCTTGGATCAAACCAACAAGAAAAGCATTATAAGAACAAGTAACAAGTTGATGGTTATGATTGTCACGGATCAAACCAACAAGAAAAGCATTATAAGAACAAGCAAGTATCAAGACATTTATCATTATTCCAATCAAACACAAAATCTCAATAATCATATCAATAACAAACATCTTTAAATAGAAAGTAACAAGGTTTACCCAAAGTATGAATTACAATAGGCAAAGATGAAGGATTATAGCACTCCTTCAAGCCTCCAATCAACTACAATAGTTCTACCAAGCCGTAAAATGATGTCCAAACGCCGACAACCCTGAGCACACACCATACCGAATTTGGCGAGGTTTGTGGTCTTTGGGGAAGATAAGTTGGTGTAATTGGTGGAAATTGTCCCCAAGGGTGGAGGCTTGAATTTCACACAAGTTGGGATAGGATAGTTGGTGGAAACTCGTCCTTAAGGTTGGAGGCTTGAATTTCACACCTTTGGTGAAGATTTTGAGAGAGAGGTGTTCTCTAGGTGGAATTGGGTCCTTAAGGGTGGAGGTTGAATTTCACACCTTGGAAGGTATTGAGAGTGGTTGTGTTCTCTCGTTATGTTTGCTCTCTAGGTGGAAATTCGGCCTTAAGGGTGGAGGCTTGAATTTCACACCTAGAGAGGAGTGGTGGATGAAAGGGATGAGAAAGATGGAGAAGGGATGATGAAATGAGGTGCCAAATGGGTTCTATTTATACTACTACCAAGGCCTAGGGTATTCAATGCATTTCTTTGAGGCCAAGGAGCTTGGAAGGGACTAGAAACCATGTAAGAAGGGACTAGAATCATTTGGAACACGTTTAGAGTCTTAGTAGTGCGAAATGGTGAACAGACCTCCAACCGATCCGTTGAGCTCCAACCGAATCGTTGGTCTTCTGACAGCCTCCAACCGGATCGGTTACGGGCTCGACCGATCGGTTGAGCAAAATCACAAAATTCATAAACTGCAAAGTTGTAGATCTTTCTCTTAGCTTTCTGTGGCTAACGGGGGTCAAACGGAGTCCGTATGCAAAAGTTATGGCCAAAATGATGAAGGTGTGTCGGGAACAACGAGTCTTCCAATATGTCTTCGTTTTAGCTTGTTTTCTTCATTTCTTTCTCGTTTTCCTTCTTGAAATTTATTCTTGAGTCTTTGGACCACTAACTTGATGACTTTATCTTCTCAAATATACTCCACAAGTCTTGCTTTTGTCGTGAACTCTTCGTATATGGAGAAATCTTCGATTTTACTTCTTTTCCGCCTTTTCTCCACTTTCCGTGACTTGGCTACAAATGAACTAGCAAACGCACTTTGTAACGATTAAGCATCAAAATCATATGATTATAACCAAATAACACACATAAAAGCACAGATAACGCTACTAAAAACATGCACAATTTGAGCGTTATCAAGGATCAGTGATGTAAGAAATTCTATTTTGACGAGTATCTTCTGATGAACGACCTCAAGAACAGTGGAGATGATTGTAGGAGCGTTGGTAGACATGATGACAAGTTAAACGGGATTTTGAAACTCTATGATTAAACCGGGAAATAGATTCTTTCACGGGATTTCATGAATCAAGAGAAAACCGTATTTAAAGGAAATCACTCAAGTCGCTAGGAAAATTGTGAACCAAGTCGCTAAGTGCCAAGTCGCTATATAACAACTCGCTACAATCCAAGTCGCTAGAAAAATTTTGGCAAAGAATTGCTAAGCACCAAGTCGCTAAATATTCAAGTCGCTAAATAGCAACTCGCTAGGTACCCAACTGCTAACACCAAGTCGCTAACAATATAAAGTACAAGTCGCTAACTTACACTAAGTCGCTACGTGTAGTGGAGAATCCACTACTTGTACTTTTTGTCGGCTTGTCTCACTAGAAAAGTCGCTAACCCAACTCGCTAAGACTTTCAACTACAACTGGCTACCAAATTGTAAAGCAAGTCGCTACCAAGAAAACTTTTCCGTTGCTCAAGTCGCTAGCATGAAAAACACATAAACACCACTTTTCAATCCAAAACAACCCAACCACTATGATTCAAACCTTCTAAATCAAAACCTAAACACTTGTGATGATTCTAAACACAAAAGTACTACCAAAATCGAAACTTTAACACTAGAAATCAACCAAATGATGCAAAAACCACTAAACTTTTTCAAACTCAAAAACCACTAGAAATCCAAAGATGTGTAAGATATGATCTAACCATGGCTCTTGATACCAATTGTAGGATATTGAATTTCACATACACATCATAACATTAACACTTTAGGCTTAATAGATGATTTTAAGAGAGAGAAAGTGGGATATTCTAGAAAGAGAAACTCATGTAATGTTAGATTACCAAAGAATATCCAACCCTCTACCTTGCAAGGTAGAGGGTATTTATAGGTTACAACTAAACGAATCCCTGACGCCCTGTGGATCGTGGATACAATGGTAAAGACCGTCCTTCCCTCCACGGTGTAGCACTAAACTAAATAATTAACTAAATGACTAGTAAATAACGTAATGTCTATGAGCTAACTTATGCTAGATAATATTTGGGGTGACCGATACTTCACTAAGGAATTTTCTAATTCCTAACATCTTGTTCTAAAAATATCAAAAACAATTCAGGTACAAAATGCTTTGATAATATATCTTAAGTATCTGGATTGATTTTCAAATGGTTTTCAATTGGTTCCAATGGCAGATGAACAATAACAAATAGACCGACCAATTTTACTTTATGTACGGTGATATAAGGATGATAAGGTTAGGTATTTTGTTCCCATGATCCGCCGTAACGTGCGGGATCTACCGGGGACTATCCACTAGTTAGTGTAGAGTTCTTAGGTATGATGATAAAAGGAGAAAAATGAGATACGGGAAGAGCAGATGAGACTGAGCTAGTATGGAATTAACCCAACAAGGTTCTAGCTATGAAGTCTCGGTAAGCACTGAAGGGGTTGAAGAATGAAAAAGAATTTAATGAGAAAAGGGTGAAAAGAAATAGCCCTCCAATAATTCAACCTTAGGGCAGAAACCGGGTTCAATACATATGCTACTGGTGGTTACTAAGGTAATGTCGGTATTGAAGACAAGACGTCATGGACCCAGTGATGCACTGCACTAAAACTTCCCAAGCTACTCAAGTTCCTCTTAAAAGGGCTTGTTTCATTCTCACGGGGAACCAACATTATCTATCGACTTTCTCTTAGAGATTGTTGATATTGAAGAAGGAGATCCTCTCCCTAGTCTCCGATATAGGATCCAAATATGCAAAAATTGAGTCTAGAGCCTCGAGATCATCAATAAATCTCATTAGGACACTGTCTATAAAGACTCTTTGTTTTACACAATGTGGAAAGAGAGATTACATCTTATGAGTCCTACGCATTATCCTTGTGGTATTGCCAGAACATCTGAGTGATATGCTAAATATTCACGATGAAGATGGAAATCCTTCTAGAGCCAACATCAAACAAGCTCTTGGTGGGTGACATGTGAGATCTTGCAAAAGATCAAGCTTATGACAACTGGATAAAAACGATGGGGCGATTCGTTCTTGAATCAATCTTGGTCCAGGAAATGAATTGACGGATACCTTTGAAAAACCAGTTGTTGTGCTTAAAAGTTCTTTTCCATAGCACATCGACTGTGTATTAATATTTCAAAATTAAAGGGTATTTATGATTGATAATTGACTTTCCATAAAACCTTCATTGTATTGCAAAACACTTTCAATTGAGCAATACACGATTGTTTTAAAATCACTTTTCATCAATCGTGAATCTCAATTCGCCGTTCACTCACTCCGTGTTGTTCTTTGAGACGTTCCGTTTGTGAACAGCTAGAGCAAACTGCGAAACCCTGTCAAGGAGATTCTTAATTATACCTGATCACAGTGCAGACTTGTACTGATCAACGGGAACCATGGGCCGCACCTCAATTCAACAAAAGTGATCAAAGACACTTTTGTGCGCTTATTGCTAACCTGTTTTATGCAGGAACACCCGACCGTTGCAGGTGATCGTAATTGAGGAGTTAATTCATAGCCGCATGCTCACAAAGATCCACACTTAATTAAAGAAATCATGACAAGTGCTAATATACATAACCTGGCTCTGATAGATGCAAATATCATGAACCAGTAAAGCTTACGCTACTCTGATGAAAAGATGTCATGATCCAGACAGTGTGAGCATGTCGATCCAAAAGTCACAACATCACATAATATCAACACCACAATGGAAGAGTCAAAGATTTAAGGTTGCTAATGATCTCAAAGTTAGCTCAAACACTCAAACATCACGTGGATCAGTTAAAGACCTCCACTTGAAGCAACAAAACATGCAGAACATGATGAATCAAAGACTACGAGCTAAAGAACAAAAGTGCTTAATCAAAGACACCAAGAACAACGAAACATTTATCAGTGTGTAATCATTGTAAGTTGAGGTGACCTCCCTTAGGGGGAGATTGTTGGGATTTAGTAAATCCAGTACTTAAAGTGTCGGTCACCTCAAGTATGTATGCTCGTTAGAAAGCTCGTAGTCGTAGTGATTCTAAGATAGTATTTAGTTTACTTTGTAACACCATGGAGGACGGATGGGTCTTTACCCACTGTATGCCTGATCCACAGCCTAATAGAGGCGTTTATGCTTGTACCCTATAAATACCATTTGCCCTCCAAGGCAAAGGGTTGGAGCTTCATAATACATTTTTCTTTGTTTCTCTAGGGTTCCCATTCTCTCCCACTTTCTCTCTCTAAACTCTTAACCTAGCCGCCGCACCTCTTGTTTAACAAACTAAGATC
>OU343221.1:296203748-296321479 GCA_910596185.1 Chrysanthemum makinoi
TCTCATAACGAGCTTCGAGTTGAGATAACATTAACCTTCTTGTCACTGTTGGTTATGGCTTTCATGAGGTTATCTATCTTCCTATCCATATCGGCTTGTTGTTGGTTAAAACGCCCAGAGCTTAGCTATTTGAGCTTCGTGGGATGCGACTATGTTTTGCAACATCCCTTCTATGTTTTGTTGGGTAGGGCCATGAGATGGGGCCAAGAAAATCATTAGATGAATTCTTTGGTTTGTCACCAATAGAAGTCGGGTTTGTTCTCCACGCCATTGAAAGTCCTAGGTCCGGGTGTTGTGGGGAATCTTCCTCCCGTTCCATTAATACGCGAGGATGCGTAGTCAACGGAAGCTTGTTCGGGGAATCTTGTGGAGTTTGTTAGACTCCTTGAGATTGTTTTGAGCCTTAGGGTTTAACAATAACATAGATAAAGAACATGCACAGCGAAATTAAACAAACAACTATGTTATTGACACAAGGTTTCATTCACCATCACCTCCAATTATATTAATAACGGTCACCTAAATATTGTGGATCAAAGACTTCTTTTATCTTGGGGGTTAACTAAACTAACACTAACCTAGGCGTTTACAAAGAACTACATGCCTAGGACACACACACCTTTACTAGACGTCTACATATTGGAAGACTTAATTATAAAAACCTACATCCCATGTCCTCTTTATATACTAGAGGATTAGGGTTTACAAATCTCTACGAAGGACTAAATAATAAATCTTCTTTTGCAAGAAAGTCCTTCCATCTTTTTGTAGGTTTCATCTTTGTCAATTTAAGTCCCTTTGTTTCATTCTTCTATTTACTTTGTCTCATCAAATCAAGAATCCCAACAATCTTCCCCTATTTGATGATGACAAAACAAACAAAGTCATGTACGTAACTTCCTGTAGACGATAGAAGTTGAGATGTAAACATCTCCCTAAATGAAACAAATCTTGTCTTCCCCTTAATCCATTCCATGCCACTTTAATATTTCTTCCCCTTTTTGTTATCAACAAATAGAGAATATAAGCAGTAGAAAATTCCCCTTGAGTGGTGCATGAACATCAAATGATTCTTAAACTGCAAGCCCTTGTAATGATCATTTGTGAAGAAAACCAAATATAACTTTGATAGAAGTAGAATAACCCAAACTTTAGCCTTATGTCTTGTTTATCCACGCTGACTTTGAACGATACTAACCAATATATAGGAGACGCAATCTCTTGACGATAATCAATCGAAAGCACAATAACGCCACTCCTTTAATGTTATGTCAATTCTTCGTCACAATCATTGTAGTACCAACAAGTATTCCAAAGTGTAACACCCACTTTGAGATATGATAAGAGCACGAATCTGTGTTACTCAACTACAATATCAAATAGGTTATGATCAATCATCTTCGTAATCACCTATTCAATAAATCTCCAAAACGAGCTTTTTAAATCTTTTTAAGAACAAATTAACCAAAAACCTGTGTGTGTGAACCAATCTCATGTGTGTCGCTAAAAATCCATAACAATCGTCATGCTCGACTTCCCCTTAATTCAAAAACCAATCTCATGCAATATATATACCAACTACAACTTTAAATTAAGAAGCACATGTCTTATAAGTGAATAAACCAATATAGACCACAATGAATATAAAATCCATGCAATCCCACTTACAGACCCACGTTTCCATATTCCATTACGTGAAAAGCAAACAACATATATTCGAACAGTAGTAAGATCGATGAACATCACTTAAATTCTTGCCTCAAAACGTAACAGTAGTAATTGTGAATCCATAAGTAACATTAACCGTATGTCAAGCAACATGTAGCGGAGTAAAGTGGCGCGAATGTGTATCCAATCATACTAACAAAGGTAATCACATGCTAGCAGTGGATTCATTAAAAAAAATAGCAGTGGTACGAACGATACTAGCAGTGGTTACCTTTCGAGAAGCCCAGCAGTGGTTACGAATAAAGCTATACTCTTTGAAACCAAACGATATAATCAAACCTCTCCTCCTTAGCCTTCTTACATATGGAACCCCGTGATAAGACCGGTGAGCAAAACCAAAGCCAACGTAGCAAGAGATACTATTGAGTAGCAATGTAAATGATCACTAATAAAATCACATCCTTTGCCCTTGTCACTATTCAATAGCGTGTCACAATAGTTTGAAAACCGATCATCATGAAGACTTCATCCAAAGTAACAACTCCAAGTATACTATTATTATTCTATGTACCTTGTAAACCCTCAACAAAACTCCAAAAACTTGTTTTATGTGAATTAACCAATCAATATACTACAATCAGATGATTGTTTACATGCAAATACCACAAACAATAATAATATTCAAACCCCATAAACCATTCTATATTACGATTGACTCAAATATAAGCAAACACCCACCGTCCCATGATGAATATTAGATCTTTAATTAATTAATTTGCATCAATCGTATATTTGCAAAGAGGCCAGTTATCAATATAATAAATAGATAATACCATGTAGATCTTAACAAGTAATTATAGGCATAAATTAGTACGAGGAACCAATTAAATATCTATCATCATAGAATCCAACCAATTAAATATCTTGTCATATAATAAACCATGCAAAGAATCGATTTTGCATGATTTTAAACTCTAAAATTCAAACTTTACCTCTGCTTCTCAGTAGAATTGGATACTTATAACTTTTGATTGAGAGCCTGATCACCGATCCCTCCAAAGGAAAAGTAGGGGTACATGAAGCCCACCAAAATTTCATTAATCCAACGGTTAACGAAAAGTTATCATGTTTTTAAAAAAGATGCAAAATACACGAAAATTTTGAGATTCGAATTTTTCCATCTTACGTATTCCTTCTACCAATAAAACCTTGTGAATCCCTAGGTAACGAGCTCCCCAAGCTCTGATACCAATTGTGGAGTTTTAGACTCCTCTTGAGATCGTTTTGAGCCTTAGGGTTTAACAACACATAGATAAAGAACATGCATAGCGGAATTAAACAAACAACTATGTTATTGACACAAGGTTTCATTCACCATCACCACCAATTATATTAATAACGTGTTACCTAAATGTAAGAGGGATCAAAGACTTCTTTGATCTTGGGGGTTAACTAAACTAACACTAACCTAGGCGTTTACAAAGAACTACACGCCTAGGACACACACACCTTTACTAGACGTCTACATATTGGAAGACTTAATTATAAAAACCTACATCCCATGTCCTCTTTATATACTAGAGGATTAGGGTTTACAAATCTCTACGAAGGACTAAATAATAAATCTTCTTTTGCAAGCAAGTACTTCCATCTTTTTGTAGGTTTCATCTTTGTCACTTTAAGTCCCTTTGTTTCATTCTTCTATTTACTTTGTCTCATCAAATCAAGAATCCCAAAAAATCTTGTGCAAGCATGAGTGTTATGAGGATGCTCACATGAGGAAGAAACTTTGTTCACTTGGCGTGAAGACTTAGGATTATCGTAGGAGCTCATTAGGAATTTAACTTGATCTTCAACCTCGAGCATCAAACGGTCGGAAGATTGTGAGTCAATGGGAGGCAAGGAGATTGCCTTAACGGTTTTGGGCAACTCACGGGGGTCATTCCAACTTTCGTTGTCATAGAGAGCAAGGTCCTCTATTATACCCTACGATTCTTCCTGAGATCACTTGTTTTCCACCGCCAGCTTGGTCAATGGATCGCCGGTGGGAAGTTGACATGATAATAGAAGAGTTGGACTTGGAGCCAAAGATCAATGCCGTGATGAGGGACTTTATAGAGTAAGTCCTTGAATCGAGTCCATGCTTAGTAGAGAGATTCACCTTGACGTTGTTGGAACATCAAGATATCATTCCTAAGCAGGGTTCCCAGAAAAAAAATTGAGCAAGGGCTTAGAGGTGAGATCATCCCAACTTGAGATGCCGCCAAGGGAAGTCGCCAAGCCAATTACTAGCTTGGTCCTGTAGAGAGAATTGGAAGAGAGGCGGCGTGTGGTCTCCCGTAGTAGCATCGAGGTCGATGGAATTGACAAACTTTAAGGAAATCCTTAAGATGCCGACAGGGATCTTCGGAACGAAGTCCATGGAATGCACATCCGTTTGCACCAACCGGATGGTGTCGGATCACAGGCCATAGTTTGGGCTTGTTCGGGAAGCTCAATGGTGTTTCTATAGCCTGTGGCTTGGTTCAGTATTTACCAAGAGTACGACCTCTTGGCGGGTCATTTGGTGGTAGGTTGATGAATGGTGGTTGGTTATCACCTTCCATGTTGAAAAATGATGGGATTACTAACAAAGGTCACGAAGAAGGGGGATAGACTACGAGGAAGCTAAAAATGGGGAAAAAGGTTTACTTGATAGGAATCAAGCAAAGAAACCTAAACGAGGTGGACTCCTAACTAGCTATTCTATTCACTGCCAGCCAAAAACTTGATAATGCTACACGCAGCGCTCGGGGTCAAGGAACTTCCCTTCGTCGTCGAAGCAAGTTTTTCAACACCTAGGCGATGAACCTAATCGTTGTAGTGTAGTATTAGGGTGCCACGGAATTGATATCGTTCTCTAGGGAAATAGGAATGCTAGAGAAGTTACTACGCTAAGGTTGGGGTTGAGGAAGATTATCTTTTATCTTTTTATGTTTTTTTTGGAAATGGAAAGGTACGAATCTCGGGGTTTGGATTTGGGGGGTTGGTATTTCTACCGATTACTTCTACTTATCTAATTTTCTAAACTAAGGTGTATGTAGTCTATGTCTAATTATTGTGTGCTCGTATGATGATTTAAAGATGGGTTTACTTAGGTTTTATTACTTCTTAATTATCTCCTATTGATGATTGAATTGTCACGTCCTTATTCTTAATCGCGTTGTGTGTCTAAGTTCGTAGGGTATGCGTTTATCCCTATCTCTTTGAAACTACCAAAGGTTAATGACTACAAAATCTCTAGGATTTATGAACTTTAACTCTAAGGTACTCTTCGGATGGTTTAGCCTACAATGACTCTAGGTACTATAAGCTAAGGTTCACAAAGATTAATCAAGCATTAACTACACAATGGATGACCTATCGCAATACTAGATCATTAACAATTAAGATAAGAGACAACTAATCAATATTGAATAATTAAGTTTCATATTCCCTAAGCAAACACACAAGTAAATTAGCCAGACATGGGAAACATGCAAGCATACACACAATTAATTGAAGACATAATAGAATTAATGAAGTAAAACACTTATCTTGATGTAAGATAGGGTATGGAACCTAAAATACTGTACAAAGATGCCTTGGTCTGCTTTAGGTTTTTACTCAAAAGACACATTAATCAAAACCAAAAATTCGTTTCTATATATAATGTTACAAATGCGACGCGCCTTTTTAGATTGTGACGCCGCTTGGGTCAGCCATTAGGGTTTTCGTCTTGGCCACGTTAGTCTTGCGACGGGCCACCTTATGCTTGGACTGGCCCCTCTGTCGGGACGCTGCCTGGATCAACAAATACCCTGGTGCCATGCAATACCACTTTTAAAACCACGGTTGTCAATTGTATAAGAAATTTGGCTACCGAGCTTGTCACAAAGTTGTCCGGACGGCCTCACTAATTTGTTCCTCGACGCGTCCCCTTCACTCCAGCACTGAAAGTGTCTCATTCTTGACTTTGGCTATTTGCTTCGTATATTCGCGCCTTTTCGTCCGAATAAGTGTCATTCTAGCATTTTGCCTTCAAGATACCTAAAAAGTGAAAAGGAATGATATTAAGTAATAACGGATACAAAAGTGATCAAATAAGGGCTTAAACGACCCCTCAAAAAGGTACATTTTAAAACCTTATCACCATCCAAGGCAACTAACACGTTTACAAGCTAAGTGTTCTAGATCCAAGGTTTGGGACTCTACACTTTCTACCTAAAAATAACTCATAGGAAGTCTTGCCATGAGGCTTTACAATCAGTACCCTGTTCTGAACATAACAAGCAGTATTAAATGCCTCAGCCCAGAAAGTTATGGGCAACTTGGAATCTGCTAATATAGTCCTAGCAAATTCTCCATCAATGTCCTATTTCTCCTTCGAGAACCCCATTTTCCTGAGGAGTCCTAACTCAGATTCTCTTTAATAATACCCTTAAGTTGAAGCGAAATCATTCATTACTTGGTTTTAAACTCGTCCCTATTATCACACCTAATGATTTTAACTTTCTTATTAAGGTTCTCTATCAGTTATGTATGACTTAAGAATTTCACTGGTCTCATCCTTAGTATTCATGAAGAAAACCCAAGTAAATCGCTGCTAAAATCATCACCAACAACCAAACAATACTTTAAGATTCAGCCGCTAATAGAGGTAGGGCCAAATAAGTCCATATGCATCATATGAAGTGGTTGGGTGATAGAGTTAAAACCTTGGGCTTAAGAGGCTCTATGTTGCTTCCCTTTGAGGCATGCACATGTGTCCGCTTTATTTTCAAATCATTTTAAAGATAAACCTCTTTACAAGGTTATTTTTTGCTAAAAGATTTATTACCTTAAAGTTCACATGAGCTAGCCTTCTATGCCATAACATAGATTCATCCAAAGAAGTCAGAGCAACTAAACATGTAAGGTTATCTTTGGGCACTATGTTTTTCATACTTACACTGTACATATTGCATTTCATAGGGAACTTAAGAAGTACCTCATCTTAACTAGGCAACTTAAAGTTTGGAGATAAAACCAAGCAACCAAAGATTCGTGGAATAGAACAAAATTCTTCTTGTCACATTTGTGACATACTAAATAGATTGTATTTGAGTTCTTTCACATGGTACACATCTTCAAAGTCCAAATTACCAGTCTTGATTGTGCCTTTACTAGTAATTCTTCCACCTATACCACCTCCAAAAGAAACATATCCTCCATTCAAATAGTGAAGTCCGAAGATAGGATAGATTTCCAGTCATGTGCCCTGGAAAACCAATCGTCGAATAGCTAAGATCATCATTATTGTTGGAATGTTCCTGCACACAAGAGAAAGGAAATTAGTTCCTTTTAGGACCCAAGACATTCACGACTTGGATTTGCCTCAGTGCATCAAATAATCATATTTCGAGTAACTCGGCATTGCTGGGTTGAGTGGTCTTTCTTACCCAACAAGTTGAGGGCTTAAAAGATTGCCCTTGATTTTTGCAAAGATTCACTTCTTGAACCAACATTTTTCATTTTAGGATTAAAAGTATTAACTTGGCTATCAAGATAAGTTTTGGCTCACAAGTATTAACCTTTTTCTTGTAAAACTTGATTTGTTCATCTTAAGATTTAAAGGTTTGTCCGCTCTAGCATTAAAGGCCTTAAAAGTAGATGGTGATTTGAAAAGTTTCTTTTGGGTCTTTACCAAATACTGGGTTGTGGTCTAGCAAGATTAATCGCCTTGCAAGATTCAAAGATTTTTTGCCAGCTTTAAGAAGAACGCCTTGGGGTCATGATGGTTGAGGTCTCATAGTGTTTTGCATTGAGCTTGCAGATGAGAAAAACTTACACACACAAAGCAAGATTTATTATACATGACAAATTCATCTCCTAGTTGCTCAGATTTTAACTGGTTCCAGTTTCTTTTGTTACCTCTAGGACTAGATGACATGTTTCTATACATCTTAGCATACTTTACTGGCTTACTAACATGTTTGTCAGTTGGTCTTACAGGTTTAGTGGCCTGTTTTTGCTTTGGATCACTAGACTCTACATTAGCCTTTTTGTTTCCAAACACATATACTTGTAAAAAGCTATGTCACCGCACTTCAAAGGTCTCATCAGCTTTTCTACCTTGGTCCAATGGGTTTACGGCCACGACAAAATGGGTGCCTTAAACTCCTATAAGCCAGTGTGTTCAAGGTCTATACCAGGAGGTGAAGGAATACCTCTGAATGGTTGTGGTGTTGTCTTATAACCCATACCAAATTTGGCTTTACCAATTAGTGCTTTTTCAAGGTATCTATCAACTCTCTTTCGAGTTATAATGTTGTGTTTCTTTAAGGGTGTCAACACTTAGTTCTATGTTGTCTTTAATTTGTGTGACTTTCTCTAGTTCTTCTTTTAACACATTTATGGTGGTATCTTTAAAAGAGATTTCCCTATTAAGCACAGCAGTTGTTTCAGTAAATTTTGACTCATTCTCTTTATAGTGCACAATTTGTTTTTCTAAAACTGCTAAGCCTCTTTTATGATTTGCTAAGTTATAATTGGTTTTAGAAAGTTCTTCAGTCTTTTTATCAAACTCAGTTTTAAGAGACTCATATTTACTTAATGGAACACATGTATCTGAACAATTAAGTACCTCAGATACCAAAGCCATGTTCATTGGACTTTCTTCTTCATCAGCCATGAATCTCCAATCATCCAAAGACCATCAACAAACTAGCATTGCTTTAGAAGAAGAGTTGTCACTTCACTATTCTTCCTTTTCTCCCCGGGCTTCTGCATTCTCTCGCAAAATTCCTGCTTGCCACAATTGTAGCATTCTACCTTTCCTTGTCAACCCGCAGATTCCATCATTGATCTTAATTTTCCTTTCAGTTTCTTCATACCTTCTTGCTCTTCACCTTGACAAGCAATGTTCCATTTGATATCCATCTCTTCCATGTCATCTTCATGGAGTTGTCTCAGATCATCATGAGTGATTTGGGATCCTCTGCCTCCTCGCCTATGAAAGCATAAATTGTACATTCATTGATGCTCATTTGTTGGTTAACGAAAGGCCAAGATAACATTAGTACTAAGAGAGTACTAACATCAAAATCATCCTTATCATTACTAGTAGTAAGTGAGCCACAGGCTATGTTTTGTGACCCAAAAATGCAAGATGCTTCATGTCTTGTTCAATCACTTTAAAGCAATTCGCATTGTCCAACCCTATAGTTCAAAATCTCTTTATTCTTCCATACAATGACATGAGTGTCCCATTTTGGTGATGGAAGACTTCTAACAAACATGAGATTGATATCCTCCCGAGATGTTTACATCCAATACGCCAATGATCGACAAGCTTTTGAAGCCTAGTGTAAACTGAGTCAATGGACTTAGTTGCACCAGCAATGAAGTTTTCAAACTCTTGCTTCAAAAGAGTTTTTTGAGTCTTCTTGGTAACAGAGTTCCCACCAAATCTTAATTCAATGGCTTTGAACAAAGTCTTTGCATCTTTGTGTCTTGGCCGGTTGAGTTGATGATCATCCGTAATGCAAAAGTAAGAGACTTCTGACCTTGAGATCATTGCCTCTTTGAACCATTTCTTCAGCAGTGACTGGTTCACCCTTGTCTTTTTCAACAACTTTGCCACCAACTTCTTCAGTGACAATGGATTTGTAGGAGTCTCCATAGAGCACAATGTTCCACAACTTAAAGTCAAGCACTAAGGAGTACTGCTCTATGCGCATCCTCCAGAGTTCATATCCATTTGTCTACAACTTAGGGACTCTGGTAACTGCATTGGATTTGCTTGAGTCGAAATCCATTTCTTCAGATTTGTCACACATGATCTTCTAAAAACAAATCTTCAGGACACAAACCGATACCACTTGTGAAGTCCCAAACCTTGGATCTAGAACACTTAGCTTGTAAACGTGTAGTTGCCTTGGATGGTTCCAAAACAACAATGAGAAACTTTGTTGTAGATGTACACAAGTATGCGGAATCTACTTGAATGCACTTAGAAAATTAATGTAAGAACAAATTTAACACCAACAAATTTCAATATTATTGATTAATAATACGAGTACTCTCCTAGCACTAGGTTTACAACCTTGAAGCTTTTCTTAAGATGCTAGAGTATTGGTATATACTTGATCTAGCTAGGATCTCCTTTATACACTAAGGAGATCCCTTACGAGATAACTATGCATTATATATCATATCTTCTATTAGAATAGAAGATATATCTGCTAGGTAATTCCATACACAACATTCTTAATATAGAACAATACAAACTCAACACTATCAGTACTAACTTCTGCACTATCAGTACTAACTAGTTAATACTTTTCTAACATCACTATCAGTACTAACTTTAACACTATAAGTATTAACTCCCAAAAGTGAATTTCCCAATAATTTGTCTCATTTCTTAAAAGTTGCCAAAGATGATCGGGTCAAGAAAGGAAAATCAAGAATTCATTGTCCTTGTAGAAATTGTTTAAATTGGGAGTGTTTTGTCGATTTGAAAACTATTAAAAGCCATCTTATAGAAAAAGGGTTTATGCAAAGGTTTACTTGTTAGGATTTTCATGGAGAAGTCAAAGCTAAAAGTAACATGTCTGTTTCCAATTGTAATTTCGAACATAACAACGAGTCATACAATAATGATCCTTCAAATGAGATGTTACATAATTGGTATATACTTGACCTAGCTAGGATCTCCTTTTATATACTTGAAAAAAATCAAAAACAATTTCAACAATTGCTTGTCGACTCAGAAACACCGTTGTATGAAGGTTGTGAGGATTTTACCAACCTATCTGTTGTTTATAGACTCATGAACATTAAAAAGCGATCGCTTTTGAGTGACATAAAAGCTCACAACTCTACTAGAAGCGTTACATGAAATGTTCCCAAAAGCCAAGTTGCTTGTTTCAACATACCAAGCAAAAAAATTGATGTGCCCGATGGGAATGGAAATCAAAAAAATAAATGCATGTCCAAAAGATTGTATGTTGTATAGAGATAACGACAAGGACCTACATGCATGTCGGATTTGTGGTAAATCAAGGTACAAACAAAAATAAGATACACCACTTAACCCCGACGTGACTAAGAATGGCTCACCTGCTAAAATATTGTGGTATTTTCCTGTAAAACCAAGATTGGAACGATTATTTTCAAATGAAGAGGATGCGAAGTTGTTACATTGGCATGCCGAAGAGCGTAAAAGAGATGGAAAAATGAGACATGTAGCTGGTCCCCATAAAAAACCTTATGAAAATTGTTGGGATATGAAAGTGCTGAAGATATCAAAGTACTGAAGATATCAAAGTATCTTAAGTTGCAAGTACCGAAGAAGTTAAAGTATCAGCATCAAAAGACAAAGTCAAAATTGCAGCAATATGAAGTCAGCACCGCAAGAATAAAAGAACTGTTATATCGCTTATGGAAAAGAATTATATTTATGTTTAGATTACTTGTTGTACAAGGTTATCAATTGTAAACCGACTAGGATATCCTTGAGTCTATAAAAGGACTCTTAGATTGGCATTAGAGATATGACTTATGATTTTAGAATTAGAGTTTTAGAGAAAAGTTTGATTATCTTAGAGTTGTATTAGAGTATCCGTGATAATAAGCGATTTAGAGTTTATAATAAAGGTTATTCTTCAGCTTTGTTAAGTAAATTCCATGTGACTTAATAAAGATTACTCAACGTTTCTTTGTTAATAACTTAGGATTTATCCGAGGTTATTAAACCTTAACAAGCAAGTTAAGATAGTTTGATTAAAGTATATCGATCCAACAAGTGGTATCGCATTTGTGGAAACCCGACTAGAAGAAACCCTACTTCAACTATATTCAAGATGTCAATCGGGTTTGATCAACTCCTATCACAGTGTATGTTCTAAGTGTCATGATTTTATCATAAATTACTTAGCTATGTGAGAGAGATATAATTGTGCTTAAGGCTAGGGTGCTATCAAATAACCTTAGAATCTATGAAGCCAAAAATTTTAGCACATGAAACTAATGAAGTAGCTTGGGTGTAAAATATACAACAGGATTACTGCTAAAGCTTAGTGAATGGAAATTAAATCAGAAAATCACAAATTGAGAAATTAACTAGAAAAAAGAGATGATTTGTTAGCTAAGTTTCTTTGCTTGGGGTGAAGTCCGGTTTGTCACATGTTTCTTATGTCAAAAAGTTAAAGAGCTTATCTTAAAAGCGGATTAGAGCTTGGTATGGATTTTAGTAAGATAGAAGAAAACCATCTAGTAACCGGGATGAAGGAAAGTATGAGGATATAACCAATAGTGATGAAGAACTCATTAATTATGTAGATACATCTAGTAATGATGGTTCACAGTGACTCACCTCCCATATAAGAAAGAGATTATCAAGGCTTTTTCCACATCCTATCGCATTCATCAACCCCTTTAGGCCTCATGTTTCTCTTGGAATAGATAAATTTAGAGTTTAGGAAGCTAGTTGCTAAATCTAATCAAACACCAAAGAAAATTGTTAGTGTTCAAAACCAAGCAAAGACTTTTAAATCAAAGTATCTTGCTTACAAGCAGAACACTTCCAAAACTTTTCAAAACAAGATCGCTAAAACCTTTTGGGATAATTTTGGTCAAAACAGGTTTAATCACTCACCAATAAGGCAAAATAATTTTGGGCATAGACATAGAAAATGTCACTTTGACAAGATGGGATGAAATCAGTGCCTTTTGTGTGTTCTGTCCTACTCATCTAATTAAGGATTGCAACATCACCTTCAAATACCTTAGAAAATTCCAAAGAATGTGGATCACAACTTAAACCTAGAGAGTACAAACCACTTTGGACTAATTCAAATAGGGTTAATCACGTAAATCTCAAGCATGGATCATAGATACCTACAAATGAGAAGACCTTCAGATTCTCACAAGATTTCCAAAGTACTATTAATCTCGCCCAGTATTTCTAAAAAGTAATCACATAAAACAAGGCAATCCATCACTAATACTTGTATAGAAATTGTAGCCAATCTCACTATCAACCTAGAAGGTATTCCAATTACAGGAGATTTAGATCGCAGGAACCAAGAAGCAAAACAGAATGTGGGTTAGTAAGGTGCACTCCAGAGGAACAAAGATTTCTTAAACCAAAAGAATCCATGTTTTGTGCTACAAGAAAAAGAGATTTGTGTTGAAAATCAGAAAAGTTTGAAAATCCACATGTTTTGAATAACAAGATAATATTGGATCATGCTTAGAAAACAAATTGGAGATTATGTAAAGAATGTGAGTATGTCACTCCACAAGGGAACATAAGTCAAGAATGGCTCGGGTTCCTCTCAAAGCCAATAACTTTTCATCTTATTAGACAGGCAACCTGCAAGAGGAGCTTAAAGATCATTTTTGATATGGTTGTTCTCGTGGAGCATGAACGAGAGAGACAGAGTTCTCACATGTTTTGGAGTATATTAGTTAGTAAGCTATGTTTAAGGGGAGGACTATAAGGTGTTAGTATAGTTACGTTGTATTGCTTGAGGAGGATGCTTGTTGATACTTAGTTTATATGAAGAAATTTGGCAAAGTACTGCTTTTCCCGAAAGTATCAGCGAAATCTGGCTGGGCATCATTATGTGGAAAGTATTGTTTGTCGATAAAGCACTGTTCCAAGCTAATATTGATGGGTAATTGATAATAACGGTAACTTTGTTATTATAGGTCAGATTTTCAAATCCTACCTATACATAACTACTTCCATTTTCCTCCTCTATATTATTACTTTCCATCTTTTCCATACTTATCTCCCAATCACCATCTTTTTATTCTTCGATAAATTCATTATTGTGCTCACTTATTCAACAATGGCGAATCGCTAATCACCGTTTAAAGCACAATATGGTGGCTAATTTGGACAAGATCAGGTAATATAGCTTTTATGATGATATTGTTGATTATCTTATCGGGTCAGCCATTAGTTATGCTCTTTTGGTTGAACCAGATGTTATTGAAACATGGATTCAAGAATTTTGGGCTAATGCTAGAGATAACATGGAGGAGGATGAATATTATATTAGATCTATACATGGGCCGACGGACTATCAAGATTACGAGCCTAGCTTCTAGAAGATTTATTATTTGGAGATGAAGATGGGGCCTTATTTGACAAACTGACGGGATACTTTTCGGAATCTTGGTTATGAAGGATCTTTTTAAACAAACATCAAGAAAGCATTATCTCATTCATGGAAGTTTTTGATTCATGTAACGCTTCATTGTAAGTTCTAAAAAGTACTTTTGGGAGCAGCTTTGTCTATATAGCAACTGCAGTGGTTGGACTAGCCAATGTAAGAGTGTTTAATTTTTCAAAGCTTATTTTGATGGGATGTACCCAAGGTTTGTACCTGTTGTTTGCATGTGTTTCTTAAACAAGCAATTTATCATGTTCCAAAAACCAGAGCCAATTGTTATTATTGTGCAACAAGCCAAAATCTTTACATTTATGGCTAGGAGAAGTGCTTTGTTCTGAGGTGGAGATATTCCATTAACTTCTACAATGATGGAAGTTGTCTGCTTCAGACGTAATGTAAAGCCGAGAGGATGAAGAAAGTGAAGGTCCCGGATTGCTTTCCAAGACTGCCTGGAAGCGCCACAAGGTAATGTGACCAAAGTACCGGCCTATTGAAGGTACTGTGATCTTTAAGGAGGTACCGCTTCTCCAAGCCCCGAGGTTCAAGCTGGAGATTGAAAGAACACCTACCTCCATACAAACATCTGCTCCTCGTGCTTCGTAAGAACATTCACATCTTCAGATGACATACTATTCCCTGAAGGTTTGACTTGCATATACCATTTGCTTTGACAAGGGAGCTAGTTAGGTTGAATAAGATCTGAGTCTCAAGCTAAAGGCCTTGGAAGTTGGAGACGAGGTATATCGGTTGAGGAATTTTATTAAACACTATATTAAGGTTTCAATTTATGGGTTAAAGAGGAAAAAGGACGTCAAAACAACCCCGGAAAAGGAATTCAAACAAAAGAAGGTTCCTAAATCATCTTCACAACTTGGGGAGGAATTTAGAAGTTGAAAAATTAAAGAAGATGTTACAAAGAAGAAAGAATGTGGCATCGCTTGGTAAAGATTATTCTATATTCTCGAAGTGCCCAAAGTAATCGAGTATTCAAATCATCGAATACAAGGTACTGAATGTTCAAAATAATTTAGCGTTCCTGTGTAATTTGAACATCAAAGCAATCGGATTTCATGAAACATCTAGGCAAGTAGTAACAAATGGGTATTGAATTTTAAAAGTCGGTCCTTCTACATTTGTTATAGAATAAGAGAGAATCCATTCATACCTATTCATCTCATGAAGATGAATGAAGTAATTGCTATATATTAGATTTTATCACAACCAAGAGGGAGGTTACTATTAGAGATGCTAAGAATAACTGAAGAGCTTCTAACCAGCCTTGATCCTAAAGACAAAGGAAAGGTATTCTTAAGTTGAAACAAAGAAAAGAAACTTACCAAGTAACTTGTAGCAATTGAAGTTGCTAGGAATGTAGTGCTGCTTCTAGAAAAGTTCAGAAGAGTTAGATGCTAAAGATAGAAAAGAACAGAAGCTGCTAAGCTCAATAGAGAGTAGCTGACTCAAAAGGTGCAAGATGAATTAGATCTTTAAACTATGAACCTTTACATCCCCTACACTGTTAGGATTTATGCCAAGAACCTAATTTAGCTGGCGAGGAATGCTATGATGGCTTATCCGAAAAGTCAAGGGTATAAAAGGATTACGAAGTTTAATTATCTTAAGATGAAAAGATTATATGATGTCGCAGGAGGATTTAAGAAAAATGTTGCATCATCAAAGATTTTAGAGAAGAAGCTACCCGGATCAAACGAAAGTTAAGAAGAGTTTAAAGAGAAAAAGAAAAACAAGTTTATGTCTGGCCAAAGAAAGAAAAGGTAGAATTAAGATCCGAGACTAGTGATGAATTGGAAGAATTATCTCCGAGTGGTAGATTTTGATTATTCAAGAAGATAAATGACATGAAGATGAATAGATCAAAGATCGTTGTTTTAAAGTTGTAAAATCCAAGAATGAAGATTACATGATTTTTTATAAAGAAGATGAAAGCTTCAAAGTTTTAAAAGGCTATGGATTTACTATATATAGATGTAGACTTATTCTACTTATATCATGTTGTGAAGGCTTACTTTGAAAATAATCCATTGGAAGGGATTGGTTTAGTTTTACATGGTGATCTCATAACTATATGGGAAATGATGAAGAGCAGCGATGATATCCGAAGAATCAAGAAAGCTGGAAATATTTTTTGGAGATTCTTTGAAGAATCGGAGTTCATGTTTTGTTTGGAAAATGGAACAATGATACACATGTTTGTAGAAAGAAGATATCCTCTCACAGTTGAGCTCATGAGAAGAATGCTAGAGCATGGATGGAAGTGAAGAGGATAATGAAACTGCTTGCATGGTTATCAACTTGTTTATAAAATCGACTACCATTCTTGAACAGATTAATAATCGGTATGAATTTTATTTGAATAAATACTTTTGATATATCAAGATTTTATTCAAAAGCATCACTGATCAGACAAAGACTTTCATCAAAGTAATGTTGGTCAACTAAACGACTAAATAAATTTTAAGAAACCTTTTGCTAAGTAATAAATATTTTGAACTAAAGGTTGAATAAATGGTTTTGTAATGATAACATCAATAGGTTATCAATCCACCCATGGTTACAAAAGGATTGACTAATCCTGATGAGCAAACGCCCTGGTAAAGATATATCAAACTGTTTTAGTTGACAACTTGCTAATAAGTGCGATGGTATTCCAACTTACCATACAAGAATGAAAAGAGTTGGCTAGCCCACAAGAAAATGGCTTGTGGTAAAGGGCGGAAAACCATTATTGGTAATTAGTTCATTAGATAGAAGAACTAACTAGTCGAAGGGTACAACTTTGTAAAGACAAAACAAATATGTTGATAAATGGTGGTTTGCTAAAAATCATATGGTTATCAATGTACCATGGTCTTTACACACCAAAATATTTGCTACCCAGAGATAATGGCTTTGGTAAAGAGTTCTAAATCCATTAATTTTCAATGATTCACTTAAAGTGATAGAATAGTATGCAACTTAAACTCAATTAAATGAACAAATTGTCATATGTTGCCGTAGTTGTCGAAAAGATGGAGCTCGATGCGTACAAAGAGAATATTCTAAGAGATACTTTGACAAGAAATATATTACAGAGATAAAAGCTTAAAGACTAAGAAACAACTATTTTAAAAGATGCTAAAGATATATTTACAAAGGAACTTGAAGTCAAGCAAGTAGAATTCAAGTTAGGGAGGATTGTTCTTGATATGAAAGTGGCCAAGATATCAGCATCAAGATATCAAAGTACCGTAAGCTGCAGTACTTGGAAGAAGTTAAAGAATCAAAGTATCAAGTAGCACAAAGTCAAAGCATCGCAATATGAAGTCAGCATCGCTGTAAGAACAAAAAGAACAAGTATATTCGCTTATGGAAAGTATTGTATTCCATGTTTAGATTACTTGTCGTACAAGGTTATCAATTGTAAACTACTAGGATATCTCGAGTCTATAAAAGGACTCCTAGATTGGCATTAGAGATAATGACTATGATTTTAGAATTAGAGTTTTAGAGAAAAGTTCATTATCTTAGAGTTGTATTAGAGTATCCGTGATAATAAGCATTTAGAGTTTATAATAAAAGGTTATTCTTCTTAGCTTTGTTAAGTAAATTCCAGATTTAAGAGATTACTCAAGGGTTTTGTTAATTAATTTAGGATTTATCCGAGGTTATTAAACCTTAACAAGCTTAAGATGGGCCATTGAAAAGTATATCGACCAAAAATAAGAAATACTTTTTCATAGAACAGGGAGACTGGGAAAAATTCTGTCGAAAACATTGGTCATCCGACAATATGGTTTGTTAACTTTATTTTGTTTCAAAACGATTATAGTAATTTTTAGTAATTTTTCTAATTTGCCCTTTACAATTTTTTGAAGAAAAAGCGAGCCATTGAAAAGGCATATGCTAAGCTTCAGACCAACTATGCACGTCTAAGAAGATCAGGGTATCGTGGAATGGATGTGATTTGTCAATAGTGAATATGGATGAAGCATTGAAGAAAGAAACCTTGGATTACTTGTGAGCGCACAAAAAGATGGATCCTTGCTAGGATAAGTCTTCCCAATATGGAAGAAATATTCATAAAATTGGTAAAACTTCTAAAGATTATTTTATTTATTTATTTATTTATTTATTATTATTATTAAATATTCATAAAATTGGTAAAACTTCTAAAGATTATTATTTTGTTTTGTGTTCTGGCAAAAAATTTGTTGGTAAAATCTGGTTTCCTCAACATGTTTTCTTACAAATTCGACGAAAGATGGTTGTCATTATTGCTTTTGGTTTAAAGTTTCTGTTCTGATCTCTGCATTAAGTTTCTGTTCTGATCTCTCCCACTACCAACATCCTTTACTTCTGTCTCTCTAGACTCGACTCTCTTCGCTCTGTTTTTGTATGCGTGTTTTTATTTAATTATTTATTCTAGCGACTTGTATCCATATCTTCTTCTAAAGTAGTACTGTATCTAGCTTCGTATCCAAGTTCATTATTATTCCTTGTTCTTTTTCCATTACTCTTTTTTTTTCAACAATTATTCTTATTTTTATTACTATGCTGAAGCTAAACTTACACTAGTAGCTACAATGACTAGTCCTACTCCTTGGCTGGTTTTCTGTTTCTTTATTTTTCTCTTTTCTTTTAATAATAATAATGTTGTGATTGGTTTTGTGGCTTCTTCAAACTCTAGCTCTGAAAATGATAATGATGATGGTTCAACCTTGTTATCATTCCTCACCCACTGGTCTTCTTTTCCTCCTTCCATCTCTTCCTCTTGGATTAACTCAACATATTGTTTCTCAAAATTGATTATTATTATTTCAATTTTAATGTTATTGTTATTTATTAACAGCCATTTTATGAATATACTAATTTGAAATTTGCATCTACAGGTAGACGTAGATAAGAAAATGGTTCAAGGAAGAAAATGGGAGCAGACCCTTTGATTGTGGTGCTAGGACCTGAGCATGGGGGTCGCACACGGACTGTGGGGAACGGCATAGGTTTTAGGAAAGGCATAGTAGGGTATAAACAAACTAAGAAAAGGAAGAAAAGCACTCAAGAAATAGAAGAGATAGAAGCGATAGTTGATAGAAAATTGGCTCAAAGAGACACTGAAAGAGATGCTCAAAGAGATGCTGAAAGAGATGCTGCAAGAGACGCTGCAAGGGATGCTGCAAGAGACGCTGAATTAGTCGCTGAAGGAGACATGGAACGAGAAGGAAGCACTGAGAGAAGATTACAGAAGAGAAGAAAGGAAAGCAGCTGTGAGTGGACGACCGTTGTCTACCAAGACAAAGAGAAACTGAAAGATATAAAGGTAAATTTTTACTTGTTGGTTTCATTTTTTCCTGCTGTCATTTTATGGGTGTAGAAATCTTTTATAGAAGTCAAAACTAAGTTATGAGCTTTTCAAAAGTTTTATAAGACATAAGCTCGAAAAATAAGCTCTCGCACAAACATCCTAAAAAAATAGGAAGTTTTATTGCCAAAAATTGTTAGGGGGTGTTTGGATTAGTAGCTTATTTAGCAGAATTATGAAATAAGTAAATAAGCAATCTTAAACTCCTTCAAAAAAGTTGAATTCTGTTCTAGTGTCTTTATTGAAGTGAATAAATATACTTGTTGGTACAACTATCATCTTCAGGTTTATTTTTATGACATAATACATGATGCATCTGTATGAATTGTAGGAGCCCAAATCGTGTATGATGTTTTCACCTTACACCGAGGACACGACACCGATAGCACGTGGGATGGTTTATCCAATTGGTGATGGCACCATACATGGAGGACCACTTGTACCCTTTTACATGAAGGTGTCCATAGATACTTTTGTTCCATCCTTTGGAGATACTAAGCTTCCGGTGTTGTTGAAAGCGGATGAAACAATTACTGTTTTAAAACAGTCAGTTGGGAGCTTTCTTCAGTGGCCACGCTGTAGAATTTCTCGCATTTTGGTATGGTAAACTCAAACCTTTTTTTTCTGTGATATTTGTATTAGTACTCGGACTAATTAATTACTTGTTAATAGGAGAGTACCCCGATTTCGAAAGATAAGGCTTCACAGAGAAACGAAACAGCAACGTTGCAGCCCACATTGGCCACACCTAATCATGCAAGCAAAACAAGTTGCTTTGCCTTTTCATTTTTTTTAAGAGGGTGTTTGGGATTGCAAGCTTTGCATTTTCATGTCTCCTTATTTTGGAAGTATAAAACAAAAAAAGCACAAGAAATATCTTAATAAAGTCAAGATAAAAAATGACAACCTTAATGAAGCACGTGCCCTGTTCATATAGATTTCTAAAATATTTCTGGAATATTCTATGCGTACCACCTTGCTCTGCAACTTATAATTACAGACACTAGCTTATGGGACCAATTAAAAGCTGATATGGGTCACTTGTTTATCTGTATTGACTTTCATAGTATCTGTCTATCTGTATCACATTGATATGGGTCACTTGTTTAGCTGTATCACATTGATATGGGTCACTTGTTTATCTGTATCACATTCTGTATCAGATTTATAACTTTTAGATTTGGGAAGAAACTAATTGAAGGGTGCATTCTGTATTGAACATTGGGAAGATGCTTAGAGTGACCCAATGAGGTTAAACGGTCAAATAAGCTTTTTCCAAAACCTTATTCAATAAAAACCTTCTTCCAAAACATTGAGACACCCTTCAACTTATCTTCTCAATGTTCAATATAGAATGCACACTAACTTTTAAATAAGACATTATCAATCTGATACATATAGACAGATACTATGAAAGTCAACATGTAAAACAAGTTTATCTGTGAGTAACTAGTTTACTTGGTGTTTGTATATTCTTATTACCTTCTTTGCCTTTTATTTTCAATTAACTTCAAAAAAAATAATCTAAGTTTTGACTCGTTAACCCACTGTGACAGGTGGATCAAGAAACAACACCAATGTTGCCGGCCCTACAATCACCAGCATTATTCGTGACCCAGCCTACAGATGCATCATCAGTTTTGGAGGATGCTAGAAAAGCTAAGAAAAAGCTGGAAGAAAGGCTTGATAGCTTTGAACATGTCGTCTTTAGGAAACAACCATGTGTGCAAGAGGCCTTTGTTCGTTGGACAACCCGTGACGACGATATTGTTGACCACATTTTTGAAGTTCCTGGCGGGATGATTGCTGGGCATGAAGATACATTTCATGTTCCAATTTCTACCGCCGACATAATGAATTTAAGGAATTTAAAAGGGCTCAATACTAGCATTATATTATCTTTTGAGTGGTAAGTACGTTAACAATCTTATGCACATTTTTCATGTTAATTCACTTTTTTGTATCTTTACAAAATTTCTTGTAATTTTTAGGGGGTTATCCAAAATGTTGCAGTCAAGAAAGGACAACTGTTGCGGGTTTTTGAACCCTTATTCGATTGAAGGGAACTTATGCCTTCAACCGGGTTCAGCTGTTAAAGATTACCTAACACGCAATTTAAGCGTCTCTGCCTACGATTTTATGCTAGCACCTTATGCTCAGGAGTACGACTACTTACTAAAGCTCTATTAAACAGTTTATGTGTTGTGTCTTTACTAACTTGTTAACATGTTTACACTTTACTAGGGACCATTGGGTGATGTTCGTTATATGTCCAAAACAACGCAAAGGGTACATTTTGGATTCAAAAAATAAGAAGCAAACAAAGAAGGAACGCTCATACTGGTTAACAAGCCATTTGCAAGAGTAACTCTTTTTTTCTCTCTTGAACTGTCATAGAGTTTTCATTTGTTTTTACAATATTAACACACATTTTATTTAATTTTTTAGACCGGTGTATTGCATCAATGGCCAAGGTAACTTATTTCACTTATATATGGTCTGTTGATAGCCTTACGTGCTCAAACAAACTGCAAGTCCTGTGATAGATGATTGTGCTATTAGATTATTGTTTGGGGTTGGTTAAAAATAATTTTCGAGCATTGAGCAGAATCCTAGTACTTATGGTATGCGTAGGCTGTTTGGTTGCTCCTTTCTTGATTATGAAGTTTAAGGCTAGATAGCGTCAATTTACCAGCTCTCGGTAGTTTTTGCCATTTAAATTTTAGATCACTAAACTAGACTAATTGTTTAGGTCACTAACTCACTTGGTGACCACGATTTTGACCATCAGGTCACAAAATGCTGATGTGGCTGCAACTTAACTACAAAATTCAACTTCTTGATTAATAGGTAACTGCTTATGGTCTTGATCCTAGAGAATTGTTAACATAGAGAATTGGTCAAACGGGTCGAAAGGTCTTATGAGTTGAAAGTTGCCCAAGGTTTATTTTGCTGCATACAAGTTACTTGTATTAGATTGTTTTGGTTAATCATATGAAACAAAATTAAAATTATGTAAGCACTTCTTTTAAATGGACAAAAGAATATTTACGATAATCCAACACCGCCTGCTAACCATAGCCATTTTGACCCGTTAAGCCAACCTCCAGAAACCACCAGTTAGCTACCTCTGGCCACATGTTCTTTTGATGTTAAATGTTCATCTCGTCCAATTTGTATATTAAATGGTCGAAACTGTTCTATCAAATGGATTGAAAGGTGCGATCATAAACTTCTTCTGAATTTAGTATTGTTACGTTGGCTTATTAGGTTAAGGCTGTTTGGTTTGCTCAAGTATTTTTAGTGATTGTTTCAATTTCTTATTCTTGTGTTATTAAACTGTAGTGCAATCAACAACAAGGCAATTCTGAAAGAGGTTATTATGTCATGAGATGGATGTATGATTTTGCGAACACTGATCAACATCACTTCCCTACAACAGTATGTATTATTTGGTTTTTTTGTTTTTGATTTTCATTTCTCTATAGGTTTTATATATTTATTGATTTATATATTTTTAACTTATAGATCCCATGGACAAATCGGAGTGTGTTTGTTTCAAAAGAGATTGATCGGGTCGTTGAGCATTGGCATACAATGTGTCCGATTTAATTCTGATGGAACTGTTTATGGTCGGAAATGCTTGTTTCTGGAACAAGATACATGCTTATTAGATATTTAGATGCACATTATCAGCTCTCATGATCTTTTGTTATTTTAGAGGCTGATTGTATTGTTGTTTAACTTAAATGATGATGTATGGATTCCTATTTATATTAGAGGATGTATGGATTTGGTTAAGTTATGCTTTACAGGTTTTGTTTATTAGATTAGTAGGTTACAGGAATTGCTTTTAAACCGCATACTTGAATAAAAAAAATTGCTTGTTTAATCATTTTTTTTCTTCTGAATAATTGGTATTTAGATCGGCTGAAATAATACTAACCTGTCTAAATAATGTCTTTTAGACCCGTCTATAAACCGGTCCAAATAGATACTTTACACCGGTCTAAATAATATCTTTTAGACTGGTCCACAAACTCGCCTAAATGATACAATACACCGATCTAAAAATATATATTTTAGACCGGTGTTCGACCGGTCTATATACGTTCACCCCTTTTGGTCCCCTCATGTAAGCGGTCTAAATAACCTTTGTAACCGGTCTAAATGAGCTTTTTTGTAGTAGTGAATAAATATAGGTCGTTGATCATCATCAAGAAGATTTAAATTGAACTTGCGATTAAAATACCATATGTGTCATCTCTACACTACTAGGGATGGCAAAAGCACCCAAAACTGACAGGGAAAACCGAAACCCGCCCCAAATCCGACCCGTTGCCATCCCTATACACTACTATGCAAGGATTACATTTTAGTCTTCTAATGAGTTATAAGCATTATTAAGTTTGTAGAACAAGAAGCTTCTTAGATATACTTGCCTAGTTGCCTATACTAACGTTAGATGTCAATTCGGAGGGGTTTTATGGAATGTGGCAACATATGAAGCCGCTACGAGCTATTCTTGAACTCAGCCTCAGTAGAGGATCGAGTAACAACAGCTTGCTTTTTACTTTTCCAGGAAACCAAATCATTTCCCATAAACACACTATATCCTGTAACAGACCTCCTGGTCACCTTATATTTTGCCCAATCAGAATCAACAAACACTTTAATGCTTTTAATATCACCTTCTTTAAAAGTGATTCCAAGACCAGGCTCATTCTTTAAATATCTCAAAACTCTAAAAGCAAGCCTCAAATGAGATTTCATAGGCTTATGCATTACTTGACTTAAACAATGCACATCATAAGAAATATATGGCCTTGTTAAAGTTAAGTAAATCAATTACTGCACAAGTTTTTGATAATTTGTTATACTTGTTAAAGGCTCATCATCCTCAAACTTAGATACAAGCTTTTTGTTATCAAGATTAGTTTCAATAGGAGACCCACAAGGTTTACAACCAAGCATACCAAACTCAGTTAAGAGCTCAGTACAATACTTCCTTTGAGTAAGAAAAATCCCATTATCAATATCTATAACCTCAATTCCCAGAAAATATTTGAGTTTACCCAAGTCTTTAATCAAAAACTTTGAACTTAAAAAACTTTTAAACTTGTTAATTTCATTAGTATTATTTCTAGTAATGATAATATCATCAACATATACCAACAGAATTAACAAAACATCATTTTCATTTTTAATGAACAAAGAGAAATCATTATGACTTTGTATAAACCCATTTTCTTTAAGCACAGACACCAATTTCTCATTCCATTTTCTTGGAGCTTGTTCTAATCCATATAATGACTTAATCAGTTTGCAAACTCTTTTATCATTTTTATCAGAAAAACCTTCTAGCATAGTCATGTAAACATCTTCTTCTAATTCACCATATAGGAAAGCATTATTAATGTCAAGTTGAAACAAAGGCCATTTATTATTAACAGCAATACTTAAAACACATCTTATAGTGACAATTTTGACTACAGGAGAAAAAGTCTCTTCATAATCAATTCCTTCTCTCTGATTATATCCCTTAGCTACCAATCTAGCTTTATATCTTTCAACTTCACCATTAGCTTTATATTTAACCTAAAAAACCCACTTATAACCTATAGCTTTTCTACCATCAGGTAACTCAACAACCTCCCAAGTACCATTCCTATTTAAAGCTTCAATTTCTTGATTCATAGCATCTACCCATCTACTATCTTTGATGTCTTCATAAGTAGTAGGTTCATATATTTTATTAAGACTAGATGTGAAAACAAAGTTATCAAAACTTAAATTTGAATACTTAACAACTTTATCAATACCATACTTATGATTTTTATTAAGCACAAAATCCTTATATTTAGATGGCAAAGCTGTCATTCTACTAGTCCTTCTAACTGTTTGTCCCCCGGTTCTAGACTCAAACATTTTACCGAACATATCTAGATCCTCACCCTCA
Organism: Chrysanthemum makinoi; assembly: GCA_910596185.1. Lineage (NCBI taxonomy): Eukaryota > Viridiplantae > Streptophyta > Magnoliopsida > Asterales > Asteraceae > Chrysanthemum > Chrysanthemum makinoi. Next base: position 296,228,923 of record OU343221.1, read on the forward strand.
GATATATAACCATCATCAACATTACTAGTACCTCAGATACCATCAACCACAGCTTCACTGCATACCTACTATTCTCAAAGGTCCTTCCTACTAGATGTTTCCTAGTGATGTCTACATTAACTGTATCTATATTTTATGCTGTATCAACTGGCAAATTGATATCTACATCAGCTATATCAGCAGATTCTACAGTTTTAGTGTGTAGATATTCATCATCAATAGCATCACTTTCTACAGTGTTGACACTAGGTTTATGAGTACTAGATTCAGGTACAGATTTGTTGTTACCATCTATACTACTTGAATTATCATCATAGGGTTCATTGGTTCTAAAATTATCTTGACTGCTATTAAAATCTTGATCAAAGAAATTTAAAGTATTTATTCCATTGTCATTAAACACAAAATCTTTAGAGAAAGATGTATTCTTAAATGGAAACACAGTCTCATAAAATTTTACATCTCTTGAAAACATAAACTTCTTTTGATCAATGTTGAAAAGTTTGTATCCTTTTTTATCAAAAGCATAACCAACAAACACACATTTATCAGATCTGGATGCAAACTTATCAGATTCATTTAGAACAGTTGAAAAACATAAGCAGCCAAAACGTTTTAGATTTAACAGATTAGGTTCAGTATTATACACCATTTCAAAAGGACTTTTTCCAGACAACACAGCAGTTGGCAACCTGTTAATAAGGTAAGTTGCAGTTAGAATAGACTCAGTCCACATGTTCAAAGGTAACCCCCCCGAAACATGAGGGCTCTAGCAGTGTTCAGTAAAAGCCTATGTTTTCTCTCAGCTACACCATTTTGTTGAGGTGTATAAGGACAAGAAGTCTGATGTAAAATTTGTTAGACAAAAATACTTCAAATCTTTTATTTACAAATTCTGTCCCATTGTCACTTCTAAAAACTTTAATAGTTTTTTCAAACTGATTTTTAATGAGATTATAAAAACTATTAATATGATCAAAAACTCCAGTTTTACTTTTCATCAGATACACCCAAACAGCCCTGGTGTAGTCATCAACTACAGTAAGAAAGTACTTAACACCTTCTTTACTAGTCACCTTATATGGTCCCCACACATCTAAATGAACAAGATCACCCATATGTTTAGTTTTATGATTACTTAAAGGAAATGGTTCTCTTATTTGTTTAGCTTTATGACATATCTCACTAGGTTCAGAACTATTACTCTTAAGATCTTTTAGTTTACTTTTAAGCACAGTTAACACATGATCAGAGGGGTGTCCAAGTCTATTATGCCAAATACAATTTGACATAATACAACTCTCAATATTACTATTATTAACCCTCTTACCTTCATCTAGAAAATAAAGACCATCTTTTTGACTACCAGTCCCCATCAGGAACCTTTGAGTTAAATCCTGAATTTTACAAACTTTATCATTAAAACTGACAACACCTGATTATCTTTAGACAATTTATGAACAGATAACAAACACACATGATACCCAGGAACAACCAACACATCTTTTAAAACAAGATTATTTCCAAACTTAAAACTTCCAATTTGTTTAACCTGTGCAATTGTCCCATTGGGATGTGCAACTGTAAGATTTAAATGAGAAACATCCATTATATCATAAAGATGAGTAGCACTAAAAGTGATATGTTGACTTGCTCCTGAGTCAATAATCCACCCAATATAAGTACTATAGGTACTTATATTAGAATTGAAATTAAAAAATCTGCAAGTAAAGAAACTAATCACACAATTGGAAGCAATAATAGTACCTGCAACACTAGCATAAGCCTTGCTAGTATCACCTGAACCACTAAGTAAAGCCATTAATCTGTTATACTGATCTCTAGTAAGAGTATGAGTAGTACTCTTGCTAGTATCAGTCTTATTATCAACCACATTATTAACATTGCTTTTTTTTAACAAAACCAAGTGGATATCCAACCAGTTCAAAACACCTATCAATAGTATGACCTTTCATATTACAATTCTTACAGACAAAGATTGACACCCTGCCAAACCTTTTGTTGCTATTATTAGTGTTCTTATTAGAATTCCAGTTATTATTTTGATTATTACCAGTAAAAGGTCTAGCATCAAAGGCTGCTGACTCATTTTTAACAGATTTACTAGCAACATGATTAATCCTGTGAGACTCATCTCTAGATAGAGTAGCAAAAGCAGACTTAACATCAGGTAAAGGATCAGTAGTGAGAATGAGACTTCTAACAGAGCTAAAACTATCATCAAGACCCATAAGAAATTGCATTAGTCTCAAAAGATCTGAATGCTTTTTCAAAGTGGGGGCTGTTTCACAAATGCATGTAGGCAGATCAATAAGAGAGTCAAACTGTCTCCATAATGCATTAAACTCATGATGATACTCTGAAAGACTCATTCCAGATTGTGTTAAAATATTTATTTTATGATGCAGATTATATATCACAGACCCATCCTCTTTATTATATGTTTCACTTAATTCATCCCATACAGATTTAGCATTCATAGAAAAAACTTAACCTTTATAAAGATCTTGTGAAATACAACCAAGAATCCAAGATAAGACCACAGAATTACACCTATCCCATTGTGTCTGATATAGAGAATCAATGGGATCTCTAACACATTTCCCATTAATAAAACCTAGTTTGTTTCTAGTATGTAAAGCCAGCTGCACAGCAGCTGACCAGACCTTATAGTTCTCAGTACCTTCAAGTTTGAAGGTAATCAACTGAGCACCAATGTCTTGAGGATGTAAATATAAAGGGTCATATATATCCAATTTTAATTCACTACTCCCCCCTTGAGGACCCTTTCCCCTATCTTCTTTACCATCAACCATAATGAATACCAGAAAGAAATAATAATAACAACACAAACAAAAAACAGAAAAATAGCAACACCTTGTAACTCTTCAATCACAATTAACCACCAAACAGTATCAACCAACTTCAACAAATAAATCCCTTGATCTACTCAACCACCACAATCCTAATCAACAAAAACCGAAGAAAAAACCTAAAAGAGGGAGAGAGAGGTGTTACAACAACGCAAGCTTCCAAACAAATATCCAAGAATCAGGATCAAGAAGATCCAATATCAATAACAGCACAGCGGAACAACAACCTGAAAAAAAAACAAGAAATAATACAATTAGACAATAACAATTGAAAGATCAACAAACTGACTCAACCAAACCCTAAAAATTATTTTAGGGTTTTTGATTTTTGTTTCAAGAAACTTGAAATTAGAATCAATACTAGTCAGATAATTAAAAGAATTAAAACAAAACAACCTGAATTAGGGTTTGATACAGTAAACCATAATTTTCAACTAATTTGATTAAAAAACCAAATTAACACAATCCGACAACTAATTAACTCACAAGATTATAAAATCAAGAAGTAATTAGTGAAAAACCACCAGGAACAAAAAACTCCCAAAAATTAAGAAACCCTGATTTTTGAGAATATGCAATTACCCTTCAGATCTTAAAGATCTGATATCAAGAAATCAATATCAACACTCAGACAGATAAGATCTACACCAATAGATCAAAACCCCCAAATTTTGAAAAACCCTAGTTTTAACAAAAACTTTTACAATCGTTTAAAATCACTTAAGTATAGAGCAACCTGGCTCTGATACCATGTAGAAATTTATAAAACCAAAGTAATTTTAACCCAAACAACAGTTTTGATAGTGAACCCAGCCAACCACCCCTTGGCTCACTCTTATTATTAATCAAAAGCTAAGTATAGCAGTTTTACAATACAGAGAAAGAACAGATCAAAACCATACACAAAACTAGGGTTTCTCTTCTACTCAGGAACAAGATATAGAGAGGAGATATTTCACACAGACGATTTTGGTATTATGAATTCTTCAAGCTTTGACTTGACCTTATATAGCTGCTAGAATAACTCTTCCACTTTAAAACCATGAACTTCAAAATAATACAGCTTCAGTCCTTCTATTTCTTGACTTTTAGATAATGCTTATATTTTCAACACAACTATGTAACACTATGAGCTCAACTCTAATTAGAAATTGAGTTGGTCACTAAATCGGTGCCACACGAGAAATCATTCTGATAGCATAGCTAAACAACCGGAATATATTTATAGTTGTAACATAAATAACTTGTAGCACATCGTCCACCCTAACGCATTACAAGAGAAGTGACACACATAGCTGTCGTTCTGAGCTTTTAGTGACACGTATTAAAACGTATAGGTAAAAGTTTATAGTTTTGGGTTGTACCGAAAATTGTTCACTAAAAACCGTGTCACAAAAAACAAAAACATATACCCACACCTTTCTCGTAAGCCTATACTGAAACTATCTTTTTTTTGGGTAAAGGGCATTCAACCGAACTATCTTTAGTCACACCTTTTTTTGTTTTTGTTTCTTTTATAGAAGGAGCTTATAAAAGTGATAAAACGCAGTGACACTTGTTTGATTTAGTGACAAAATATAAACGTCCAGTGACAATTTTTCTTATAGTGATGTATGTTCGCCCCGGGAAGTGTGACCTTGGTATTGGATTGAATAAGAACCTTTATAAGGGATCAACTTTTAGCCTAGGCTCAAAATCTTGTTAGGTCACAAGGTTTACCACACAAGCTTATAAGAAAGATAGAGAGGCGATTGAACAAGTATCACACACACACACACGAGATAATGAACACGGTTTAGGCGTAGAGTGTATGTGAAAAGAAAACTTGAACAACCAACCTTCAAATGAAGGTTTACAAGGTATTTATAGGAGGGAAGCTAGGGCAACACTCCTAGTTCCTTCCCTTTCCTTATGGGCTTGGGCCTAAGCTCATGGGCCTTCTACATAAGCTTAAGGCTAATAACAAACATAAAGGCCATAATAAGCTAACTATTACATATGAGTAACTAACACTTGAATAAGGTTTAGGAGTGATTCCAACAATCTCCCCTCAAGTGTTATTACATATGAGTAACAAACACTCAAGTGTTGGTGATGAAAAACGGTGAAGGCGTTGATGTAATAGTAGCTTTGACGTCTTCTGACATTCTTCTTTCTTGTGAGAAGAATTGCCTTGATTTGAACAATCTCCCAAAGTAGAGAGATAGTTTTCGTTGAACAGTTATGCTTTGACGTCATCTTTAACTTTGTTCTTTGATCATTGTTCTTTGTGATGAAAGTGATAGTATGTTGTTGTTGTCTGCACCAAGTCTGCCTCAGTCTGCTTCGCGCTACAGTTCTCCACGTCATTCTTCAACATGCTCACACGCTCTTTGACGTTGGAATTCAGATCTGATGGAGTTCTTTTAAGTCTTTAACTTTGTAGATTCTCTGTATTGACGAAGAATCATTCTGACTGTTGTGTTGCTTTTGGATAGAACTTCCATTAGTGATGAAGTTGGCGTGAGCATGAGAAGAATCTGCACGATCATTCCGCTCCAGAGCTTCCATAAGAAGAAAACATTTAAACGGTTAGTAATAAGCGGATTCCGGCACTTACAAGTTTGAACTTCGAGGGTGTTAACAGCATAGTGTGAAAACACAACTCTAATTCTTACAAAGGCCGTTCCTGAATCGGAGTCCCACAAGTGAGATAACACGATGTACCGAAGTACACCTACGATTCAGATGAGTCGCTGAGGTACACCGAAGCATCACCTCACGACCGTAGACCGTTTGAGACCACTAAACGCAATCCACGGGGAGTTGCCGAAGCGACCTGCTGTCAGGGCTGTTTGATGTGACCCTGGCAGGAGTTTCCATTCAATCACTGAGGATCACAATTGTGAACCTCTCATAAATGTTCTCGACAGATTGCTAAGATCTGTGAAGGACTCGATAATGTATCACTGAAATTCTTATTGTTGAATATCAAGTGATGAAATGTCAAGTGTACCTAAGAGATCTTTTGATGAATCTCGTGGCTCTAGACTCAATAGTGCGTTTTGGTTTTCCTGAGCGGAGACTAGGGAGAGGGTCTCCTTCTTCAATACCAGCAATCTCTAAGAGAAAGCCGATAGTTTACGTAGGGTTCCCTGTGAGAATGAAACAAGCTTCTGTTGAGAGAAACTTGAGTGGATAAGAAGGTTTAGTGCATGCGTCACTGGGTCCATGACGACTTTTAATCTTCAATACCGGCGTCACTAAGTGACAACCAGTAGCATATGAATTGAACCCGGTGTCTGCCCTAAGTTGAATAATCTGGAGGGCTATTTCTTTTCACCCTTTTCTTTGCATTTCTTTTTAATTCTTCAACTCCTTCTTTCTCCGATTCTCATTTTCTCCTTTTTACAATCATACCTAAGGACTTCTAAATACTAACTATTTGTGGTGTCCTTGGGTAGATCCATCCGACTCTGGCGGATCATAGGACGGTTATTCCTAACCTTAGTCACCTTATAACTCCATGACTAACCTATGTTGCCATAAAAACCACTGATGTGAAAAATCTCTCACAGTGTTTATGAATGAAAAACATTTTAGTACCACTGTTGAGATAAGATTTTGCATAAATACTCCCCCTCCACATGTGCTTAAGAGTTTTAACGGTTAAAATGCACAGTGAGGAAAGAGCGCGCACTTTTTGAATTGATTAACTCAAGATAGACAATCCCCCGCGAGACACGGTTACGTGGCATAGTTAAAGAGTTGCATTGTCAGCTTTTAGGTGACAACTAGCTCTAATAACTACCTTGAAGGTGTAGACAATCCTCGAAAGGTCGTCAAACCCGTCAGAGTTCATGTCTACCAAGAGTTTCTCGAATGGTACATTCTACTCAGACAAGTCCTTTGCGAGACACGTTTACATCACTAGCGAACTAGCTTGAAATTATTACCCGTCCAGGACAAGTCTTTTCGAGTTACTAACAGTTAAGCATCGTCAATTCGTTGGTTAAGTCTGAAGCACACAGATTCATTTGCATTTTACACAACATATTTCTTATCACGTATTTTCTCCCCCTCAAAAATGGCATATTAAAGTGTTATTTTTGAAACGTTTGAGAATAAATATGACCATTTCGAGTGTTACGGGAAGAATGACCACTGTGAACAATTTGTGAACAAAGTTTCAAATACTCCCCTCAACAAGTGATATAAACGGTTGAGGTTTTGAAAATCATAAGGGGAAGTACTTGTTCTTTTGAGCAAAACCTTGAAAAATGAAAGGTTTGATAGGTTTTACTCAAAAGTAAGAAGCTTTCGCTCCTTTTCTAAGGATTGTGGCACTGAGGCGTACCACAGGGTCCTTTATTTACAAGTACGGGTTGTACACTGTAATGTGTGCACAAGCCATATACATAATCAATCAAACATCCAAAATTATATGAAGTAAGCAATTCAAGGGGTACCAGGAAGTGCAGTTATGTTCCCAGGAGTGTGCACAGGGCGTTGAAATCCGGTTATGTTTCTCCTGGGTCGACCACCGACATAACTCTCCAATCGTCAGAACTGATCCCTTCGAAACAACCGTTCATCAATCATTGTGATGATCCGTCTCACATCCCTCCTTTCCCGAGAATTCCAGCGCTTAGGAGACCCAATTTTCTGGCGTATATCCTTCAACCTGTATGCCAATCCATCCCTAACCAGCTTCAAAGTATGATCCCGAACTTGTGGAGTTCGCTACACGCCATTAAGCAGTTTCTTTGAAGTTCACTACGGTAAACAACGCCGAAAGGTTTGCTGTTGAGTGTATATTGAGATAGCTGGTTGATATCGGGAAGATCAAGCTTTGGAGGAGTGAAGTTGACACGCGTCTGATAAGATTCAACAGCCAGCTGGAGATCTTCTACACGTTCCTTGATGACAATGCGTCTTATGAAGATGAGAAGTGACTTGATAAATTCGCGTTGTAATGCAGTTGAGAATTGTCTCATGCGACCCTGTACTTTGGCAAGGTACATGTCTTCGATGTCATTGAGAGACAAATTCTCAAAGTCACCTTCAGAGAAAGCATAGTCCCGTTCATCTTGTCGTTTGACTACGATCTTCTTTAGGAATGTGTAGTCCCACTTAGACGAAAGGTCAACGTGTATGATGGCAACGATATCTTTAGAACTATGCACAGCATGTTGAGACTTCTGAACCTGACAGCTTCTGTAGTAGATTCGCGGCGTTCTCGGCCGTGATGAATCCCATACAATGCATCCCGGTCGTATGCTTCCACTGTGTTGGAGAACAAGTGATTGGCACGTTCCTCAATGGCTATGCAGTTTGAGTAGACATGCTGGGAATGGAAGTGTCAATGATGTAGCATATTTTCTTGAATCATCGCCACCGTGTAGAAGAAAATCCAAGTCTTTGTTGAAGAAATATCCGAAAGGAATCCTTGGTTCAGCTGGTTGGCCAAGTGTTGGTAGAGGTTTGGTCCAATCGGTGTAGTATGGAGGGTTGTCCCTTTGTGTGAAGTCAATGTTTGCTTCCGGGTTGAGCCAATCCATGTTGTTAGACATAGCTCGAGCAATGTTTTCAAGGTGATATTCGACCTCGAGGGCACTTTCAGAGTTGTCTTTTAGAAGTTGAAACGCTTCATTCTTGATTCGCTTCAACTCAGATTTCGTCCTTTTCTTCACATGGAACTTTTCTTGCAGAATTATAGCATGCTCCAATGTAGAACCGTCTACCAAATCCTGACCTTCTTCAGGGTAGGGAGTGTTGTTAACAAGATTAGCAAACCATTCAAATTCCTCTGTTTTATCGTCATCTAGCCATGATACGACGTCGTCTGAGGCGTCCTTCTTCTTCTTCTTTTTCGAAGGCCTAGATGATGATTCCGGTTTCTGAACTTGTTTGGGAGAGGTGGGTTGTTGTAGGGGCTCAAGGACCTCTTCATCGTCCCCACCCGTATACTCAAAGTGATCATCGGTTTTCTGAGTCGGGGGTGGTAACTCGGAATCGTCCCGAGGTTTTTCAGTAGAAGAACGAGGAGGAGATTTTTGTTGAACAGGAGGCCGTTGTGGAGGAGGTTGCATCAAAGAAGATTCACCGACATGCTTTGACGCTTTAGGTGCAGAGTCTTTATCCTTATCCTTGTCTTCATCGTCTCTAGGACGCTTAGACTTTTCAGCTTCGAATCTACAAGCTTCTTGAAGTTGGTAGTCCAGCAATGCTTGAAACAGCTTTCCTTCATCAGAAGTAAATGTCCCGATCGTGCGACATTTGCGTAACAAGCTTGGCCACCAATTCATTATCCGAGAAAACTACCGGATCAGTTGGATTGATTGTGACGGTTAAGTGCGTTGATCGAATAGTTTGCTTGGCGATCTGCATAAGATTTGGATAAAGTTGTTTGGTGAACAACTCCTTTGTGACTTTAGGAACGTACTCCAAGGTACTTTTCGTGTATCCTTCAATCATTTCGTTCAGTTCCTCTTGACGGTGATTTTTCATGAATTCCTGAACAAACTTCCTTTCTCCTTTCATCTTTTCATGCTCGTCATACATATGCTCAGTATGTGATCAAAGAAAGAAATTCAGCTTTTTGATGAGCACGTTTTTCTTTCTGACTTGTTTGACAGCTTTGGTAATCCGATCATGAGCTTGAGAAATCCAAGATTTAGATGGTCTCTTCACGGATTTGGATGATGATTTGGTTGACTTCTTTGATAGGGGTGGCGAAGAGTGAGAAGACGAATCTGATGATGAAGAGATATGAGGAGACTCTGGATCCTTCGGAGGTTCAGAGGTTTCTTCCTTTGATCGCACAGGACTATCTAGAAGAAACGTATCATAATCAACATCTTGATCTTTTTTGGACTTCTCAGTTTCCGGTACCTCAAACTCATATTCGATAGTATCCTCCACAAGCTTTTGTTGTTGCACAAGAGTGGTGGCACCAGCTCCCTTATCGGGTTGATTAACCGCATCAGGAGATGGTTCAGAGTGGGCAGCACCACTTGATCCTCCTAGACCACCCATTTGGTCTTTAGCAAATTCTTCAGCTTTGTGTTGGTGTCTAAGGAATTTGATCGTCTTCTTGTAAACATTTTCCGGTGGCTCTTTATCACTTTTCGAGCTTTCATCATAAGGTACAAGTACAGGAGTCTTTCCTTTGCCATGTTCAGCTATTGGACTAGGAGGTTTTGGTACTGATGGAGAGTCATCCTTTGCAGTTTCAGAGTAGTGGACCTCCTCGTCGGATTGTGTTTCTTCAGAGCTCTCGTCCCAAGCTTTCTTTGCGGTTCTGGTGTAGGAATAGGTTCAGCTTCCTTTACGGGAACAATCCTTTTACGAGGAGGATTCCTTTTGGGAAGCTTCCTATAAACATCTGTACTTGTGACACTTCCAAGCATGCCTCTGCTGGTCCTCCGAGTAGGTGTACCAGAAGATTTTTCATCAAGATGACCAACTTTGCCTTCTTTTACGGCTAACCGATACCTTTTATATGTTTCAAGCTTTTTGATTTCGGTAGTTAGGAGGTGATCAGGTAAAACCGTACCCTGTTTCTTTGTTGACGATTCTTTGATTCTGACAGATAGTATGGGTTCAGTCAATATGTCGTGATTATCTAGGTCATTGAGCCTCATGGGGATGTCAGGATGAAGTCCAAGTGCTCTCTGGATCAACAGTTTGGTGTATCTGACATAGGGAATCTTGGAGCCAAGCTTCTTGTGAAACAGCATCATATCCTCCCATATCAGTGCTTCGATTTCAATGTCCTTCTTGTTGATCAACGACCAGAAAATTTGCAGTTCCATGAGCTTGGGATGCTCATAGCCACTGTCACGACCAGAGATCGATTTGGTGATGATCATGTAGAGTGTTCTCCATGGTTGAGGAATATACTTCAGCTCCACGTGAGAGTGCTTAGTAATGATTCCTGAAGCTTCATCATAACCAATATCTATCAAGAATTTCAGGACTGTCTCTTCAGTAGGGGTAGCAAAGAAGTTCGGTTGGAGCGATGTCATGAATGATGAGAACAGCCCGTAAGTCAGCAGGAGTGATAGTGACTTGTTTGTGATTAAGTGTCACATTCACTGCACTTTGACCGGTGATCCTCTGCATAGAATCCCAGAATTGTTGAATGTAGACCTCTGGAACTGTGGCAGAGTGTGAGAGCATGTTCGGGTAGGGATGATTCCTGAGAATATCCACTGCAATGAGACAAGAAGATTCTGAGCATGTGAGGGTGTCAAAGTCAACCCTAAGGTTGTTCTTTCCAATCTTTCTCGGATAACCCTCTGGAAAGATATCAGCAATTGTAAGAACTTCGAATGCATCCACATTCATTTGTTCAGCCATGTCGTGATCTGAAATAACATTAGCCAAAAGAACCAACATATCGAGAGACATAATGTTAGTCAACAGAAGGTCTTATTGTCTAGTTATTGAATGTACAGTGTCAATGATTGTTACGAGTCCTAAGTCACTTGTTTGTCCAATAGTCCAATGATGTCGTGAAATGTTACGTGAGTTAGTTAACTTTAAGTTTTAAAGTTTATGTTATCACTTATTGTTCACAACATATCAAACGTTTAAGTTTATTAGTGACATTATTGGATTCGTGACGTTATGATAAGTTTATTAACAAGTTTGTACACGTAACAATTCATAATGAAGGTCAATCCAGGCTTAAGGCGTAGAATTGGTAAAGTTAAGCGTAAACATTAGTTACATACGCGTAGGGGAAAGCTTATGCGTAGGATCCTAACTTACGCGTAAGAAATGTTACGCGTAGGAAAAGGGGACCTTATGCGTAGAGCTTACGCGTAGGCGTATATATACCTTACGCGTAAGGCTTACTCGTAAGAGTAGACCTTATGCGTAGAGGTCACTGTTTACACATATCCTTCACAGGATACGCGTAGTCCCATTGTAGAACCTTACGCGTAATAGTTATGCGTAGAATTATTCTTACGCATAACTTGACTACGCGTAGGGTAATCCTTATGCGTAGAGTTTCAAATGACCTTGATTCTGAATATTATGCGTAGCAAAGCCTGAAATAAGTTCATCAAATCATCAATATTAACACTAAACTTCATTTTATCAACAAAACATGGCATGAATCATTCGTTAATAGTTACGCGTAGAAAGTCATACGCGTAGGTCAAAACCCTAAGGGTTAAGAATTACGCGTATGATTTTTAACCATAGGATTTGCACCAAATAAATTCTGGTAGGTCTAGAGTGTTGTTAGAGTCTTTAGGCCAAGTATTAACATCTAATTCGTTGAGAATCAAAATTACCCAAAGTCATGAACATTAAACCCTAATTCCAAATTGTTAAACAATTAGTGTTTCTGGGTGGTTAACAACCATGGAAATCATCAATTCAACAACATATGACCATAACCCAACAATCTTTTAGACCAAAACACTTCACATTTGAAAAAACCCAAATCGACTCATAAACCCTAATTTTCAAAAATCATTAATAAGTGTTTCTGGGTGGGTTTTAATGGTTAAAATGGTGTACTTGATGTATAAGAAACGTTTTGACACTATCCATATAACCAAAAACACACACATAATGATTATGTGTTCATACGCTTATGCGTAGAACACATAATCACGCGTAACACAATTTTTAGCCGTAGGATTTGCATGAAATTAAAAACCTTAGCTTAAAAACATGTTAAGATCGTTAAACCACTTACAAAATGATGATCAAAACAACGGATTTCTTGGTTCAATCTTAGGCGTAGGATGAGTATGGTTGTGTGTATTAAATGTGAAGTAAAAAGTAGGTGGGAGGTGTTTTTATTAAAAATAACTTTAACATTTTAACAGTTTTAGTCCCTCCACCTTTTCCTTTTTCAAACAAAGCCATTTAACTTCCATTTTGGTTACCAAACAAAGTTTTTAAGAAAGAAACTTTGACGACACTCCCCCTCAACTTGATAAATGATGAAAGGTTATTAATTTTAGTCCAAGGAGTGTCAATTTAACCAGAAAAGTTTCCACCAATGATAAAAGAAACAACCGAGATAAGATAACATGCAAGTACACGGATGATTTGAAACAGTTAAAGTTATAATTTTCTCCCCCTCAACACTTGATCGTAAAAATGCTGAATTTTGAATGATTATAGTGTTGAAGGAAGAAATGTACTTGCCATGTTGAAAGATTGTAGATTAGAAGAATATTTTTGTTGTTTTTATCAGGTTTTATATTTTTGTCTTTTGTTTTTGAAAATTTATTTACAAAAGAGATTTTGGTGTTTGACAGATTTTTAAGACTGTTTTAGGAGGTCATCCAATTCCTCTTGAGTCAAACACCTCATACCAATCCGGTGGACCAACTCATTAAACCTAGCGGGAGGCAAGGCTTTGGTGAGAAGATCTGCCAATTGGTATTTTGTACCCACAAAATATAATTCAACAGTACCATGTTCCACGTGGTCCTTGATGAAATGATATCGAAGATCGATGTGCTTTGATTTCGAGTGCTGAACTGAGTTGCACGAGATCGCAATGGCACTCCGATTGTCGCAGTACATCGGGATTCTGTCAAATACGTAACCATAGTCTTTGAGTTGTGTTCTCATCCAAATGACTTGAGCACAACACGCCGACATGGCTACATATTCTGCTTCGGTTGAGGACAGCGATGTACAATCCTGCTTCTTCGATTGCCATGACACCAGTTTATCACCAAGAAATTGTAAAGCTCCCGAAGTACTTTTCCGTGAGTCTAAGCATCCTGCGTGGTCAGCGTCTGAAAAAGCGATTAGTTCAAAACCAGAATCCTTCGGATACCGATCCCCAAGTTAATTGGTCCCTTTATGTATCGGAGGATTCTTTTAGCCTCAGAGAGGTGGGTTTCAGTTGGTCGCGACTGATAACGGGAGCATAGATAAACGGCAAAGACAATATCAGGTCTGCTAGCTGTTAGATACATGAGAGACCCAATAATACTACGGTATTTTGTAGGGTCCACCAATTTCCCATGTAAATCAGCGTCTAGCTTCTTGGTATGAGCCATTGGTGTGGCATAGGTGTCACAGGTTTTCATTCCAAATTTGTTTAACAATTCAAGGGCATATTTGGACTGACTCAAGAAAATACCACGGGGTGATTGATGAACTTGCAGTCCTAGAAAGAACGTGAGTTCACCCATCATGGACATTTCAAAATTTTTCTTCATTAGTTTTGCAAAAGCGATTGAAAACTTTTTATGTGTAGACCCAAAAATGATGTCATCCACGTAAATTTGAACAATTAAGATATGTGCCCCGTGATATTGTATAAAAAGAGTTGGGTCAACCAAACCTTTGGTGAAATTATTAGCAATGAGGAAGGATGATAGCTTATCGTACCATGCCCGAGGAGCTTGTTTGAGACCATACAGAGCTTTGTTCAGTTTGTAGACGTGATTCGGAAACTCAGGATCAACGAATCCATCTGGTTGGTTGACATAAACCGTTTCTTTAAGTTGTCCATTGAGAAACGCAGTTTTGACATCCATCTGATAGACCGTCATATTCATATGAGCCGCGAACGCTAGAAATATCCGAACAGCCTCAAGACGAGCAACCGGAGCAAAAGATTCTTCAAAGTCAATACCCTCTTCCTGACGATAACCCTTAGCCACCAGACGTGACTTATTCCGGATAACATTTCCTTCAGCATCCAATTTGTTTTTCCAAATCCATTTTAGACCAATGACGTAGACTCCTGTTGGTCTTTCAACCAGTTCCCATACTTCAAGACGTTTGAATTGGTTGAGTTCTTCTTGCATGGATTCAATCCAGTTGTCTTTTGTCATTGCGTCTTTGATGTTTTTAGGTTCAGATTGGCAGACAGTGAGTGCATAAATGCAATGTTCACCGTCTGTGTGAAGACGTTGTCTTGTAACGACTGGTTGATTCGGGTTGCCAATAATGTTTTCCGGAGGATGGTCTTTCGTCCATCTATGTGTGGAGGGTTGATGTTGATATACATTGTGCAGATTCTGAGGATTCAAATGGTTTGTTGAAGATTCCGCGACATCTGGTGCAGCAGTCTCATTAGCAAACGGGTTGAAGAACGCATTTGGATCAAAATCTGCAGGTGGGGGTACTACATTCAGAATATCATCAGCAGCTTCATCATTGTTGGAAGCGGTTTGTTCAACTGTTGTGGTGGAGTCAACTGGTGTAGGTGCATCTGCAACAGTAGTTGTTGTAGCAGGTGTATCAGGTATAAGAGTATTATCAGGTTGAGCAGCGGAAACATCGGATACACCTAGAGCACGTTCATCAATATCGTCACTGAACAGCGGAGCAAATAACCTTTCCATTTGTTGACGAGTAAGTTGGGGGCTTTGTTCAGCTGATGATGGGGTTTGGGGAAGTTTAAGCGGTTGTGTCCGGGTTCCAAGCTGTTATACTCAGAAGCCATTTCCGTAAGTTCATCAAAATGAGCATGAATCGTTTCCATCACCTGTTTTGTACGACGATTCCAGATTCGGAAACCTTTTGAATTATCACAGTATCCGATAAAGACTCCAATGTCAGCTTTGGCTTTGAGCTTTCCAAAGTCATCACGATCATTATTCGGATAGCAAAGAGATCCAAATACATGAAAGTGTTTTAGATTCGGTTTTCTGTTATGGACGAGCTCGAAAGGTGTTTTGTTGTGGCGTTTAGTAATCATAGAACGGTTTTGAGTGTAGCATGCAGTAGATACAGCTTCTGCCCATAAGTAATCTGGAAGTTTAGCATTGATTAACATTGTTCTTGCAGCTTCCACTAACGTTCGGTTTCGTCTTTCGACAACTCCGTTTTGTTCTGGTGTACGTGCAATAGATGTCTGATGCTGAATTCCCACTTTCTCATAAAATTCACGAAGAGTTTGATTAACAAATTCAGTGCCTCTATCTGTTCTGATTAGTCGAACGGTGTTTCGTAGCTGAACTTGTATTTTCGTGAGAAAGGTGATGATCATCTGTGGAGCTTGATCTTTGCTTCGAAGAAAGTAGACCCAAGTCCAGCGTGAATAGTCATCAACAATTACTAAGATGTAGCGTTTGCCATTGATCGTTTGCACGCGCATCGGGCCACACAAATCCATGTGAAGAAGATGAAGCACATGCTGAGAGCTGTGTTCCACCTTTGAAGGAAAATGAGCACGAGTGCTTTTGCCTTGTTCACAAGCTGAGCAAAGGTGATCTTTAGAATACCGAAACCGTGGAAGTCCTTCAACTAGTTTGTGTCGAGCAAGGTTGGTGATGGTTTGAAAGTTTAGATGTGAGAGACGACGGTGCATAGCCAGGATTTTGTTGATGTTGCCTTTGAAAGTAAACATATGGGAGATGAAGCAACCATGTCTTTCATAGAGATAGTGTAGAGACTAGAATTACGCGATCCGGACATAAGGTCATTTCCTTGTAGATCACGAATGAAACAAGTTTTCTCCCGAAAAGCAACCTCCAAATCTCCATCACAAAACTGACCTACTGAAAACAGATTATGACCGAGGCCTTCCACATAGTAAACCCTGCTAATTTCGATGTTCCCATTGACATAGTCTCCGTAGCCCATGATAGCTGCGAAGTGATCATTCCCGAACCTGACAGTGCCAATGAACTTTGCAATAAAGTTTGATAACAGTTTAAGATTGCCTGTCATGTGTCGGGAACATCCGCTATCAACAATCCAGAGAATGATCTGTATCACCTGCATTACACACAGACGACACAGATGGAATAGAAGTAGATTTGGAACCCGAAATGTTAGAGGGTTCCGTAGCAGGTATAGTAGATATACACACATCAATAGCTTTAGGTATCCACTTAAATCCTAGTGTGTTATATATCCATTTCTGCCATCTCCAACTAGTATTTGCTTTAGTCTTAGTGAATGCACTAGGTGGTACTACATTCCTAGGAGGTGACACTGGAGCTACAGGGACAACAATGCGTTTCTTAGAATCTAAAGATGGCGGTCTACCAAGCACAGACTTAGAAAGATTAGTGGGCCTAGAGGTATTCCGGTTCTTAGGATTCCTTAAACGAGAGATGATAGCTTTAGCAACACATTTATCATGGCAATCAGAATTCATACTTTTACCACAAATAACACAAGGTGCATCAGACTGAATATCAAAAGTACTTAACGGTTTAGCATTCGTTACATCACTATTTCTATTACATTTGCCAGACGCAATATCTATAGTGGAGGCAACGTGAGTCTTATTCATAGTCCTAGGGTGTTCTTCTACTTTAGCATTCTTGATTGATCTTTTCTTAGGTCGCAACTTCCTATTCTTCGATTGAGTGCTCCTAGGCTGTGAAGTGCGGACGTTTGGAAAAGGCTCAACTATTCCTGTTTCAGTAGAAGGAAGCACGTTAGCTACTTGTGATTTGGCAGTAGAGATTCTAGGTTCATGAGTACTAAGTGTTACTGGGGCTAATCTCTTAATGATGGTTGGCGGAAGTTGTTCATACTTTCCTAACATTTCTCTTAACTTGAGGATAGTGTGAATCAGATCTTGATTTTCAGACCGAACATTTCCAGCAAAATGCATAACTTCTTTAGTGTGTGCAAGATAATGATCAAGTTCATTTGATGCTTCATCACGAATCTTTTTGAGTAAATCAAATATGACACCATATTCCTTTTTAACTTTTAAAAGTTCTTGTTCATATTTTGAGATTTGACACTTAAAAACACGTTTTGATCATCCAATTGCTCAATTTTATGATTAGAAGATTTTGCACGCAACTGATTGATTTTGTGTTGAAAAGCATGTTGTTGATCATGAATATCTTTTTGACACCAATTAAGACGACGAATTGCATTTGAAAGTTCATTTGACAATCGTTTGTTTTCAACTGTTAAGGACTCGATCTCAAGCACATTATCAGTGTTCTCAACATTTATCACAGATTCAACAAGATCAGCCAGAGGTATGATCAAAGGCATATGACAAAGAATTCTCTAGCACAACATTATGGACATCAGCACAGATGACATCTTCCAAGAGTCGATCAACATCTTTTCTCAACAGTTTCTTTTTACGTTTAGTATTAGAAATAGATGTTTCGCTTTTCTCAAAACGACCTTCATCAATCCAAGTTCCTTATGAAAATCCTTTTCCCAAGCTAATGCACAATTTTTCAAATTTTAACGTTAGGTAAAAGATTTTTCTGAAAAATGTCTCTTTGTTCTCGCCCCAGAGGCGATTGAAAGTGATCAATTTTGATTTCAGAACGATATTCTATCTCATGTTGTAAAATTTTGAGGTCGGCCATGAAGATGTCAAAATATCTAAGAATTTTTCGATTTTCAGGTTTTGAATTTACTTCACTGATGGAAGGTAAAGGACCATAAATTTGTGCATAATCTGGTTGGGGATTAACATTAGAAGACTCAGGTGTTTTGATGATAACCCTTGGTGTGTTAGAAGAATCCGTTGGTGTGACGAAAGTGACCGCTTTTGAATAGTTAAAAGGTTTGTTGTAAACAACTTTTTCTAATTTTGATCGACTCTCGTCTTCTGCATCTAATTCCTCTTGACGATGATATTCAACAACACTCATAACAGAATTATCAACTTTATATTCTGCACTGGAAACTTCAGGATTTGGTTTGAATGCTTTTGTTGAAAGCTTAGGTTTGTAATCAGCAAGATTCGGTCCATATCCATTTGGATTGGGTTTTAAAGTAAACTTTTCAATGGCTGTGACCGACTCGCCATGTTTGTAAACAACAGTTTTAAACTCTTTAAGTTTGTTTTGCAAGCCGATGATTTCTTCAAGATGATCATCTATTCGTTTCGTTGAATGCTTTTTGTATGCAGAGAACTGTTTTTGACAAGTTAACAACTCAGCCTTAGCTTTTTGATTTTCCAAGGTGAGAGCGTTAATTTGCTTTTTATGTTCATGTTTCAGTTGTTCTATTTCGAACAACAAAGCATTCTTCGAAGCGGCTAGATCACGCATCTGTCTTTCTAAATATTTTTCGTTTTGATAAGATTTGGCAAAGGCTGCTTCAAAACCGTTTTCACGTTTTTCTTGAGTTTTGAAAAAGTTGAGTTGCTTTTGTAAACATTCAAAATCCTTGGTTAACAGTGCATTTTTGCATTTCAAGTCCTGATTAATGGCATGACATTTTTCCACTATGGTTTGTTGGTCTTGTATTAAACGAGCAAAATCTGGATGAGGCAAAAGTTCGGCGTGTTCAACGTGAGTCTCAACATGATCATTACTGAGATCCTCAAGTATAACCACGGAGTCAATTTGATTATCAAGGGAGACCATTTGGTCATCTTGATCGTCAAATATAACTACGGGGTCTAGTTGAAAATCGTCGGAATGAGATGTGGATGGCTCATTTTGAACATTCTGAGTCTTGCCGGATTCAGATGTTGGCGGAGATAGTAGATCAGAGATGAATATGGTTTGTTCGGGTACCTGAGACAAGCCATCAGTGTCATACACTGGGCCTGTGTCACTCATGTGTAACTCATGCATATTAGCCATCAACATAACAGCTGCATTGGCCTGCAAGTCCTCCATATCATCATCCGAGTCTGCATCTGCCATAAAGTTCTGTTCTTTGTCTGTGAGTGATCCACCAGCTTCATCCTTAAGAGCCAAAAGTAAAGCCTCTTTGAAATAAGCACTGCCCTGAGTCCTTGGCTTTGGGCATGCATTAGCCAGGTGTCCCTTCTCATTGCAGCTGTAGCATCGAAGACCATTCAACCCATTCTGAGCATTTCCCTGTTCCACCACTGGAGCTCGATTGTTATTCCTACCCACAGCATTAAACCCTTGACCACCCCCCATCTGACGACCATAACCACGATTCTGAACTTCAACTCGTCCATTGTTCACAACAGCTTGATTCCGTGTATTAGATGAGGAACGAATACGGTTGTTGGATTTGTTGGTATAACGGCTAAAGGCATTAGCAATCATAGCAAATCCTTGTTGCAAAGCTTCGAACGGATCAGATTCCTCATTAGCTTCAGCTTGAGCATTGTTGTTGTTGTATGGAACCAATTGAGTTTGTTGAGATGAAGGTTGTGAAGGATCATGTGGTGTGATTGTAGCAGTTGGTTGAGTTGCGGGTTGAGGAGAATAACTGTTTTGAGCATATAAGGCAAGTTGTTGATTTTCCGGATGTGTCGGTGGAGCAATTTGAGCACGGAGAATCCTTTCCCTATCAACTTCCTTTTCATGAGGCTTCAAGTAATCGTACAATAATCCATAAGTAGATTGATGCATGTTTTTCGCTTGACGGAGAAAAATGACATACTTCTCCCATTCAGGACCAAGACTACTTAGGAACTTAGTATTCACTGCAATTCTTGGCATGTGGATGTTGTGTTTATCCAAATCATTGATGATGTCTGAAAATCGGTGATGATAGGACTCGAGTGTCTCTCCAGGTTCAATCATGAAGTGTTCATAAGCCAAGTAAATTTTGGATTCCAAATCTTCCTGATTGAGTACAGATCCTTCCATAAGAAGACGAATATGATCCCACATTTTCTTGGCAGTCTTTTGAGCATCAACACTACGAAGAATTAGGTTTGGTAATCCGAGGAGGATATATTCCATTGCAAGCTCATCTGCTTCATAGTGTAGAAGTTCTTGAGGATTCAAGTCTACAACAGTAGCAATGTTCGTTTGTTCATCTCTTGGTGGAATGGCATTTGGATCTCCGGTTACAATGACAGTAGGCATCTCAAATGGACCTTCCAAGATAACCTTCTTTAAGAACTTTCCATGTGGCTTCTTTAGATCACAAAACCTAAAGAACCTTATCACCCATTGATCGTAGTTTCCTGGAGTGAGCATTGGAGGTCTATCAAGTGATCCAGCCTCATGAATTGATTGTTGGTTGCTTAAAGTTTCAAACATCTTTGCAAACCAAGTGGGTTCCCTCATAGTGATCCTTGATGGATGTTGATTAAAGTCATTTGTGTACGGTTGAGCTTGAAGACTTGGTGGTGGTTGAACCATTTGAGGTTGTGGATTTGCAGCAAGTTGTGGAGTATGTTGTTGGTTAAATTGTTGTTGATAAATTGCTTGTTGTTGATTCCATTGTTGATGTTGTGGAGTTAGTTGTTGTTGACGTTGAGGATGAGGATAAGTGTAAGGGAAATAGTTAGAGTATGGTGGTTGTGACATGTTGATAAACTTGTGTTGATAAATATGGATCTTTGTAGTCGAATGAACCTTTGTTGATGAAGTGTCCTTAGGCGTAGAAGAGACAAGAACCAAGTAGCACTTATGCGTAAAAACACCAAAGTTACGCGTAACAATAATGAGTTACGCGTAGGATTTAGCTTACGCGTAAGTAGGAAAAAGCACTAAAGTTAGGCGTAGACAAAAGTTAGGCGTAGAAAGTTAGGCGTAGGATTTTCTTATGCGTAAGACTAGGCTTAGGCGTAAGAAAGATCTTAGGCGTAGGATTTCTACACGTAAGCTTATGCTTATGCGTAATTTTAGGGTTTTTGCCCAAATGATCTTTTACACTATCACAGTGCAAAAGATATCCAAAGTCGACGTATTTTCAGACTTATCCAAGTAAGAAAACACGGAATAAACCACGAAAATGAAGATCAAACCAAGGAGGCACTTACGCGTAGGATTAGGGTTTTACTACGCGTAAGATTACTCGTAATTTTGATTTCGGCCAAAAGTGTTTCTAAACCAGTTTTTGTGTGATAAAATAGCTTCAATAACACAAAAGTGTGAAACTTGATGAACCAAAACCTCTAAAACGGTTACGAGTAGGATGAAACCCTCGTTCAAAAACTAGATGGAAAACAACGTTCCACGCATAAAGTTCCAAACTTTTTGCCAAAAACAAGTATTTTAACACCTTAAAACGTTGAAAGTACAAGAATCTTGGATTAAAAAGTGTAAAAAACAAGTTTTGAAGCGAAGCAAGGAATAGGTTATGTTTACGCGTAAGACCCAAAACCAAAATCTTCAAAACAAAAGTGTACACCCAACTATTTGGCGATTGATACCACTGTTAGGTCACAAGGTTTACCACACAAGCTTATAAGAAAGATAGAGAGGCGATTGAACAAGTATCACACACACACACACGAGATAATGAACACGGTTTAGGCGTAGAGTGTATGTGAAAAGAAAACTTGAACAACCAACCTTCAAATGAAGGTTTACAAGGGGTATTTATAGGAGGGAAGCTAGGGCAACACTCCTAGTTCCCTTCCTTTCCTTATTGGGCTTGGGCCTAAGCTCATGGGCCTTCTACATAAGCTTAAGGCTAATAACAAACATAAAGGCCATAATAAGCTAACTATTACATATGAGTAACTAACACTTGAATAAGGTTTAGGAGTGATTCCAACAAATCTTATCCCTCATAATTCCCGTGGTAGATGGAGACTAGCTAGGATACATGGAAACGCCGTCGGCATGCCGTACACGTACCGGAAACGTCCCAGAAACGAGAAACGCTTGGAAATGCCGGGAAACGCCCTCGGGAAAGTGGAAACGTTTCTACAATTGGGATACGCCGATCCTTATCTAGGAAACATTTGGGGAAACATTTTTTACCCAGAAAGTCACGTTTCCTATTGCCCAGTAACTAAAAGGCAGGGGGTGTGCAAAAGAAACAAGGAAGATGAAGTGCTTTAAAATCTTATTGGTCTAATAATGAGAGAGAAACTCCTTTTGTACAATCTTAAAAGAGTCACGTGAGTTCATTAAAGGGTTAATTCCATGAATTGGCTACGAACTTTCAAAAAATTTCAATTGTTGGTAAGGAACTTTGTAAAATACTACTAGCACCTATGAAACTTGTTGAAACCTGCAAAAATAGGTTATATGACCGTTATGGGTACCACGTCAGCTTGTTGGGCTCACTTGTGACTAACATAAAATGACAAAAATACCCTTGTCTTCTTCCCTTTTAATTTTCAGATTATTTTTCTTTTTATTTGTTCATCCAATACCAAGTACATGAACAAGAACCCAAATACAACAAAATATTTAATACACTTAAATATCTAATAAACCCATATCATTAACGTAAAAAAACACTCGCTCTTTTTACTATTAACATAAACTTAACCATATCCTTATTTTTACCAAACACAACATCTATCACATCTAATTATCATGATCTGCATCAACACACATGAAACAAAACCCATTAACACTATCCATCCCTATTAATTCTAACATTCATCCACTATATTTATCATGTCTATGAATCACCACGACCTTCAATTAGGGTTCTTAAATATTATTAATTCATCTCATAACACACCTAATCCCAATCTCCGGCCACCTGTAAATTTCGAAGGCAGAAAACCCAACCTCAAAATGGTTACCGCTCGAAAAAATGGTTACCGCTAATAAACACGAAACCACCCACTACCACCTGTAAATTCCGGCCACCTATAATCTACTCCCAATCTCCGACCAGATCTGAAAAAATGGTTACCGCTCGAAAACCTCAAAATCATCTCCCTAAATCTTGCTCATGTTTATGAGTGGATCTTGATCTTGAAAAGATCAGGTGGTGGTGGGTGGTTTCGTGAGTATGTGTGGTTTTTGAACATGTTCTGTTTTAGTTTTTGCAATAATCTGAAAGAAAAAGAAATGATGAATTGGTTGTTCTGTGGTGGGAACTTGTGTAAAAGATGAAGATGATATCTGATAATTTATTTTTGTAAAATTAAAAAGAAATGTTTCAATTTAATTATGAATGAACAAGTTCATGATTATCCTGGATGTTTTCTTTTGGATTAATTCTACAAAGTTTTAATAAAAAATGATTTTTTATTAACTTTATTAAAGTCTGGTACAATGGTAACCGGTTGCACCGGTTACAAGTTGCAAAGATATCCCATATGAGTAATACTGAAACACATTCAACAAGTTTAATATGTGATAATAATATTTTTAAAAGTTCGTTACCTAACATTAAAATTTTTTGAAAGTTCAAAGCCTATCGTTATATTTAACCCTTCATTAAAACGTGAACCTGAGTACCATTTTTATTTATTATTATTATAAAATTTAGTAGCTTGCTTTATTTGAAACTAGTAATTAACGTGACACAATGTCGAGAGGCCCTTTTTTTTTTTTTTTTTTTTTTTTAATGATAACAAATAAGTTAAGAATATGTAGTCAACTTTTGTTGATAATATGAGCCTGTTTGGTAGGGGCTTTTTGGATGAGCTGTTATCTTTTTGTTATAAAATAATCTCATATAAACTAAATAGCTTCGTTTGGATGCATTAACTACAAGCTTTTATTTCAAACAAATAGCTCCAAAATAAAAAGCTGATTCATGAAGCTTTTTAAATGTCTTGAAGCTGTTAAAACTTTAAATTACTTATATACCCTCCAAACATTATTTAAAATTATAGATTTGTCATTTTATGTCATTTTACATCTTATAATTATATTTAACAGCTAATTTATCAAACACTTTTATTGAAAAAAGAATATAGCTTATAGCTCATGTTAACAGCGTTGCAGTTTATAGCTTACAACTAGTTTTGCCAAACATACCTGATTCATAAGAAATATAATAAGTTTTTCATTGATTTTTTTACTTAAATATTTTTTGAAAAGACAATTTTTTTACGAGTAATATTTGTTTGGATATTTGAATGTTGTGGAATTTTTTTAAAAGACAATTTGGTATACTAAAAATATAATAAAGCATATAGACGTTTTCCCGCCGTACTCATTTCTTGATTTTTAGAATATTGCCATTTCCTGGTACCCGTACCCGTCCTCGTCCCCGTTTCTCTCCCCGTGCAACTTAGGAGACTAGTAGCAAAGACACGCGTTTCATTATATGTTTAAACAACATATTGTTTCTATTTTCTTGACAGATTTGCGACTAAGGTGAAGGAGCTGCCGACTTGTATCAGGACCAGCTAGGCAGCTAGTCTTGTTTTCTAGTTAAGATCAAAGTGGAAGATAACTTAAAAGATGACAAAATATGTTTCGATTGGATGGTATACGAACAAAGTTATCCAAAATCTGTTCTTGTGGCCATGCTTGTTGCTTATGTCTCTTCTATATTGTTCACCACTTAAAGTTCGATCTTAACTTAAGTACACAACTGTACTTCACTTCTAGACCTTTTTATTAATTTGATAACTAACAGTCAATTTATGTGGAATTGATGTAATTAAAGATCGGGTCAACCTCATTCCTCAGATTATTATATAGCTAGTTTGGATAAATAATATTCCAAACCATTGCATTCATATAACCCAGTTTTGGACTATCATCGCATGGCTTCCTTGAACCCTTTTATGAATCCAAACGCAGGCAACAAACCATGGGTGGATAAGATAAGCAAAAACTTACAAACCCAAATTGCTGTCACGATAGATGCACCTCCAGTTTCCGTATTTGAGATTCCTAAAACCGTAAAATCCGAAAACCTTGAAGCATATGTTCCTCAACGAATAGGGCTTGGGCCGAATCATCATTTTCAGCGTGAGCTCTATTACCAGATGGAACAAAACAAGCTAACAACTGTAAAAAGAGTACTAAAGCCTCATCAAATTCATGACTGCCAACAACAAATCGTAGAAAAGGTAAGAGAGATTGTTCCCTTAATTTGTGCATGCTACTATATGTATCTAGATTCTGATTACAATACCTTAGCATGGTTATTCACAATTGACGGCATCGTCTTGATTGATCAACTTGATACTTATTCAAATAGTGGTCTTGCTATAGAACCGAATGATTTGGTCATGTTAGAGAACCAGATTCCACTTATTGTATTAAAGGAAATATGTAAGGTCTTATTAGGCGAAAATGCTCAAGCCCAAGATGATTACTTGGAATCCAAGTTTCGCGTTTTTTGCGAGTCTCTTTCACCTTTTACCCTATCAAATGTTAAAACAAATTTTAGTCAAGTTAATCATCTACTTGATTATATGTACCATTCTATTGTCAACAATGAGACACCGATATTAAGAAAAGTAGAAGTCACAAACCTTATAAGCGATCCAGTTGAAAAAGATAATGTGAACCTAGATCTAGTAGAAACTATTATGAAAGTCGCAATATTAATACCAGGAGCTCAACCTTTTCTTCAAATCGTGGAATTTATAAAGCAACATTTTGCTGAAAATGATGAGATGGTTGATGAGATTAAAGTGCCTACAGTCTCACAACTTTGGAATATTTCACGAGTAAGGTTCCGTTTGTCACCTACAAACGAAGGTATAAGGAACATAAAATTTGTCAATGGCAAAGACCGAGTTTGTTATCTACCTCTTATCACTCTCAATATCAATTCAGAGGTACTGTTGAGAAACTTGGTAGTTTACGAGAAATTAATGGCAGGGAATAGTGTTGCATCCGAATATGGTCTTGAACTGACTACATATGTTGATTTCTTGTGTGGAATCATTGATAATGTTAAGGACGTGAAGTTACTACGTGAAGGAAAAGTTATTGCAGGTGATTTGGGTGATGAGGCGATCGTTAAAATGTTTAATGGGATGCAAAGATCCCATGGCAATGACAGTGTTGAAACGGAGTTGAATAAGACTTTGGTTCAGTTGAACAAAGTTTATGAAAGCATGCCGAGAGTTTGGTGGCAAAAGTTGGTTGAGAAGCAACTGCGGGACTGGTCAAAGATT
The DNA here is from genome assembly GCA_910596185.1 of Chrysanthemum makinoi. NCBI lineage: Eukaryota > Viridiplantae > Streptophyta > Magnoliopsida > Asterales > Asteraceae > Chrysanthemum > Chrysanthemum makinoi. The sequence goes on from OU343221.1 coordinate 296,255,458, forward strand.
ATTAAGGTAATCGCTACGGTTTTAGGTGCCTTGATCGTGTTACATCAGGGGTCTATGAAGATTTATGGTCCAAATCCACCCCATATTATGTGGGTTCGCAATCTTCAGAACAAACTGAGTCCTTTACTCGAGTCCTTTATTGGTCCAAAGGGCCCGATTGTGTAAACATTATATTGGTCGTTCTCTAGGTCACTTCAATCATTCTTTGAAATTATTTGCGTACAAATATAGATGTCTATGTAATATGAATTGTTACACCTTAAAACAATTTAATGCTATGTCTTACAAGTTGGAAAACAAACATGACATATAGTAATAACATATAAATTAAACTCAAATCCAAGCGTCCGGCAAGAAACAACATATTTCTTTCGGCCTCCAAAGAGCAAAGATGGGTTGATCAAATTATCAAGAAGTCCATCAAGGAAGTCACCATGCCATTGACATATCAGAAGAAAACCCAATTCCGAAATCGATTACCATCTTTTAGCCAGAGGCTTATCTTCCTGATCAAGAGATTGCTTTAGGTCCATACCATTACATAGATCCACATTTATATCACATGGAAATTGACAAGATTGATTTGGCTTAGGCCCTGTTTCTTTTTCAATTATTGGGCCCTTTCAAGACAGCACGACTTCTTGTGTTTCTTTTTTAACTTAATCTATATTAGCCTCTGGTTTCAAAGGGGTTAAAAAAGTTGTCCCTCCCAATTCAGAGACAACAACAAATAAGTTTAAATTGTTGGAAATGTATATATTTATAAAACCGTGAATGTCAGGATTCGAACTCGTGAGTACGGGATTGCACACATTAGCGAATGAGAATTAAAGTTAATAATTAATGTTAATGATTACGATTAATTATTACACAAAAGTCCGTCTAACGATCGCTAAGTATTTAACGGAAATAACTAACGACCGTTAAATGTAAAAGGAGAGAATATATGGTGAATAACTTAAAAAATGGAAAAGATTCGGGTTCCCCTTTTTCTTCCTTAAGGTGGCCGGCCATATGGGGGTTTCACAAGCCCAAACCCTAACTTTTCCTACAAGGTATTCTACCACTATATATGCAGGTCTAGGGTTAAGGTTTATGGTTAACTTTTGTGCATTGAATTAACCCTAAATCTCTCCTCACCTTTCTTGCATACCTTCGGCCGAACCCCTTCCATAAGGTGTTTTGGTTTTGTTTTTCATTAAATAAAGGCTTGTGTTAGATCTAGTAATCGCTTTGATTCGCGGTTAATTCGTGTGTACAAAACTGTGGTTGTAAGACATTATTCTTACACAAATTGGTTTGAGTTGTAAAACGGTAAGGGACAACTCTTTAAACCACTTCATCTTCTTTGTTCAAGAGATCTAACCATTTTCAAGAGGTACGTTACGCATTTATTTCAGTTAGTTAATTACTGTTATGATTCTAAGTCTTCCGTTGTGTACTCTGTGATGTCTATATGGTTTTATTTGTATATCATATATCTTAAACTCAACAGTGGCATCACAAGCCTTGTATAATAAGTAATTAATTACTGAAACACATAAAAAAAAAATGGATTTTGTTATTAATTGTATGTGTAGATCTAGGGTTTGCAAAACCTAAACCCTAATTTTTTAGGGGCGTATTTTTTGTGCCCTAATTAGGATTTTGTAAGCTTTTGTTTTAATTGGATTAGAAACCCTAGGTTGCATGCAATTTTATGTGTATTAAATTGCGTAACTCTTGTTTAATTGCATTAATTGTTAAGTGTGATTTATATCCATGATAAATACATGCATGTTTTGTCATGAATTTGCTTTTATTATATGATTTACTTGGTTAATTGATATACACTAAATTTTTGATAGATCTAAAATTGGGGAAGACCTCAATCATTATTATTAAATCAATTATGTGCTATGTGGTATATGTTTTAATTTTGAATTACGCAATCAATGAATCGATGCATGTGGCTCACCTTGTACATTGCTGAAAACGGGTGAAAGTCTTAATTAGACATATACATGTTGACAGACCTAGAATTGATTATTAATAGGATTTATCAAAAGGTTTGCATGTGGCTATTTGATATGCATGACTAATTATTATGTTATGTATTCATTGTTTATATGTTTATTTTTTTAAATACTTGCTTGTTTGTTATGTGTAACAAGGGTATTTTTATAAGAAAAATAAACTGACCTAAACAATGGTGAAACATGTGTTCTTTAAGCATAGTAATCGTAATCGTTTAATTGATTGATTTTTTGCACAAAATAGTTAGAACGGATCACCCATTAATGACAAATTGTGTGATGGGTACAAGGTTGGTACGCATTAAATTGTGACCTTAAAGATGAGGGTATGTAATATGCTTCGCGTTGACCTAATTCTCCGCTCGTTTGTGCGTCTTAATGGAGCTACCAAGTATTCCTATGAATGTGCATAAAATCTTAAGGGTGAATTGACCTTAAGTTCTACGCGCCACTTTTGTGGTAATTATCCGAATAACTTGGGTCTTATGACTAATGCAGAAGTAGGATATAGTGGTAATTAAAGGTAATTCTTTAATTGATCAACCAATACCTCGATTAAAGTTTGATGATGAAAAGCTTAAACATTAAAACAAAGATATAAATGTTTTAATAAAAACTTATGCTACGAAGATGAATGCATGACATCTTTGTACATATTTGATTTGACATCAAAATTATTACCCTTAATTTAAGTTGTATGCCATCCAACGAAACGGAAACACCTGAGATTACCTTTTATTTGCGTGAGTACGTGATTTAGATCGTAATCAAAGGGTAAAATATCCACGTGACGAGAGAACGACCTTGGATGATTTTGCAGTTTCTTAAGTTGGACAACTTAATTGAGTTTTGTAGTGAGAACTGGCAACTCAAGGCATAAGATGGGGATAAAACATGTTTACATGGCAATTGAAATTGGCTAAATGTAAATCCCATAAATCTAGGAGTTGCAATTTAAAAATTGGCAATTGAGGTTCGACTCGTACCATTTTGAATAATTTCATTACTAGCAGATCAACTAATGTGATGAAACTATGTCAACTTGGATCCTAGTTTTCAGTGAAAATTAAATGGTTATATGTTTATGAACCATGGGTATTTAATTTTCTTGAAAAGGTTAATTATCGAAAATGCTAAAATTGAATTTTGTAATTCTTTTAAATGTATTAATGCAACATTTAACCGTAAACGTGGTTTAGTCTTTTATTAGTAAATTGATCCATTCCGCTTTCAAACAAATGTTTGATCGAGAATAATTTACCGAAAATATAAATAAAGTCTCTTTTCCATGGGAGAATAATGAGACTCAATCCTATTCCTTTTCATGAATGAGAAAGGTATAATATGAACATTTGAATTGTCTAAATTCTAATGTAACTCATAGCAATGAATTGCATATCTTATTTTCCATAAAGATTTCATTATTCTCATTTGGTGAATGAATCCTTTTGTAACAAACATGAATGTTGGTTAACTGGAAAACATGTATATGAGTTACTAAATTAGAAGCTAGACTAATTACCGCGAAAATTGGTAAAAGGCAAACTAGCAAAATTTATCTAGTTATATTTCTTTAGCCTTTAAAGGTGCTACATACTAGTATGGGGATGGTAGGCCTGTTAAGCAAGAAATTGCATACCCAAATTTTCAAGTTAATAACATTGGTGGATAACCCATCATTCATAGAGTAGAATACACCTTTTAGTACCTTAGTAATGATTACGTATGGTTCTTTAAAGGTGTAGGAAAGTAAAAAGCAAGCAAATTGTTTTCACTGGTTATGAAACACTTACAATGTTGTCAAATTCAGTGGGAGCTTTGTGTTGCATTACTGAATAAGAAGTTGTTGAAATGATTTCTAATTCAGTGGGAGCTACAAGCCCTATTTGCTATGTAGTAATCTAAATTATCTTTTGAATATCATGTAGATAATTACTTTCCAATTGTAGGCACTTATGTTTTAAGGATAGTCATGTGCGTTTCCTTACTAATCCATATAGTCTTACATCTACTTGTTATATCTATGACACAAATCATATTAATCAAATAAACAAACGTTTATCGTGTTGTTTATCTGATACATAATGTTGTTACATGCACAAGTGGGAGAAATCTTTATTGTGTGCAAGGTACAACACATATAAATATGATTTAAAATGGATTCTCTTGACTGCAAGGTAAGAGAGTAACGTTCTAATAGGAATTATACATTTAAATGTGTATGATTGGCCCATTAAGAACATGTGTCAAGATGATAACAAAGACTACTTTCAATATGTATGTCATTCAATATTTAAGAAACACTTGTAGTTACAATTTATGTTACGTGAGAACGTAAACTAGATTGTAGCCCAAGGTAAAATATCCACGTGTCGTGAAAACGAGCATGGATGATTTTGTAGTTTCTTACGTTGAATATTTCATGGAATGACATAATTAAATGAAGTAATATAATACTACTTTGATTTTAAGTATTTATGTATTCGTTGAATGACTTAAATACATGTAGTATATATTAACTTGAAATTATTAATTGAAACCCGAGGTGGTGTTCATAATTACTTTAATTATACATGTTTATGACTTCTTTGTAAAGTCGCAAACATGAAGTTTTTTAATACAAGACTTACAATATAAAGTAAGACGTTAACTTGCTATGTTTTTAAGACTTTTGCATGAAGTCAATGAGTTGATCAATGACTTATAACGTACAGTGGGATTATAAATGTTATGTTTTTTTGACTTGGTCAACAATACTTGAGTTATAATGCATGCAATTGACTTGGTAATTTTATTATACCATTAAGTTTTACTTTGTTGGTAAATAGGTAAGCCAAATAGTAGATGGTTATCTTAAATATTGTTAGATTATCTTACAATATTAATTCTAATAAAATACCATAGTTTTATGGTATGTTCAGTTAGAAGAATCAAAATCTATTGGCATTGTTTGATTCAAGATAACTATAGTTTCTTCCAAAAGTTATCAAAGTTAGTAGATTGAGTATAGATTGAATATACTCAATAAGACTCCAAACTAGAAGATTAATAAGACACCATTTTTTTTATGGAATATGATGAATCACATTAAGTTTTATAATGAAGTTCTGAATTTGTTAAACTACTTGTAAAGTAAGTTGTAACAAACTAATGTTAGGAACTGTCAATGTGTTTTGTAATATCCTAAAAGAGAACAATGTATTGTTGCTCTACTTGCTAAACTATTTAAAGGTAATCTTTAAATTGTTAAAGGCAAGTGGGAGTTTTGTTTAGATCTTGAAAGATTAAATTACAAAATACATAATCTTCTAAAATACACTAGCAAATATCATGATGAGGCTAAACATGTAAATGATATACCTCAATATGATGGAATTGTCATTCATAGATCCGAAAGGGTATCTCAGATATTTAATATGCTGAGGGATATGAGTTACAGGATCATGGTAAGCCTGTTAATCATAATGATGAATTTACCAAATGTTGAATTGTGGTAAATCAATTATACTATGAATGTAGAGATACTATCCATAAAGATAATCAAATTTAGAAACTTAGTTTATCTTAATGAAGATGATTTTCTTCAAAGGATCAAAACCCTAGTGGTTTAAATCTTTGTGTAGAAATCATATGGACAATATTGTACACGTATTTAATGTATGTCTAGTGATAATAATAATAATCATACTTAAGCAATTAACTATGATTGAATATTCTTTCCTAGACACATTAAATAGAAGTATAAATATTATAATTGTCATACTTAGTTTCATTGATATGAAATTTGACAATTAATATCAAAACTCTTTTTTCTGGAATTACTTTTGCGAGGACGATAAGTAATGGAAAAGAGTTTTTATGAATTCAAATAATCTTTGAATATGTACAGACTGCAAGAATCCATGAATGGATATATGCATGCATCTAGGAGATGATTCTTATGTTTAAAATTAAATCCATGTTTGATTTAATAATTAAAATAAGATTGCTCATAAGTATTCCTGAAAGCTTGTGGGAGTATTATTTTTTTATTTTTTTAAATCTTATATGTTGTATGGGCAACTAGATTCCACCTAAATTAAGTTTTAGTTGGGAATGAAACTTTGTTTGTAAGATTTGGAAATAAGACATACAACCTTGGAATATATGTTTATTACTATAAACATATGTGGTAAATAAATGAGTCTAATAGAACATGATGGATATATGATGAGATCTTAAAGTCTAACTTGAAGATTCATCATGTACATCATGTTGTGTATAAGATTGTTGTGTCATGCTTGATTACAAGATGATTTGACAACATTGAAAGTTGTTAGTGTAATAAATATTTTAAAAGGAATATGTTTGGATTTAGAATCACATTTCATAGTCTGGAGATGCTCCTAGATTCTATGGATGAAAATATGGCAATTATTTCATAATTGTCATTGCCAACAAACTTGAGTTTTGGTAGGCACCAACATTACACTATAATTGTTCAAAGTTTACGGATGTTTAAAGAGCATATTGTTGGTTGTACACAATGATGCTAGTATAATTGAGATTACACTCAATTCTAGTCATGGCATCCTTGATGATGACCATGTTGACTAGTTATGCTCAACTAAGAGCATAGTTGCATTATACATTAAAGAATAAAAAATACTTTAAACTTTAAAGTTTTGAAAGATGATTGTCATAAAAGGTGGTTCAGGTTGTCACGCACCTTATGGAATGATATGACAATATCAAGATATGTGTAAACACATACAAGAAATTCACTTATTGAATTCTTGAAAGAAGTATTCTCAAAATTCCTATAGATCAAAGTTAGTTGAAATTATACCCTGTCAACAAGTATGATTATCATGACTTGAGGCAAAAGTTCATTAACTAAGAATTTTCATGCGTTGATCTATTTAGTATTTGGATAAAGGATGTTAAACAATTATTATAATGAATTAAAGTATTTTATACGTTTAATTTCATTTATAATATTATGTCCTGTATTTGCATGTTTAAATCCTTGAATAACTTAAGTTATTCTAAATAGCCCGTTGTCGATTAATAACATGGGAATGATATTGAATTAAGACAAATCTGAGTATTAGTTAGTATATACTTGAAAATATATTGATGCGTAGCATGACTAATTTCAGATGATATTAAATGGATTGAATATAGGACTTATCCTACCCACATGATGGTACTTTATGGATCTTAGTCATTAAGTACATCATGAATATTTATCCTCTGACTTGAGATACTAGAGAAATTTCATGGATGTAGTGCATTTCTGTGAAGCAATCTAACGCTATACGTAACTGGTAGTTATAAGGGTTGTTTTCAGAAGTGTTGCGAAATTTATGAATTCTACTCTTAGTCAAAACAGGATTTGTTTCCTTCAAATATATTTTGAAGTATAACACTGTTGGGCCCCTCGTAGGGTTTTCAAGATGTTTGCATGGCCATGCCCAAGGTCTTCTGGAATATGTTCAGAAGAATTGGTAATCTTGATCAAACATATAAAGCGAGAAACATAATAGTTAATTAAGAAATGAGTGAGATCCATATTCTTATTAACATGGTATTAGAAACAAAAGGATGAATATGATGATGAATCATCACAGTGGTTTTTCTCCAGAAAACCATACACGAGTTGTATCGGAGGGCATTGGCGTGTTGTTAGACGCTAACCAATGTCAGTACACGTTTTGTAAACATATCCAAGTGGGAGCTGTTGGAAATGTATATATTTATAAAACCGTGAATGTCCGGATTCGAACTCGTAACCACGGGATTGCACACATTAGCGAATGAGAATTAAAGTTAATAATTAATGTTAATGATTACGATTAATTATTACACAAAAGTACGTCTAACGATCGCTAAGTATTTAACGGAAATAACTAACGACCATTAAATGTAAAAGGAGATAATATATGGTGAATAACTTAAAAAATGGAAAAGATTCGGGTTCCCCTTTTTCTTCCTTAAGGTGGCCGGCCATATGGGAGTTTCACAAGCCCAAACCCTAACTTTTCCTACAAGGTATTCTACCACTATATATACAGGTCTAGGGTTAAGGTTTATAGTTAATTTTTGTGCATTGAGTTAACCCTAGATCTCTCCTCTCCTCTCTTGCATACCTTCGGCCGAACCCCTTCCATAGGGTGTTTTGGTTTTGTTTTTCATTAAACAAAGGCTTGTGTTAGATCTAGCAATCTCTTTGATTCGCGGTTAATTCTTGTGTACAAAACTGTGGTTGTGAGACATTATTCTTACACAAATTGGTTTGAGTTGTAAAACGGTAAGGGGCAACTCTTTAAACCACTTCATCTTCTTTGTTCAAGAGATCTAACCATTTGCAAGAGGTACGTTACGCATTTATTTCAGTTAGTTAATTACTGTTATGATTATAAGTCTTCTGCTGTGTACTCTGTGATGTCTATATGGTTTTATTTGTATATCATGTATCTTAAACTCAACATAAATAACACTTGACAATTATAGCCTTGGTTTTGTCTTTACCCCTTTCACTTCAATCAAAGCATCTACTCCATATATCATAGCCCCTCTCTCATCACTACCCAAGTTCTTCCACATCACAAGCTCCTCACATTCTTGCACTAGCCAACACCCATTTTGAATGATCTTTTCTTCATTCTGTAATAAATCGTTGTTGAAGAAAACAATGGAGAGGCATTTTCTTGAATTCGAAGATGAAATCATTTGTTTCAGTATTCAATTTCAGTAAGAAGATGATGTATTTAATTGGTTTTATCCCTAATTTTGATAAGTGATTTTAATTGTTTGGGGATGGATCAAGTGGATTCGAGTATATCAATGCATTAAATTTTAATAATGTGATTTATAAGTACTTGTCATGATTTATGTAGTTTCCATATTATAATTTGTTTATAACTGGTTGGATTTGGGTGTTTTCATCGTGTTGGGTAGATCTTCAACAAAAAAAAGATGTTTTGTGAAGAAGGTTACAAATGTCATTTGGTCATACAAGATATGTTTATCCTGTGAAAAAAAGAAGGGCTAATAACCTATTAAAGCACTATACTTGTCAAAAATGGCAATTTTGCTTAGCGAACTAAAGAAATAACTCTTTTAGACATTAATGTTGACATTTTTGTCTTTCTTTAAGTATTATGACCATTTTACCCTTCCAAATTACATAAATGGTCCCTGTGGGTTTGCAAAAATTGCATCCATCGTCCCTAGAGTAAATTACATAAATGGTCCATGTCGTTTGGAAAAATTTGCATCCATCGTTCTTTTTTTCGAAATTTTTGTTCCAAATTTTTTAAGAATATGTAATTAGCAATGAACAGCCATCGCAATGCAATACATAATGAATTAATTTGCATTTAAAAACTAAATGAATTAATTCGCAATGCAATACATAATGGTCGGTTATATTCATATACAACTTCATTAGCGACAAATTAACTGACGGTTGAAATATTCATATATCCTTTTTTATTTTTACAAATACTAACCAAGATCACAACTTTGATGTCTAAAGTTAATGGAATCTCAAGCCCACCATCATCTTTCTACCTCAGTAGAACGTCAAGAAGATCTTCATTCTCCTCGGTATTTTGTCCACCTGCACGGCGTTGTTGATGGTCCAAGATGACGTCATCCAAAATCACATCCATTCTAGTGCGTATCCTCCACAACCTGTTTCTCATGCCTGTAACTCGATGTAATATCTTGACAGATGGAAATAGATCTGACAAATCAAATCCACTAGCTAGAGATATTAACTCATCAATCAGAAGAAGAAGTTGCTCCTGATCCTTGCATCTGCTCCCAACCATAGCTCTACATGTAATCCCGTAGAGGGTAAAATGGTCATCAAAAATTCAGGGGTAAAATGGTCATCAAAATTTATTTTTTATTTATAATACTTAAAGAAAGACAAAAATGTCAACATTAATGTCTAAAAGAGTTATTTTTTTAGTTCGCTACGCAGAACTGACATTTTTGACAAGTATAGTGCTTTAATAGGTTATTAGCCTAAAAAAGAAACAACAAGCTTTCATCTTGATCTTGTTACATATGGGCCCATGTATCAACACGGTGACAATATCCACTCAGATAAAAAAAAGAAACGCTCCTTAGTCTTTTTTGACCAAAGCCATCTCAAGAATTACTTTTTTTAACGACATTAATATTTTATTGATGGATAAAGACTAGCACAAGAAGCTATGGATATTGATAGTATTATTATTAGTACAAAGCATGGGGGTTTATTGTAAGTATTGGCTCTATATTACTAGTAGGTGAAAGCTACTCGACTGTAATGTAAGTGGAGGATCTACAAGGGCCGAGTGCTCTGGCATTCCAGTTCAAATACAAGTGAGGTAGACAACCTCATGTCATGCGTGAAAATACGGAAACTAGGAATGGTTAAAGTAGTTGGCGTATGGCATGTATGTATGAACGACATCAGAGTTTAATGTCTAATAGTCGGTTTCTACTTTTTTTCTTTTTTTCCCTCCTTTGTTTAGCCGTTATCTAGTTAAATTAGAACTATGCTTCACCCACTCATCTCTATTATAGATAATCAGGGGTGAATCATAGTTTTGTCGACATATACATAAGTGTGCTTGCATGTTCATGTTCATACTATCGAGTTATTCGCTCTAGATTTCCAGGTTGTTGATCTATATTCTATTAGATGATAGATTAGGTTAGTCGGCCAAGCCTATTTGTAAGTTTAGAGTCCGTTAGGGCTCTTTAATGTCTAATGTAATCTCTATATATTGTGGCTGAATAACACATTATTTCGAAGATATTTTCAAGGTTTAACATGATATTAAAGCGGGTTTGATTCAAAACCTAGTCGACTGTCATGAGTCGTTGCCTCTATGCTACCCGTCAAAGCTTCCACAATCTTTATCTCTCTTCTTAAAACCTAATTTCTTTCTGTAATGCCGCACAAACCGTCACATGCAATATCATTAAATCATCTTCTTTTGCAGTATGATGTTTGCTAGATGCATATTTTTTTTCAGTCACATTTTTTCTTCTTCATATTGGTGAAATTATTGTTTACCAAATTGCTTGTCCCATAAAGTCAGATGTTTGTTTTTTTCTTGGGGTTTGGCACTAAAACTGCTTATGCCATCATCATCGTAAAACAACCTTTCTTTCTTCTTATTTTTTTTGTTGCATCTTGTTGTTCTTTATTTGCTTCGTGGCATGATTAAAAAAAAGGGCCAAGTCCATCTCACGACTCTACTTTAGCAAACACAAGATTACAACAACAATCACCTTATCAAGTTTCTCAAAAGCATTAGAAAGCTGCCACTTCTCAAGATTTCTCACCGTTTGCAATGTTAAAATTCAGTTGGATCATTAGAAGACCTCCCGCTCCAACTGCGGGGGAGTATTAGAAGATAGATTAGGTTAGTCGGCCCAACCCCGTTTGTGAGTTTTTAGTCTGTTAGGGTTCCTTAATGTCTAATGTAATCTTTATATATGGTTGCTGATTAATACATTATACCGACAAGATTTTCAATGTTTAACATATTCCAACAGATATTGTAGCGTCCTAATTTTCGATTATTCTATGTAACATACTATTGTTTTTCGTGTTATTGTTTGCCTATTTTGACCACCCCAGCCGGGTTTGCCACGTAGTTCAGGTTACCATCCACGTCATTGCCACGTAACTGCCACATAGCTTCTACGTCATCCACGTCAATCCTTTTTGCTATGTTTTTCTTTTTTTTTACAATTTTTTTCCTTGTGGTTGCTCAATAATTTCACAACTCGTCCTTTGCCTGCCAAAAAGAAAACCTGACCTGTCAAAACCCGATCATATTTCATTTATTACTCTCACACACTCCTCACAAACCTGATTTGTTTTTTTGAAATAAACTCGCTACCGTACAATGGCATATAAGGTCCACGTAACTGCCACATAGCTTCTACGTCATCCACGTCAATCCTTTTTGCTATGTTTTTCTTTTTTTACAATTTTTGTCCTTGTGGTTGCTCAATAATTTCACAACTCGTCCTTTGCCTGCCAAAAAGAAAACCTGACCTGTCAAAACCCGATCATATTTCATTTATCACTCTCACACAATCCTCACAAACCTGATTTGTTTCTAGATACATTGTATCTACTTGGATAACCATGGTCCAAAGTTTAGGACCCATGACCCATAACCCATGACCCATGACCCAAAACCCATGGGTAATGAGGAGCGTCTCACGAATCCCTCAAAATACACTAGACGGATCCCTCCAACAAGGGATCCGTGGGATCCGTGGAATAGTAGCATGTTTTTGTCTATAAATAGTGAGCCATTTCTTCATTGTTGGTTGCCACTTCTACACATACTTTCTCCTAGTATTCTATACTCTCTAACCTTAGATCCAAAGGATCTTTCTATGTAGTTTGTGTTTGTTTTTGTGTGATTCTCTAGGTTCCTCTTAAAGGCGAGATCACCACCTCTTCAAGTCGAGCAAGCTCAAATCCATGAGTTGCCATGCTTCGTCATCATCAAGACTACTGAAGTTCTCTTGTTGATAATTCTTTCTTCCTCTCTAGAAGTGTTGTGTATAAGGCATTAGTGAAGGATGCCAAAAGGGTCAAGACGAAGGCATTAGTGAAAGCTGCCAAACGTCTGTGTCAAAGGCATTAGTGAAGGATGCCAAAAGGGTGAAGTCAAAGGCATTAGTGAAAGGTGCCAAAAGATCATGTCAAAGGCATTAGTGAAAGATGCCAAGGGTGTACAATCGATATGGTGCATCGATGTACAAATAAAGATAGGTTGTGTCCAAGGATATTGATATCCTTGATGATGTTGTAATAAGGAGTGGGTCTCCTTTGGGATAGGTGTTGTGTAGTGTTCGGTAGTAGTTCCTCCTTTGTAATGGAACTCGGTATCTAGCCTTGTACTGGATAAAGTGTAGGCGACGTTGTGATAGGTGTGGTTTTACCTCGTGGAAGAACCTGGTGTCTAGCCTTGTACCGGAAAAAGAGTAGGCGACGTTGTGAAGGCTTCTCCGCCATAAGGAGTTGTGTCATGTAGTGCTAATAAACTCTCGAGTAGGTGACTCGGGGAGTGCAGTAGGGCAAGGAAGGTGTCCTTGTAGCCGAACCACTATAAACACTTCTGTCGTGGTTTTGTGTTTCTTACTCTTTACCTTTGCATTATATCTTTACATATATATCTATCAATATCCAACATACACATCTAAATATATTGACATAAGTTGATCTAAATATTTTAAAACAAAGTTTTAATTGGTAAAACTATTCAATCCCCCTTCTAGTTTTCCAAATAAATGTAAAACAATAAGTAAAAGGAAATGCAAATAGGACACGATTATTTATAGTGGTTCAACTCCTCTTCGCCCTACTCCACTCCCAGAGTACTCAACTCGAGAGTTACTTCACTAGATCAACAAGCTCCCTTCTCGGTGGATAAAACCTTACACTCGTCACTTACAATGTTTACCGATACTAAGCTAAGTATCGAGTCCTTCTTCAGGTACAACCAAACCCATTATGTTTTATGGCCCAACATAACAAACCTTGTGTTTTATGGCCTAAACACATAAATCGCCTAACCGCTTACAAGTTTACAGATACTAAGCTGTGTATAGAGTTCTTCTTCGGGTACAACCAAACCCGTTATGTTTTGTGTCCTAACATAACAAACCTTGTGTTTTATGGCCTAAACACATAAACCTCCTAATCTCTAGTTTGTTGTATAATAGTGATACAAGATGGCGTATGATGATGATACAAGATATAAGTGTCTACTGGATGTAAATTCCTAAACTAAATGAACTTTTTTTTATAAGAAGCCTTCAGTGAATGAAGATCACAAGTGCTCCAATCTTTTTGTGATTGATATTCATAGTTGGTGTGCTTGTGGTGGATGTGGATGGCAAGATCTCTAAGATTGTTTGGATGGAGGATCAAGTGGAAACATGCTAATAACAAATGAAAGTTATAAGCATCATGATAAAGATTTGGTAAGGATTAAAAGACTTGATAATGCGTGTTATGACATTGCAAAAGCTTGGTTATGATGGTGACTCAAGTGTGTGAAAATATGCAGGAGAAAAGATTGAAAAATGTTAGACAAAAGTGTGAGAAATGAGCTCATTTTATAGTGTGACGGATATGCCCAAATCTGGCACTTTGTGTATCCACCCATACAAAAAATGGATTCGCAGAGCGTCATGATAACGCTCAAATTGTGCATGTTTTTATTAGCGTTATCTGTGCTTTTATGTGTGTTATTTGGTTATAATCATATGCTTTTAATGCTTAATCGTATCAAAGTGCGTTTGCTAGTTCATTTGTAGCCAAGTACAGGAAAGTGGAGAAAAAGACGGAAAAAGAAGTAAAATACGAAGATTTCTTCATATACGAAGAGTTCTCATCAAATGCAAGACTTGTGGAGTATATTCGAGAAGATAAAGTCATCAAGTTAGTGGTCCAAATACTCAAGAATAAAGTTCAAGAAGTAAAACGAGAAAGAAATGAAGAAAAGAAGCTAAAACGAAGACATATTGGAAGACTCGTTGTTCCCGACACACCTTCACCACTTTGGCCATAACTTTTGCATACGGACTCCGTTTGACCCCCGGTTTACGGCCACGTAAAGCTAAGAGAAAGATCTACAACTTTACCGTTTATGAATTTTTGTGAGTTTGCTCCAACCGTTCGGTCGAGCCCCGCAACCGGATCCGGTTGGAGAATGGTCAAGAAAACCAACCGATCCGGTTGGAGCCCAACCGATTCGGTTGGGAGGCCTGGTACAGCCATTTCTTCATCACTAAGGTTCCAAACTTGTTCCAAATGATTCTAGTCCCTTCCTACATGTATTCTAGTCCCTTCCAAACTCTTTGGAGGCCAAGTTGAGCATTGAATACCCCTAGCCTTGGTTCTAGTATAAATAGAGGCCTTTGCAACCTCATTTCATAATCCCTTCTCCATCCTTCTCATCTCCTACCACCACCACTCCTCTCTAGGTGTGAAATTCAAGCCTCCACCCTTAAGGACGAATTTCCACCTAGAGAGCAAACAACAACTTGAGAGAACACACCCACTCTCAATCTCTTCACCCCAAAGGTGTGAAATTCGATCATCCACCCTTAAGGACAAATTTCCACCAATTACACCAACTTATCTTCCCCATAAGACCTCAAACCTCTGCCAAATTCGTGTAGTGTGCTCAAGGGCTGATGAAGGCGTTTGGATATGATTTTACGGCTTGGTAGAACTATAGTAGTTGATTGGAGGCTTGAAGGAGTGCTATAATCCTTCATCTTTGCCTATTGTAATTCATACTTTGGGTAAACCTTGTTACTTTTCTATTTAAAGATGTTTGTTATTGATATGATTGTTGAGATTTTGTGTTTGATTGAAATAACCATGATGTTTTGTTTACTTGTTTTGTTCTTATGATAATATGTTCTTATATTGCTTTTCTTATTGGTTTGATATGTGACAATCATAACCATCAACTTGTTATTTTTCTTAGTGGTTTGATCCGTGACAATCATAACCACGACCTTGATACTTGCTTGTTCTTATATTTCTTTTCTTGTTGGTTTGATATGTGACAATCATAACCATCAACTTGTTACTTGCTTAAACAAACAAACGACACTTGTAGTGCAACCAAGTCTCTTGGGACGACCTTGATTTACCATATACTATACTACAACTTGACTAGGGTATACTTGCCCGAATGTGTTCCTAGTTAACCGGTAATTCTCGATTATAAATTAAAAACCTCGTGGAACCCATCAAGTTTTTGGCGCCGTTGCCGGGGACTTGTTTTGCACTTGTTTGTTCGTTTGAATGTTTTCATGTTTGATAGATTGTTTGTTTGCTTACTTGATAATTCCGGCATCGTCACCATCAAGTTTTTGGCGTCGTTGCCGGGGACTTGCGTTTGTATTCTTGTGTTTGTTTGTCTGTTTGTTGAATTGTTTGCTTCAAATGTTTGCTTGTTTGCTATTGCTCTTGTTTGTTACTCATGATGTTTGCTTAATTGCTCCCTTGCGTTTTCTGTCCAAAAATCTCATTTTCTCATAATTGCTCAAATGATCTTTGCATCAAAATCAAGTTTTTGATGTTGGGATTTCGTTTCATGTGTTCTAAAATGCTCATTTCAATGATTGCTTTCAAAGTGTGCTCGAAAATGTTTGCGAAAAAACCACCAAAACTGACCAGAATCATCTAACCGGATCGGTTGCCTCTGCAGCCGAACGGTTGGACCACCCAAACCACTCCAACCGATCGGTCACCACCCGTAACCGATCCGGTTGGAGACTTCTGTATTATTATTTTTTATTTTGTGTGTTTCTTGTTTCGTGATTTTTGTGTTTTTTATGTTATCTGATCTCTTGCAAGTTTGTGTTTCTTTTTGTTTGTGTTATTCTTGTTTAGATTAGTTTCGTATTAATTTTGAATAAGACTATCTTGTTTAGATTATCTTGTTTGATTTGTTTTACGTGACTAATTGTGTTTGCTTGCGTCTATGTGATTGTTGTTTTTCTGTGAAAGTGCTTCTATCTGTTTTAAGTGTCGTTTTATGTTCTTGATGTTATTCTAGTCAATATGTGTTTATGTGTTTTGTTTACTTGTGTTTAATTTTGTGTCCGTAACGTTCTATGTTCTTGTTTAATTTTATCAATAAAAAGTTTTGAAATAAAGCTGGTTCAAAAAAAAAAAAAAAAAAAAAATCCTCCAACCGATCGGTCACTACCCGTAACCGGATCGGTTGGACCAATCGTAAAAAAAATATTTTTCAATTTTGTTTTTGTTTTTTGTGTGTTTGTGTTTAGATAAAATAAGTTTAAATGTCTTTTTGTTTTTGCAAGAGTATCATTTCTTTTATTTTACTTAAATTTGGCATTTTGCTATTTTAAGTTTTGATTGATTTTTAGTACATTGTAAATAAATAAGTACATGTTTTTTTTTAAAAATAAAAATGTTTTGAACTTTGTGGGTATGTTCACTGGAAACCCTCACAAGACTATAAATCGTCCACTCGGGCCACCGAGGGGTTTAAAGGCTTGTTGCATACGCTAAATGCAACCGTGATGCCTACGAAAGTGAGTTTTATAATTTTACGCGTTTTGTAGTTTAGTTTATTTTTGCAGATTTAATAAACTCTTGGAGGAAGGATTGGTTGGATTGTGAACCTTATACTCTTGATTGGACATGTTTGGATGAGAAATCGATTGATCTCACACGCTTATGCTAGCGTTTGCGTAGCATTTTATCATATGGAGTTCGATCGCTATTGCTTCGGCCCGGGAGGTTTCGTTTCTCTTGGACTTATAATATCATTTTCCCTATTTTACATGCTTTGAAGTTTTTGCAATTGCTTTATTTTGTTTCTTTGTTATTTTTCCTTTGTTTGTTTTTCTAGTAAATTATTTTATAAATTGACTTTTTTAAGTCCTTCGAAAGTAAGGCTCACCCATTGTAAACAAACTGTGTGAGAGGTATAAGGCGGGTCTCCCTGATTCCCTAAAGAAGTTGGGTTTTTAATATGCTTCGCACTGACCTGCTTCTCCGCTTCTTTGTGCGTTTCAATGGAGCTACCGAGAACTCGTGGGACAAGAATAAGTCATTTTTGGTTTTTAAAAATTTAAAAAAAAAAGAAAAAAAAGTCATAGCTAGTTTTTTTTCAAAGTTTTCTCGTAGTAATAATAATAGCAGCTTTTGTGTGCTTAACTTAAGTATGGGGGGAAAATATTGTTGTGAAAAGCGAAACTAGTTTTTAGATTCCAAATGTTTGGGCCAATTTTTAAATTTTGTGAACTTGTTTGCCCTTATGATCTAGTTGTTTTCACGCGTATATGATAATATATTAGAATAACCGGATCAACCCACTGGTGAAATCGGTAATTTTTGAAAATTTTGAGATGTGTCCCGATTAATATTGCAATCCATTCTGGGACCGATAACATTTACTAGAACAAATTATAGCCCTTTCCACTAAATTATGAGGATTTGAGCCTATTTCTTATTAGCATACATCTTTTATGCTTGGATCTTTTGCCATGAGTTTGCCGGCGATTTTATTTATTCTAGAACTTGTACTTGGAAATCATTACCAGACCGCAGTAAGGTCACATTCGTGTGATATAAGTGTATTCGTGTGATAAAGAGGCAACTTTAGGAATAAAACCAAATGGCCTTCCGTTTACATCTAATGATATATTAGCTAACCACATCGGTTAGTTAACCACCTTATATGAACCCATTTGTTAGTGCTCATTTTTAGCACTAGATACCCTTAGTTACACCCTTTGAGCCATCCATTTCTTTTTGTTAAATCCAGAAAAATACAAAAATATTTTACACTTTAAACCTTAGCCTACCCCTTGTCAATGTCTAAATTGTTGGTTGCTAGTTGCTTGGTTGTTAGATTGTTTTTGATGATTATGAGTTAGCCACACTTTGTCATTCGTGTGTCCCATTCCGACAAAGATGAAGACTGCAGCTTCTTATTTGTATTTTTGTGGTGTATGCTTATACGAAGTGTGGGGGAGATGTGATGTATTAAAAAAAAATGTGAAAAAAAAGAATAAGTCATCAAAAAAAAATGAAAAAAAAAAGAAAGATATGTGATGACAAGGATGAAGTATGTTTGAGATATCGATTAACCAATGTGCTAAGACGTAATATATATATTTGGTGATCGATATGTGAAGAGAAGTTAGTAGCTATAATCATTTTCGGGTTTGCGGTTTGTTTAGTGACTAGCGACATGGGTGTTAGACTTGACTTTATTTTTTTCTTTTAACACCAATTTCATAAATATTCCCATGCCTTATCCCTTCCCTTTTGGCTTTGTGAAAATATGAAGTGCATGAATATTTTTAGTGACCATCCGGTTCTTGAAGGATCGAATGACGCGCCAGCGATCTAGTGCATATTTTTGGTGACCATCCGTTATGCAAATAACGCGCCAGCGATCCGAGGTATACTCTAGTGACCATCCGTTGTTTGACTTAATCAAGAATCCACGCTAGCGATCTATTATATTCTTGTATGTAATATTTCAACATAAGCCCGATAACCCCTTTTAGCCTAACCCGGAATAAAAGCCTTCTTTAGATGTTTACGCTTGGTGCTTACGCCACGTCGGTGGAGTTTTGTTTCTTGTACAAGCCTATGGTAATATTTAGATCATGACTGAGCAATATGAGTGTACTATTCCTTAATACTATCCATCACTAAATAAATTGAGTGTTGAGTGAATTATACATCCGTTCTTTTTCGTGAGGTGCTTAGCCATGTTATCAAGCAAGGGAATCCATATGGCATTGTCAAACATTTCGGTTTTTCACCTATAAAAGCTTAAAACGATGAATCTTATCTTGTACTTGTACTTGGTAGATTTGCATCACATTTTTCTAATCATCTTTCATGCACCATGTGGATTATTTATTTTTCTTAATTTCTAGATTTGCTTGAGGGCAAGCTAACCCTTAAGTGTGGGGGAGTTTGCGCTCATTTTTCGCTTATTTTTATTTGTTGAATTTTTTTTTTTTGATTTTTAATTTTCTTTTCGGTTTGTCATTTCGGTATGTAGTTTATTTTTCTTTTCTTAGATTTGCTTGAGGGCAAGCAAAGTTTAAGTGTGGGGGAATTTGATAACGCTCAAATTGTGCATGTTTTTAGTAGCATTATCTGTGCTTTTATGTGTGTTATTTGGTTATAATCATATGCTTTTAATGCTTAATCGTATCAAAGTGCGTTTGTTAGTTCATTTGTAGCCAAGTACAGGAAAGTGGAGAAAAAGACGGAAAAATAAGTAAAATACGAAGATTTCTTCATATACGAAGAGTTCCCGTCAAATGCAAGACTTGTGGAGTATATTCGAGAAGATAAAGTCATCAAGTTAGTGGTCCAAATACTCAAGAATAAAGTTCAAGAAGGAAAATGAGAAAGAAATGAAGAAAAGAAGCTAAAACGAAGACATATTGGAAGACTCGTTGTTCCCGACACACCTTCACCATTTTGGCCATAACTTTTGCATACGGACTCCGTTTGACCCCTTATTCGTGGCCACGGAAAGCTAAGAGAAAGATCTACAACTTTGCCGTTTATGAATTTTTGTGATTTTGCTCCAACCGTTCGGTCGAGCCCCGCAACCGGATCCAGTTGGAGAATTGTCAAGAAAACCAACCGATCCGGTTGGAGCCCAACCGATTCGGTTGGGAGGCCTGGTACAGCCATTTCTTCATCACTAAGGTTCCAAACTTGTTTCAAACGATTCTAGTCCCTTACTACATGTATTCTAGTCCCTTCCAAACTCCTTGGAGGCCAAGTTGAGCATTGAATACCCCTAGCCTTGGTTCTAGTATAAATAGAGGCCTTTGCAACCTCATTTCATAATCCCTTCTCCATCCTTCTCATCTCCTACCACCACCACTCCTTTCTAGGTGTGAAATTCAAGCCTCCACCCTTAAGGACGAATTTCCACCTAGAGAGCAAACCACAACTTGAGAGAACACACCCACTCTCAATCTCTTCACCCCAAAGGTGTGAAATTCGATCCTCCACCCTTAAGGACGAAATTCCACCAATTACACCAACGTATCTTTCCCAAAAGACCTCAAACCTCTGCCAAATTCGTGTAGTGTGCTCAAGGGCTGATGAAGGCGTTTGGATATGAATTTCTGGCTTGGTAGAACTATTGTAGTTGATTGGAGGCTTGAAGGAGTGCTATAATCTTTCATCTTTGCCTATTGTAATTCATACTTTGGGTAAACCTTGTTACTTTTCTATTTAAAGATGTTTGTTATTGATATGATTGTTGAGATTTTGTGTTTGATTGAAATAACCATGATGTTTTGTTTACTTGTTTTGTTCTTATGATAATATGTTCTTATCTTGCTTTTCTTGTTGGTTTGATATGTGACAATCATAACCATCAACTTGTTATTTTTCTTAGTGGTTTGATCCGTGACAATCATAACTGCGACCTTGATACTTTCTTGTTCTTATATTGCTTTTCTTGTTGGTTTGATATGTGACAATCATAACCATCAACTTGTTACTTGCTTAAACAAACAATCGACACTTGTATTGCAACCAAGTCTCTTGGGACGACCTTGATTTACCATATACTATACTACAACTTGACTAGGGTATACTTGCCCGAATGTGTTCCTAGTTAACCGATAATTCTTGCATACAAATTTAAAACCTCGTGGAACCCATCACGTCATAAGAAATATTTTTTCTAGTGTATTAACAAGTGTTTTAACCGAATCTTTTTAAAAGATTTCCTTCTAGAAGCTGAATTTGAATTTTGCTTGGGGACTAAGTTTTGTTTCATTATTTGACGTATTGGCTTATTTACTTAAAGAATTGTTAATTAAATGTTTAAGCTAGTTTTAATTAAGAAAACACTTATTTGGGTTCTTTGATTATTCGACAATTTTTATAAAAACATTTTCATACTTTGCATGAAATGAAAGTCGATGTTTGAAAATACTTATTGACTCTAAAAAGTATTTTAAACATTCTCAAAGGTTTGTTAAATGGTTTGATTATATTGCAATTTAACAAACACATACTACCTTTTGTTGAAGCATGAGAGGATTGAGACGTCGAGGGGTGTTGATGAATGTATGCATAGATGATTTGTGTAAATGAGTAACTTGCACATTTTACATTATGTATTACAAGTTTAATGTTTGACATCATTAAAACATAAAAGATTGTTTAGATTAAATATCGTAATATTTGCACTAACATAACCCATAATTCCTGTTTGTTACCACAAGTATATGAATCTTGACCAAGACACATTGGCTTGAATTATCACAATTGATGGCTTGTTTTTACTCAGTCTTCTTGGGCACTATGCTGACATTGCACCCTTGATGCCTAAAAGTTGCTACACGATAATGTACTATATAGAGATATGATGGTGCTCGAGAACTAGATTCCCTTGTGTTTATTGAATGAAATACGGGATACCCTTAGTTTGTCATCAACTTTAGATGATCATAAGGACGATCACAAGTTAATATATTGTCACGTTGAAAGAGTTTTGTGAGGCGCATTCTCCTCTCCAATTGGCACCTAAAATTTTATTTATAGCATTAAGACTGGCTATTTGCATTTGATTGATCTTATGTACCATTTAATTGTCAACAATCAATCAACCACACACGTACCACATATAGTAACACCGCGGGAGGACCTGGATGATGGTACCATGAAAAAAATATCTAAGAGAGAAAACCTAACCGGAAAACTTAGGTGAGGTATTGGAAATGGGATTACATCTCGGTGTAGGAAAAAAGGCTAAGCGTCCTATTAACATTATAAAAAACATTCCATGGGAGAAAATATCAAATTTGTTAGGTCCAATAATAAGTGAGCATTACAAAGAAGACGGCGATTCACCTAGTGTCACATAAACTAAATCCTGTTGGTTCTATCTGTTTGCAAATATGGTCAAATAAGCCTCTACCGCACGACAAAAGGTATCAGGGGAAGTAAGTTTGATGTACACAAAGCCACTCTATACCTTTTGACGGTTACTCTTGACGCTTATTGAGAAGTCGTGTTGAGAAATATTATTGCATACGAAGTATTAACTGTGGCATGTATATAGGTGCAACAACAATAATGAACTCCGAACAACAGAAAACTAATATCCCAAACAGCAACGTAACCCAAATAGCAGCCGAAGAACACTTGGAATAACAACAACAAACCTGCAACAAAAGAACAAAAGAACAAAAGAACCAAAACTGCACGGGACGATTCTATGTCCTTTAAGCTTAATATGAAGTCGTATATTTGTTGCGAGTCTACAAACATACAAGCCTCAGGATTTGATGTAGCAAACACGTGTCTATTCGGCAGCAACCGAATCAACACAAAACACTGGTGATACTAGATAAAGGATTCACGAATGAAGTAATATGGGAAGATTATGATACTAACATGTAGTGATATCAAGCATTTGTTTGATAATTTTGTGGTGGTCTCGAATTTAGAAGAATTGCCTCTATTTATCGTAAAAATTAATCCCCTACTAAGCAAATATTTGACTCAAAATTAACCCGTTGCATGATTTAAATCATGGACGTGTAGTCAGTTTTCTTATATGGGCATGAGCTTTCTTAGGGAGAACAAGTCATCAAGGACACCACAAAGTCCTATTCTCACGTCAAGCACTAATCACATTTAATATACTGACCGTATCTCATTTATACCCCAACCGTACTTACATTATTGTAAAGTAATAAACTATACAACCTCTTCAATATCCTACAATCCCCTAGAAGGTTGGATAGTTTTCTACCATTCTAGTAGGTCATCGCAAAGGTGTCATAAAGATTAAATCTTGCACTATACAAGTATAGCAAGTAAAATCGATTCAATGGTGTCGGATGATTAAACCACAAACCTTAAGATATAATGGTGTCCGAAGATTAAAACCATAATTTTATGATTTTGTTATTAATGATCGATCATGTTGGATACAAAGCACATTATAGTTTCCAGAAATGCGTTATACTCAACAGTTCACTTAGGTTATCACCATATAGTGCATGTGGTGTACTCAGGGACGAATCCAGGATTTTCAAATGGGTGTTGCATAAAAAAAATTCATAAGTACCAAAAAAATAAAAAATAAAAAAATAAGTGTTATATAAATTGTTAAAAATGAGAAACAAGTAAATAAAGTACTCTGTCTCTTATTATTGACCTCTTCGACGTTTTGAGCCGTGAAAGCGCTTTATCACGTCCACATTAGTAAGCTTTGCAAATAATTCTTTTTCTATGTTACAAATTAAAGCATCATTCATATAATTTTCACCCATTCTGTTGCGGAGATTCTTCTTTATCAATTTCATTGCCGAAAAACATCTTTTTACGGTTGCGGTTGCCACAGGTAAGACTAAAGAAAGCTTCAATAACTTATAAATCAAAGGAAAAGAAATATGCTTATTTCATGTCACAATGGTGTATTATTAGATTAATTAATTTTTGTTTAATGGGCTAGTGGAGTAGTGGGCTATTTATTTATCTACAATTATATTTTAGGCAAACAAAAGGTGCACGACTAACTAAAGTTAAGATAAAAAACAAAAGTAGCAAAAAAAAATTCGGGTGTTGCACGGATGAAGAAATGACATTTTTCGAAAAAAATTTACACTTCGTGACCTAAAAATGGGTGTTGCCCGTGCCACACCCGGCACTAATGTGGGTCCGTCCATGGGTGTACTGGTGTTGATAGGTGATATCATATGAGGCGGTTCGGTTCGTTGTCTTTTGGACATTAATTCAATTCACGGGGAATATTTGGTCAACAAACTAGTATGTAAATTGTCGCTAATCAATAAGAAACGGGTGATTTTTTCCATGAGAAACACAATGGAAAAGCCCAGTTTTTCTACTAGTGTAGAGAAAACTCACCTTCGAGCAAAAAGTACATTATACTTCGTAACAATCTTTTTTCTTGTTTAATCTTTCAGTACCCATAAAACGCATATATTTCAATATTGGTCTTTTGTTTCAAATATCTATACACATGCTCATGCACATTACATAAAACTTAACACCACCATATTTTACAGTTATATACACTACTATAGTTTAACTACACAAATAACGATTCCAAAATATTCCATAAAAAATGAATAAATCCAATAATTTTTTTTAATGATCGATCAGTTCCCAAATACATCCAGAGTTTCATGATCAGCAAACTGTTGCAAGTCTATTTCGATTACCATTCAACAAGTAAAACCTACTAGGCTTCTGCTGAAAATTCCTCCTTCTTTGAAGATCACGGCTAGATGGATTTATCATGATTCGAAGAAATGTCTTCATTGAGTTGGCTTTTGCAACAACTGCCAACTCCCATGAACCACGGCTAGCCACCCTTCGGCTAGGGACTCTTTGGAGCTTCCTATGGTGGCTGCAACGGAATGAGCCAGGATGATTAGTTGGAGAACATAAACATGTCCTTGGTGATGGCTGAGGTGGTTTACTATTTGAGTATAAAATAGAAGGTTTTGTGGTCATTTTGGGAAAATAAATTTGTGCTTTAGAAAATAAATAGTGAGGCAAACCAAGTAAAAGTTAAGTTTGTGGAGTATATATATAGGGTTTCTTTGGTCGTAATATATGTTGAGTACACTTTGGTATGTTTGAATTTATATGTGGTTGATTTGGTCATGACAAATATTCAAACTAGAACTAGATTATATTAAAATCTATAATATAATAGTGGACTAATAATTGATATTTTGATATGCTGAGTCAAACATATAGGATAGAAAACTATTTTCATTTGTCATTTGGTTAAATCTAAAAATAGTATTCAAATTCGTCTATATTTAATATTTTAATTTGTCAATTGGTATGGTGTATTAGTATTACTTTTTCTTGAAATGCACATATGAACCCACAGATTCTGGTTTTCAACTTCATGCACATGCATTAAATATAGACGAATTTGACTTTGAATTGGTGGACAAACAGAAACGGAAGGGAAAAAGTAAAGAAAACTGAAATATTTTATACAACCTGACACCGCACCTAGCTTTAAACAAAACACAGCGAAGTAAGGCTAGCCCCAGTGATGTGAATCCCCACTCGATCGAGTGATTGTGAGGATCGAGTCACAGTCGATCTTCTTGTTGTGGAATATCGATCGACTAATAGTTTGAGGAGGGAAGTGATCGCCTCCCCGATCGACTTTTGGTTCGTTTCTTTTTTTGTGTTTGTATAAATAAAAGGTATATTTGTGGGAATGTTTTTGTAGTGTAGGTGCCTTATGCACCTAATCGCCTGGAGAAAGACGGACAGGTAAAATAAAGGGGATTGGGGTTCCTTACTGGGGGCAGCCTAACTAAGCATTGGACACCATCATGGACGTGTTGAAAGTTGCGACCAAGTGTTCTGATGACTCTTGAACTCATAGAGTATCGGACCACTAAGTAAATTCAACACGGACAAAGACTAGAGGAATGTAAGATTGAATAGCGAAAACAATAACACATGATTTGGGCGGTTCAACTAGTAATGCAAACGGAAGGGCAGTGCCTCTCATTTGTCTTTGTTTTAGGATTCTTTTAAGTTGCAAATTTGCTCCAGAATTCCATCAGAAGTTCAGAACTGGACTCATTATTTATCGCGAAATGTGGTATACAATTATATTAGATTACTAGAAGGGTACCCGCGCAATGCGGCGGCGGGTACCCGATGACTATAATATGATTGGAATAAATGAAATAAAGGTTAAAGTTGTAAAAATTTGAATTAAAATAAAATAAACCCACTAAAAATATAAAAACTAAAAACTCATAAAATATATTAAAATGGATGTTGAATTAAAGAGCATAAAATTTTAGAAAATATGGTGAAATTAGATTATAATATAAATAAGTAGATAAAAAGATATTTTAATTTGAAAATAAAGATGAATTTTTAGTTGAGAAGTGACACATGTCATTTTATAATTGGAGCTCTTTATCTTAATTTTTGGTGGTTAGGAGTTACTGGAGTTTGTTAGAAGTTAAGCTTGGAGTTTGTTAAGAAGTGACACATGTCATCTCATGATTGAAGCTCCTTATCTTAATTTTAAGCCTTCTAAAATTAGAAGGCTTAATTTTTAAGCCTTCTAATTTTAGAAGGCCTAAATGCATTATAAAGTAGTATAGATATAGATTTGAGATGAAACAGAGAAATAAAAATTGTTGGAAATTTGGAACCATTTTGTGACCAAAAGATTAAGATTTCTTATACGAAAATTTCTTTTATACAAAGGTTGTAAACAATCCCATAGGAAACAAATCTTCTTATTCACAAAGGAAAAATTATAAGATATATCACTTTCACATGTGTTGTACTCGTAAATAATTAGAGACTAATTTGATTCCCAGCGAAAAGGTGAAGCGAATCGGGCTCTATTCTAATAGCTGTTTACTAACTATTACTCTTTTATTACATGTGATTTAATTAATTTTTTATCATTAGATACACAATTACTTTGCAAACAACACTTTACATATATACCAAAAGCATCTTGTCGTCTCTAGTTCTCTGAACTACCAATTAAGAAATGAAACCCTCTTCCTTAACAGCAAGATTCTTGCTCAAAAGAAAATTAACAAGAAGAATCCATTTAGTATTTTAATCAAATAGACATATTTAGTCACAAGAATTAATCACCAACTAAATAATCAGAAAATATAATAACTATTCACCAAAACATTGCACACAAAACATTTTCTTTTGACAAGACTATTTTGATGATCTGGAGAGTTATGGGCTTGGGACACTTGAAGCCCTAAAATAATTTGGCCCTTCTATTTTTTGGTGGTACCTTAAGTTTCATATGCATTATTTAGATTTTTATCACTTATTGTTATGCCATCAATTTTGAAAAATTACAGCCATGCCTGACTTAGACGTACAGTTTCCATTACTTTCTTTTAATCGACTTTATTCAGCTGCTTCCTTCTTCACAAATATAAATATAAAGTGTATTCAGTTATATTCAAGCAAAAACGAAAGATGAAACACACTTCGGTTTTGAGTGGCAATCTTAGCGAGAAACGATGGGTGAATCAAATCAGCAAGAGTTTCAATGTCGAGGCATACAGCAACATCAGCAACGTTCCAGTTTGCGGCTTTAGTGTCGCAAATCCATAAGTCGGCCATTTCAAGCCCGATGCTTAATTATGTACCTCACTCTGGCTATAGCATTTGAACCATACCACCAAATGGAGAGGTAAAATTGAAAGTTGCTGTCATTAAAGTTATCTTAAACAATGAACATGGAAGAAGTCTTAGCATCTGAGTCCTTGGTGATCAGCAAGCTCGTAGAGAATGAGCCCATGATTCCTGCTTGTTACCACAAGTATATGAATCTTGACCAAGTCACATTGGCTTGCATATATTGTCACAATTGATGGCTTATTTTTATTTAGTCCTCTTGGGCACTATGCTGATATTGCACCCTTGATGCCTAAAAGGATGATACACGATGCTGTACTTTATAGAGATATGATGGTGCTCTAGAACCAGATTCCCTTGTGTTTATTGAATGAAATACGGGATACTCTTAGTTTGTCATCGATGATCATAAAGACGATCACAAGGTAATATATTGTCACATTGAAAGAGTTTTGTGAGGCACACTCTCGTCTCCAACTGGCACCCCAAATTTTAATTACTCCGTATAACACTAAGACGGGCTATTTGAATTTGCTTGATATTATGTACCAGTTGATTGTCAACAATCAATCAACCACGTACACACGGCAAATAGTAATACCGCGGGAGGACCTGAAGCGCATCTTGTGCCATTACAAATTTCTTTAACTTTTGATCTAAAAAAATAGAAGACACTAAAAGTGATAGTTAAAAGAGAAATTGATTTTTGTCTTAGATCTAGTTTTCTTTCTATTGCAACAAAGTCAACGTGGGCTGTGTTGGATCTAGTTTTCTAAAATAAATACTGGAAATACAAGATGAAGAAAGAAGATTAAGAATACTGAAAATTATTAACTATGTACTATAATTTTCTTTGAATAGAGTAGTAATAGCCAAGTGGCCCACGCGGTTTGTGTTATAATAATCATTAGTGCCGGTTCAATGGATTGAACTAAAGATGTTAGGCCATGCGGCAAGGGGAAGGTGAGTGGGAGGTGAATGGGAGGTGAATGGTAGGTGAATGCAATTTTCAAGCAGCCCGTATAAACTGTTCACCCGTGAGGCCAATTTAGAGGGACTCGTGAGTTTCACCTCGTGTTTTTCACGCCAAGCTTTTGTTAAAAAAAAAAAAAATCTACTACCCCATTTTCTCTTTATAAATACCCATCAAATATATTTTCTAAAACACACACTACATTTTATAACTACATATTTATTTAAAAATCATGTTCAAGAAAAACACCACCAAACACCATTCGCTTTCGAGGAAGAAATCCCGGCAATCCACCGACACCAAGGAACCTTATTAGGAAATACTCCTTCACCAAACCAACAAATCAACTTCCGAGGACAATCATTCTATAACCAAGCATACCAAAACTAACCATACCGTAACCCATATCCACAACAACATCAACAACAACAAGATTTTAGCCAATTCGCACAACAACAACAACAAAACGCGTTTAGTCAATTTTCACAACAAAAGCGCTTCCCATTTGATAACCCAAATTACTTGTCACAAACACAAAGGGGTGGTTCGTCATCACAATCTCATACACAACAAAACATGTCTCCCATTTCTGCATTTGCAAATGAAGAAATATACTCCCTTTTTTTTGGAGATGAATTTTATCAAAACCGCCTCGAAGAATCACCCGTCGAAGAATTGGCCCCGAACCGGCAAGACCAAAAAGGTGACGAGAAGATAAGGCTAGGACTTCTCAAACCGAGAGCCATCCCGACCCATTCCATGGACCCAAGATGAAGAAATTGCGCAAAGGTTGGGTTCATGTTTCAAGATAGTGCCAGAGGTAACGCGAGGAAAGTCATGGATTTTGGAATGACATAAAGGCGCATAGAGAGCAAAACAAAGATGGATCACGAACGACGATATGGTTTGTGGTAAATGGAAGACGTGCTCAACGTGGCTTCGGTTTTTGTGGAGTGTTCACAAAGCGTATGAATCCGATAAGTGGAGCAGGAGACGATGATTACTACAATAAGGCACAACTAAACTTTGAAGAATACGGTTACGATTCACACTCAAACATTGTTGGGAGGTGTTAAGAAGTCGTGACAAATGGAATGAAGTTGAAGCTCCAAAATTTTTAGCAAAGGAATCAAGTGAAAGGTCCAAGAGATACAAGTCATCTGGGTCTAGTTCATTCAACACCTGAAGTTATGCCAGATAATTTGAATGTTGAAGTTCAAGAAAACGAGGAGGATGATGTGCGCAAGTTCGACCACCAACAGTGGGACAAAGCAAAAGCCGCTGCGAAGAAGAAGGTAAGCGCTCAACGGCATCGCGAACTATGAATGACGCAGACGCTGGCATATGATGATATCGGAGTTGGCACAAAGAATGAACGTGTCATACAATGAAGATGAAAGAACGGGATGAATTTATGGCAATAAAAAAAGGAGGTGGAAGTGCAGGAGTATAAAGCGAGACAAAAAGACATGATGTTCTATTTGCAATCATATGACCACTTGACCGGGGAAGCACGCAGAGCCATGGAAGAGGCTAGAGCGGATCAGCGAAGTGGGGTTTCGAAGTTTTAGTTTCATTTCAATTTTATGTAATGTTTAACTTTCGTATGTTTGTGGTTTTAATAATTGTAGTTTATGTACTTTTTTAATTTCGCAGATTATGTAATGTTTTAATTTCAGACGCTTTTTATTTTCATTAGTTACGCTATATATTTTGTAAATTAAAAAAAGAAAAAAAAATAATGTTAAGGTGAGTGAAGGTGAGTGCCTTGTCCACAGAAAGGTGAGTGGAAGTGAGTGGAAGTGAGAGGTGAGAGAAAGCTGATGTGGCGCTGATGTGTAAGGTGAATCCACACTTACCATGCCCTCCAGCCTTAGAATAAGAGGATGAACACAATAAAAAAAGTGGATATAAATTGAAGAAAACATATAATGGCTTCAAGTTGCATGTAGAGGTGGATGATGAAGTAAAAGAATGAGATGTGAATTATTGTGGTTAGGTAAAGATAAAAAAAAATATGTGATCATTAGAGAGCTAGGTGTCATAACAAGCATAAGTCTGTACCTCAGCCACATCAGCATCCTATTTTCCCACAACTAACCACAACAAACCTCCTCCTCACTCATAACAAACCTCAACCTCTTCATTTGGGCCCCACCACTACCACTTTATTTTTTTTATTCAATTTTCATTTCCAAATAAACTAAATAAATTCATTTCATTCAAATTAAAATACAATACATAAAAAAACACTTACTAATAAAAACGATACGAAAAAAAAACTGACGGGTAAAAAAAAATACAACACACGGGTAAAAAAATACAACACACGGTAAAAAACGACATAAAAAAACAACACACGAAAAAATACTACTCGTCCATGATTTGATGATATTTTTGACTGACGTTCCTGCCTACTGCGGATGATTTCTCACCGGTCTGGATTGCTACTCGGATCTATCATGAGAAAATCCATCTCGATCTTCTCTTGCTTGCACGTTTTTCCTTCTCTCGCCTCGCCTGTAACAAGCCCTTTGAGCATCGGCTTTTGAGCATATATTTCGATATATGTCCCGAAAAACTACTCGTTGACTTCCACCGGAGCTTGTACGCTTGACGTTGAAGTCGATTACTTTTTCCGGCTCGTTTGCATACATCTCTTTCGAGGCGAGGTCGTTTGTCCGGCCCGAATATATCCTCGAGACATGTAACGACAATAGGATCTTCGGCATCCCACTTGGGATAATTTTTCAAAACAGCCCAACATTTTTCATACAAAATTCCTCCCACCAAAACGCTGCGTAAAGTTAACTTTGGCATTCTCGACATGATCTTGGTCATTTTCACCACTTCGACGCTGAAGATGTTTGTAAATAGCGCTGAACTTCGGCAATCACCGCTAATCCTTGTCCATTTACCGGTTATCATGTTCTTGCCACGCTGTTATCGTTGTCTTAGAATTGAACATTTCGAGAATGTCGTTCCAAAACCACCTCCTGGACGGTCATTGCCCATGTCTTTATCTTGGGAAATTTCTATCCAACACTGCGCAAGTAACATTTCTTCAGACTTGGTCCACTTCCTCCTGTCCACTTGTGCTATGACTTCAACATCTTCGTCATCGCCTCGTCCAATCTACAACAGCTTTTTTGCCTTCGACTTTTTGCCCCTCAGCCTTTGCCTGGTTTCTGCTTTTGGAACTTTGAATTGTGAACCCATTGTGATTCCATTTGGGGCAATTGTGGAGACTGCGGACGTTAAAAAACTGTGGAGATTGTGACGGGTTAAAAAACTGCGGTGATGGAAATCGGTTGGGGTAACTTGCGAAACCTTGTTGAAACTGATATTGTTGGTTAAGAAAGATTTCTTGTGGAGACGGGTTGGAATTGGTCGAAGTTAAGGGGTAGACGTTTGAAGAACCCCGTGATTGTTGTGCGTGAGTTAAGTAGATTTGTGAAGTATCCTCCGCCACATGGGTTTTGAGACATTGTGTAAAATGATATTGTTGGTTAAGAAAGATTTGTTATGTATTTTGGGTTTGAAGATGTGTAAAATGAAGAAGATGATGATAGTTTATATAGGAGTGGTGGGTTTAAAAAAAAAGTTAATTTAAAAAAAAAAAAAAGTTAACATTTGAAAATGTTTACGTTATAAAACGTAAACTTATGCTTTTGTCAGACGAATCATCTCGTCGTCCCCACGATTTGCTAGCCAACGGCGAGCCACAACGAAGCAGGTCGGTGTGGCGGCGAGCCACGGCGGCCGGCCACGTAGGCGACGGCGAGCCACAACGCCCCCCACACCGTCCACTCTTAGTGCTTTGATCAAAGTCATTAAAGGAAAAAATAATTAAAAAATGCATTAAATGACAAAAAAATAAACATTAAACAAATACAATGAAATGACAAAAAAAGCTTAAAAGACAAATTTATTCTCGTGTGTTTGGCAAATGACATGAGATAACGAGGGAAAACTCACGTTGTTAGGAAAATTGAACCAGCGATGTATTATTTAGGAACGTTGGGAGCAACTGAGTGAATTTTTCGAATTTTGGACTAACCGTGAAATGCACTATCTTGGGACTGATGGTGTATTTTACTGGTAAAAAATGAATGGATATATAATATTTGTTCTTTAACATGCAATTTTTTTTTTATATGTAATTATTCTTTAAAATCTATTATAAAAATACAAAAATCGTTTCAAATTCACATAGTTTAATACGGAGTAAAATCAGATCTATGCTCTATGAAGCCACGCATGATTTACAACAAATTAAAGTCTGCACCTGGTAATAAAATATGTATATAAACACGTACTAATACTCCGTAATTCACAATTACACAGTCTATGCATTCCAACTAAAGTACCACCAACTCTAACGTTTCCATCAATTAACATATGGCCTCCACAGACCCATCAACGATTTCAGACCCGGAAGAGCAAAAATGGGTCGGTGAAATCGAGGAAATCTTGAATCATCTGCTCGAAATCAGCGTTGAAACTCCTCATGTTTCCGTATTTCAACTACCCGAAACCATAACCACTAAGAAACCTGAAGCCTATGAACCACAACAGGTAGGACTGGGTCCGATTCGTCATTTTCGGCCACAGACCTATAAGAAGATGGAGCAGAAAAAACTTGATGTCTTGAGAAAGGTTCTCCAGGATAACGAAATCAAGGATTATAAACTCACCGTCCTTGATAAAGTTGGAAAACTTGTCCCTATCGTTCGTTCATGCTACGACATGTTCCTACAAGGTGATGATGATTCCTTGGCTTGGATTTTTACCATCGATGGTCTCTTCTTGCTTAATCTGTTGCGTAGCTATGGACATGTAATGGACGCCGAAGAGGAAGTGTGTCAACGTCTCTTAGAAAGGGAAAAAGAGGAAGAGTATCGACGTCTCTTAGAAAGGGAAAAAGAGGAAGAGTATCACTATCAACGTCTATTAGAAAGGGAAAAAGAGGAAGAGTATCGACGTCTCTTAGAAAGGGAAGAAGAGGAAGAGTATCAACGTCGATTAGAAATGGAAAAATTACATAATCTTACTGTAATAAGGATTATGGAGTCGCAAAAATTAAATTCCGAGAACATCATTGAAGAAAAGATGGAGCCAGATGATTTACCCTCTTTAATAAGCTCTCAAAAAGAAGAAATCGTTGTGTATTCAGTAGACAAAAGCATAGAAATCATCAAGGAGCCAGAAGAGTTTCTACGTCAAAAAGATTACGAAGTGACTTCAGAGAACAAGATTGATCAGACGGAACACATCATAGATTTGCCTCCTCGGCGTAGACAACGCAAAGTTGTTCCAAAAAGACGATTGTTGGCAAAAGACAGAGTGCAGGACCAAATTCCACGAGCATTTTTGATCAACAATTCTCCTGCTCCTCAGCAGAAAACAATCAAAATTGATCGAAGAAGAAGAGTATTGGCACAAGATATAATGATGGTAGAGAATCAAATTCCACTTATGGTGTTGAAGGAAATCAACGGGGCTTTACATCAATCATCAGGTACTAGTAATTCCTCTCAGTCAGTCAATACATTTTCATCTTCCATATTTCGGTCTTTTTGTGAGAACCATTCGCCACTTAAGTTATGTTCACCGTCACAAGCTCCTACTAGCGTAGATCATCTGCTTCATTATATGTACTATTCGATAGTAAATAACCTCCCGGTTCAAGAATATCTCGAAACGAACCGTACCAAAGAAAATTCCACAGGCAAGGTCTTTGATTTCGTGATGAAACTTCCCACAAAAGAAATTGTTCAAGTATATGAACAAACTATCTCAGCTCTAGAAACATTCACCCAAAGTAAAATTCTCATCCCTTCAGCTTCCAAACTTCATGATAGAGCTGGATTCAACTTTTCCTACACAGGCGTTCAAATGGTGAGTATGGAAATGAATTATATTTACTTGCCGTGCCTTACTTTGAACAGCGATTCAGAGGTTATTTTAAGAAATTTGATTGCGTATGAAGCACTTATAAACAACTCCAATAATTATTCTCCCTTTACTGAATATATGGGTCTGATGTGTGCATTAATCGTGAATGTGGAGGATGCCAAGTACCTTAGAAAAAAAGATGTTATCAAAGGTGAGTTGGAAAATGATGAAGTTGTCAAACTTTTCACTGGGATGAGCAATTCTATAACATTGAAGAAAACAAAAGAGAAATCAAAGTTGCAAGAAATGATTGATGAAGTGAATAAAGTTTATGAAAAAGGGCTGATGATGAAGTCGCATTTGCTTTTAAAGAAGCTAGCGCGTTGGTTGCTTGTTGGTTTGAGGGCTATTGGTGGTTTTGTAGAAGGTTCATGGAAGATCGTTGCTTTCATGGTTAGCATTGTGACAGTTTTTATGTTAACATGGAAAGCGTATTGTGATGTCTTTGGCTGCGATAAATCAACAGTTACTTTGTTACCTTATGCTTCTAGCTAGTATATATAGAACATAATTGATTTGGCTATTTCAAGCGTCATTTAGAGGGGTTTTGGAAAGCATCCATTGCTGTTTGGAAGAAAAAAAATGTACAATTACTTAATAAATAAGAAGCAAGTATTGGTTGAAGAAATAGAACCTTAGTCTTCCAATATTTTAGTAAGAAATATTTATGTTATAATTGATTGACAAAATTTTCTAGAGCACTAGTAAAAGTTATAAGAGAACTTGTCAGATTGTTTAAATATTTGGTGAACTTATGCCGAAACACATTTTACCGCCTGTTAGACCTGTGAAAATATATTTGTCCCGATAAGAGATTGATGATCAGTTTTATCAACATTTTACTTTTTCGGTAAACTTTCAAAATAAAAATATGAATTAGTGCATTTATCGGTTGACATGGTGATTTTTTGCCCTAACTATCAGTTAAGAACTCATCTTAGTTTTCTTGCTAGCTAGCTTCAGCATTCCGATCAAAGAGGTCTATAATGGATGAATTTTTTATAAGTTCATAAGTTTGTCAAATCATTGCATATGTACCTTTTAATTTTATATATATAAACCTTTTATATAAATCTTTACAATATATATAAACCTTTTATAACTTTATGAAAGCATTCCGATCAAAGAGGTCTATAATGGATGAATTTTTTATAAGTTCATAAGTTTGTCAAATCATTGCATATGTACCTTTTGATTTTATATATATAAACCTTTTA
Organism: Chrysanthemum makinoi; assembly: GCA_910596185.1. Classification (NCBI taxonomy): domain Eukaryota; kingdom Viridiplantae; phylum Streptophyta; class Magnoliopsida; order Asterales; family Asteraceae; genus Chrysanthemum; species Chrysanthemum makinoi. The sequence goes on from OU343221.1 coordinate 296,291,341, forward strand.
TATACATCTTTACAATATATATAAACCTAAAACTTCCATGGTGAATAACCTAAAACTCTGGTTAATTTGCATTAGGGAATTAAATATTTTGTTGTAAAACATAATTATAGCAAGATAGATCCAAAGCAAACCATCAACCTTTGGGCGGCAGTTTAAAAAAAGAAAGTAGAAAAAGTTTTGTATGAATTAAATGAATGAAATAAAATATGAAAGAATACCAATTTTGTTCAATGAAAAAATTCCCCACGGGAAAAAAATAATCATCAAGATAAGATACGATGAGATATAAAACTTTAACAAACTCTCTGTCCAATTGAGTCTATACCTATGATCAACATTTTTATTTATTAACAACAACTTTGAAATATAAATTATTGATGAGATCGACGTGATTTCAAGCCATGCATCCAAAGATAAATTATGAACGATAAATGCATATAAAGTCAAATGTAGTCTTCGTTTAAGGGTGAATTGCATATATACTTACTAAAACTTAAAAACTTGCATATTTTTCCATAATACAAGTTTTTATTGCATGATATACAATGCATTTTAAGCATTTTTTTGGTAAATATGCAAATATACGAGTTTTAATGAATATATATGCAATTGCCCAAATATTTAAAATTTTCTTACATACTACATAGATTAATTGTTTGTACTTTTAACAATAATTGTTCATTTCCGTCATTTAACCTCTTTCAACTGACGACTTTATGTACCATCATTTTTGAATGTTTTCATTTCTTAAACTCAAACCTTATGATTACGTTTAGCAAAACCTTTAATTTAAACCTAACCTAGTAATTTTCTTCACATCCGGTATGAAAGTATTTGCCCTCCTGTAGGCTTGATTAATATTTTAGTTTTGTTAGGTCACTAGTTTTACCACACAAGCTTATAAGAAAGATAGAGAGGCGATTGAACAAGTATCCAAACACACACACACGATATGGAGTATACGGTTATGCGTAGAGAGTGAGTGAAAAGAAAACTTGAACAACCAACCTTCAAATGAAGGTTTACAAGGGGTATTTATAGGAGGGAAGCTAGGGCAACACTCCTAGTTCCCTTCCTTTCCTTATTGGGCTAGGCCTAGGCTTATGGGTCTTCTACATAAGCCTAAGGCTAATAACAAACATAAAGGCCATAATAAGCTAACTATTACATATGAGTAATTAACACTTGAATAAGGTTTAGGAGTGATTCCAACAATCTCCCCCTCAAGTGTTATTACAAATGAGTAACAAACACTCAAGTGTTGGTGATGAAAACGGTGAAGGCGTTGATGTAATAGTAGCTTTGACGCTCTTTCTGACATTCTTCTTACTTGCGAGAAGAATTGCCTTGATTTGAACAATCTCCCCAGTGTAGAGAGATAGTTTACTTAGAACGGTTATGCTTTGACGTCATCATTAACTTTGTTCTTTGATCATTGTTCTTTGTGGTGAAAGTGATAGTATGTTGTTGTTCATCACTTCGCCTCAGTCTGCTTCGCTGCTACCGTGTCTCCACGTCATTCTTCAACATGCTCACACGCTCTTTGACGTTGGAATTTGAACTGATGGAGTTCTTTTAGTCTTTAACTTTGTAGATTCTCTGTATTGACGAAGAATCATTCTGACCGTTGTGTTGCTTTTGGATAGAACTTCCATTAGTGATGATGTTGGCGTGAGCATGAGAAGAATCTGCACATCATCATTCCGCCTCCAGAGCTTCCATATGAAGAAAACATTTAAACGGTTAGTAATAAGCGGATTCCGGCACTTACAAGTTTGAACTTCGAGAGTGTTGACAGAATAGTGTGAAAACACAACTCTAATTTTACAAAGGCCGCTTCCTGAATCGGAGTCCCACAAGTGAGATAACACGATGTACCGAGGTACACCTACGATTCAGATGAGTCGCTGAGGTACACCAAGCATCACCTCACGACCAGAGACCGTTTGAGACCACTAAGCGCAATCCACGGGAGTTGCCGAAGCGACCTGCCGTCAGGGCGTTCGATGTTGACCCTGGCAGGAGTTTCCATTCAATCACTGAGGATCACAAATGTGAACCTCTCATAAATGTTCTCGATAGATTGCTAAGATCTGTGAAGGACTCGATATGAACCACTGATAACCTTATTGTTGATCATCAAGTGATTAAATGTCAAGTGTACCTAAGAGATCTTTTGATGAATCTCGTGGCTCTAGACTCAATAGTGCGTTTGGTTTTCCCCGAGCGAGACTAGGGAGAAGGTCTCCTTCTTCAATACCAAATCTCTAAGAAAGCCGATAGTTTACTTAGGGTTCCCAGTGAGAATGAAACAAGCTTCTGTTGAGAGAAACTTGAGTGGATAAGAAGGTTTAGTGCATGCGTCACTGGGTCCATGACGACTTTTAATCTTCAATACCGGCGTCACTAAGTGACAACCAGTAGCATATGAATTGAACCCGGTGTCTGCTCTAAGTTGAATAATCTGGAGGGCTATTTCTTTTCACCCTTTTCTTTGCATTTTTTTTAATTCTTCAACTCCTTCTTTCTCCGATTCTCATTTTCTCCTTTTTACAATCATACCTAAGGACTTCTAAATACTAACTATTTGTGGTGTCCTGGGGTAGATCCCTCCGGCTCTGGCGGATCATAGGACGGTTATTCCTAACCTTAGTCACCTTATAACTCCATGACTAACCTATGTTGCCATAAAACCACTGATATGAAAAATCTCTCACAGTGTTTATGAATGAAAAACATTTTAGTATCACTGTTGAGATAAGATTTTACATAAATACTCCCCCTCCACATGTGCTTAATAGTTTTAACGGTTAAAATGCACAGTGAGGAAAGAGCGCGTACTTTTTGAATTGATTAACTCAAGATAGACATTCCCCCGCGAGACACGGTTACGCGGCATAGTTAAAGAGTTGCATTGTCAGCCTTTAGGTGACAACTAGCTCTAATAACTACCTTGAAGGTGTAGACAATCCTCGAAAGGTCGTCAAACCCGTCAGAGTTCATGTTTATCAAGAGTTTCTAATGGTACATTCTACTCAGCACAAGTCCTTTGCGAGACACGCTTACATCACTAGCAAACTAGTTTGAAGTTATTACCCGCCCAGACAAGTCTTTTCGAGTTACTAACAGCTTAAGCATCGTCAATTCGCTGGTTAAGTCTGAGCACACCCAGATTCATTTGCATTTTACACAACATATTTCTTATCACATATTTTCTCCCCTCAAAATGGCATATTAAAGTGTTATTTTTGAAACCTTTGAGAATAAATATGACCATTTCGAGTGTTGCGGGAAGAATGACCACTGAGAACAATTTTGAACAAAGTTTTGATTCAAGTACCCCCTCAACGAGTGATATAAACGGTTGAGGTTTTGAAAATCATAAGGGAAAGTACTTGTTCTTTTGAGCAAAACCTTGAAAAGTGAAAGGTTTGATAGGTTTTACTCAAAAGTAAGAAGCTTTCGCTCCTTATATAAGGATTGTGGCATTGAGGCGTACCACAGGGTCCTTTATTTACAAGTACGGGTTGTACACTGTAATGTGTGCACAAGCCATTGACATAATTAATCAAACATCTAAAATGATATGAAGAAAGCAAGTCAAGGGGTACCAGGAAGTGCAGTGATGTTCCCAGGAGTGTGCACAGGGCGTTGAAATCCGGTTATGTTAATCCTGGGTCGACCACCGACATAACTCTCCAATCGTCTCGAACTGATCCCTTCAAACAACCGCTCATCAATCATTGTGATGATCCGCCTCACATTCCTCCTTTCCTGAGAATTCCAACGCTTAGGAGACCCAATTTTCTGGCGTATATCCTTCAACCTGTATGCCAATCCATCCCTAACCAGCTTCAAAGTATGATCCCCGAAGTTGTGGAGTTCGCTACACGCCATTAAGCAGTTTCTTTGAAGTTCACTACGGTAAACAACGCCGAAAGGTTTGCTGATGAGTGTATATTGAGATAGCTCGGTTGAGATCGGGAAGAGTAAGCGGTGGAGGAGTGAAGTTGACACGCGTCTGATAAGATTCAACGGCAATCTGGAGGTCTTCAACACGTTCTTTTATGACTATGCGCCCTGATGAAGATGAGCAGAGACTTGATGAATTCTCGTTGAATTTCGGTTGAAAATTGTCTCATGCGACCCTCTACTTTGGCAAGGTACATGTCTTCAATATCGTTGAGAGACAAATTCTCAAAGTCAGCTTCACAGAATGCATACTCCCTTTCATCCTGTCTTTTGACCACAATCTTCTTGAGAAAGGTGTAGTCCCATTTAGATGAAAGACTAACGTGTTGGATAGCAACAATGTCTTTAGTACTAAACACTGCATGTTGAGACTTCAACCTGACAGCTTCGTAGTAGATTCGTTCGGCCGCTTCTGGCCAGCTGATGAATCCCATACAATGCATCTCGGTCGTATGCTTCCACCGTGTTGGAGAACAAGTGATTGGCACGTTCCTCAATGGCAATGCAGCTTGGAGTAGATAGTCTGCAGGGAATGGAAGGGTCAAGGATGTAGCATATTTCCTTGAACCATCGCCACCATGGAGAAGAAATTCCGTGTCTTTGTTGAAGAAATATCCGGGGGAATCCGTGGTTCATCTGGTTGGCCAATGGTCGGTTAGGGTTTGGTCCAATCGGTGTAATATGGAGGGTTGTCCCGTTGTTTGAAGTCAATGTTTGCTTCCGGATTGAGCCAATCCATGTTGTTAGACATGGCTCTAGCAATGTTCTCAAGGTGATATTCAACCTCGATGGCACTTTCGAGTCAGTCTTCTTTAGAAGTTGAACGCTTCATTCTTGATTCGCCTCAATTCAGATTTCGCCATTTTCTTCACATGGAACTTTTCTTGCAAGATTTTTGCATGCTCCAATGTAGAACCGTCGACCAGATCTTGACCTTCATCAGGGTAGGGAGTTTGATTGACAAGTGTAGAAAACCATGCAAAGTCTTCGGTTTTATCGTCATCTAGCCATGATACGACTCCAGACTGAGTCGTATTCTTCTTCTTTTTAGAAGGCCTTGATGATGATTCGGGTTTCTTCACTTGTTCGGGGAGAGGTGGGTTGTAGTAGGGGCTCAAGGACCTCTTCATCGACACCACCCGTATACTCAAAGTGATCATCCGGCTTTTCTGAGTCGTGGGTGGTAACTCGGAATCGCCCGAGGTTTATCAGAGAAGAGCGAGGAGGAGATGTTTGTTGAACAGAGCCCGCTTGGGAGGAGGTTGCATCAAAGAAGATTCACCGACTTCTTCTGACGCTTAGGTGCAAAATCTTTATCCTTATCCTTGTCTTCATCGCCTCTAGGACGCCGACTTTTCAGCTTCGAATCGACAAGCCTCTTGAAGTTGGTAGTCCAGCAATGCTTGAAACAGCTTTCCTTCATCAGAAGTAAATGTCCCAGATTGTGCAGACATTTGTGTAACAAGCTTGGCCACCAATTCATTAACAGAGAAAACTATCGGATCGGTTGGATTGATTGTGCTGGTTAAGGGTGTCGATCGAATAGTTTGCTTGGCGATCTGCATAAGATTTGGATAAAGTTGTTTGGTGAACAACTCCTTTGTGACTTTAGGAACGTACTCCAGAAGGTACTTTTTTCGTGTAGCCTTCGATCATTTCGTTCAGTTCCTCTTGACGGTGATTTTTCATGAACCTCTAACAAACTTCCTTTCTCCTTTCATCTTTTCATGCTCGTCCTTCAATACAGATGTATGTGATCAGCGAAGAAATTCAGCTTTTTGTTGAGCACGTTTTTCTTTCTGACTTGTTTGACAGCTTTGGTAATCCGTTTATGAGCTTGAGAAATCCAAGATCGAGGTGGATTCTTCACAGATTTGGATGATGATTTTGTTGATCCTTTTGATGGTGGTGGTGATGAGTGAGATGAAGAATCTGATGAGGAGGGGACATGAGGAGATTCGGGGTCCTTTGGAGGTGCAGAAGTATCCTCCTTGGAACGAGTTGGACTGTTGAGAAGAAAGTCATCATAATCTTCTTCGTCATCATGTCCAGTTTTGGCCTTTTCTTCCGTCTGTTCCTTAGCTTCTTCATCAGTTTTCTCTTTCTCAGTCTTATTCTTTTCTGGTTCCTCAATGTTAAGATCATTAGACTCCTTCACAAGCGTTTGTTGTTGCAGAAGAGTGGTGGCACCAGATCCCTTATCGGGTTGATTAACCGCATCAGGACCTGGTGAAGTGTGGACAGCACCACTCGATCCTCCGGGGCCACCCATTTGATCTTTTGCAAATTCTTCAGCTTTTTGAATTTGTCTAACTATTTAAACTTCTTCCTCTGTAGGATTGATCTAGTACTCTTCTTCTTCTTCTTCAGAGCTTTCATCATATGACTCAAGTACATGAGTCTTTCGTTTGCCATGTTCAGCTATTGGACTTGGAGGTTTAGCTGCTGGAGGAGGTGTTACGGTTTCAGATTCAGAGTAGGTAATCTCGTCATCTGTTTCAGTACCTTCAGAGCTTTCGTCCACAAGCTTTCTTTGCGGTTCGGGTTTGGGAATGGGATGGAACAGCTTCCTTAGATGGAACAAACCTCTTTGAAGAGGGTTCCTCTTGGGAACTTCCTTGACTCACAGTACTTGCCGTACTTCCTGCACTTCCTCTTTTGGTTCTTCTTACAGGTGTTCCAGAAGATTTTTCGTCGAGATGACCAACTTTGCCTTTTCTAACTGCTTCCAGATACCTTTTGTACGTGTGGAGCTTTCTGACATCTTCAGTTAGAAGGTAATCTGCAACACAGCACCTTGTTTCTTTGTTGAGGAATCCTTGATTCTTACAGTTAGAGTGGGTTCAGTCAACATGTCATGATTGTTGGGGTCACTGAGTCTCTTGGGAATATCTGGATTAAGCCCAAGTGCTCTTTGAATCAACAGTTTAGTGTATCTGATGTAAGGGATCTTTGAGCCAAGCTTTTTGAGGAATGACATCATGTCGTCCCATATCAGAGCTTCAATTTCGATGTGCTTCATGTTGATCAATGCCCAAAAGATTTGCAGTTCCATGAGCTTGGGATGCTCATAGCCACTGTCACGACCAGAAACAGACTTGGTGATGATGATGTAGAGAGTTCTCCAAGGTTGAGGAATATTTTTAAGCTCTACGTGAGAATGCTTAGTGATTACTCCTGTAGCCTCGTCATAACCGATATTGATAAGAATGGAGAACGAGCTCTTCAGCAGGTGTGGCATAGAGTTTGGTTGGCTCGACGTGAAGAATGAGAAGAACAGCCCGTAAATCTGCAGGTGTGATGGTGACTTGTTTGTCATTCAGATTCACTATCACAGCATTGCTTCCTTTGACCTTTTCCATAGTATTCCAGAATTGTTGTATGTAGATCTCAGGCACAGAAGCAGAGTTGGTGAGCATGTTCTGATATGGATGAGTCTTCAGAATATCAATAGCAATCAAGCACGAAGATTCAGAGCAGGTAAGAGTATCAAAGTCAACACGAAGGTTATTCTTCCCTATCTTCATTGGATAGCCATAAGGTTAGATATCAGCAATGGAGAGAACATTTGGCATCATTCATTTGTTCAGCCATGTCGTGATCTGAAATAACATTAGCCAAAAGAACCAATATATCGAAAGACATAATGTTAGTCAATAGAAGGTTTTATTGTCTAGATATTGAATGTACAGTGATAATGATTGTTACGAGTCCTAAGTCACTTGTTTGTCTAATAGTCTAATGACGTCGTGAATTGTTTCGTGAGTTAGTTAACTTTAAGTTTTAAAGTTTATGTTATCACTTATTGTTCACAACATATCAAACGATTAAGTTTATTAGTGACATTATTGGATTCGTGACGTTATGATTAGTTTATTTACAAGTTTGTACACGTACAATTCATCATGAAGGTTAATCCAGGGTTAAGCGTAGTATTGGCAAAGTTAAGCGTAAACAGTATTGACATATGCGTAGACGAAAGCTTACACGTAGGATCCTAACTTACGCGTAAGAAATGTTACGCGTAGGAAAAGGGTACCTTATGCGTAGAGCTTACGCGTAGGCGTATATATACCTTACTTACGCGTAGGCTTACTCGTAAGAGTAGACCTTATGCGTATAGGTCACTTTTTACGCATATCCTTCACAGGATACGCGTAGTCCATTGTAGAACCTTACGCGTAACTGTTATGCGTAGGATTATTCTTACGCGTAACATGACTACGCGTAGGGTAATCCTTATGCTATAGTTTTCAATAACCTTGATTCTTAGAATTACGAGTAGCAAACCTGAAATAACATCATCATAAGATCAATATTAACACTAACACTCATTCTATATCAGATCATGGCATGACGGTATATCAAACAATTATGCGTAGAAAACCTTACGCGTAAGCTAAAACCCTAATAGTTCATAGTTTACGCATAAGAATTTTAGCCATAGGATTTGCACCAAAGTGTTTCTGGGAGGTCTAAGAAGCATACAGAGTATGTTTAACCAAGTTTTAACATCAAATAAGCCATGAATCAAAAATTACCCAATTCGTATGAACTAGAACCCTAATTTTCAATTAATGATTCCTTAGTGTTTCTGGGTTTAAATATGCTCAATTCAACTTGAAAGCAACCTCATATAACAATCTTTATTACCAAAACTTCTCATTTGAAAACACCCAAATTATCGCATAAACACTAATTAATCAATTCGTGTTTCTGGGTATGTTTAAGCGATGAAAATGTATTCATTGATGTAATAAAAACATTTTGGCACTATCATTTAACTCATAAACACACAAGTATGATCATGTGTTCATGCTTTACGCGTAGAACACATAATCCCTTCTAGGCGAAAATCTAACCGTTAGTTTGAAATAAAATTCAAAACCCATGCTTAGATTGTTGCAATGAAGGTATTAACACTTACAAATTGATGATCGAAAGCACGGATTAGTTAAACGATTATGGATCGTGGATGATATTTAGATGAAAGTAATAAATGTGAAGGTTAAAGTTAGGTGGGGAGGTGTTTTTGTTAAAAATAACTTTAACATTTTGACAGTTTTAGTCCCTCCACCTTTTTCCATTTTTCAAACAAAGCCATTTAACTTCCATTTTGGTTACCAAACAAAGTTTTTAGGAAAGAAATATGACGACACTCCCCCTTGACTCGAGAAAATAATGAAGGGTTATAAATTTAGTCCGAGGAGTGTCATTGTGCCAGAAAAGTTACCACCATTTGTTAAAAGAAACAACCGAATAAGATAACATGATAATGCAGTACACAGATGTTTTGAAACAGTGAAAGTTTATTTTCTCCCCCTCAACACTTGATCGAAAAAATATTGAATTTTGAAAGATTATAGTGTTGACGGAAGAAACGTACTTGCAATGTTGAAAGAAAATTAGATAGAAGAATATTTTTGTTGTTTTATCAGGTTTTATATTTTTGTATTTTGTTTTTGAAGAATTATTTACAAAAGAGATTTTGGTGTTTGACAGGTTTTTAAGACTGTTTTAGGAGGTCATCCAATTCCTCTTGAGTCAAACCCCTCATACCAATCCGGTGGACCAACTCATTAAACCTAGCGGGAGGCAAGGCTTTGGTGAGAAGATCTGCCAATTGGTATTCTGTACCCACAAAATTTAATTCAACAGTACCCTGTTCCACGTGATCCTTGATGAAATGATATCGAAGATTGATGTGCTTTGATTTCGAGTGCTGAACTGAGTTGCACGAGATTTCAATGGCACTCCGATTGTCGCAGTACATCGGGATTCTGTCAAATACGTAACCATAGTCTTTGAGTTGTGTTCTCATCCATATGACTTGAGCACAACATGCGGACATGGCTACATATTCTGCTTCGGTTGAGGACAGCGATGTACAATCCTGCTTCTTCGATTGCCATGACACCAGTTTATCACCAAGAAATTGTAAAGCTCCTGAAGTGCTTTTCCGTGAGTCTAACCATCCTGCGTGGTCAGCGTCTGAAAAAGCGATTAGTTCAAAACCAGAATCCTTCGGATACCAGATCCCCAAGTTAATGGTTCCCTTTATGTATCGGAGGATTCTTTTAGCCTCAGAGAGGTGGGTTTCAGTTGGTCGCGACTGATAACGAGAGCAAAGATATACGGCAAAGACAATATCAGGTCGGCTAGCTGTTAGATACATGAGAGACCCAATAATACTACGGTATTTTGTAGGGTCCACCAATTTCCCATGTAAATCAGCGTCTAGCTTCTTGGTATGAGCCATTGGTGTGGCATAGGTGTCACAGGTTTTTATTCCAAATTTGTTTAACAATTCAAGGGCATGTTTGGACTGACTCAAGAAAATACCACGGGGTGATTGATGAACTTGCAGTCCGAGAAAGAATGTAAGTTCACCCATCATGGACATTTCAAAATTTTTCTTCATTAGTTTTGCAAAAGCGATTGAAAACTTTTTATGTGTAGACCCAAAAATGATGTCATCCACGTAAATTTGAACAATTAAGATATGTTCCCCGTGATATTGTATAAAGAGAGTTGGGTCAACCGAACCTTTGATGAAATTATTAGCAATGAGGAAGGATGATAGCTTATCGTACCATGCCCGAGGAGCTTGTTTGAGACCATACAGAGCTTTGTTCAGTTTGTAGACGTGATTCGGAAACTCAGGATCAACGAATCCATCTGGTTGGCTGACATAAACTGTTTCTTTAAGTTGTCCATTGAGAAACGCAGTTTTGACATCCATCTGATAGACCGTCATATTCATATGAGCCGCGAACGCTAGAAATATCCGAACAGCCTCAAGACGAGCAACCGGAGCAAAAGATTCTTCAAAGTCAATACCCTCTTCCTGACGATAACCCTTAGCCACCAGACGTGACTTATTTCTGATAACATTTCCTTCAGCATCCAATTTGTTTTTTCAAATCCATTTGAGACCAATGACGTAGACCCCTGTTGGTCTTTCAACCAGTTCCCATACTTCAAGACGTTTGAATTGGTTGAGTTCTTCTTGCATGGATTCAATCCAGTTGTCTTTTGTCATTGCGTCTTTGATGTTTTTAGGTTCAGATTGGCAGACAGTGAGTGCATAAATGCAATGTTCACCGTCTGTGTGAAGACGTTGTCTCGTAACGACTGGTTGATTCGGGTTGCCAATAATGTTTTCCAGAGGATGGTCTTTCGTCCATCTATGTGTGGAGGGTTGATGTTGGTATACATTGTGCAGATTCTGAGGATTCAAATGGTTTGTTGAAGATTCCGCGACATCTGGTGCAGCAGTCTCATTAGCAAACGGGTTGAAGAACGCATTTGGATCAAAATCTGCAGGTGGGGGTACTTCATTCAGAATATCATCAGCAACTTCATCATTGTTGGAAGCGGTTTGTTCAACTGTTGTGGTGGAGTCAACTGGTGTAGGTGCATCTGCAATAATAGTTGTTGTAGCAGGTGTATCAGGTAAAAGAATATGATCAGGTTGAGCAGCGGAAACAACGGATACACCTGGAGCACGTTCATCAATATCGTCACTGAACAGCGGAGCAAATAACCTTTCCATTTGTTGACGAGTAAGCCGGGGGCTTTGTTCAGCTGATGATGGGGTTTGAGGGAAGTTTAAGCGGTTGTGACCGGGTTCTAAGCTGTTATACTCAGAAGCCATTTCTGTAAGTTCATCGAAATGAGCATGAATCGTTTCCATCACCTGTTTTGTACGACGATTCAAGATTCGGAAACCTTTGGAATTATCACAGTATCCGATAAAGACTCCAATGTCAGCTTTGGCTTTGAGCTTTCCAAAGTCATCACGATCATTATTCGGATAGCAAAGAGATCCAAATACATGAAAGTGTTTTAGATTCGGTTTTCTGTTATGGACGAGCTCGAAAGGTGTTTTGTTGTGGCGTTTTGTAATCATAGAACGGTTTTGAGTATAGCATGCAGTAGATACAGCTTCTACCCATAAGTAATCTGGAAGTTTAGCATTGATTAACATTGTTCTTGCAGCTTCCACTAACGTTCGGTTTCGTCTTTCGACAACTCCGTTTTGTTCTGGTGTACGTGCAATAGATGTCTGATGCTGAATTCCCACTTTCTCATAGAATTCACGAAGAGTTTGATTAACAAATTCAGTGCCTTTATCTGTTCTGATTAGTCGAACGGTGTTTCGTAGCTGAACTTGTATTTTCGTGAGAAAGGTGATGATCATTTGTGGAGCTTGATCTTTGCTTAGAAAGAAAGTAGACCCAAGTCCAGCGTGAATAGTCATCAACAATTACTAAGATGTAGCGTTTGCCATTGATCGTTTGCACGCGCATCGGGCCACACAAATCCATGTGAAGAAGATGAAGCACATGCTGAGAGCTGTGTTCCACCTTTGAAGGAAAATGAGCACGAGTGCTTTTGCCTTGTTCACAAGCTGAGCAAAGATGATCTTTAGAATACCGAAACCGTGGAAGTCCTTCAACTAGTTTGTGTCGAGCAAGGTTGGTGATGGTTTGAAAGTTTAGATGTGAGAGACGACGGTGCCATAGCCAGGATTTTGTTGATGTTGCCTTTGAAAGTAAACATATGGGAGATGAAGCAACCATGTCTTTCATAGAGATAGTGTAGAGACTAGAATTACGTGATCCAGACATAAGGTCATTTCCTTGTAGATCACGAATGAAACAAGTTTTCTCCCGGAAAGCAACCTCCAAATCTCCATCACAAAACTGACCTACTGAAAACAGATTATGACCGAGGCCTTCCACATAGTAAACCCTGCTAATTTCGATGTTCCCATTGACATAGTCTCCGTAGCCCATGATAGCTGCGAAGTGATCATTCCCGAACCTGACAGTGCCAATGAACTTTGCAACAAAGTTTGATAACAGTTTAAGATTGCCTGTCATGTGTCGGGAACATCCGCTATCAACAATCCAGAGAATGATCTGTATCACCTGCATTACACACAGACGACACAGATGGAATAGAAGTAGATGTGGAACCCGAAATGTTAGAGGGTTTCGCAGCAGTTAGAGTAGATATACACACATCAATAGCTTTAGGTATCCACTTAAATCCTAGTGTGTTATATATCCATTTCTGCCATCTATAACTACTCTTTGCTTTAGTCTTAGTGAATGCACTAGGTGGTACTACATTCCTAGGAGGTGACACAGGAGCTGCAGGGACAGCAATGCGTTTCTTAGAATCTAAAGATGGCGGTCTACCAAGCACAGACTTAGAAAGATTAGTGGGCCTAGAGGTATTCCGGTTCTTAGGATTCCTTAAACGAGAGATGATAGCTTTAGCAACACATTTATCATGGCAATCAGAATTCATACTTTTACGACAAATATCACAAGGTGCATCAGACTGAATATCAAAAGTACTTAACGGTTTAGCATTCGTTACATCACTATTTCTATTACATTTGCCAGACGCAATATCTATAGTGGAGGCAACGTGAGTCTTATTCATAGTCCTAGGGTGTTCTTCTACTTTAGCATTCTTGATTGATCTTTTCTTAGGTCGCAACTTCCTATTCTTCGATTGAGTGCTCTTAGGCTGTGAAGTGCGGACGTTTAGAAAAGGCTCAACTATTCCTGTTTCAGTAGAAGGAAGCACGTTAGCTACTTGAGATTTGGGAGTAGAAATTCTAGGTTCATGATTACTAAGTGTTACTGGGGCTAATCTCTTAATGATGGTTGGCGGAAGTTGTTCATACTTTCCTAACATTTCTCTTAACATGATGATAGTGTGAATCAGATCTTGATTTTCAGACCGAACATTTCCAGCAAAATGCATAACTTCTTTAGTGTGTGCAAGATAATGATCAAGTTCATTTGATGCTTCATCACGAGTCTTTTTGAGTAAATCAAATATGACACCATATTCCTTTTTAACTTTTACAAGTTCTTGTTCATATTTTGAGATTTGACACTTAAAAGACATGTTTTGATCATCCAGTTGCTCAATTTTAAGATCAGAAGGTTTTGCACGCAACTGGGCGATTTTGTGTTGAAAAGCAAGTTGTTGAGCATGAATATCTTTTTGACACCAATTAAGACGACGAATTGCATTTGAAAGTTCGTTTGACAATCGTTTGTTTTCAACTTTTAAGGACTCGATCTGAAGCACATTATCAGTGTTTGCAACATTTACCACAGAATTAACAGTATCAGCAGAGATATAATCAAATGCATATGACAAAGAATTCTCTAGCACAACATTATGGACATCAGCACAGATGACATCTTCCAAGAGTCGATCAACATCTTTCTCAACAGTTTCTTTTTACGTTTAGTATTAGAAATAGATGTTTCTGTTTTCTCGAAACGTTTTTCATGACCCCAAGTTCCTTATGAAAATCCTTTTCCCAGGCAATTGCACAACTTTTCAAGTTTTTAACATTAGGTAAAAGATTTTTCTGAAAGATGTCTCTTTGTTCTCGCGCCAGAGGCGATTGAAAATGTTCAACTTTGATTTCAGAACGATATTCTATCTCATGTTGTAAAATTTTGAGGTCAGCCATGAAAATGTCAAAATATCGAAGAATTTTTCGATCTTCAGGTTTTGAGTTTATTTCACTAATTGAAGGTAAAGGACCATAAGTTTGTGCATAATCTGGTTGGGGATTAACAATAGAAGACTCAGGTGTTTTGATGATAACCCTTGGTGTGTTAGAAGAATCCGTTGGTGTGACGAAAGTGACCGCGTTTTTATAATTAAAAGGTTTGTTGTAAACAACGTTTTTTAACTTTGATCGACTCTCGTCTTCTGCATCTAATTCCTCTTGACGATGATATTCAACAACATTCATAACAGAATTATCAACTTTATATTCTGCACTGGAAACTTCAGGATTTGGTTTGAATGCTTTTGTTGAAAGCTTAGGTTTGTAATCAGCAAGATTCGGTCCATATCCATTTGGGTTGGGTTTTAAAGTAAACTTTTCAATGGCTGTGACCGACTCGCCATGTTTGTAAACAACAGTTTTAAACTCTTTAAGTTTGTTTTTCAAGCCGATGATTTCTTCAAGATGATCATCTATTCGTTTCGTTGAATGCTTTTTGTATGCAGAGAACTGTTTTTGACAAGTTAACAACTCAGCCTTAGCTTTTTGATTTTCCAAGGTGAGAGCGTTAATTTGCTTTTTATGTTCATGTTTCAGTTGTTCTATTTCAGACAACAAAGCATTCTTCGAAGCGGCTAGAGCACGCATCTGTCTTTCTAAATATTTTTCATTTTGATAAGATTTGGCAAAGGCTGCTTCAAAACCGTTTTCACGTTTTTCTTGAGTTTTGAAAAAGTTGAGTTGCTTTTGTAAACATTCAAAATCCTTGGTTAACAGTGCATTTTTGCATTTCAAGTCCTGATTAATGGCACGACATTCTTCCACTATGGTCTGATGGTCTTGTATTAAACGAGCAAAATCTGGATGAGGCAAAAGTTCGGCGTGTTCAACGTGATTCTCAACATGATCATTACTGAGATCCTCAAGTATAACCACGGAGTCAATTTGATTATCAAGGGAAACCGGTTGGTCATCTTGTTCGTCAAATATAACTACGGGGTCTAGTTGAAAATCGTCGGAATGAGATGTGGATGACTCAATTTGAACATTCTGAGCCTTGCCGGATGCAGATGTTGGCGGAGATATGAGATCAGAGATAAATATGGTTTGTTCGGGTACCTGAGACAAGCCATCAGTGTCATACACTGGGCCTGTGTCACGCATGTGTAATTCCTGCATATTAGCCATCAACATAACAGCTGCATTGGCCTGCAAGTCCTCCATATCATCATCTGAGTCAGCATTCGCCATAAAGCTCTGCTCTTTGTCTGTTAGAGTTCCACCAGCTTCATCCTTAAGAGCCAAAGGAAGAGCCTCTTTGAAATAAGCACTGCCCTTAGTCCTTGGCTTTGGGCATGCATTAGCCAGTTGTCCCTTCTCATTGCAGTTGTAGCATCGAAGACCATTCAACCCATGCTGAGCATTTCCCTGTCCCACCACTTGAGCTCTGTTGTTATTCCTACCCACAACATTAAACCCTTGACCACCGCCCATCTGACGACCATAACCACGATTCTGAACTTCAACTCGTCCATTGTTCACAACAGCTTGATTCCTGGTATTAGATGAGGAGCGAATACGGTTGTTGGATTTGTTGGTATAACGGCTAAAGGCATTAGCAATCATAGCAAATCCTTGTTGCAATGCTTCGAACGGATCGGATTCCTCATTATGAAGTGCTTGATCATTGGTGTTGTAAGGAACCAACTGATTTTGTTGAGGTTGATGTGATTGATCATTTGGTGGGTTTGAAGCAGTTGGTTGAGTTGCTGGTTGAGGAGAATAATTTTGTTGAGCATATAAGGCAAGTTGTTGATTTTCCGAATGTGTGGGTGGAGCAATTTGAGCACGAGAATCTTTCCTTCAACTTCCTTTTCATAAGGCTTCAAGTAATCGTACAACAATCCGTAGGTAGACTGATGCATGTTTTTAGCTTGACGGAGAAAAATGACATACTTCTCCCCTTCAGGACCAAGACTACTTAGGAACTTAGTATTCACTGCAATTCTTGGCATGTGGATGTTGTGTTTTTCCAAATCATTGATGATGTCTGAAAATCGGTGATGATAGGACTCGAGTGTCTCTCTAGTTTCAATCATGAAGTGTTCATAAGCCAAGTAAATTTTGGATTCCAAATCTTCCTGATTGAGTACTGATCCTTCCATAAGAAGACGAATATGATCCCACATTTTCTTTGCAGTCTTTTGAGCATCAACACTACGAAGAATTAGGTTTGGTAATCCTAGGAGGATATATTCCATTGCAAGCTCATCTGCTTCATAGTGTAGAAGTTCTTGAGGATTCAAGTCTGCAACAGTAGCAATGTTCGTTTGTTCATCTCTTGGTGGAATGACATTAGGATCTCCGGGTACAATGACAGTAGGCATCTCAAAATGACCTTCCAAGATAACCTTCTTTAAGAACTTTCCATGTGGCTTCTTTAGATCACAAAATCTAAAGAACCTTATCACCCATTGATCGTAGTTTCCTGGAGTGAGCATTGGAGGTCTATCAAGTGATCCAGCCTCATGAATTGATTGTTGGCTGCTTAAAGTTTCAAACATCTTTGCAGACCAAGTGGGTTCCCTCATAGTGATCCTTGATGGATGTTGATTAAAGTCATTTGTGTATGGTTGAGCTTGAAGACTTTGTGGTGGTTGAACCATTTGAGGTTGTGGATTTGCAGCAAGTTGTGGAGTATGTTGTTGGTTAAATTGTTGTTGATAAATTGCTTGTTGTTGATTCCATTGTTGATGTTGTGGAGTTAGTTGTTGTGACGTTGAGGATGAGGATAAGTGTAAGGGAAATAGTTAGAGTATGGTGGTTGTGACATGTTGATAAATTTGTGTTGGTAAAAATGGATCTTTGTAGTCGAATGAACCTTTGTTGATGAAGTATCCTTAGGCGTAGAAATAACCAAATAACACTTAAGCGTAAAAACACCAAAAATTACGCGTAACAATAAGGAGTTACGCGTAGGTTTTAGCTAAATCCTACACCTAAGTTTCTACGCCTAACAGTTATGCGTAGAATGACACCCACGAATAAAAACTAGTTCAAAAACAATGATCCACGCATAAAGTTTGAAACTTTTTGCCAAAAACAAGTAGTTTAACACCTTAAAACGTTGAAAGTACAAGAATCTTGGATTAAAAAATGTAAAAAACAAGTTTTGAAGCGTACCAAAGATCACGTTATCTTTACGCGTATAACCAAAACCAAAAAACTTCAAAAACAAAAGTGTGCACCCAACTATTTGGCGATTGATACCACTGTTAGGTCACAAGATTTACAACACAAGCTTATAAGAAAGATAGAGAGGCGATTGAACAAGTATCCAAACACACACACACGATATGGAGTATACGGTTATGCGTAGAGAGTGAGTGAAAAGAAAACTTGAACAACCAACCTTCAAATGAAGGTTTACAAGGGGTATTTATAGGAGGGAAGCTAGGGCAACACTCCTAGTTCCCTTCCTTTCCTTATTGGGCTAGGCCTAGGCTTATGGGCCTTCTACATAAGCCTAAGGCTAATAACAAACATAAAGGCCATAATAAGCTAACTATTACATATGAATAATTAACACTTGAATAAGGTTTAGGAGTGATTCCAACAAGTTTTAAAACATAGATCATCCATGTGTAGTAGGTAACGATAAAAATAAAAGTATACCTAATCATATAATTATATCAGTTCGAGCTAATTTCAATTTCAAACGAATATGACAAGTACTACATTTTAAATGTAAAAAAACAGAATAAGCTTTTTATTTCTCAAATGGACCTTCTTCTCATTTAACTATTTAAGTTACCTAGGATCCTAAAATAAGATATTATTTAAGAGCAAGGATCAGATGAGAAATAAAATTAAAATGGGAAGAGTGAGAAGAAACCACAACCGTATATTTCAGATGCACCTGAAAATATAGATGCATTTCCTTTTATATTTTTAATGTAAAGTTCCAAACATTAGATTGTTTTTAAAGAAAACTTTTTCTCGAACATTAGATTGTTTTTAAAGAAAACTTTTTCAAAACTTTTTCAGTTTAATAAAATATAGATGCATTTCCCTTTATATTTTTTGGAACTTTACATTTTAAATAATAAATGGGCATAACGGGCACATGTTTTTCTCGAACATTAGATTGTTTTTAAAGAAAATCTTATATTTAATTTTTTAAATATAAATGAGGTGTTACGTTCGAGCAATTTAATTCGTCATTTTGGATCTTTTTAAAAGCGATTCGTATAACATGAGCCCATTTGACCCGTGCCCGTTTAGCCCGTGTCCGTTTACCTCGCGCACGTTTGGCCCATAGCCTGTTTGGCCCGTAGCCTGTTTGGCCCGTAGCCCGTGTCCGCCTCACCTGCCCGTTTTGCTACCTCTGGTGGAGAGGAGAGAGACAAGAGGAAAAAAAAGTAGAAAGAGTTTTGTATGAATTAAATAATTCCCTACGGGGAAAAAAAGTATCGGATGCAATATAAAACTTTAACAAACTCTTTATGCAATTGCGTCTAAACCTATGATTAGCATTTTTGTATTTATTAACAACAGCTTTGAAATATACATTATTGATGAGATCGACGTGATTTCAAGCCATGAATCCGAATATAAATTATGAACGATAAATGCATAAAAAGTCGAATAACGGATAGGTGGAAATATGACTATAACGTTTGTTAGCATCATAAGAACTTTTTAAGCTTTGTTAGTAAAGATTTGGGTATGTGGTTTGTTGGATCATTTAAATGAAGGAAATACACATAACTCTAGGGTTGTTTAAAGTATTCGGACATTTATTAATTGTTTGTACTTTTAAAAATAATTGCTTACTCGTTGTATTTAGGGTGCGTTTGGTACGTGGGATTTGAAGCGTTTAGGTTGAAAGATGTTAAAATTTAGTTGTTTGGATTTGCCTTTCTTGTTTTGAGGAGTCTTTTAGAGCAATGGAAAGATGGTACAACTACAATGATTATGAAGATGATTACTTTGATTATTGTTGTCTATCTGCGGCCCAATTAAAGGTTGCCGCCATCCATGACATTAGACTTGGATATGTTGCTTTTACTTTGTTTAGCATAAATGTTGATGTGTCTTAGTTTATGCTTGTTTTGTTTTGGGTGTCTAGTTGTGTGTAACTAATTGATCATTTATGATCTGTCATGAATGATTTAATGGTTGTTCAAGCGGCTGATTGAGATTAATGTGGTATCTCAACACATTCCATTATACTTAATTATTTTTTTGAGTAATATATTTTATCGAATAAAAAGCCCTTTACCCAAAAATTTAGTCGTTTGGTATCTCCTTTTTAGTCTCACGCGCTGGGATGATCCCAAGTTCCTATCCTCAATACACTTTCAATGATTCGACTGTATATAGTATCAGTTTTGTTTTTTTATATCCTTAAAAACTCTGGCCGCACAAATAGATCAATTTCTTTTTTTCTTATTTGGATACTCTATTAAAAATAATGTATATCCTTTAATTAATTTATAAAATAATTAGTAATTCTCTCTTTCCTCATTTAATTCAAATCAAAATCAAATCTTAATAAATCCAAAGGAGTGAGTTATCCACACCCTCCCATAAGGAGGGTATCTAATTATTGGATGCATCAACGGCTTGTACGGTGTGCATCGCGGGTTTTACGGTTTAACCAAAATCTCTTGATGTGATAATATAAGGAGGGTTTGTATAACATAGCCCAAATCCTAATCTTAATCCTAATCCTAAACCCATCTACAAACCAAATGGGCCCTTAATCTTTCTCAACCAACTTTCTTTACCATGTTATGCATGTTTTCATTTGAACCATAACATTTAAGGTTTTTTTGGGTAAAGAGTATTCCACCCGGTAAAATATATAACTCCAAAAAAACGTTTAAGTACAATGAAATGTGGCTGAAATACCACATTAACTACAATCAATCGCTTGACACAACCACTAAATCATTTATGACAGACCATAAATGACAACTAGCTACAACCAACAAGACCACCAAATCAAAACCAGCATAAAATAAGATACATCATAATATTTATGCAAAAAATATGAGACAACCTAGTTAAGACAAAATCTTGAATTCCATCAGCCTTTAATTGTGCAGTAGAGAGTCTAAAATCATCATCATCATCATCATCATCATAATTGTTACCGTCACCTGTATCCGCTTTCCATTGCTCATAAAGACTTTGATCTTAACCTCCACTTCCAGAATACAACGTCCCAATGTGATCATCAAAAACTTCATCATCATCGCTGTCAGAAACTACCATATTGCGCACCTTAGAGAATGGGTTACCCAGCTTAGTTGAGAATCAAAACTTTTTAAGAGGTTTACCATCATCATCCACAAGAGTTACTTTCCCCCTTAATAATTAGCTTTTCAAGCTTCCCAATTTTCTCAATAATAGGAGTAGTACTAGTGCTATCATAATTGCCCTAAGAAAAAGTACAAGGAGAGGAAGAAGTACTAAGCTTAGTAGTCGTAGCCTGCTCCTTCTCCTTGCCATTTGGAGGAAAACCATCAAGACCCTCGTCACCCAACGAATTCAAAACATCAAAAGGAATGGATGAGTTAGTGTTTGTACCTGATGTATCTTTAGAAGAAGAAGTCTCTTTTTGAGCCTAATTAGGATCCGGACCTTGCTTAGTAACTGTTGTCGATATAGGTCTCCAAAACTTAGGTTTTGGCTTGTTAAGCCTAACACCACCAATGATCCGAGATTGAGACGAATCACCCACACTCTTCCCTTTATTCTTTCGATTTCTTACCTCAATGAAGCCCTCTTCATGATTAGCCATCGGATTAGACACCTTGGCTGCCACATTAATGTCCTGTCGAACAGTCTCCTTGACACTTTTAGGACATTCAAAAATGGCATGCCCAAATGATTTACAATCAATACAATGAGGAGGCTTCCATTCATATTCGACGTTAATAATTTCCGTAGTATAACCATTACCTTCTTCATTCGGAATTGGCATTTTAACCTGGCTTTTCAATTCAGAATTCGCACTTAATTCCACTAAAGCACGAGCAAAACTAATGCGGCCCTATGAATCGACACACATATAGCTAGTAAAAGCATCCAACATAATAGGTTTCCCTACCTGCGCAGCAATCAAGCTCAAACCATCCTCTGAATAAGCAACCAAAGGAACGCTATGTAATTTAATCCAAAACGGTACCTTGTTTACCTTGTTACTATTAAGAGATAAAGTAGGAGTCCATTTGTTAAGAATAATAGGCGAGGTACGAATTAACCAAGGACCTCGATCCAAAACACGATCGACACCCTCTTTGGTAGCGAATTTAAAAAAATACACACCATCACCATTTTTCATAAGTTTTTGTAATCCAAATTTCCCCCATGTGTTAGTGACGTAACTTTTAACATTAGGGAACACAATTGTCTTACTAAGAAAATAACCCCCCAAAGTGTTATCATACCGGGTTAATACCTTCTTCATCGCAGCAATCGGAAGCAATGTATCATGATTTTCCACACATTCATCATTAACCAAAGTACGAAAATGAATTTTCTGCAATGTACGAATAGTATTAAGGACATTAGCAAAAGTAATACCCTCCGTTTGAGACTCACCCTTTTCATCTCCACAATTAACATGGATAGCAGCACTTGGGGAAGTCTCATCATTATGATGAACACTCGGCATAGCAGCCTTTGGACTAATAGTAGCCTCATGAGGAGTTGCAACTTCGTTAGTTGACACAACATCAGGCCCCTCCGAATCTACAACCTATAACTCATTCATGGGACCAGCAACCCCTTTGTCCAATGTACCTGCTGATTCAAAAACAACCTCACGATCACGATCAGCTGTTGCCCCACTTCTAGCTGACGTACCTGCTGTTTCAATTGTGGCAACGTCGGCAAAAGTCACATTCCGGAATGCCTATAACGGTTTACCGTCTTTACCCAACATCTTACCATCACTATGCATACGAGCACCACTCTTCAAGCAACCTTTCTCAATCACTCTCAAACCCCACAACCTCAACAATTAACAGAATCAACAAACAAAAATAACAAACATTCAACAACAAGAATAAAACCCACGACAGTAAAAAAACCCTAACTGAATTGTTAGGGTTTTAGCAAACGCTCATTTATCTTAACCGCCAATCATCATTAAATATAGTAGTAGGGTAATAATGAGTGCAATAATGATTAAATACCGAATAGAACCAACCGACCAATTGATCAATACATTAAACATGTAACACTGACCCACGATAATTGTGAATCAATTGAGAAAAGAAGCAACGATTGACCAATAAGTATATTCAAAACCTGCAGTAGACGACAAAAGATAGCATGCAGTTTATACGAACAAAGATTGATGCTAGATTAAAAAGAAAAAGCGATCAGATTAGAACCCGGATCATCCATGTGTAGTATGTATCCATAAGGATAAAAGTATGCTTCATCATATAATTAAATCATATTGAGATAATTTCAAGAGTAAAGTTCAAAATACAATATTGTGGTTTGCTTATTTTCACATCATACATTAATGTCAGAAAAGTTGGGACATATACATCCCTCCAACAATAAATGTTAGACGTTATACATCCTTGAGGAAGAACGAAAAAAATATTTTTCCGTTATCTTCTAACATGAGAGAAAATATTTGCATCGTTAGTCCTTAGAGATGTATATTATTTAACTTATTATTATTATTATTATTATTATTATTATTAGACTAAAATACACCGTTGGTCCCTAAACTTGTACCTACGCATCATGATGGGACAAAACCTCCCCTTTTCATCACTAGGAGTCCAAAACATGCAGTTTATATGCCAAACTCGTCCCTTGACCATTAACGCCGAGGTCAACGTCTAATTTATGTTAGTTAGTCGAGGGTATTATAGTCCACACACATTTATACCACAGCTTAACTAAACCAGAGAAAAGCTTCCGTATACCATCTTGATCGTTTCCCTCCCTCGTCACATAACCCTCACATACACTTTAACAATGGCAGACAAGGACCTTACTTTTACAGCAGTAACTAATGAGATGGTAAAATATGTGAAGGCAAAATATGGGGATACTTGGTTACAAGAAGATGAAATGTTTGAAGATTTATGCAGATTTGCGAAAGAAGCTGAAGTGATGAAAGGTTAGTTGGGTTTTTTTGTATTTGTGTGATTGGCATTTTAAGGGATGAGAATAAATAACTCTATTTTATTTGACAGAAATCCAAGAAGTGTCAGAATCTGCCAAAAAAAGGATTATAGCAAGCTAAAGGTATCTGACGATATGATTGAGTATGCCATGGTTACTTATGGGAATAAGTGGGATATAGGAGATGACATTGCTGATGTGATACTTGAAGACTTGTGGGAAAAATATGGGAATAAGGAGTCTGAGAAAGGTTAGAGTTAATGTTTGCAAGCTAAGAAAGTTGTAATGGGTGAAGTCTGATTTCTTTCTGTTTTGGCTATCATTCCATATACTAACATGAAAGGAAATGAAGTTGATGTCATCATTATTTCAGACACATCTGATGATGAGTTTGGGATCATGTCTTCTAAGACTACTACTTTGAAAGGTTCCACTTCCCAAGCTTCCAAGGCTTCCGCTCCCAATGTTGTACTTGGTCTTGTAGCGGCTGTGGGATGCTCCAGCACAAATAGGAATGAGTGGTATGTGCCTCCCCCTAAGGAGCTCAAGTCTCCCCCCATGAATATCAAGTCTCCCATCAAGAAGTTCATCTGTTATTTTTAGTTGTTGATGTAATGAAGATGTATATTTTTGGATGATGATGGTTACTGAAAATGATACTTGTTAACATGTATATTTTGCTTTATATGGTGTAATTAGGTGGTGGTGTATGTATATTTTGGATTTCTTGTTTTCAGTTTGCAGTTGCTTATGCAGTTTAGGTGGGTGTTTGGAAAAACCCATTTTGACTTATAAAGTCAACATAAACCAAAATATTAGAGGAACTACACCGAATTGTTTTAGTCTTTAAAATCTCTTTTGTTTGACTTATAAAGTCAACATATTCAAATTGTAACCAAAATTCAATTCTTATAACAAAAGAAGTAAACACATATCAGTTAAGTTACATTTAGACTGAAAGACAACATAGCATTTCTTGCAGGTAATTCACTGTGTTAATTGACTAGTAGGTGATCCATTTGGTCTTTCAGTTGCAGTTGGTTCAAGTGGTGTTTGTCTTGGGCGTTCTCCATTTGGTCTTTCAGTTGCAGGTGTTTCACGTGGTGTTTGTCTTGGGCGTTCTCCACTTGCTATTTCAGAGCGGTGTTCCTTCTTCTTCATCCTGCCCAGTAAGCACCACACAGTAGAGGTGCAGAAATATGTAGACCCATCACGTATCCACCACTATCTCATGTGGCTGT
Organism: Chrysanthemum makinoi; assembly: GCA_910596185.1. Lineage (NCBI taxonomy): Eukaryota > Viridiplantae > Streptophyta > Magnoliopsida > Asterales > Asteraceae > Chrysanthemum > Chrysanthemum makinoi. Next base: position 296,316,274 of record OU343221.1, read on the forward strand.
GTTTTCCCTTGTAACACCATCTCTACCAGTATTAGATGTGTTTCCCCTTATCTCAAGGCACACTGGACAAACATACCACATGAAATCTCTATAAGGTGGACGCCTTGCAAAAAAGGTCAATCCAGCCTTGTTTTCACTTTCAACCCAACAGTCAATGCATACCATTTGACAACCATTTTCTGCATCCATGGTGATAATATGTTGGTATGTGATAAGGATTTAAAAGGTACACTTTTGATGGGTCATTTAAGCCCTTAATCGACCATTTTTATATCTGTTACTGCTTAATTTCGTTCCTTTTCACTTTTTAGGTCTCTTGAAGGCAAATTGCTGGAATGACACTTATTTGGACGAAAAGGAGTGAATATATGAAGAAAATGGCCAAGTTAAAATCAAGACACTCAAGCTTCTTGAATTGAAGGTGACGGCGTCACAATTAGAAGGCGACGCCGTCGAAAAGTGCTCCAAATTTGTGACGGCTCAGTAGCAAAATTGCTATTTTGTACCCGACGGCGTCAGGTTTTAAAGAGTAGGGCGTCACAACTCAGACGGCCTAGATTCAGATCCCGAAGGCGTCAAAAGATGAAGCCGACGGCGTCACAGCTATAAGGTGACGCCGTCACAAGGTTGACGTGGTCAATACGGAACCCTAATGGCAGCGATCTGACGGCGTCACATTTAAAGAGTGACGCCGTCGCAAGTTGTAACTCTATATATAGAATTCGAATTTTTAGACTTTTAGAGAGGTAGTTTTGTGGAGTAAAACCTAATAACGATTTTTGGTTGTGTTGGGCAGTATCTTAGGGTTCTCATACCCTATTTTACAACAAGATAAGTAATTTACTTCATTAATTCAATTATGTCTTCAATTGTATGTGTGTATGCTAGCATGTTTTCCATGTCCGGCTAATTTACTTGTGTGTTTGCTTAGATCTATGAAACCTAGGTATTGAATATTGATTGGTTGTCTCTTATCTTAATGTAATTGACCTAGGATTGCGATAGGTCATTCGTTGTGTTTTTATGCTTGAGTAATCTTTGTGAACATTAGTTTAAATCGCCTAGAGTTATTGTAGGATAAAAATCCAAAGATAACCTTAGAGTTAGTTTATGAATCCTAGAGATTTCGTTGGCAATAACCTTAAGGTAGTCTCAAAGAGTTAGGAAAGAAAGCATACCCTACGACCTTAGAAGACACAACGCGTTAAGAATAAGGATGTGACAATTTGACCATCAATAGGAGATAACTAGGGAGTAATAGCATCTAGGTAAACGCATCTTTAATCATCATACGAGCACACATTAATTAGACATAGACTATCCTTTAGCTTAGTTAATTAGAATAGATAATAGTAGAGTAATCGGTAAAAATACCACCCCCCAAATCCAATACCCCGAGATTTGTACCTTTCAATTTTCTAAAAAAATATAAAAAAGATAAAAACTAATCTTCCTCAACCCCAACCTTAGCGTAGTAATTTCTCACTAGCATTCCTATTCCCCTAGAGAACGATATCAATCCCGAGGCTTACCCTAATACTACACTACAACGATTAGGTTCACTGCCTAGGTGGTTGAAAAACTTGTTCGAAGAAAAGGAAGTTTCCTCTGACCCCGAACGCGCGTTGTACGCGTATCAAGTTTTTGGCGCCGCTGCCGGGTAGATATCTAGTTAGATTTTCATCTCGTTTAGGTTCCCTTGCTTGATTCCTATCAAGTAAGATTTTTTTTCTCATTTTTAGCTTCCTCGTAGTCTATCCCCTTCTTCGTGACCTTTGTTAGTAACCCCATCACTTTTCATCATGGAAGTGATAATCAACCCCCACTCATCACCCACCACCAAATGACCCACCAAGAGGCCGTACTCTTGTGAATACCAAGACCAAGCCACCTAGGCTATAGGAACCCATGAGCTTCCCGACCAAGCCAAACTACGACCCTTCGATCCGACCCATCCGGTTGGTGCAAAAACGTATGTGCATTCCATGGAATTTGTTTTGAAGATCCTAATCAGCATCTTAAGGATTTCCTTAAAATCGTCGATTCCATCGACCTCGATGCTACTACTCGGGAGACCACGCGCTTGCGTCTCTTCTAATTCTCTCTACGGGACCAAGCTAGTAATTGGCTTGAGCGACTTCCCGCCGGCTCCATCTCAAGTTGGGATGATCTCACTTCTCGTTTCCTTGCCCAATTTTTCCCTCAGGGGAGAACTACTAAGCTTAGGAACGAAATCTTGATGTTCCAACAACGTCAAGGTGAATCTCTCTATGAAGCATGGACTCGATTCAAGGACTTAGTCTATAGATTCCCTCATCACGGCATTGGTCTTTGGCTTCAAGTCCAACTCTTTTATGATCATGTCAACTTCCTAACTAAGCGATCCATTGACCAAGCAGCCGGTGGTAAACTTAGTGATCTCACCGCGGAAGAATCGTGGGGTATAATAGAGGACCTTGCTCTCTATGACAAAGAAAGTTGGAATGACCCCCGTGAGTTGCCCAAAACCGTAAAGGCAATCTCCTTGCCTCCCATTGACTCACAACCTTCCGACCGTAGGATTCTCGAGCTTGAAGATCAAGTCAAATTCCTAATGAGCTCCTACGAAAATCCTAAGTTTTCACGCCAAGTGAACAAAGTTTCTTCCTTGTGTGAGCTATGTAGTCGTCCTCATGACACTCGCACTTGCACAAGACTCCCCGACAGCTTCGTTGACTAGCCTCCGCCTCCTCGCGACCAATGGAACGGGAAGGAAGATTCCCTACAACACCCGGACTAGGACTTTCAATGACGCCCGAGAAGCATGGAAGGCAAACCCAACTCTATTGGGGACACCAAAGAATTCACTTTAATGATTCTCATGGCCCCCCTTTCACGCCCGGCCAACAAAACATAGAAAGGATGTTGCAACACCTATGTACATCCAAGAAGCTCAAATAGCCAAGCTCTCGGACCGCTTTAACCAACAACAAGCCGAGATGGATAGGAATATAAGACTTTTGAAAACCATGACCAAAGTGATAGGAAGGTTAATGCTATCTCAACTCCTGAAGCTTCCGGTGTAGAAATTAAGGACCACAAGTAAGTTAGCCAAGCACGTTCAATTCGTCAATACCATCACCTTAGTGAAGCCTAATAGGACAAATGACGAAGTGAACCATGAGACGGTACTTGAGGTTAGTGAGACTCCTAAGAACGAATCGACCGACGAAATAGATGAAGTAGGCAGCGACTATTTCAATAAGTTTCCTACGGAAGAGGAACTCTCTCGCCACCCACACTTAGAACGCGACCTCCGTCACATGTATGTTAGGAGAAGCCCTAGGATCAAGTTTGGGAACCCTTGGAATCTTAACATACCATGTTGCATAGGACAACTTTTTGTAGCAAAGGCCTAAATTGATCGCAAATCCCCGATAAATATCATGACTAACACCTACTATAATTGGGTAATGAAGAAGCCTATCCCAACTAGGCAAGATCCCGATAATCCTAAGGTTAGTTGTAATTTCCTTGGTAGAGTTAAGGGATTGCCCGTCTATGTAGGTAGTTTCACGTATCCTACGGATTTCATAGTTGTGAATGATATTAGTACGACCATAGATCCTAGCTTGTCCCACGTTATTCTAGGAAAACTTTCATAGAAAACACCGGATGACTTATGATCCGTCGTTAGGGATAGTTAGATCCAAGATGAGACCGATGACATAGCTTATCAAATGCCATTTAAGATTGAGAAATTTTCATCACTATCCAATGATGAAAAGGAACTTAGCTATCAGTCTACTATAGAACGAGGAGGATAAAGAGAAGGGAGTATATTATGTGATGATAAGATTTCCGGTTTCATAAGGGTTGCTTGAAACTAGACTCCGGAATATAGAACCGATTGGGGAGAAGTGACTTCTTAGAAAGATGCATAACTGGCATTACTATAACATGGAAAACCTCAATAGAGACCGTCATGAGGAAGAAGGTGATGGTAACGAGATTACGTAGGGGCACGACTTCGAGTCTAGCTACAAGACTCATAAATAAAGAAAAGTGCTTCGTGGGAGGCAACACATGCTTAATTGTTTGCTTGTTTGTGTGTCGTATATCTTTTATTGATTGTTTATTCTCATATTTGAATTTGCGAAAATGATTTATTTTGTCTTTAACCTCGCCTTAATTACATATAAAGGTATTTTACAAAAGGGATAAGTGTAGGGAGGATTACACACTTTTTCAAAAAGAACGTGAACATGAGAATTACAATTATTAAAAAGATATACATGTGTGTTTGTTAGAGTCAAATGCTTGAATCGAGTCATAATGGATGTTTTGCAGAAATTTTTCCAGATTCTAAAAATATAAATTTTCCAGAATTTTTATAGAAAATCGCAGACCAGTTTCAGTCATGATAACCTGACGGCGTCAGGATCACAACCTGGCGGCGTCAGGAGGAGCAGAAATAGCTTATAACTTTTTCTCGTTTTCTGTGCTACTTATAAATTTTTGGAATTTCTCAGGTCTTAATTTTCCAGAAAATCTGTAAACATCCATTCCATAAGCATTATATCGTAGTTTAGTAGAGTCATATATAGTGTTAGCGCCGATTTTACGCGAAGATTTCGTTTGTTTTCTTCAAGTGTGCAGGTTTTATTTATCAAGAAGAAGATACATAAGATTGGATGAAGCTTTTCACGCATACATTCTTCTTGAAGAAGGATTTAACCACTACTTCACACGGATCCTACCGAGCTAATCAGGGGAGTATTAGTTTCTTTTGTTGTACTCATCTTTAGTACATGATACCCCTAGTTAACCCCTCAGAGCCTATCTTTTTTGCGGTTCTCGTGATGTTTCAGTTTTCCGGAATATCAATGAAGAGCATTGTTTACAATCCACCCCCAAATGTACACCCAAATTGCCTTAGCCTACCTTGTATGCACTCACTTTTAGTGCATTATTGTTATCATACTAAACCCTTAGTTTATTAATCTAGTTGCTTGCATAAGTTGCTAAGTCGAGTCATATCCTTTGTACACAGTTTTTGGGACGATTGGGACTCATGGGAAAAGTTAAATTTTATGAAGAGACGGGAAGGAACGTTAAATTCAAATTCCCTTTATTTACTAAATAAAATACTCCAAGTGTTTGATCTTTTCAATTCGGGTCCATTAGTGTTAGAATATACAACTCATTGTAGGGTGTGCCTAAATCC
>OU343221.1:296321579-296536330 GCA_910596185.1 Chrysanthemum makinoi
GATCCGATGGCGTCACAAAACATAAGGTGACGCTGTCGCATATGTAATCTTATATATAGAATCCGAATTTTTCAGTATTTGTGTGTAGTCTTTTGGAGTAAAAACCTAAACCGAATCAAGGCTGTCTTGCACAGTATTTTAGGGTTCCAAACATTATCTTACATTAAGATAAGTGTTTTACTTCATTAATTCAATTATGTCTTTGATTATTTGTGTTTATGCTTGCATGTTCTCCATGTCTGGCTAATTTACTTGTGTGTTTGCTTAGGGAATATGAAACTTAATTATTGAATATTGATTGGTTGTCTCTTATCTTAATTGTTAACGATCTAGTAATGCGATAGGTCATTCGTTGTGTACTTAATGCTTGATTAATCTTTGTGAACCTTAGGTTATAGCACCTTGAGCGGTTGTAAGCTAAACTATCCAAAGAGGCCTTAGAGTTAGAGTTTATGATCCCTAGTGGTATTTTATAGACGAGACCCTTTGGTAACTGCAAAGAGTTAGGGATAAACGCATATCCTACAACTTTAGACACACAACGCGATTAAGAATAAGGACGTGACAATTCAACCACCAATAGGAGATAATTAAGGAGTAGTAAAACCTAAGTAAACACATCTTTAAACTATCATACGAGCACACAATAATTAGACATAGACTACATACACCTTAGATTAGATAATTAGATAAGTAGAGTAATTGGTAGCAATACCAACCCCCAAATCCAAACCCCGAGATTCGTATTTTTCCATTTCCTAAAAAAAACATAAAAAAGATAAAAAATAATCTTCCTCAACCCCAACCTTAGCGTAGTAACTTCTCACTAGCATTCCTATTCCCCTAGAGAACGATATCAATACCCGTGGCTTACCCTAATACTACACTACAACGATTAGGTTCACTGCCTAGGGTGTTATAAAACTTGCTCAAAGAAAAGGAAGTTCCTTTGACCCCGAATGACGCGTGTAGCATTATCAAGAATCTATTCTCATAAAAGATTGCATCAATTGATTCAATTATGGAGTTTGTCTCAGTCATCATGAGTGATTTGGGATCCTTGATCTGTTCAGCTATGAAGCATAAATTGTACCTTCATTGATGCTGCTACAGTGGTTACAGGCCATCAATATTAACATTAGTACTAGGGTACTAGCATCAAAACTTGTCTATCATTGCTAGTGACAGGGTAAGCCACAAAGGCTATGTTTTGTAACCAGAATGGAAGATGCAGATGCTCTTCTTTTCATGTCTTGTTCAATCACCTTAAAGCTATTGAACAGATTGTCCAACTTCATGGTGTCAAAATCTGGCTTGTTCTTCCATACAATGACATGAGTATCCCATTTTAGTGATGGAAGACTTCTAACAAACCTGAGGTTGACATCTTCTTTGGAGAGCTCCACATCCAATACTGCCAGTTGACTAACAAGTTTTTGAAGCCTATTGTAAACTGAGTCAAGGGACTCAGTTGCACCAGCAGTGAAGTTTTCAAATTCTTGCTTCAAAAGAGTCTTCTGAGTTTTCTTGGTGACAGAATCTCCACCAAATCTGGTTTCAATGGCTTTGAACAAACTCTGAGTGTTGGGAATTCTACTAAATGGGAATTCTGCTGAAAATACTGTTGATGGATTATGCTGAAGTGTTGGAATCTGCTGAAGTAATGATTGTGCGGAAGTAGTAAAACCGCGTAGTTTGTTTCTCTGGAGATAGATATTCTGTGTATTTTATAGTTAGTTAGGATATGCATGAGCTTTATTAGGAAGTGATAATGTATATCTTCTTTAGTTTTATGATTATACGTTCCTTGGGAAACGGTTTAGGGTTCCTTGTCTATAAAAGGAACACATTAGTATGAATGATGTACGAGTTTGAAAACAAGTTAGTTCTATCAAAGATCCATAGAGGATAAAAGTATTCTTAGTTATTATTGTTCTTACTTGTGTTTGATTTCCGCTTTAGAATACAAGTAAGAGAGACTGTCTATTAGTGTGTTTGTGATTACATAAGCATTACTAACGATCCACGAGTGCTCAAAGATCTATCAAGGTCTTAGGTTCAACAAGTGGTATCAGAGCCTCGGGAGAGTCTCTGTGATACTAAGAACATTCTTTTCTACACCCTCAAACCAAAACAACCTTAACCATGCCTGGGTCAGACGATGAAATAGAAGTCACAAACAATCAAAACAACACATCTCTGCAACAACTTAATCTCACAAATAGCAATGCAAAGTTCCCATACCTAAAGAAGGAGGAGTATGATTTGTGGGCTATGAAGATGCAGAATTGGATCTCAAACATTGATTGGAATCTTTGGGGAAGTGGTGAAGAAGGGGAACAGTTTGAAGAAGTGTGTGAAAGATGCTGATGGTATTATTACCCATCATTCCTCCAAAATGCTGAAGAGATATTGGCTGTTCAGAGAGAGAATAAAGTAGAACTATTCTCCTCAGCTATACCAGATGATCACATGGGTGACTTTCACTACATGGAGGATGCTAAGGACATATGGATGGCGATCAAGGCTAGATTTGGTGGGAATGATGAGTCAAAGAGAATGAGGAAATCAATGCTGAAACAACAGTTTCAAGAATTCCAAATCTCTGAGGAAGAAGGTATCCACAAGGGATATGACAGGTTCCATAAGATTTTGAGTCAACTGAATCAGATGAAGGCCAGGCCAGACAATGAGGACTGCAATTCAAAGTTCTTATGTTCTTTACCTCCATCTTGGTTGCAAGTGAGCATTGCACTTAAAGCTAAAGTTGGGCTGGATATGGTCACTTTTAATGATCTCTACAACAGGCTTAAAACTCTTGAGCCTGATGTCAGAAGTCCCTTTCGTTCATCCAATTCCAGTCACTCAGCATTTGTTGGGGCCTTCTCAAATAAGATGACCTATGCTCCAAGCCCAGCTTCAAGTGGATCCACCTGTTCAAAATCCTCAAAATCTAGTTGCTGCTGACTGTCATAATCAGCAACAAAAGAGTGAAGTACATCTTCCAATACACCACTGGATTTAGATTGAGAATTTGATGTAGTGGTGATGTAAGATGATCATGCTCTCAGTGGATATCAAGAGGTTTGAGCGTAAGTCTTGTTGGATATAATCGGTTATGTGTCGGGATTCACGTATGCATTGCATGGCATGGCTAGAGTTTTATTTAATAAGTCTTTATGCTTTGTGTTTTAGTCAGTAACTAGTAGTTTGAATTGGATCACTTTTTGACCGAATATCTTGGCCACATTTGTGAGGAGAGTGGGTTGTACCAATTGTTTAGCTAGTAGTAGTGTGTTCCTATTTTCATGCTAAACAGTTTCTTGTAAAGGCTATATATAGCCATGTGATCTATGAATAAAAGTATCCTTTTCCTGAATTGTTTCTTTACCCACTAATCATATATTTCTGAGTTTCTAGTGAAGTATCAAATCTACATTGGTATCAGAGCTTTGTTCGTTTGGAGGGGCGTAAAGTTGATCAAAAGTTGAAGAGTTACGAAAGCAACTTCTACTCCTGATCTTCATGTTCGTGATAAGTCTAACCGAGGAGGTGCGTGAAAACCGAACGTGAAGGATCCGTCAAAGCAGGTGGCTTTGGATTTTGTTCGTCTAGCAGGTTAAAGAAAACGGTTAAAGCGGTAGCTGTTTTCTTGATCGGGTGAATAGAGCTCTTGGACGGGTTTGATCAGAAAAGGAGTTGAAGTTGTCAAAAAATGGCGCTAGTACCTGTTAAGGAGGCTGGTTCGATGTCGTACCAAGTTCCAGTTTTAACCGCACACAAAAAATCCGTTGTGGGCTTCCAGGTCAAGTCCATTATGGATGCATATGGATTATGGGGGACCCGGTGAAACACGAGTATTAGGTGAAGAAACCAGATGCAAAGAAGTCAAAACAGCTCTTGCATTTTTTTTCAAGCCATACCAGAAGACATGGTTGCAAATGGCGAGGTATATAGATCCAACACAGTATGGGACGGTCTCAAAACGCGGTACTTGGGAGTAGATCGGGTGAGAACGGCTCGCCTTGCAACATTGAAAAGGGAGTTGGAAAGCTTACGCATGAAGGAGGGAGAAACCGTGGATGAGTTTGCAACCAAGTTGAGTGGTTTAGCTTCGAAGGCAAGGGGCCTTGGGTATGAGCTTGAAGAAGTAGACATGGTGAAAAGGCTACTTGATTCTATGCCTAAGTCGTTTCTCCAGATTGTGGCTTCAATGAGCAATGCTTGAATTGGACTCGATGTTATTCGATGAAGCTGTTGGAAGGCTGAAGGCGTATGAGGAGCGTATCAAAGGAGCTGAGAAGATGGAAGACACTCAAGGTGGTTTGTTGTTGGCAAGTGACGGGAAGTCGCACGGGTGTAAGCATTGTGGCGGTGGAAGCTCGAACCGAGATGACTTTGGGCGTGGCCGGGGAAGAGGCCGTGGGTCCGTGAGGGGTCGAGATGGAAACGAGCGGGTCCGGGATAAAAGCCATGTGAAATGTTACAAGTGTGGAGACTATGGTCACTATAACAACGAGTGTCCGAAAAATGAAGAAGCATTTTTGATTTCAGAGGAGCCGACGTTGATGTGAATGGAAGGGTAAATAACCGATTAAGGGGGTGATTGTTGGATATAATCGGTTATGTGTCGGGATTCACGTATGCATTGCATGGCATGGCTAGAGTTTTATTTAATAAGTCTTTATGCTTTATGTGTTTTTAGTCAGTAACTAGTAGTTTGAATTGGTATCACTTTGACCGAATATCTTGGCCACGTTTGTGAGGAGAGTGGGTTGTACCAGTTCTTTAGCTAGTAGTAGTGTGTTCCTAGTTTCATGCTAAACAGTTTCTTGTAAGGCTATATATAGCCATGTGATCTATGAATAAAAGTATCCCTTTTCCTGAATTTGTTTCTTTACCCACTAATCATATATTTCTGAGTTTCTAGTTGAAGTATCAAATCTACAAGTCTGGGAGAAAGTTTGGTTTCCAGGGAAGAGATCCAGCAAGATTTGACAAAAGGAAAGTCAAGTGCTATACTTGTGGTCAGATGGGTCACTTCTCAAGAGAATGCAAGGATAGGAAGGATGGTGATGAGGTTAGGTACTCTTCCTATCAGCAGAATCATATGGAAGCTGGAAATTCCAAACCTGGATCCTCCATTGCTTTCGTCACTCTGGATGACCATGTCAACTAGAAGGTGCATGAGCCTGAAAATGATGAAGCTTCTGGTTCTGGCATGGCAGGAGGAGGATTGTGGAAAGCGTACTACAAGAGGAAAGCATGATCAAATTGCCTTAATGGGCATCTCTCAGGTACATAATTATGTTTTTGGTTGTAGTGAAAGATATAATGAACTTAAGAAAGCTTATGATGAATTGAAACCTAAATCTAATGAATGTTATGTCGAAGTTGAGGCTTATAAAATGGCTTTCAAAATATTAAAAAGACAAAAAAATTGGTTTCAAAAGAATCAACTGGCTTATGATGAAAAGATAAGGGTGTTAGAAAGTGATTTAGAATGTGCTAAAATTGATTTAAAACGTACTGAGAAAGAAAAGCTGATGTCGTTTCAGAAAGCCAAGTGTTGAAAAGAACTAGATGAGGAAGTAGCTAGGACATAAAGAGATGGTTAGTATCAGGTGACAAAGTAGCTCGCTTTCTCTATGGTAGTCAATCTGTAAACTCTGGGTTAGGTTTAGGTTTTTAAAAATATGTTGGCTTAGAAGCTAGGAATGATATGCGTAAATCTACTCCAGCAGGATTAGCTAATTATGTAAAAGAAGGAGAATTACATGTTGTACCTGGACCTATTTGTTGGATACTGGATTTCACAAACACATCAAACCATTAACACAAGTGGGCGTATAAGTGGAATTCTAGAGAGAGAAAGTTAGAGGTTTAGGGAACTTAGTGAGAGAAAGTGAAAGATATTATTATGAGCTCCAACTCTCTACCTTGGGAGGTAGAGAGTATTTATAGTCTTACATAAAAACGCCACACAACGGGCTGCGGATCAGGCATACAGTGGGTAAAGACCCGTCCGTCCTCCACGGTGTTACTTAACAAAATACTACTTAACTAAATATAACTATGACTACGAGCATTCTAACGATTACATATACTTGAGGTGACCGACTCTTAAATACCGGGAATTTCTAATTCCTAACAATCTCCCCCTAAGGGAGGTCACCTCAACCATATACTAAGATGACATTGAATACAATTAGATATTACATTAACAATTGATCTTGCATTCTTGATGTAGTACTTTGCTCCGAAGCTCGTAGTCATTGATTCCACTCATTGCATGTTTGGTTAATCCAAGTGGAGGTCTTTTACTGATCCACGTGATAATAATGTTGAGCCAGCTTTTGAGATCATCAGCTAATAGAAAATCTCTGATACATCCATTGTGGCGTTGGTATTATGTGATGATGTGACTTTCGGACCGACATGCTCACATTCTGGATCATGATATCTTCTCATCAGAGTAGCGGAAGCATTCGTTGATTCATGATATTGGCAGCAGCGTAGCAGAAGCATGGAGATAGAATATCAGAGTCATTGATGCACCAATCATGATATCTTATGATATGAATGTGTTGTGTGAGCATGCGGTTATGGATTGACCACTTCATTCTGATCAGCTGCAAACGTCGGGGTATACCTGCATAAGACAGTTAGCAATAAAGCGCACGAAAGTGTCTTTGATCACTTTCGATGAATTGAGGTACACGGCCCACGGTTCCCCGTTGATCAGTACAAGTACTGCCTATGATCAGGTGTAATTCCGAAGAATTTCCTTGACAGGGTTTCGCAGCTGCTCTAGCTGTTCTCAAACCGGAACGTCTCAAAGAAGACAACACGGAGTGAGTGAACCATGTGAATTACGTCCATGATTGATGAAAAGAGATTTGAAAAACAATCGAGTATCGCTCAATAGAAATTGTTTTTTGCAATATAACGAAGGTTTTAATGAAAATCAATTATCAATCATAAAACACCTTTTGATTTGAAAAATTAGTACACGGTCGACGTGCTAATTAAAAGAGTTTTAAAGCACAAAGACCGGTTTTTCAAAGGTATCCGTCAATCCATAACCTGAACCAGGATTGATTCAAAAGATTGAGTCGCCCCATTGTTTCTGTTCAGTTGTCACATGGTTGATCTATATAATAGATCTCACATGCCACCTACCAGGAGCTTGTTAGATGTTGGCTCCAGAAGGCTTTCCATCTTTACAATGAATATGTAAACACATCACTCAGATGTTCTGGCAATACCACAAGGATAATGCGTAGGACTCAAGATATAATCTCTCTTTCCACATTGTGTGAAACAGAGAGTCTTCATTGAAAGTGTCCTAATGAGATTTATTGATGATCTCGTGGCTCTAGACTCAATTTGTGCATATTTGGATCCTATATCGGAGACTAGGGAGAGGGTCTCCTCCTTCAATATCAAAAATCTCTAAGAGAAAGTCGATAGATAATGTCGGTCCCCGTGAGAATGAAACAAGTCCTTTTAAGAGGAACTTGAGTGGTTTGGAAAGTTGAAGTGCAGTGCGTCACTGGGTCCATGACGTCTTGTCTTCAATACCGATGTTACCATCAGTAGCATATGAATTGAACCCGGTTTCTGCCCTAAGGTTGAATAAATGGAGGGCTATTTGTTTTCACCCTTTTCTCATTCAATTCTTTTTAATTCTTCAACCCTTCAGTGCTTACCGAGACTTCATAGCAAGAACCTTGTTGGGTTTATTCCAGTACTAGCTCAGTCTTAGTCCGCACTCTCCCATATCTCATTTTTCTCCTTTTATCATCATACCTAAGAACTCTACACTAACTAGTGGATAGTCCCTGGTAGACCCTCGGTTCTGGCGGATAATGGGAACACATACCTAACCTTATCGTCCTTATATCACCATACATAATGTAAAGTTGGTCGGTCTTTTTGTTATTGTTCATCTGCCATAGGAACCAATTGAAAACCATTTGTAAATCAATCCAGATACTTATGATATTTTATCAAAGCATTTTGTACCTGAATTGTTTTTGATATTTTAGAAGAAGAACTCCCCCTCAACATGTGAATCAAGTATTTGAAATAGTTTTCCACACGGAGGCAAAGAAGAATTAATTCTTTGATTACCATTTTAAAAAATATCAACATCACTTCCCTAATCGAATCAAGTAGATAAAGCATTTTGGGGAAGGATGAGGTTTTCATGATTTTGCTCCCCCTCAATATGTGCCTCGAGATTGAAAAGAGTTTTGCACATACTAGAGGGAACCTGCACCTTGAGATAAGTTATCACGTTTCAAATCATAGGTTTAAGATAGATGCTCCCCCTCAACATGTGCATGGAAAATTTGAAATCGTTTGTCACATGTGGGAAGGAGAGCTTGTACATCCTTATAAAACCATTTACCGAATTATCAGTTTAAATCCAATTTAAATCACACATTCTCCCCCGATCACAATTATAAAATCATTTGAGATTTGTGATCTCTTATAGATTTAAATTGATTTTGAAAGCTTTTAAGGAGAATTGTGACTTGATTATGAAAGCGTTTTAACTGATAATGATCGGATTTTAAGACTTTAAACTCCATTGATAAACATGCCTGAATATCTTTTGAAAACAATTGAATGCCAAATAACTTTTTAATTTCATTGAAATCATTATCCCCCTCAATCAATGACATAGGTTGTTGATTAAGAGATTGATATTTTGACAAATAAGTCCAGATGATTATCAAAAATAGAGACTGTTGGGATATGAAAGTGCTGAAGATATCAAAGTACTGAAGATATGAAAGTACTGTAAGCTGAAAAGAACTGGAAGAAGTCAAATAGTCAAAGTACTGCTAAATGACAAAGTCAAAGTACTGCAAGAGAAGTCAAGTACTGCTAGAACACATAAACTGTTATATTCGTTTATGGAAAGTATTGTAGATTACTTGTCGTACAAGGTTATCAATTGTAAACCGACTAGGATATCCTTGAGCCTATAAAAGGACTCCTAGATTGGCATTAGAGATATGACTTACGATTTCAGAAAAAGAGTTTTAGAGTTTACGAATTAGAGTTTAGAGAAAAGTTCGATTATCTTAGAGTTGTATTAAAGTATCTGCATAATAAGCAGATTTAGAGTTTGTTAATAAAGTTTTTCTTCTTAGCTTTGTTAAGTAAATTCCGCGTACTTAATAAAGAGTGCTCAGTGTTTCTTTGTTAATAACTTAGGATTTATCCGAGGTTATTAAACCTTAACAAGCTAGTTAAGTTAGTTTGATTAAAGTATATCGATCCAACAAGTGGTATCAGAGCTTGTGTGGAAACTCTGACTAGGAAGAAACCCTACAATATCCAAGATGTCGACTGAAGCTGTTCCACAACCCTCAATCACCTCACTCAGAATTCCAATTATCAAAAAGGGAGAATATGATCTCTGGTGCATGAAGATGAGGCAGTATATTGCCATTACAGATCATGCTCTGTGGAATGTAATTGTGAATGGGAATGAAGTTCCTCCAGAACCCATTCAAGTTGCTGGACAACCTCTAGCACCAAAGGCAGTTTTACCAGCAGCAACTCTAAGGAATCAAGAGAAGGCTCTTAACATTCTCTTGTCTGCCATTCCAGATGGTCATCTTCTTAAATTTCATGATGCTAAAGATGCTAAACAGCTTTGGGCTGCTCTCAAGACCAGATTTGGAGGGAATGAAGCCTCTAAGAAGATGCACAGAAACTTGCTGAAACAACAGTTTGAAACTTTCACAGTTGGAGAAAGAGAGAGTCTTGATGCTGCATATGATAGGTTCCAGAATCTTCTTAACATGTTGGAATTATACAAGGCAGAAGTATCAGTTGAGGATGCTAATTGAAGTTTCTAAGGAGTCTGGCATCTACATGGCATGTGATTGCTACAATGATCAGAGGACAACAGGGGTTGGATGTTATGGACTTTGATGATCTTTATCATCAACTGAAGGTGTATGAACATGAGATGAGTGGTCAACCAAATTCCAAATCTCACAGTATTGCTTTTCTATCATCTGAAAAGAAGAGCAGTACTTCCAAAAGTACTGCTTCTCCTCAAAGTACTGTTTCTCAAAGTACTGTTTCTCAAAGTACTGCTGTTTACAATCCCCCATCATATACTCAGCAGGCCCCACCATCTACCACTTTGAACTCAGATGAAGTTGTGTGCTCTTTCTTTGCACAACAAGCAAGCTTACCTGTCACTTATGAAGAGGATCTAGCACAGATTGAAGAAGATGCACTTGAAGAAATTGATATCAGGTGGCAAGTTGCTATGATTACTGCAAGGATCAAAAAGTACATGAAAAAGACAGGCAAAGCTATTGATTTCAAACCCAAACAAGGAATAACTTTTGACAAATCTCAAATTGAATGCTTCAATTGTCAAAAGATTGGTCACTTTGCAAGGGAATGCAGATTTGCTAAGTATCAAGCAAACAGAACATCTGAGAAGCCAAAACTTGAGCTCAAAGAAATACCAATAACTGAGACAAAGGCCTTGGTAGCTCAAGAAAAGTTATCCGAAGTGGACTGGAGTGAAGAATTCGATGATGAACCAGTGACTTACTGTATGATAGCAGTGGACGATGCAGTTAAAGATATAGTGGAAGCATTGGACTGGAGCACTGCTTTTGATGAAAATTCTGAACATGCTGCTTTGGAATCTGGTGATGGCTTTGGAAGATTTGATTGGAGCAGAGAAAGTGAAGATGATCCTACTCTTCTTGCTATGGTGGCTACTTCACCAACTCAGTCTCCTATCTCTGAGGTATGCTCAAACTGTTATGAGTTTTATCAAAAATTGCTTAACAGTTATGTGATTGAAAGAGATAATTGTATTAGGGCTAGGTCTGAGGTAGCAGGTTACCAAATCACTTTAGAGTCTATAGAAGCTAAAATCATAACTCATGAAAATAATGAAATGGCTTGGGCTGAAAAGTATGAACAACAGGATTACCAGTTAAAACTTAGTGAATGGAAACTAAACTGTAAAAATGCTGAAATTGAGAAATTAACTAAGGAAAGAGATGATCTGTTAGCTAAGTTTGCTGCCTGGAAAGAGTCTGGTTTGTCCCAAGTTACTTTTGTTGAAAAACAGAGAAGAGCTTACAATAGAACAGGCTTAGGATTTGGAATGGACTTTAGCAGTGTAGATGAAAACCAACCTAGTAATCAGGATGATGGTGATTTTGAGGACATAACCACTAGTGATGATGAGCTCATTAACTATGTAGATTCATCTAGTAATGATGGCTCAGTAAGTGAACCACCTCCTGAATATAAAAACAAATGGTTATCATGCTGTTCCTCATCCCATTAGTCATCACCCCTCTAGGCCTGATGTTTCTCATTATGGAGTAGATAGTCTAGAGTTTAGGAAGAAGCTTGTTGCTCAATCTAGGTCTGAGAAACCCAAAGAAACTGTTGAAAACAATGTTCAAAATCCAGCAGTACCTTTAAAACAAAGTACTGCTCCACAAGCAGTACCTTCTGCAAAACTTTTCAAAAACGTATGCTAAACCTTTTTGGGATACTTTTGCTCAAAACAAATTTTATCAGTCATCAAGAAGGCAAAACAATTTTGGGCATAGACATAGAAGAAATCACTTTGGTCATATGGGTCAAAAACTGTGTTTTGTGTGTTATAGTCCTACTCACTTAATCAAAGATTGTGACAAACACTCAGAATATCTAAGCAAATTTTCAAGGAATAAGTCTAACAATCATAGACCTAGAGAGCACAAACCAGTTTGGACTAATTCAAATAGGATTAATCACAGAAACTTCACTTCAGATCATAGATACCCACATCAGAGAAGACCTTCAGTATCTCACAGTACTTTCCAAAGTACTGCTCAGAGACAAGGTACTGATAACACTGCTTGGAATAGGAATCCTAGGAGATCTCATTATCAACCTAGCATGTCTCACAATTCATATAGGGGATCTAGATCACAGGAACCACCTGTTAAAACTGAATGGGTAAAAAGGGGAAGTACTGCTGAGAGATATACAGTACGTTCAACAAAAAGTGAATCAAATGTTTTTGTGACAAAAGAAAATGCTAACAATCTGGTGAAAGAGATTTATGTTGAAAAACCAGAAAGTTTTGAAAATCCACATGCTAAAACCCAAAAGATAATTTTGGATCACCATTTAAAAGATAGTGGAAATTACATACTCAAGGAATTTGAGTTTGTAACTCCACAAGGGGAACACAAGTCAGTAAGGGCTTGGGTTCCTAAGAGTTTCTAACTCTTTTCTTTGTGTGCAGGGCAACCCAGAAGAGGAGCTTAAAGATCATCTTATGGTGGATAGTGGTTGCTCTGGAAGTATGACAGGTGATAAAGAGATCCTGTCTGATTTTAGAAGTATTAGTGGAGGAAAAGTTGCATTTGGGAATGATCCCAATGGAGGAAGGATTACTGGGAAGGAACAATTAAGGCTGGAAGAATTGACTTTGAGAATGTCAGATATGTGAAGGAGCTAAAGTTTAACTTGTTGTCAGTTTCTCAAATCTGCGATAAAAAGCATCCTGTGCTATTCACTGACACAGAATGTCTTATTCTTCATCGACTTCAAACCTGTTGATGATGACTTGGTAGTGCTTAGAGTACCAAGGACAAATGATGTGTATAGTTTAGACATGAAGAGTCTAAATTCCTATGGAAGAGCCACATGTTTGGTGGCTAAAGCAACATCTGAAGAGGCACATCAATGGCATAGAAGATTGGGCCATGTGAATTTCAAGAACATCAACAAACTGGTCAAAGGCAATTTAGTTAGAGGTTTACCTTCAAAGACTTACAAGAATGATCAATCATGTTTGGCATGCAAGAAGGGTAAACAACACAAAGCTTCCTGAAAGAAGCTTAATGAAGAAATATTAGGGAACCATTGGAGCTATTACACATGGATTTATTTTTGGACTGTCTTGTGGCAAGTTTAAATAAAAAGAAGTACTGTTTGGTTGTTACTGATGATTGTAGTAGATTCAGTTGGGTTTCCTTTTTGGGCTTTAAAGATGATACCTTTGATGCTATTCAGACTCTCATCATAGCACTTGAAAATCAATTAAGACTCAAGGTTAGAGGTATTAGATGTGATAATGGCACTGAATTCAAGAACAAGCTTATGGATGACTTTTGTGCTAATAAAGGCATCAAGAGGGAATTTAGTATTGCTAGAACACCACAGCAAAATGGTGTTGCAGAGAGAAAGAATAGGACCTTGATTGAAGCTGCAAGGACTATGTTAGCAGATTCCCATCTCCCTATTCAATTTGGGCAGAAGTTTGTAAGTACTGCATGCTATGTACTCAACAGGGTTTCTGTCACCAAACCACATATGAAGACACCCTATGAATTGCTGATGGGCAATAAACCAACATTCGAGTTATGAAGCCTTTTGGATGCCCTCTTACTATTTTAAATACCATTGATAATCTGGGGAAGTTTGATGGAAAGTCTGAAGAAGGTTATTTATTGGGATATTGCACTAACAGTAAAGGCTTTAGAGTCTACAACAGAGTTACTAAGAGGATTAATTTTTGATGTCTTCATGTTGAGTGCTTAGAAGATCAAGACAATGAGAAAGGAAAAGGTCCTGATTGGATGTTTGATCTTGAGATTTTATCTCCTTCAATGAACTATGTACCTGTTAGAGAAGAAAATCAACATATGCACACTGATGAAGATATTCAATATGTTGTTCATGATGTTCATATTAGACCTGATGCAGTTCCTGCTAAAGTTCCTGAGAGTCCAAAACAAAGTACTGATGTTCCTATGCAAAGTACTGATTCTCCAAAACACAGTACTGTTGCACCACAATCCTCATTATCTGCTGAGGATCAATCTATTCAGAGGAAAAACTCAATCAGATGCTTCGTCAAGATGTATTAGCACATTCTTACACTGATGAACAAAGGAGAGCTTATGAAGAGGCAAAGAAGATGAACCAGTCTGCTGAGTACTCTCACAGTACTTTGGACAGTACTTTCGATCAAAGTACTGCTGCATCTGTTGACAATACTTTAGATGATTTGGATGAACCTACCATGCCTGGGTTAGAAGATACTGATAATGAGCTTGAAGATGAAGGTATTTTCACAAATTTCAATGAAGGTGCTGATTATACTAACTTGGATGATACATATGCAGTTCCACAGTCACCAATCTTACGAATTCATAAGACTCATCCAGCTGATCAAATCATTGGTCCTTCTACATCTGGAGTTATGACAAGACACAAAGCTAAGGGTTTCACAAAACCTCACAATGCTTTACTTAGCTTTGTGTATAAACAAAACGGCTAAATCATAAGGACCATCAAACCTGCTTATTACTTGTTTATCTCTCAAGAAGAACCCAAGAATATTGCTCAAGCTTTGACTAAAGAAAGCTGGGTTGAAGCTATGCAGGAAGAGCTTCTACAATTTAAACTTCAAGAGGTTTGGGTTTTATGTGATCTTCCAGATGGGAAGAGAGTTATGGAACCAGGTGGTTTTTAGAGTTAAAAGGGCTGAAAGAGGCAATGTTATCAAAAACAAGGCAAGATTAGTTGCTCAGGGTTATAGACAGGAAGAAGGGGTAGATTATGATGAGGTGTTTGCTCCTGTGGCAAGGATTGAAGCAATTAGAATTTTTCTTGCTTTTGCTTCTTATATGGGTTTTCAGGTATATCAGATGGATGTCAAGAGTGCCTTTCTTTATGGTACTATTACAGAAGAGGTGTATGTGAAACAACCTCCAGGTTTTGAAGATCCTAAGCATCCAAACAAAGTCTATAAGGTGGTTAAGGCTTTATATGGTCTTCATCAGGCACCTAGAGCTTGGTATGAGAGGCTCTCTACATTCTTATTACAACATGGATACAGGAGGGAAGCTATAGACAAGACTTTGTTTATCAAGAGAGACCAGAAGGATATCATGTTAGTTCAAGTTTATGTGGATGATATCATCTTTGGGGCTACCAAACAGGCTATGGTTAAGGAGTTTGAGCAGCTGATGCAGAAAGAGTTTCAAATGAGTTCAATGGGAGAGTTAACATTCTTTTTAGGACTTCAGGTTAAGCAATCCAAGGAAGGAATTTTCATTAGCCAAGACAAATATGTTGCAGACATACTTAAGAAGTTTAATTTTGATGATATGAAGGCTGTTACTACACCTATTAAATCTATCAATTCATTAGGAAAAGATGAAGATGGACAGCCTGTTGAAGTCAAGTTATACAGATCTATGATTGGCTCTCTTATGTATCTTACTGCATCAAGGCCTGATATCATGTTTGCAGTTTGTCTATGTGCAAGATATCAAGTTTCACCAAAGATCTCTCACATGAATGCAGTAAAGAGAATTTCTGTTATTGAAACAACAACCTAAATTGGGGTTGTGGTATCCTAAAGAGTCACCTTTTTACTTAGAAGCTTTCTCAGATAGTGACTATGCAGGTGATAACTATGATAGAAGATCCACAACTGGTGGATGCCAATATCTTGGAAGAAGGTTAGTCTCCTGGCAATGCAAGAAGCAGACAATTGCAGCCACATCATCTACTGAAGCTGAATATGTAGCTGCTGCAAGTTGTTGTGGTCAAGTTTTATGGATGCAGAATCAACTCTTGGATTATGGGTTCAATTTTAAGAATACTCCTATCAATATTGATAATGAGAGTACTATTTGCATTGTGAAGAATCCTGTGTATCATTCCAAGACAAAGCATATTCAGATTAGGATCACTTATCAGAGATTGCTATGAACATAGGCTTATTAATGTGGTTAAAGTTCACACAGATGACAATGTAGCTGATTTACTCACTAAAGGTTTTGATGTGTCACGATTCAATCACTTGGTCGTGAGCATTGGCATGATTAACTACTAAGCTATGTTTAAGGGGAGGACTATAAGGTGTTAGGTATAGTCCTGTGTATTGCTTGAGGGGAGGATGTTTGTGTATTTCTTAGTTTTTATGAAGGTTTTTGGCAAAGTACTGTATTTCCTGAAAGTACTGCTTGGGAAAGTACTGCTTGGGAAAGTACTGCTTATGTGGAAAGTACTGTTTGTCGTAATAAAGTACTGTTCCAACGGTAATATTGGAGGGTAATTAAAGCCAACGGTTATTTTATTTTGGGCAGTGATTTTTTTAAAATCCTACCTATAAATAACAACTTTCCGATTTTCCCTCTCATATTATTACCTTACATCTTTTCCATACTTATCTCCCAATCACAATCTCTTTATTCTTCGATCAATTTATTCTTGTGCTTACTTATTCTACAATGGCGAATCGTTTAACTGTTTCGAAGCACAATATGGTGGCTAATTTGGACAAGACCGAGGCGAATGTGGCTTTCTATGATATCATTGATTATCTAGTTGGGTCGCCTATTAGTTATGCTCTTTAGTTGAGCAGATGTTATTGAACCATGGATTCAAGCATTTTGGGCTAATGCTAGAGAAAATATGGAGGAGGATGAATATTATATTAGATCCTCAGTTGCGAAAGACTATCAAGTTACAGAGGTCTCCATTCGTGATGATTTATTATTTGGAGATGCAGAAGGGGCTATTAGATTTGCCAAGCAACTGATTTGGGACTTTCATGTGGGCTATGAAGGTTCTCTGACTGAACAAACTTTTAAGAAGGCATTATTCTGTCCTCAATGGAAGTTTTTGATTCATGTTTTGCTCCATTGCATAAGTTCAAAAAGCACTTCTTGGGAGCAGTTTGGATCGAATATTGCGTCTGCAGTGGTTGGCTTAGCTACAGACAGAGTGTTTAACTTTTCACGACTTATTTTGGATGGAATGCTCTCTCATATATCATCTGGGGCAACTTGGTTGATGTATCCAAGGTTTATATAGGTTTCTTGAACAAGCATTGGCTGATGTCCAAAACCTACTGCTTTACTACTTGTCATTGTGCAACAAGCCAAAATCTATACATTCATGGCTAAGAGAAGTAACTTGTTTAGAGGTGGAGATATTCCTTTAACAACATCCATGATGGAAGTTGTACAAGCTGTTCGTGCTGCAGCTGAAGAGGATGAAGAAACTGAAGGTACTAATAATGACCAAGGTACTGCTTCACAAGGTACTGCATCTGCAAGTACTGCTTCACAAAGTACTGCATCTGCAAGTACTGCTTCTCGAGAAGAACTTTTCGTTACAAGGTGATGCTTCTTCAGATCCTGAGGTTCAAGTCGAGATTGAGCGCACACCTACTCCCTCTCCACAACGTTCTGTTTCAGAGGTTCAAGGTGCTGCTACTACAATTCCTCGTGAAGGTTTAACTATGGATAACTATGCTTTGACAAAGGCGCTTGCTAGGTTAAACAAGACTGTTGAGCGTCAAGCTAAAACAATTAGGAAGTTGAAGCGTAACTATTCTGTTGAAAATTTTGTTAAACCATATATTCAAGGATACTTATGGGTTAAGAGGAAAATAAACGTCGAAAAGCTCTTCGTAAGGAATTAAAAAGAAAGAAGGTCTCAAACCATCTTGTCAACTTGGGGAGGAATTTCGAAAAGAAAAATTTGAAAGAAGATGTTATGAAGAAGAAAGAGTCTGAAGAAAATATTACAAAGAGGAAAGAACTTGGTTCAGATTCTGAGGAACAAGAAGTACAAGTTCAAAGTACTGGTGTTCAAAGTACTGGTGTTCAAGGTACTGAAACTCAAAGTACTGATATACATGATACATCAAGGGAAGATGTAATAACACTAATAACTCCAAAGGTATTAAATTTTGATGAAGAAGCTGGTCCTTCTACATTTGTTAGAGAAGAAGAGGAGGAAGCTACTTACATACCTATTCATTCAGCTAGTGATGATGAATTAATTGCTACAATTCTTGATCTGTCACAACCAAGAGGAGGAGTTACTATTAGAGAAGCACAAGAAGAAGAACAACCAAGAACTGATCAACCTGCAATTGATCCAAAAGACAAGGGAAAAGGTGTTCTGGTTGAGACTAAGAAAAAGAAGCTCACTTTGGCAGAACTTAGAGCATTTGAAGTGGCTAGGAATGAAGCTGCTGCTAGAAAAATTCAAGAAGAATTAGATGCTAAAGACAGAGAAGAACAGCAAGCTCAAGAAGCTAAAGACAGAGAAGAAGCTCAAAAGGTGCAAGATGAGTTAGATGCTGAAACTACTGAACCTTTACAGTCTCCAACACCTGTTAGATTCATGTCAAGAAGACCTAATTTAGCTAAAGAAAGGAATGCAATGATGGCATATTTAAAAGGCAGAGGATTTAAAGGATTGCAAAAGCTAAATTATGTGGATATGAGAGATTATATGATTCTGAGCGAGAGGCTTATAAGAAAGATGTTGCAGGCATTAAAGACTTTAGAGAAGAAACCTATTGGACTGAAAGCTGAAAGAAGAAAAGCTTAAAGAGGAAAAGAACGACTGATGTACAGATGTTCAATTTTCAAGAAAAGAGAAGGTTGAATTAAGATCCGAGACTAGTGATGAACTGAAGAATTATCTCAGAGTGATAGATTTTGATTATACCAAGGAAGATGATGATTTAAAGATGAATAGATCAAGATCAGTATTTTAAAGTTGTGAAAACCAAGAATGAAGAGTACATGGCTTTTCATAAGGAAGATAAAAGTTTTAAGGTTTTCAAAAGGTTATGGGATTTATTGCATGTTATTGATAGAGTAGATCTATTCTACTTATATCAAGTTATAAAGGCGTATTTTGAAGATCATCCATTAGAAGGTATTGGATTGGTTTTACATGGGGATCTTGTAACTATGTGGGAAACTGATGAAGAAAGCACTGAAATATTTGGAAGATCAAGAAAACTGGGAAATAGTTAGTTGGAGATTCTTTGAAGAATCTGGAGTTCATGTCCTGGAGCTAGAAAATGGAACAATGATTCACATGTTTGCAGAAAGAAGATATCCTCTTACAGTTGATCTAATGAGAAGAATGCTTGAACATGGTTTGGAAGTAGAAGAGGATGATGAAACTGCTTGCATGGTGATCAATCTGTTTATAAACTGGACTACTATTGCTGAGAGAATGATCTATAAATGGTATGAATTTTATTTGATAAAAATTTTTTGATATATCAGTACTTTTATTCAAATATGCTGATCAGACAGTACTTTCATCAAAGTACTGCTTGATGATCTAATACAGTTAAATGATTTTTAGAAGAAATTTTTGCTGTAATAATAAAAATTTTTGAAATAAAGGTTTAGTAAATAGTTTTTGTGATGATAACATCAATAGGTTATCAATCCACCATGGTTACAAAAGGATTGACTAATCCATGAGCAAACGGCTTTGGTAAAGATATATCAAATCCGTTTTTAGTTGTCAACTTGCTAATAAGTTGAATGGTTATCAACTCACCATATCAGTAAATGTGAAGAGTTGGCTAGCCCACAAGAAATGGCTTGTGGTAAAGGCAGTGGAAAAAACCATTATTGGTAATTAGTTCACCATTAGATAAAAGAACTAACTAGTCCAGAGGGGTACAGCTTTTGGTAAAGACTAAACAAATCTGTTGATAGCTGGTGATTTGCTAAAAATCATATGGTTATCAATGTACCATGGTCTTACACACCAAAACATTTGGCTACTCCAAAGATAATGGCTTTGGTAAAGAGTTCTAAATCCATTAAATTTTCAATGATTCACTTTGAAAGTGATGAGAATAGTATGCAACTTAAACTGAATCACTGTACAAATTGTCATATGTTGCTGTGTTGCTGAAAAGATGGAGATTGCTGGATGCTGCTGTGAAGAAAACAATTCTAAAGAAGATACTTTGACTAACCACAGATATTTCAGAGATATAATCTAAAGACTGAAGAACAATCCGTTTTAAAGATGAAGCTGTTAAAGATATATTCAAAAGAACTGAAGTCAAGCAAGTAGAATTCAAGTTAGGGGAGGATTGTTGGGATAAGAAAGTGCTGAAGATATCAAAGTACTGAAGATATCAAAGTACTGTAAGCTGAAACTGGAAGAAAAGAATCAAATAGTCAAGTACTGCTAAATGACAGAGTCAAAGTACTGCAAGTGGAAGTCAAAGTACTGCTAGAACAAATAAACGTATATTCGTTATGGAAAGTTTGTAGATTACTTGTCGTACAAGGTTATCAAGTAAAGACTAGGATATCCTTGAGCCTATAAAAGGACTCCTAGATTGGCATTAGAGATATGAATTACGATTCAGAAAAGAGTTTTAGAGTTACGAATAGAGTTAGAGAAAAGTTCGCTTATCTTAGAGTTGTATTAAAGTATCTGCATAATAAGCAGATTTAGAGTTTGTTAATAAAGTTTTTCTTCTTAGCTTTGTTCAGTAAATTCCGCGTACTTAATAAAGAGTGCTCAGTGTTTCTTTGTTAATAACTTAGGATTTATCCGAGGTTATTAAACCTTAACAAGCTAGTTAAGTTAGTTTGATTAAAGTATATCGATCCAACAGAGACAGAGTTATTTTTCAAAGCAGTTAGTTTTCAGCAGATAAATGTTTAAAGAATCAGAGCATGGAATTTTGAAAACATGATAAAGTATGGCTCTGTTCTTTTCTTGAAAAAACGGGTTACTGCCTGAAATGACAATAAACCATTGTTTCTCCTTCTCTCAAAAATGATTTTTTTTTTTTTTTTTTTTTTTTTTTGGAATTCGAACAATATCTAAAGTCCCGTGTCATTCTTTGAATGACAGCACAAAGACCGTAGATATTATCGAACCGAGAAAAGCATGACAAAATGACAATTTTTTTGAAGATTTTTCGAATTTTTAGATTTTATTGATTTTGAAGGTTTTATAATTTTGTATTTTGAATTTCGAATAGATATATACAAGGGATAGATGAAGATAGACCTTTACTCCTCGTCTTCTTCCTGAAGACGTTTGAGTGTTTCTGGTTGAAGCCTTTTCAAGCCTAGTCGAGGAAGAATGAACTCAAAACGTTCTCTTGGAAGAGCTTTGGTGAAGATGTCTGCTAACTGATATTAGAGATCTCACAAAATAGAGTTCCACCACACCTTTTCCACTTGTTCCCTGATGAAATGATGTCGAATGTCGATATGCTTTGCTCTTGAGTGTTGAACGTTGTTGCAAGAGAGAGCAATAGCACTTTTATTGTCACAGTACAAAGGGATTTTGTTGAATTCAAAGCCATAGTCAGATAATTGAGATCTCATCCATAAGACTTGAGCACAACAAGATGACATGGCTATGTATTCAGCCTCTGTAGAGGAAATAGAAGTACTCATTTGCTTCTTTGAAGACCAGCTCACAAGCTTATTACCCAAAAACTGAGCACCTCCAGACGTACTTCGACGAGTATCTTGACATCCTGCATGATCAGCATCTGCATAGGCTGTTAGTGACATACCGGTGTCCTTCGGGTACCAAAGTCCCATATTGATGGTTCCTTGGAGATACCGAAAGACCCGTTTAACGCTTCAAGGTGCTTTTTAGTAGGCTTAGCCTGGTATCTAGCACACATGCAAACAGCGAACAAGATGTCTGGTCTACTAGCTGTGAGGTACATCAGGGATCCTATCATACTACGATATTTTGTTTGGTCAATCATGATCCCTGAGTGGTCCTCATCTAGTTTGGTTCGATCAATCATGGGAGTGTCAAGGGGTCACATGAATCAACTCCAAATTTCTTTAAGATCTCAGTTGCATATTTAGATTGATTTATGAAAATGCCTCCGGGACTTTGCGAAATTTGTAATCCCAAGAAAAATGACATTATCATTGACATTTGAAATTTTGAACTCATTTCATTAGAAAAACGATCACATTCCATTAGGTCAGTCGAGGCAAAAATAATATCATCAACATAAATTTGAACATGAGTTAAATGTTTGCCTGACTTCCTGGTGAACAATGTTGGATCAACTGCTCCTTTGCTAAATCCGGTTGATAGAAGAAACTTTGACAACGTATCATACCATGCCCTTGGAGCTTGCTTTAAACCATAAAGGGCCTTCTTCAAACGATAAACGTGAGTAGGATGCTCTTGATTTACAAATCCTTCAGGTTGGCTGACGTAGACGACTTCTTTAAGATCTCCGTTCAGGAATGCCGTCTTTACGTCCATTTGATAGACTACCATGTTCTTACTTGCAGCATTAGCCAAAAAGATTCTAATTGCCTCGATTCGAGCCACAGGAGCAAAAGATTCTTCAAAGTCTATACCCTCCTCTTGACGGTATCCTTTAGCAACTAATCGAGCCTTGTTCTTCAACACATCACCATGCTCATCAAGTTTCACTTTGAAGATCCATTTTAGAGCAATAATCAGCACAATATGGAGCAGGTACTAATTCCCATACATCTAGTCGATCGAACTCATGAATTTCATCTTGCATAGCATTGAACCAACTATTTTCATTCATGGCGGTTTTAACATCTTTTGGTTCGATCTTAGAGAGTACGGAGTTGAAGAAGCACCATAAGGCATCGGTTGCAAGTTGTTTCCGTGTGGATACTGGACGAGAGGGATTTCCAATGATGTTGTCTAATGGATGATCGTGAGTCCATTTTCTGAGGTGTTCATGTGGTAGTTGTTGAGGGACTGAAGTAGCAGAGTCGATGTCTCCTGAAGAGGATGGTTCTGAAGAAGATTCAGGAGCAAATATGTTTTCAAATGGAGCATCTTCATGATTAGCAAAGGGATTAACATCATCATTGATGCCAGAAATAGTTCCATGATGTACATTTGAAGAATGATGATTTGTTGATGAGACGGAAGGTTCAGCAGAAGGCACTCCTTGACTTAAAGATATTGAGACTAAGGGATTGACTTCATTCACTGGACTATGAGCAGCCTCTGTTGTAGGGATCAACACCTCATTAGTACTCGGATCATAAAGTTCATCAAACATAGGATCAAACAATTTCCTTAAATCATCTTCAGATGGAGGTACATATGGAGTTTCTTGAGAAGAGTTTGGAACAAGGGATGAACCAATTGGACTGATTTGAAGTGCGGGTCCAGAACTGAATTGTTTAGGAGCCGTTTGACCGGTCAGCTCATCAAACGTAACGTGAATTGTTTCCATGATGTTTCGGGTTCTTTTGTTGTAGATTCGGTATCCCTTTTTGTTTGGTGCATACCCTACAAATACTCCAATGTCTGCTTTAGCTCTAAGTTTGCCTAAGTCTTGACCCTCATTAGTTGGATAGCACAAAGCTCCAAACACACGAAGGAAAGAGAGATTAGGTTTTCTGTTGTGGACAAGTTCATATGGTGTCTTTCCATGAACAGTGTGAATCAGGGAACGATTTTGTGTGTAGCATGCAGTGGCAATAGCTTCAGCCCAGAGAAACATTGGAACTTTTGAGTAAATCAGCATTGTTCTAGCGGCTTCTACAAGAGTTCGATTTCGCCTTTCAACTACACCGTTCGGTTGAGGAGTTCGTGGAACACTTCTTTGATGGCTGATTCCAATGCTTTCATAAAATTCACTAAGTTGTTTGTTAACAAACTCAGCCCATTGTCCGTCCGATAATTGACTTTTGTTAAGTCGAACCTGCAGTTGTTTGATGAGTTTGATGATGATATCAAGAGTTTCATCCTTTGTCCTTAAGAACTTGACCCAGGTGAATCTAGAGTAATCATCAACTATAACTAACACATATTTCTTCCCAAAGATATTCTTCACTCTCATTGGTCCACATAAATCCATATGAATTGTATGAAGAACTTCAGTGACAGAGTTAGTAGGTTTGGGTTTATGGGCATACTTCTTGCTTTTTCCCAATTGACATGCTGAACAAAGATGATCCTTTTCATACTTTAGTCGAGGTAAACCTACAACTAAGTCCTTCTCGAGAGATCATTGATGGTGCCGAAGTTCAAGTGATTGAGACGTCGATGCCATAACCATGACTTTGTTTTGAAGCCTTTGACAGCAAGCAAATTGGAGAAGACTTCATCATATCTTCTATAGAGATGGTGTAAAGATTTGAACCACGAGTTCCTCTTAAAAGTTCCTTACCATCAAGTTCTCTAACAAAACAAGTATGTTTTCTGAAGGCTACTTCTAGATCGAGTCACAGAATTGACAGACAGAGAACAGATTATGACCAAGACCTTCCACATAGTATACTCTAGAGATAACACTATCACCAACAACATAATCACCATAACCCATAATTGCCCCGAAATGATCATTACCGAATCTAACTGTCCCGATGAATTTGCTCACGAAGTTCATGAGCCGCGACCGTCTCCAATATATGCTTGGAAATGACCGAGTCCGTGTACCACGTAACGATTTGAACGATCCGTTGAACACGACAAGAATGGATAACAGGATAATTGGGATCCCCATGCAAGAATGGGTTCCACTTGGTTAGTAACAGTAATTGGAACACCCACATCGAAAATAGAAACATCCATATCAGAAGTAGAAGCAATGGAATCATTGGGAATAGATGCAATGTTGGTGTCTATATTTGACCTATTCAAAGTATGTTCACTTCTTAAGGGAATAGTTCTACCAGTAGGCATCCATTTTCTAGTGGGCATAATCTTAGCAGTTTGAGAACAAAACTGATTATTCTTATGGCCAAAAGGTATCCAATAATAACCTATCTTTATAAAAGTTCTTCCCGTGGGTTTCCACTGTTTTCTAACAATCTTTCGTTTTTGCCTTTTGCCTTATTTGCACGATTATTAGCATTAACAATTTTAACTGGCATTTGACAGCATTAGACAAAGCATTCACACCACATTCATGATTAGCAACAGAATTCAAGCAGACATCATTACAAGGTTTGCAAATAGTATCGAATTCTAATTAATTACAAGACGCCTAAGGCTAATACTAGAATCAACACGATTCGCTTTATTCAACTCAAGCTTAAAGTTCCTAGATTGGTCTTCTACTCTCTTCCAATGCACATTCTTAGCTTGCAAGGTCCTATCATTCCTTGTATTGTCTTGAGACTTTGACCTGCTCGCTTTAAAGTCACTGATTACTCAGAGGGAATGGGAACATTAGTTGGTTGATCTAATTTTTGCATTCCTAAGCTTGATGTGCAAGGATCCAAGTACTAGAAGGCACATTAGTGTATACTTTCTTAAGACCTGTGATTTGAGCTTTTGCGCACACTAAAGTTCACTTCTTAGCACTAACATATCCTGAATCAACTACTTGAAGGCACATTAGTGTTTCCTTTCTTAAGACTGGGCATAGAACGATTTCGCTTGGCACTAGGCATTGAACAAGGCATCACAACTTTGCCTTTTGCACCTAAGGTTAAGGATTTGGGACATGTTGCAATTACACATTCTAGCAACTCTTGAGATCGTTTGGCCCGGAGGCAAGCAAACCTAATTTCACTATCAAGAGGTTTGTTAATGAAATCCTCTTCACAATCTCACCTGAGACATTCTAGACTAACCTTAAGGTGAGCACAGTATTCATGAAAAGCATGTTCATTATTCCTAAGATGAGGAGGAATATATTTAACTGTCACAGTGTATTTGCGCCCTAAGGGTGACTTTAAGACAACATTCTTATTGAAAACAAGTGGCACTTTCCCATTTCCCTGACTTCTCAGATTCTCAATTTCCTTTTGTAGAGACGTTATTTTTCGTTGTTTTGGTCACGGGTGACTTTCATTGAATCATATAACTCTTTAAAATGTCGTTTAACTTTTCATTTTCTTCTAGAAAACTCTCGTTTTCCTTTTGTAAGGCATCAACTAAGTTTTGAAGATGAAAAGTTTGAGAATTCCGAGAATCTAAAGGAGGAGGGATTTGGGAGCCTCGCCATATTGTTCGCTTTGACCCTTTAATTGAGAGATTTGGGATTTCAACTTTCTGATCGTGTTGCAATGAGCTTGAATCTGTTCATCACGTTTGTTAATTTGAAAAACTGCATCAAACTCGCATCTGAGGATGTCTTGATATTTGAAGTTTTGACATTTTCTTTAAGATGTTGATATTTTAGTTGTAAATTAAAATGCTCAACTTCCAGTTTAGAAAAATGTTTAACCAAATTGTCGTGATCATCCAGTTCAATTTTATCGTTTAGTTCAGAATTAGTTTTTTCAAGCTCAATGACACGATCATGGGAGACTTTCAGCGCAACCGATAATTCATGAAATTTGGAAGCATTAATGGAACAATTTGTAGCAGTGAAAAACACATCCTGAGTAATACATTCAGAAATCAGGTTCTCATTTAGTGTATGCAAGTTCTTCCTCTCAATCTCATTATATTTTAGTGCTCGCTCATAGTCACTAACTTCAACTATCATTGCATCAAATTCCTTTTCCATTCCCTTAATATCAGTTTCTATCCCCTTTTAAGACTCTCAAAGTGATCTTTTAGAAGTTTAAAGAAAGGCATGACCTCAGTTAAATAACATTCTTTCATTTGCTCAAAACCCCTTTCTCCTTCCGTAATACCAGTGGGTGTGATCCTTTTCTTGCAAGTTTTCTCAAAATCAACAAATAGTTGAAGTATAACATATTGGCTAATTAAGGTCTTGCTTTTAGTGGCAATTGTTCTAGGAACAAGATGCATTGGTGTATTTGGAGGATACACACGCTTCTAGGCATTTTCCAAAGAAGGGGGTTGGTTACAACAATATTTTCAGCTTTCTGCTTATCTAAATCCATTTTCCAGAACACTTGTTTGGGAGTTAACAATGTCTGAGGCTTAAACTTGTTTAAGGCAATCCAATTTTCCTTTTTGTAATCATGGGGTGTGATGATTACTTTCTTTTCTTTACATTTTGGATCAGCTAGTTTCTTGTTTAACTTTTCCCTAGTGATTTCATCTGATTTCTTATCTTCCTCCGTGCACTCAGCGCAACTAGGTTTCTGTCTAGGTTTAAGGATTTACTTGCCATCATAAAGAACCTTATGAGCATTTCTAGCCTTTTTAATGACCTCTGGATTTGGTTCCTCAATAAGAGGAATGCTATGCTTATCGCTTAGAACTCTATGCTTAGTGATCATGTGAGCAGTCTGAATGGTGTTTCCTTGTACGTACAACTTATTTTCAAGCTTGTTTTTCAAGGTTTTTAGATTAGAAAAATCATTCAAAAGTTTTGATTCCTTAGCACTGAATTCTTGCTTAAGCATTTTAACATTTTCTTGAAGTTCTTGTTTTTGCTTAGCAGTTTTAGAAAGCTTTTCTTGCAAGGAGTTTAACTCTTGTTTTAATACTTCTTCTCTAAACCTACTTTTTCTAATAGTTGTACGCATTTGGTCATCCATTTCCTGCTCACGAGTGGTCAACTCAAATTTAGCACGTTGTTCATAAATAGCAACACGTTCTTTATAGGCATTTAATTCAGATATTACAGACTCATCATGGGCACATGCAGTGTATTCATCAAAAATATAGTCATTGTTGATCGCATGAGATGCATCACTTGATTCAATTTCACTTTCACTTTGTTTCACATATTGATCATATGGGACAACATTGATATTACCCATATTTTCAATATTTGATACAAAAGTTTCAGTTGATAGTACTTTGTCATGCATCTTTTGCACATCACCATCATCGTATAGTTTTAGTACCTCTGAGATGAGTTTGTCTTTGGATGGGCCAGCTTGTGGTGAAGAGGAGACCTTGGGAAAAACCATTGGAGAAATTCTAGCCATAAAGATTGTGTGTGCAGTAGGTCCATCATCCACATCAGAGTCATATGCATCACAATCAGCGACTTGAAAGGCATTCTGATGATTGTGACCTATCTCCTAAATAGGCTGCTCATCCACATCTGCATCATAGATCTTGGCATTGCCCTCAGCAAGAAACAACAATTCCTCTTCATCCAAAGTAGCACCATTATCCCGAGCTTGCACAAGCAAAGATCTTATCTCCTCGGTATCAGCTGATTCTGGACGCTTTGAGATGTGCAGTTCCTTGCAATGTGTCCCTCACCACCACAATTATAACATTTGATCAGCTTAGTCTGACCTTGATTACCATTCCTTCCTCGATTCTAATTAACAACATAACTTCTACCAGCTCCACCTCTTCCCCATCATACCGTTTTCCTGAATCTGGTTGCACCACGATCCTCCCATCTTTAACCGTAGCTTTGATTGTGTGGGTTAGATGCTATTCTGAGGTTGTTATTGGTTTGTGGGAGAGAATTCATGTTTTGACTGATCAGAAGAGCTAGTTGATTAATGAAATTACCCACGTGTGCATCAAGATCGCTTGTTTGAACATGGGATCGTGAATTAGTTTGTGATCACCATTTCTCATGGGTATGACTTGTGAGTCTTTGGTTGTGATTCCGATGTTTGAATAGAAGGCAGTTGAGTCATTAGACGAACGCTTGTCTCTCCTCGTTGGTTTTGAATTGATTAAGAACCAATTTTCAAACATAGCATGTCTCTCATTCTCAAGAAGGAAGGCATAGAGTTGCTCATAGTTTGTATTCTTCAATCCTTTAGTGAGCTTCACGGAAGTGACAAACTTGTGCCATTCGGGATTCATGTTGTTCACAAACTTAGAGTTCAGCTGAATGTTAGGCATAGTCATTCTCATGTTCCTCATGTCATTCACCAACTTATGAAATCTCACATAGTACTCATAGACACTCTCATCCGGTTTCATCTTGAAGTGTTCAAATTCGTCATAGAGTTGTGATTCTCTGGCCTCCATAGTTAATTGAGCCCCGAGAGAAGCATCTTGGACATTATCCCATAACCGCCTTTGCCTCGGTGTTGTGATTGATCACTTGTAGATGTTTTAGGAAGACCTTGAAGTAAGATGTTAGAAGCCCTGATATCAGCATCGAATCTCTTTTTCTCCTTATCATCAAGCACATCATACATCTTTGGTCCGTCCATTCCGAAATCGAGTTCCATCTTCAAAGATCAAGTACATCTCTAATTGTCTCAACTCGATACGGTCCTTCATCAATGGATTTGAGAATGTTGACACCATTTTCCCTTCCAAGGCAGTACAATCTGATTCGTTGAGCCCAAGAATCGTAGTCAGCCTGGGTCATAAGCATGGGTGGACGAGTATCCAACCACCTGCTTGAACATCCTCGGCAACAGTGGAGATGATAGTAGGAACGTTGGTAGACATGTTAACAGATTATACGGAATTTTATAACTCTATGATTAAACCGGGAAATAGATTCTTTCACGGAATTTTACTAAATCAAGAGAAAACCGTGAACAATCGCCAAGTCGCTAGAAGATGATGAACCAACTCGCTAGCAACTAAATAGTAATAATCCCAAGTCGTTAAATCAACATCCAAGTCGCTAAGTACAAGTCGCTAATCCTCTAGTCGCTGACACCTAATTCGCTATACCACCAAGTCGCTAAACAATTGCAAGTCGCTATGTAGTAACTCGCTAAGCATTAAGTCGCTAGCAAAATTTTGGCAGCAATTCGCTACTCAAGTCGCTAAAGATACAAGTCGCTAAAGAGCAACTCGCTACAGACCAAGTCGCTACCACCAAGTCGCTACCCGTAGTGGAGAGTCCACTACTTGTACCGCTCATCGCTAGATCTAAGTCGCTAGCTCCAAAACCGTAACTCGCCATGAAATTGCAAAAGTAAGTCGCTACTTAAGAATGAAGTCCGAATGTCAAGTCGCTAGCAAGAAAACCACAAAAACATCACTTTTCAATCCAAAAACTACCCAACCACGATGATTCAAGCTTACCAAATCAAAACCTAAGTACTTGTGATGATTCTAAACATAAAAGTACTATCAAAATCCAAACTTTAACACTAGAAATCAACCAAATGATGCACAAACCACTAAACTTTTTCAAACTAAAAAACCACCAAAAAACCACTAGAAATCCAAAGATGTGTAAGATATGATCTAACCATGGCTCTTGATACCATTTGTTGGATATTGGATTTCACAAACACATCAAACCATTAACACAAGTGGGCGTATAAGTGGAATTCTAGAGAGAGAAAGTTAGAGGTTTAGGGAACTTAGTGAGAGAAAGTGAAAGATATTATTATGAGCTCCAACTCTCTACCTTGGGAGGTAGAGAGTATTTATAGTCTTACATAAAAACGCCACACAACGGGCTGTAGATCAGGCATACAGTGGGTAAAGACCCGTCCGTCCTCCACGGTGTTACTTAACTAAATACTACTTAACTAAATATAACTATGACTATGAGCTTTCTAACGATTACATATACTTGAGGTGACCGACTCTTTAATACCGGGAATTTCTAATTCCTAACACTATTAGAGGAGAACATATGCCCATTGACCTTTCCATCACTGTTGACTTCGATGGATCACACCATCTTTATGGCAAAAAGTCAAGAGACTTGCTGCACTCGATTCTTCATCTACTCGACTTTGTCTCTTGTGTTGACAAAGTGACAAGTCCACACACCAAGGGTCTACCACTCTACCAGCCAGATTCAAATGAAAAGTCCACCTTCCCAAGACCTCACCCCAAGCCTACACCCAAGACTCCTTACAAGCCTGTTAGAGTTGCTGCTAAGGAATCAACTTTCAAGACAGTTTCCTCTGAAGACTTGTCATTTAATTCTTTGCAAAATAATGTCTTTAATTCTGTTAAAAACAATTCTGTTAATGTTTGTGGTTTGAATGCTTTTGCATGTAATGAAACATCTTTCAATTTGAATAAATCTTCTAAGAAGAAGAAATGTTTTGTTTGTGGAAGTAAATTTCATTTGATTAAGGATTGTAATTTTCATGAGTAAAGAATGGGTGTATGTGCTAGTCAAAAGAAACCTAGACCAATATGGAAAAATGTTAATGATATACCATCTTTTGTTCCCCAAGCAACTCATAAAACCAGCAAACACAATTCTGGTTGGAGAAGATCAGTTGCTAGACCATATGTGCGACCAACTAGTTCATACTTTCAAAATGGTTATCGGCCTGAATGTTTTGACTCTATGTATGATGGGAGGGTATATAGGGATACTGCTGTGAAGCCCTCAGCAGGTTGTTCTTGGACTAAAAAGGGACCTAATTTTCAAAGGAGGCCCAAGAACAATGGTGGATCTTATACATCTACATGGGCTAAATCTTATGATCCACAAGGCAGACTCAAGTCAGTAATGACTTGAGTCTCTATAGTGTACTAATATTTTGTATATATACTTGTTGTTGTTGTAGGATCATCCTCTGAGGAGTAAAGATGTTAGCATAGTCGATAGTGGTTGTTCTAGAAGCATGTCAGGAAACAAAGAGAAGATGCATGATTTTGTACCCATAGAAGGAGGAGGCAGTGTGAATTTTGGTGGGGGAGATGGTAGAATCACTATGAAAGGCACCATTAGAACACCTCATTTGGATTTTGAGAATGTGTACTATGTAAAGGAAATGCAACATTTCAACTTTTTCTCAGTATCACAAATTTGTGACACCAAGAACAAAGTATTATTTTCTGAGGATTAATGTATTGTGCTCTCGAAAGACTTCACACTTCCAGAAGATACATCCATTCTTCAGAGTTCCTAGAAGCCATAATTTATACACATTCGATTTGAATGATGTTCAACCAGAAGGTGACCTAACATGTTTGGTGGCTAAAGCATCTCTGGATGAGTCTACAAAATGGCATAGAAGGATGGCTCATGTGAACTTCAAGACCATTAACAAGCTTTCTAAATTGGGTCTTGTTGAAGGACTTCCTTCCAAAGTGTTCACCAATGAACACAATTGTGTTGCATGCAACAAAGGAAAGCAACACAGGGCCTTATACAAAGCCATTACAGCTGTGAGCACCATTTCAGAACCTCTTCAGTTGCTGCATATGGATCTCTTTGGTCCAACCCAAATCAGAAGTATTGATCATAAGTACTTCTGCCTGGTAATCACTGATGACTATAGCAGGTTTTGTTGGGTATTCTTTTTGAGAACTAAAGATGAAACATCTCATATTTTAAAAGAGTTCATTACCCTTGTTGAAAACCAGCTTAACAAAAAGGTTAAAGGTATTAGGTGCGATAATGGGACAAAGTTTAAAAATGTTGTATTAATAGAACTCTGTAAGTCTAAAGGGATAAAAATGGACTATAGCAACCCAAGAACCCCACAACAAAATGGGGTTTCTGAAAGAAAGAATAGGACCTTAATAGAGGCAGCAAGATCCATGCTTGCAGACTCTAAATTACCCACTATGTTTTGGACTGAAGCAGTAAGCACTGCTTGTTATGTTCTAAACAGGGTATCTATTACTAGACCTCATTTCAAGACACCTTATGAACTTCTCACAGGGAAAGTTCTTGATACTCATTACCTCAAACCTTTTGGATGTCAAGTGACCATTTTAAACACTAGTGATCCACAGGGAAAATTTGATGAGAAAGCTGATGAGGGGTATATTGTGGGTTATTCAGCTCATAGTAAGGCTTATAGGGTATATAATTTGAATGCTAAAAAGATTGAGGAGATACTTAACCTGAGATACCTAGAAGATAAGCCTAATGTTCAGGGTCAAGGTCATGTTTGGTCCTTTGACCTGGATTACTTAACTGATTACTTGGGTTATACTAGATATGTTGCTAACCAATCTGCAGTGCACAAGAGTCTCCACTGACAATGTCGGTACCTGGATGATGACTCGATAGTGAGTCCGAACATGATGAACAACCAATTCTTGTTCCTTCCTTCTCCCCTAACCATTTTGTGGGTGATCATTCTAAAGTAACTTCTGATGCGCATGGAGATGAGTCACACTATGCAGAGGACCTTGCTAGACTCAAGAAGCAAGAGCATGCATGCCAATCTAGAAGTTGAGAGGTTTGGTGGGGAGCTTGCAAGAGAAGCCTCAGGGAAACCATGATTCTCCTGACAGTTATCCTGTTTCTCCTAACATCACCAAATCTGCCGAGAGCCCGCAAGATCTACTCCCATTTCTACTAGTGTGTCCACAGACTTTGGAGCACCATATACACACTTTCCAAGTCCTTCAGATCTTGGTAATCATCAACCCAAAGATGGAATCTTCAACTCACCTTCCTATGACAAGGATTTTGAACCAACGTGACCAATCTTGACACCACAATTGATGTCAACCCCATCGCTACAAAAGGATCAACATTGCTCATCCTCAATCAAATGTTATTGATGTTCCTCAAGCACCTGCTCAACTAGAAGTGTTGTGACAAGTTCCAAGTATGGTCAAGTTGCTTTTCTTTCCTATGTCTCAAACCAGCAAAGGGACAATCACACAGACTATAAGCATTGTCTGTTTGGTTGCTTCCTTTCTCAAGTGGAACCAACCAGTGTTACTCAAGCTCTTGAAGATTCAAGTTGGCTTGAAGTAATGCAGGATGAGATGCAACAATTCAAGAATCAGCAGGTTTGGATATTGGTACCACTACCACATGGGAAGATTGCTATTGGGACATTTTGAAGAAATTTTCAATCAGGATAAATATCTGAGTGACATTTTGAAGAAATTTGATATGGAAAATGTCAGAACTGCCACTACACCTTATGAAGCTCCAAAACCAAAGAACAATTTTGAACCAGATCCAGCTGTGAATGTTCACTTATACAGATCTATGATTGGTCCATTAATGTATTTAACAGCTTCTAGGCCTGACATTACCTTTGCTGTGAGTGCTTGTTCTAGACATCATGTCACTCCACTTACTTCCAACTTGAATGCAGTCAAAAAGATCATCAAGTATCTAGAAGGCCAACCCAAGTTAGGTCTTTGGTACCCAAAAGAGTATCCGTTTGTATTGGAAGCATATAGTGATAGTGATTATGCTGGTGCGAATCTGGATA
This sequence comes from Chrysanthemum makinoi, assembly GCA_910596185.1. Lineage (NCBI taxonomy): Eukaryota > Viridiplantae > Streptophyta > Magnoliopsida > Asterales > Asteraceae > Chrysanthemum > Chrysanthemum makinoi. The sequence goes on from OU343221.1 coordinate 296,355,356, forward strand.
GGAGATCCACAACTGGAGGTTGCCAATTTCTTGGTAGAAGATTGATTTCTTGGCAATGCAAGAAACAAACTATTGTTGCTACCTCATCTATCCGGCAGCAGTATGTTGTCGCAATTGTTGTGGTCGGTACTATGGATCCAAAATCAATTGTTGGATTATGGGTTTAATTTCATGAACACCACAATCTTTATTGATAATCAAAGTACCATATGCATAGTTAAAAATCCAGTTTTTCATAATAGAACTAAGCATATTGAGATCAGGCACCATTTTATACGAGATGCATATGAAAAACATTTGATAAAGGTGCTTAAGATTCACACAGATGATAATGTGGCAGATTTATTGACTAAAACTTTTGATGGACCTGGGTTTCAATACCTAGTTGTCCATATTGGGATGGTTAACCCTTAACTGCAAAGTTTGAGGGGAGGCATATGCCTCAGGGGAGGATTGTAGTTGTATATCTTGTAAACTTTGTAGATTTTGATTTTTGTTTATCTTTTTGTTTGGTAACACTAACCTGCTAATATTTTTTAAGTTTTGTTTGTCTTGGTTTGGTTTGTGTGCTACTTTGTGTCTGTTTTGCAGAATGCTTCTTTAGGTTGAAGTTCACCAAGTCGGTAAATGGGAATATAGTCATGTAAGCTTGAAGTTGGTTTCTACTGAAGAGAAGCTCAAGTGATACTCATTTGTCTCATTGTTCCTACTGAAGAGAAGTACTGAAGTAAAGATCAAGTGATAATCATTGAGATGTTGTTCATTAAGTCAACAAACAATTTACAGCTTACAATAAACTTCAAATGAGATAAAAGGCCATCCCTATACAAAATCTACCAAACATATTCTAGATCCTATCATACATTACAAAAGCTGGTGCATACACTTAACAAGTATGATGAAGAAGCTGACGATAAAAATGGAAAGGATGGATTGATGAAAACGACAATGAAGATGCTCAAGAACCTAGTTTTATATCTTTGGTCCTTGGCATGATGGATGCATTTGTGATATGAGAAATCTTCAGTTGTTCCATCTACTCGTTCCACCATAGAGAATCACACCATCTTCCCTTTTCCCTTTCACTTCACCTCTGCCCCCTTGCCCTTTTCCCCTGCTTCCATGGTATGAAGTACCAAATCTTAGAGCAGGAAGAGCTATCACCACCTCTCTTGTCTTTGGGAGTGGTGGATTTCAGGCACGTGGCCTTAGTTAGGTTGGGGTTGTGAAGGTTGGGGCTTCTCTCCACCTTTTGATGTCCTCTCCTCTTCCTCTTTCACCAATCTATTGAAGATAGGCTCTAGACGCTCTGTGGAGTCATCAGAACCCCTAGATGAATCACTTGGATTCACTATACTATCATCTTCAGAAGAAGGGAGAAATGGGGATTTTGAAGTTCGAGGTTCATCTTGATGAGGGTATCGAAACAATGGGTGTGAATCATCACTGGATGATGATGATGAAGAGGAGGAGGAAGTTAGATTGATGATTTCTGGTTTGGTAGACATGTTTGTTGTTGCTGATTGTGGGATTAGTGAGAAATTAGGATTTTTGGAGTAAATTAGGGGTAATTGATATGTGTTTGTTGTGAATTGGGATTATCTTATAGGCGGAGTAAAGGCTTGATGATAATTAATGCAAGTTGGGTGGCACAGTAAAACTCAAGATATTTACTGAAGATACTTTTACACTTGAGTTGATTCTGTTGATTGACTTTTATCAGTATATTGACCATCCATTCTGTTGAAGGGTTAATTTTGAATTCGGTTGGAGTTACTTTACACGTCAGATATGGTCAACGATTTGTTCCGATATTTTTGACCATATTTGGGTAACTTCTATTTATAACCTACTACGCATAATCTTCGCCCAAAATCAACTGATTCCCTCTTCAATCAATTTAAACTCATTTCCATTAGCGTGATTCATAACCCATTCTCAAAATTTCTCACATGGCGGCGCTTCAATTTAAGAAAGATCATAACAAGGTTGCTTTTCTGGGAAAAGCAAAGGGACATGAACTGTATGAACCTATGGTGGATTTCTTGAAACGGTCCAAGATTCATTATGCTTTAACACACTCTCCAAATGTGATATATGAATCGTTGGTTGAACAATTCTGGGCATCTACTACTAAACGAAGTGACACAGAGATTGTAGCTACGATTTATGGAACAGAGTACGTAGTGACTGAGGATTTGATTAGGAGACAACTTCGTTTGGATGATGAAGGTGGGGTCTATCACACCAACACTGTAGAGATACTTGCTGTGTTAAGAGCTATTGGATATCAAAGTACTAACACAGATATGTGGCACAAGAATAAGCTTTGCCCTATGTGGAGGTTTTTGGTGCATACATTACTACAGTGCATAAGCAACAAATCAGGAGGATGGGATCAATTCTCTACCCAATTGGGTTGTGGTATTGTGTGTCTTTCAAAGGGTTTAACTTATAATTTCTCTAAGTTTATTTTTTATAATATGGTTGAAAATATTCAAAAGAAAAAGCATAAGTTTCTAATGTACCCTAGGTTTTTACAAATGATATTAGACATAACAACCCAAGACAGAGTCTTTTGTCCCATAGGAGCTCTTAGTTCTAAATTGTTTGCTTCAATGAAAACTCATTATGTTGGGGTACATCATCCTTTATTAGAAGCTATGTTGCCACATGGCAATGAGGCTGCGGATGAGGGTAATGTTGCTGGTGCTCCACCCTCTCCTAATGTTGCTGCTCATGGTAATCTATCAGTTGCCATTGATGAGGGCCCTTCCATAACTGCCGAAGCATCACATGTTTCTCCTGACCAACCTCCACCTACACCTTTACCTCTGTCACCTAGTCCTAGTCCACCACCTACTCATGTTACTCCTGATGAGTTTGAGCCTGAGTTTAATAGACTAACCACACCTAGTCCAGTTAGAGAGCCATTTGCTGATAGCTATTCTATTCTTGAGCATGTCCATATTTCTCCTGAAAGGTCCAATGAAGCTCCCATTACCGCTGAGCAATCTGCTGGTGGAGCTGAGGACCCTATTACACTTACATCTGTATATGCTTTGCTGAATAGGTATGTGAAAGAGGTTGCTGATCTCAAAAAGGAGCTTGTTGATTCTAAATCTTCACTTGGTGGTGAGATTGTGGGGTTGAAGAGAAACGTTCAGGATTTAGAGGAATAACTTGGTAAAAAGAGCAAAAGGAAGTTTGTGGTTACTTCTGATGAAGAGCAAGAGGATATTCATTTGGATTCACTTGAAATCTTGGCTGATGTTGCTCAACAGACTCATGCTTCTTCTCCAATTGCTGTTGGATCCTCAAAGCAAAAGGAACCTATTCTGTTTACCAGACGAAGGAGAAGACAGTATTTGAGAAAAGATTCTTCTGAATCATCTAAGGTGCCAATACCTTAAGCAGATCCTAATGTGATATTTGTTGCTGGAAGAACTTTTGCTCTAGATCCTAATGATGATGCTTCTCCTACACCTGTTGAAGATCCTTCTCAACATATTACTCATGATGCTTCAGTTGGTGTTTCTTTAGAGAATGTTGACACAGTTCCTATTGTTGATATTTCTCATAAGGATTCTTCTGATGAGCCTGCTTCCAATGTTCCTGCTATGGATACTTCTGACAAAGGGAAAGGAGTTATGGTTGATGAAGATCTTGGTCAAGATCTTGTGACTGAACAGGAAAGGCTACAGCAAGCAAGAATGCTAGCAGAGTATGCAGATATGATGAAGAGTCAAGCTTTGGGACAACAGCTTACAGATCAGTTTACTACCAATTTGCCTCCTGAAAGACAAAGAGAATTAGATGCACAATCCATTCATTTTACTGCTGAGCAATGGGATTCCTATACTCTTCAAGCTGCTTCAAATCCTACCCTTGCTCAGAGCATTTTAGGAGCTGATTTTGATAGTGAAAACTTTGTTGCATAAATGATGGCTCTTGGACAACAAAAGAAGCAAGCTGCAGCTGCAAAGAGAAAAGCTCTTGCAACACAAAAGGCTAAAGCTAAGAGGGAGCAACCATAGACTGCAGCACAGAAGAAAACATATATGAGGAATGTGGTGTATAACCAAAGTACTGCCATCTATCAGTCTGGTTTGTCAAGGAAGCAAGTCTGGGGTTTATCTGATTCTGACTTGACTAATATGTATCATAAGATTATGAAGCATATTAACCCACCTTCTAAATTGAAAAGGATTGCTAGTGGTACGGATGCTCCCAAAGCCAAAAGACCAAAGACTGTTGAGATTGTGGCTTCTTTTGCTGATAATAGAGCACATCAAAGCTCTCATGCTGTTACTGCTGAAGAACGTACTGAAGGTGTGAAATCTTTTGAGCAAGTACCATCTGCTAAACCTCTTGTTGTTTCTCCTTAAGCTTCACCCAATACTGCTGATACATCTATGGATCCACATGGGGCTGCTAGTACTTTTGAGCATGATACTAATCCTTCTTCTGCATCTGTTGAACAAGAAGGAGCAGATATGGTTAGGAAAGTTGAACTGGAAGCTGCTAGAGCTAAACAGGCTAGAGAAGAGCTTGATAAGTTATATGCAATGGGTGGTCCTGTTCTAATTCCCTCTGTTTCTACTGAAGATGTCTCTGGTACATCAAAGAAGGTACCATCTTCTATTTCTATGGGCATTTATATACCTGGGATGAGGGGGAAAAGGATGTCCAAAAGGAGACACATTGCCATTAGGAGATCTGTGAGATTACCTGGGACACAGGGCTCTAGAGTTCATAAATCTCACAAGGGTGGTTCTTCTAAGCATTTGGACCTTAAGGCTGCTGATTCAACATTTATCAAAGTTGGGTCTTCTACAACTTTTCCTGAGGGTTCTTATGGTGTGTTGACATAATGGACAACTGATGGACAGCTTAACACCATATATAGGATAGCTAACTCTTCTATGCAGTTTACTTTCTTGAAAGAAATCCTTCATTTGGTGGATAGGCAAGATTTGATTACTCTCCATGGTCTTGTCACACAGTATTATGCTACTCATACACCACAGGGTTCTGGTTTGTACTTATTGGGAGATCTTCCAAGTCCTTTTTGACTCTCAGTCTCCAAATGGTAAAGGGTATTTAATTTGGAAGGAGTCACATCAATGGAGAGTTGAGACTTGGAGATTTTATCCTATTCCAAGTGTGCATGTTGTGGAGACAAGGTGTGGGATGTCTGTGTGTATGTTTTCTGATAAGCTCTATCCTTTGGCTATGAAACTGATGAAATGTATGCTTAGAAGGAAATTGGAAGTTCCTCCTGATCCAGTTGGGAATGATATGACACATGCTTAACAGTTGATTGGGTTGATCAAGACTCAGCTTTTGCAACACCAAGCTTCTTCTTGATTCTGGTATCTTGTGTTATTTCTTTCTTTCTTTGTTTTATTCTTAGTTAAAAAAAAAAAAAAAAAAAAAAAAAAAAAAACTATCTTGTATATTCTTTGTTTGTCTCACTTTTTTTTGCATGTTTGTTGTACATTACTCTGTTGATGGTTATCAACTCACCAGCTGTGCCTTGTGTACATCAAAGAGTTGGCTAGTCCAAAGGGTACAACTTTGGTAAAGACACATCAAATCGTTGATAGTCTGTAATGGTTTGCTCAAAATCATATGGTATGCAACTCACCCACGCTTAATTGCTGAGGGTTGTATGGTCATCAATTCACCATGGCTTATTCCTTTTTGGAATCCAAGAAGTGGCTAGCCCACAAGTATATGGCTTGTGGTAAAGGCAGTGAAATACCATATTGGGTTATCAATTCACCAAAGGTGATTCTTTCCTCTAAGAATTGACTAGTGCTGAGCAAACGGCTATAGGTAAAGACATCTCAAATCCATTTATAGCTGTTGATTTGCTACAAATCAGATGGTTATCAGTGTACCATAGTTTTTGAACTTAAACATTTGGCTATTCCAGTAGTGATGGCTATTGGTAAAGAGACATCAAATCCATTATTTTCAATGATTCACCTCTCACAGGAGTTAACACGCCTGGATGTGATGAGAATAGTATGAAACTAATATGTTTTTATGTACACTTTGTCATTTGTTGCTGGAAAGATCTGAAGTTTCAAAGTTTTGCCATCATAGAGATGTGATTGTTTTGGTTCTTTGCTGCTGATGTTCGAATTCAATCCTCTTGTTCTGAAGTGTTAAAGATCTATCAAGAATCTTGAACTTAACCATGTCAAATTCAAGATTAGGGGAGGATTGTTGGGAATACTACTAAATGAGAATTCTGCTGAAAATACTGCTGAAGTGTTGGAATTTGCTGAAGTAATGATTGTGCGAAAGTAGTAAAACCGCGTAGTTTGTTTCTGCGGAGATAGATATTCCGCGTATTTTATAGTTAGTTAGGATATGCATGAGCTTTATTAGGAAGTGATAACGTATATCTTCTTTAGTTTTATGACTATACATTTCTTGGGAAACGGTTTAGGGTTCCTTGTCTATAAAAGGAACACATTAGTATGAATGATGTACGAGTTTGAAAAACAAGTTTTAGTTCTATTCAAAGATCCATAGAGGATCAAAGTATTCTTTGTTATTATTGTTCTTACTTATGTTTGATTTCTGCTTTAGAATACAAGTAATAAAGACTGTCTATTAGTGTGTTTGTGATTACATAAGCATTACTAACGATCCATGAGCGCTCAAAGATCTATCAAGGTCTTAGGTTCAACACTGAGCATCTTTGTGTTTGTTGAAGGTGAGTTGATGATCATCAGGTATTGCCATGAGTAAAAGACTTCTGACCTTAAGATCATTGCCTCTTAGAGCCATTTCTTCATTAGTGATAGGATCACCTTTTTCTTTAGTAATGGTCTTACCACCAACTTCTTCAGTGACATTGGATTTGTAAGAGTTTCCATAGAGCACAATGTTCCACAGCGTGAAATCAAGTACCAAGAAGTACTGCTCTATGCGCATTCTCCAGAGTTCATATTCATTTGGCTGCAACTTAGGAACTCTGTTAACAACATTGGATTTTTCAAAATCCATTTCTTCAGATTTGTCACACAGGATCTTCTAAAAACAAAGCTTCAGGACACAAGCTCTGATACCACTTGTGAAGTCCCAAACCTTGAATGTAGAACACATAGCTTGTAAATGTGTTAGTGGCCTTGGATGGTTCCAAAACAACAATGAGAAACTTTGTTGTAAATACACACAAGTATGCGGAATCAACTTGAATGTACTTTATAAGATTAAAGTAAACACAATGTAACACCAATAGCTTCAATATTATTAAGTAATAATACAAGTACTCTCTTAGTACTAGGGTTTACAACCTTGAAGCTTTTCTTAGGACGGCTAGAGAATAGGTATATGTTTAACCTAGCTAGGAACTCCTTTTATACACTAAGGAGATCCCTTACAGAGATAAATATGCAATAAGTATATCATATCTTCTATTGGAATAGAAGATATTCTGTTACAAACCATACACGACATTCCTTACTTAGAACATCACAAACTTAATACTATCAGTACTAACATTTCCACTATCAGTATTAACTAGTTAATAATTATCAAATAACACTATCAGTACTAACTTTACTACTATAAGTATTAACTCCAAAAACCAAATTTCCCAACACCCAATAACACAAATAAGCACTTAAAACCCCCTAATAAGATGTTTTAAAAGCTCAACTTGCTTTTGGGAATGAAATAAGCTAAAAAATGGTAACATAAGCTAAACATTGATTTTGAACTAAAAATGCAACTTTTGTAAAGTTAAGGGGTCGAAGTGTAATTTTCGGAACATGAAGGTTAAAACTGCCAAAACATGAAACTGAAGGTACAAACAGAATGTATGGAAGTTTTTGAGTAAAAAATATGAATTTGAAAGTATAAGGACTATTTTTGCAATATATACGAATACAAGGACTAAATCTGCCACTTTTGTAAATTAAGGGTACAAATTGTCAATTGGATAAACTGAGGTTTTAAAATGTCTATAAAAGTACATCTGGGCTAAACATGTCATTTTGGAAAGAGTTAGACCAAAAATGAATGATTATATACTTAAGGACTAGAAATGCAAATTTATAAAGTTAAAGGACTAAACTTGTAATTATACCACAAAAGAGTTCAAAACTTCCACCCTTGGTAAACTAAAAGTAGAAAAGTAATATTTATCAATAAAAGGTGAAATTATATCATTTATTACCAAAAATGTAACTTATTTGGAGTCTAAGGACTAAAAGTGTAAATTCTTATAAACTAGTACCTAAACTGACACTTTGATAATTGAAAATGGAAAAAGGTGAATATTCTAGAAAATCTTGCATTTAATTGACACATATGAAAAGATGGGTTAAAAGTGTAATCTTACCAGTACAGGGACTGATAACATCAAATAGTCCTGAATATTAAGTGTCAATTTTCCCCAATAATGCTCGTTATTTATATCATTTATATGGATTTAGGCTTGTTTTCCATTGTTTTCCACTTTCAGGTAAATTACGAGCATTGGAGCTAAAGAGACGCGGAAATGGAAACATTACTAAAGATTTATCACATTATGCCTATTTTGAAGAAGTTACGGCGTAACTCGTCTCTCACATTACGCCGTAACTATTGCGTGACCCAGAAGTCCAACTTATCAAGAGGTTATGGCATAACTCTTCACAAAGGTTACGACGTAACTCCATTAGGTCAAAAGAGGTTCCACGCCGCTGATACTTACGTCGTAACTACTTCGCATCACTTACGACGTAACCGAAGTTTATTGAAGACTACGGCGCAACCACTTATAAGGTTACCAGTAACTAGCGATCTAGTGCATTTACGAAGAAATAGAAGGTCATGGCGTAACTCCTCTATTGGTTACGCCGTAACCCCACCTGCCTATAAATACCCTACGAATTCCAGCATTTCAAGTCATCCCATTCCACATACAACACTCTGAGAACGTGGGAAAAAGCTCAAGGCAGGTCTAGGGGAGCATACGAGTCGTTTCCAAGGGAGAAGTCACACCATTACGATAAGCTTTAGCGTTTTATATTTCTTTACTTTCAATTCATGTATTTCGTACCTTTGAATATTGAATTGATTTGCATGATTAATATGAGCGGCTAAGCACCCTTTGGTGCTAGCCTAGTTATGATTCCTTAATTGTTTTGTTTATGTTTACCTTTACTTCCGTAAAATTATTTCTAAGTGTATGCATGCATAGTTCTTTGGTAGTCACCATTGGTTCGGTAGTTTTGAATGGCGATAGAGGCCAATTGCCTAGGAGATATGACCAACTGACCCTAGGTGAGCGGACTGAGACGGGAAGGGTAAGATATGACCAACTGGCGACCCTTTATACTTATGCGATTTGACCAATTGATCACCTATCGTTTGGATGAACTTAAGAATTAGGGGGTGTAGTGTCTAAGTTCCTAATGGCCGGGCACTCACTATTTAGAATCTAGCATGTAGCCAACTTGAAATTGATCACCAATTGATCACCTATCGTACCACGCCTTTCCAAGACGGGACTTTGAACATAAATCTGTTGCCAACTTGAAATTCTAATGGTTTGCGACTTATGGAACATATTTCCAATATTTTGCGTCGTATATCAACGTAGCTTATCTAGCTATTTGTTGTTTCTTGTAACTGATTCTTGATTTGTACGACTTCTTTGTTGTTTCATGAATAAGTCATGGGCTAGTGAGTTGGAATTTCCTAATTTTGGCCAGTAAATAAGTGATTGACACCTCAACCATAGAGTGCCTCAAATGGTGTAGTCAATATGTTCATGTAATAACTATTGTTGTAAAGCAACTTGTTCGATGAAGAATTATTTGCCTAATCATTTCTAGCAAATCACACATGCCTTGAGTATATCTTCTAATGTTTGAATTAGTCTCTCGCTCTGACCAATGAGCTGAGGATAATAGGCGGTAATCATGTCCTAGTAGGTTCCATTGGAATCTTTAAATGATTGTCAGAAGCCTAAGGTGAATCGAATAGCTTATAATAGGTACAACTGGAATTGATACCACGTGTCTCATGCCAAATTTCAAAATGTTAAGTCTGTCGAAAAGGACCTTATTGAAAAGAATAGATTATGCGTAATAGTTGTGATTCCTCGCGTTTCTAGTTTTAGCGAATGTCATGACTTGAGACTTACTTTCCTAAGGTGTTTAGTCTCCATTACTACAATGTTTATTGTTTGATGGTGTCTCTCCTAATTTCTCTTATCGAAATATTTCCATGCTATATGTTGTAAAGTCACAAAACCTTAAATATTTAGGTGATGTGGTGTAGTGGTTGATTTTCAGGATTTTTCCCGATATTGAGTGCTTCTAAAATATTTCATCACTTATATTGTTATCATGCTAGCAAGAAAATAGATATTAGCTCATACTATGTCGAAGAATGTTTGTTCTAATTTCACTAGTAGATGGAGAGTCATTGATTGTCCGATATGTTCAGACCTGTTGCATCTCTTGATATAGAAGTGAGGTTACTTGAAGTTTCTAGAGAACACAATGCCTTAGGGGAAGTTTATATCGATAACCTAAATTTAACCAAAATTTCCTTTAAGGGAAACTCATTGTAGGAAAGTTCACATATTGTTGAGGCCATGTTTAATGGAATGTTCTGCAGTCTCAGCTAGAAGACTTGGTTGATCCCTATAGTGTTGCTTAGTGTGTATTCGCTTCGTACTAAATCTTGTAACTTGGTCCAACTGATGCTTTTGAAATGATATAATTTGGCTTCTAGTCCAAAATAGTGGTTCGGAATGTCTCGTGATGTCTTAAGATTTTTATTGAGTTTTGAATCATCTTACTACATACTTCTAGTCCTTGTGGGGAAATCTGAAATCCTTTCATTATTTTCTTGTATCGAGGAATCCTCCTCATAGATGGTATAGGAAATCTTTCTTAAAAAGGTCACTGGTAACAAAATTTCAACTTATCGGTTGAGTGAGTGATAAATGGCGTAGGCATCTATAGAGTGTTGACAAAAGAGGTGTTTATGAGCAATTTATCTTATTACAAAGCTTTGCTTTTGAGTGAAGATTGTTTTAAGAGATTTGAAATGATGCTTGTTGCTTTCATGACATAATTCTTCCTGAATTATACATAGGTGATCAGGCCATGTATAATCAAGGACAAATGATCTGATGCTTGGTTTTGTTGAAATGGTATTATGTTCCTCCGAAGTTTTAGATGGTATTCAACGTTTTATTTTGTAAGATAATGGCTCAATAATTTTTTAGAGTAACATGAAAATCGTCTCGCATGATGGTATTAAATAGTTGATAAAATGACTGAAAACCAATTGATAGGGTGGTAACAAAACAACTTTTTTTAAAATTTTATGAAACAATGTTTCTAAGATGGTGGTAAAATAGCTCGAAATAAAATTAAGTGAAATAATTTCATGAAATAGTAGCAGAATAACTTGAAATAAAATTTGTGGAATGGTTTGTAGGATACATGGGAGAACCTCATAGAGTGGTAATAGTCTCTTAATTGGTCAAGAATAAAGTTGGCCTAACCCCTAGTAAGATAGTGATGTATTGTCGCGAAATGATTGAAAATTAGGCAATTGGAATAGGGAATGAAATAAACAAAGGTTGTGATTATCGTGAAGATAATAAATGATAAAGATTACATTAGCTAGAAAGGTACTTATTATCTGTTCCTGTTGGTAGTCTAATCATGTCTCAAGTGTAAGAGCAGTAGGCTGTCTAGTAACAACATTTTTGAAACTCTCACAGTCCTTAAATCTATAAGATAGTGTAGTTTCTGTAGTCTTAGTGGTAGATGGTAGTGGTGTGTCAAATCATGCACGCTTCCCAAGCGGCAAATAAAATGTATGACTAATAGGTCCATTAGGACTAAGCCTGTAAGTCCTACCAAATGGTATGATCTGTCCCAACAGAATGATAAAAACTGTCCTGATCCTAAAGTGAATCAATGGTGATCATGATGGTGTAGGTGCGACTTCGCCCTTCTAAAAGGGTTCAGTCTCCACATTGGATAATATGTGTGGTAAGTCTGGTGTAAAGTCAACTGATGTTAAAATTGTGATAGGGAATGACAGGGCATTCTCCATGTCAAAGTCTGATGTGAGTATGATGGGATGGGTATATGAAGGCATTAATGTGACAATCGATTTGAAATGAAAGTAAATAACTCACAAAATGTGCGTATGAAACCGCATGTATAGTGACTATGCACTTATGATAAAATGATGAGATGCTATGATGAAGTAGTTATAGTCTAGGGTCAATGATGCAACCTAGTTCTCTATAACCGAAGCTCTGATTCCAATCTGTCACACCCCCAAATTACCTGTTTTGCAGCAGAATGGAATTCCTGGGGGTTGACTGTCATAGCATCACAATCACAGTTATATTGAACGACCTAAAGTGTCGTTTGGAAAATACATCGTTTGATTGTTTAAAATAATCAGAGTTTACAAAGTGTAGGTCCCAAATAAAAATCGACATGTACGGAAATAAGTTTGTTACAAGCCAAACGATATTTTTAAAGTGTATAAATCCATGTGAGACGCGTCGTCACCGCGACTCTATGATAAGTCCTCATGCATGCCATGAAGTGAATGCCTTAGTTACCTGAAAATACATTGCTAAAAGTGTCAACACAAAGGTTGAGTGAGTTCATAGAGTTTATGTAAATGTTTTATACGACCAACACAAGTATAAGTTATGTATGACAAATATGTCACAAAAAATGGTACAATTGCTTAAGCACATGACACCGAAGCTAAACTGTTCCTGATGTTCGCCCCAACAGAGTGTTTTGCCAAACAACTCAATGATGATAAAAATGAAATGCATCCGTTGACCAGTTGGGACTACCAACACGGATGGAGGAATCACCCTCAATAGATCTATCCACTCACCCTCGCTTCTTCCGAAATTAACGGTTCATGATTATGAAATGGGGACATTCAATTGGCAATGAGGTAACTTAAGCAATGTAAATGAATTTGAACATACTTGGGCTCGTATAAAAATGATGTGCAATGTATTCTCCCCCGTAGGTTTGAAATAATGTATAAACTTGAATAAATCGGGGCTATGAAAACTCACTTGTTGCAATGATCATGATGATATAATGGCAATTTGAAAATAATGTTTATCGTCGAAATATATGTTTATGACATCTCGTCATATTATAAAATAATTTACAAGTATTTACGTTGAAATAACCTCCTACGATAGTCGTTTAGTGATTTATCAAGAATTTATAGCTTTTCGTCGCAAAATAATATACATTGATAATTTGTGAAAGTGACTTAAATGACCTCAAAAAGCTAGTCGTAAAATAGTGAATATCGAGTGTTAGGAACCAAACTCAATGGTTTTGGAAAGCTTGTAGAATTATCTAAAAGTCTTAGCTTTTAAATTTTCATCATAGAGATCTCGATCATGGAGAAAAACATAGGTAAAGTAGGGTACTTGTACCCAAAATATTGTTAAAGGGTAACTTTCGGCAAAGTTTGAGTGACCGTTTTTTATTCGTTACAACTCCGTTTGACGAACGGTTGGACATTTTGGAAAATAGGCTAGGCGAACTTACTTTTACTAGAAGACATCTTTTTATAAAAAGTACTCCATCAATGTTAAAAACGACCCTCAACATGGTCATTCGCGGCCGATATTTCTTGGCTATTAGAAAATATATAGTTATACTTATATAAAATAGTTACGGCAACCTTGTTTAAACGCGTGTAATTTAATCGTTACAAGTCCGTTTTCTACGTTTTATATGTCCTTATCTTCGTGTTAAAGTATACTAATATATTTTTGATAAGTTGACACATTTAGGTAACGCTTAAGAATCATTTTTTACTCGTAAAAATTCTGGACAGCATGCTATTTTCCGGAAAATATAGTTTTTGTCGTTAAACTTGAAAATAGCATAACTTCTTCATTATAACTCCTTTTTAACCCGTTCAAGCGGCCACGTTTTCGTTTTAAAGTATATTTTCTGAATATCTAGCCCAAAATATTTTGTAAACTGTCGAAATTTCCAGATTTAATAAAAATGATCAGACCCTTTTATATAGTCGTCGAAATGGATTTTTCTCGCGTAAAACTTATTCTAACCACTTCAAACCAACGCCAAAGCTATTCTAAACCTACCATACACCTTCTTAGGGTGTCATGGGTTCCTAAACATCATCAAAAATGATATGTTTAAAGGGATTAATTATAGGATGGCATATATTAATTTATAGCACTTAAAAACATTTAAAGTGGTATAGATAACCATATAACTTGCATGTTTTTCCTCAAGCATGATAAAATAACCAATAATATGAATATGAAAGATGAAAATGAGCATGAAATGCTTACTAGTTACTTGATGAGGTTTAAAGAACAAGGGTTTATCCTAAATACCCTAGGTTTTTATTTCAAAACCTTACTTAAGAGTATGCTATAGTTGTGAAAATAACTTGACTTGAAGAAAAATAATCTCCTTGCTTGTCCCACCCTTATGGCCGATTGATATGAATAAGGAAGAAGAGAGGATAATTTTTATTTCACACTTGATATTATGTTAACTATGTGTTGTAGTGATTATAATATAATGTATGTATAAGTGTCTAAGATATTTGTACTCAAAATGTAGGTGAGTCACCTCTTGAGGTCGACACACATAAAAGAAAAAAAACTAGATGTATTTTGAGTAGGTAAATACATATGGGTTGAAGTAAAAGTGTAGTTATTTAAGGATAATTGGTATCTTGTGTATTTATTTAAGCATTTAAGGTAGCGTTAGCTAAAAATAAATTTTAACGGAACAAAATAAAACATATTGAAGTCATAAAAATTATAATAATACATTTCTCGCAAGAATTGAGTGAATAAATATTTATCAAGTTGAATTTACGAAAACTGTCGTAAATATATATATATAACAATTTATATACAAAATAAATTGAAAACACCGGCTAATCTAATATTATAATTTTTATAGTCTTAATATGAGTATAAAAATATATCAGAATAATTTTTGGAAGTGTCGGATCAAATGTTCAAAAGAAATGATTACGCGATAGCGTCTATTTAATAGGAAAATAAACGTTTAATGAAAAATGCAAATCCATGCATGAATCGATATGAAATGAAGTTATTGATGATATGTAGACTAAATCTAGTCTATATGAAATGTCCTTGATGATATTCCATGAATACGCAGCTTAACCCTCCAGGTTACGCGTATTTGATACTCGTAAACCTAGTTTACGAAAAATGATGAATAGTGACTCATAAATAGTGATTTTCTCCGGGAATAAATAGTGTTTCGTGAATAGTAAAATTTGGAAATACCCTTTCAAAATATCAAATCGACTTCGAAAATGATGAATAGTAAAATGATGAATAGTAATCAATGAATAGTAAATTCTCGAGATGAATAGTGAAAATTTCAAAGTTGGTAAAATGACCTGAAATTACGAGTTGTCACAATGACGGTGCGCCTGATTTCTCCTGTGGTGGCATCTTTGCTGATAGGTTAGGGCGAATTGACCAAATGCTTTACTCTCGAATTTCACCCCACCTGAAGTAATTGGAAGTAGGTAGACGTAGACATAACTAGCTAGGAGGATTGACTAGGTTAGCACCACTATTCCTCTATTGATTTCCCTTTACCATATTATCTGCTTTTATTTTATATTCTGCATTAGTAGTTTAATTAATTAAATCCCTATCAAAACCATTATTATTCTGTGACAATTAGACTTAGTAATAATCCAACACACATAGCTCTTGGGACGACCTCGGCTTTACCATTTACTACACTACACACGACCGGGTACACTGCCCGTTAGTGCATTAGGGTAGACCATAAGTATAGCCAGACACTATAAATATTAAGACCTGGTCAAGAAAACCGCATCAAGTTTTTGGCGCCGCTGCCGGGGAGTTATATTAGGATTAATATTAAGTCTTTCATTTCATTTTTAAACTTTTCTCACGATCATATTTCAAGTTTTCAGGTACCATGGAAGTTGTTAACATCGATGACCTCTGTAGGACCTTATATCTATCAACCTTATCACTTTACCAAGCAAATACCACGATAACACAAACAACCCAAACACAAAGAAAGCTTAGAAATAAGATGAGAAAGATTAAGAGATGGTGACTTGAAGATATAAAATCCGTGTATGTGATGATAAGATATGCAAACAATAAGTTGTATATTCCTTGAGAGAGAAAATACACACACACACACACACTTTCAAGCACACCCCTCAAATGACCATTTGAGGGGTATTTATAGTCCAAGGGACTTGATGCCCTAAAGGCTTTCTTATGGGCTTCGTGGGCTTGGACATGGGTTGGATTGGATAAAAGGCAAGCCTTACATAACTAGTACCAATTTAGCTTAGTCCAATCCACGAGCCCGTTGACTATTCTATCACGATATCTAACACACGTTATAAAGTTCCTAAATGTGAATGACCATCACTTCTAATAAAAACTATTAAGGCTAACAATCTCCCCCTAAGGGGTGGTCATTCAAAAGATGCTCCACTTGATTTGGTCTTTACTTTTCTTGAGCTCGAACTTTGTGCGTAGATATAGAATAGTCTTGATTCTTTGTTCCTTCATGCTTTGTGATCAGTTAATGTGGTTGTCTGCCGATGTCAACTTCGTTGGTTAGGTGTCTCTACGTCTTTCTCCACCATGCTCACACTTCTATTTGTCTTTTGGTTACCAATGATGTAGTTCTCGAGTCTTTAAACTTTGAGTTGCCTTTGATTTTAATGAGAACTTTCATGTGTTGTTGGTATGAGCATGTGGCGAGTCTGCACGATCCATCCGCTCCGGAGCTTCCATAAGAAGAAAACATAAAACATTGTTAGTAATAAGCTGATTCCGGCACTTACAAGTTTGAATTTCGAGGGTGTTAACAAAGATAGTGTGAAAACACGTCTCTAATTCTCACAAGGGCCGTTCTCGAACCTGAGTCCCACAAGTGAGATAACGCGATATAAGTACATCTACAGTTCAGATGAGTCGCTGAGGTACACCGAAGCATCACCCCACGCCTGTAGACCGTTTGAGACACACTAAGCGTAATCCACGAGGAGTTACCGAAGTGACCTGCTGTCAAGGCTGCTTGATGTTGACCCTGCGAGTTTCCATTCAATCACTAAAGATCACAGATGTGAAACTTCTCATAAATGTTCTGGCAAATTGCTAAGATCTGCGTAGGACTCTATAATATATCACTTGTGTCCTTATTGATGAACAACAAGCGATGTCATGTCAAGTGTTCCTATGAGATCTTTTGATGAATCTCGTGGCTCTAGACTCAATTAGTGCATTTTGGTTTTCCTAAGCGGAGACTAGGGAGAGGGTCTCCTTCTTCAATACCAACGATCTCTAAGAGAAAGTCAATAGATTATGTAGGGTTCCCAGTGAGAATGAAACAAATCCCTTTTGAGAGGAATTGAGTGGCTAGAAGGTTTAGTGCAGTGCGTCACTGGGTCCATGACGTCTTTGTCTTCAATACCAGTGTCATCTAGTGACAACTAGTAGCAGATGAGTTGAACCCGGTTTCTGCCCTAAGGTTGATTATGGAGGGCTATTTCTTTTCACCCTTTCTTTTAATTTTATTTTTAATTCTTCAACCCCTTCTTTCTCCTTTCTCACATTACTCCTTTTATCAATCATACCTAAGGACTTCTAATACTACACAATTGGTGATGTCCTTGGGTAGATCCCTCCGGCTCTGGCGGATCATAGGACGAGTTTCCTATCCTTAGTCACCTTATAACTCCATGACTATCCTATGTTGCCATGAAAACCTTTTTTCTTGAAAATCTCTCAGAGTGTTTATGATTGAAAACATGTTTGAAACACTCCGAGAGTTTTATATTTTCAGAAACACCCCCCCCTTCACATGTGCTTATGAGTTTTAACAGAAATCTGCACATAGAGGGTAGAGTTTGCACTTTTTGAATTGATCGGCTCATGATAGACAATTCCCCACGAGACACGGTTACGTTGCCTAGTTAAAGAGTTCCATTGTCAGGTTTTAGGTGACAACTAGCTCTAATAACTAACTTGAAGTTGTAAACACTCCTTGAAAAGGAGGTTAGACCCATGAAAGTGCATATCTATCACAAGTTTCTCGAGATGGTACATTTACTGACTTTGATTCCCGTCAATTCATTGGTTTCGTCTGAGTCGAGCTCATTTTGAGATTCAAACAACGATCATTAAAACTTTTTGATCACATTTTAATCACGTCTCCTCCCCCTCAAAAATAGCATATTCATGATATTTTTGATATCAACGGATTAAACAACATTTTAGAATCTTTTAGGGAGACAAACGGATTTGATTTAAGCATGAGGTTGGAACATTTTTGTTTTATACTCCCCCTTTAATAAAGCATAATCAATTAAAGGGTTTTAGAGGGAGTTATCTTGAGCACAAAGTATTTTGAAAGATTTTGAAAAAATCTTTTTGAACAATCTTGAAAAGGTGCTCAAGATGATGATGATTTCTCACCAGTTTTGAATGTACAATCTTTTTGAGTACACTACATTTTTCTTTGAAAACACGAGTTTTGATCTGAAATAATCAAAAGTCATCATTTCGGTCCGGGTTTCGTACTGATGTATACGAAAGCCATTATTTGAAGAAATTTTGAGAAACGACATGTTTTAGAAAACATTTAAAGAACTCTCGCCTCAAGCATCTGTACATACCCGTATCATTGTTGAATGACATTTCTAGAAACGTCATGAGAATATCGATTATACAGGAGACATGTCGTGAGAAGAATATTTTTGGATTTTTGATTTTCTATTGTTTTTGAATTTTTTGAAAGTTTTATATTTTTATATTTTGCTTTTGTTGGTTTTATAAAAGAAATGGAAAATCAAAAATAGAAGATAGAGAGAATGAGAAGAAGATTTTACAGAATTGGAACCCTTTGATGAGTTGGGTTCAGAGATATTTGAATCACCTGCAACCAAAGAAGAAGAGTTTTCACAAATAACAGTGTTAGAAGTACAAGATTCCTCACGGCGAGGGAGATCACTATCAACGGTTGTAGTGGTTTCTACTTCCTTATCCTGATGATTTTCACTATTATCTGTGTTGGAGCAAGTATCAAAAATCTTTCCTGTAGGAATCCATCTAAGACCTACTGTGTTGAAAACTTTTCCCGTGGGTTTCCACCTGAGGTAAGATCTAGGAGTTGTTTTCTTATCAGATGCAGCGGAAGACTCTTTTTTAGAAAAACTACGTCCCAAGAGATCCACCCGATTAGGTTTCCTGTTCATCATGTCAACGGGTTTGTTTCTATTTGGTGTCTTAGTGGATTGTGCCTTGGCACGAGAATTATCTTTCTTGAGATATTGTAAGGCACATGCATCATAATTAGCTGAAAAGATACATTTTTTACATGTAGTACAGACAAATTCAATATTCTTGTTTAAAACAGCAGCTTTAACTTTGTCACTACAGTCTTTTGGAAATTGATTCTGGTTCGAAAAAGACTTAGAATTCCTAGAGTTGTTATCTAAGGGCATAGCATTTTCTTTTACGCAACTACTCTTAGATGCAAGTCAATCCCTAGTCTTTTGTAGAGTGTTCCTAGGTAATGTGTAGGATCATTATTTTATTGTGTTAGATGATTCGGGTGGTCTTGGGAGATCAAAATACATGTTTTCCATTTTAGAGAGAGAAAGTAGAGAGAGAGGGTGTTCTTGCTAGAGGTTTACACAAATGAAAGGTTAGATTGAATTGAAGCACCACCCCTTCCATGGATGGAAGGGGTATTTATAGTTACAAACATAACGACCTCCTATCGGCCTGTGGATCAGGTATACAGTGGGTAAAGACCCGTCCTTCCTCCACGGTGTTGCTCTAAACTAAACTAATAACTAACTAATAAACTGATAAATAACGTAAACAATGACAAATCTACGAGCTAACATATGCTAGACCATTATTGGGGTGACCGACACTTTAACATGGAATTTTCAATTCCTAACAATCTCCCCCTAAGGGAGGTCACCCCATGAAATACATTTTGCTTCCTAGCATTCTATCTTTGTCTTTAGTTCCAAGCTCGTAGACTACAATTCTTCAAATTCCGCATTCTTTGTGCTTGTGTAGCGATTCTTCAAAGTCCGCATAGATTTGTACTTTTAGTGGAGGCCTTTAACTGATCCACATCTTTGATGATCTTTGAGCTTTCTTTGAGATCATCAGCCACAGTAAATCTCTGGATCACCCTTTATTGTGTTGCCATCATGTGAAGTTGTGACTTTCGGACCGACATGCTCACACTTTTGAATCATGACATCTTTCCATCGGAGTAGCGGAAGCCTTACGGTTCAAGATATTTGCAGCCGCACGAACATAGTATAGAAATATCTGAGCCAGGTTATGTAGATATGCACCAGTCATGATTTCTTCAAATTAAGTGTGGATGCTGTGAGCATGCGTCTTTGGAATGACTCCTCAATTCTGATCAACTGCAACCGTCCAAATGTACCTGCAAACAACAGTTAGCAATAAAACACACAAAAGTGTCTTTGATCACTTTCGTTGAATTGAGGTACACGGCCCATGGTTCCCGCTGATCGGTACAAAGTACTGTGATCGGTATGATTCCTCAAGAATCTCCTTGACAGGGTTTCGCAGCTGTTCTAGCTGTTCTCAAACCGGAACGCCTCAAAGAAGACAACACGGAGTGAGTGAACCAACGAATTGAGATTCACTGATTGATGAAAAATGATTTGAAAAACAATCGCGTATTGCTTAGAAGAAAGAGTTTTGCAATACGACGAAGGTTTTATGAGACAGATCAATTTTCAATCAAAATACTTTTTGTATTTAAAAGAGTACACATTCGACGTGCTAGAGAAAAGAAGAATTTTGCACATCAAACGGTTTTTCCAAAAGTATTTTTTTTTAATCAGAGATACTTTTTGAATTTGAAAACATAAGTACACATTCGACGTGCTAGAAAAGAAAAGATTTGCACATCGAACGGTTTTTCCAAAAGCATCCGTCAATCTCATTCCTGGACCAAGGTTGATTCAAGACTGAATCGCCCCATCGTTATATCCAGGTTGTCACATGGTTGATTTATAGAATAGATCTCACATGCCACCTACCAGAAGCTTGTTTGATGTTGGCTCCAGAAGGCTTTCCATCTTCATTGTGAATATTTTTACATATCACTCGGATGTTCTGGCAATACCACAAGGATAATGCGTAGGACTCTTAATATATACTTACTTTCCACATTATGTGAAACAGCAAGTCTTCAAGAATTTAGTGTCCTAATGAGATATTGTGGATGATCTCTTGGCTCTAGACTCAATCGTGCACATTTGGTTCCTATGCCGGAGACTAGGGAGAGGGTCTCCTTCTTCAATATCAACAATCTCTAAGAGAAAGTCGATAGATAATGTCGGTTCCCCGTGAGAAATGAAACAAGCCCTTTTAAGAGGAACTTGAGTAGCTTGGGAAGTTTAGTGCAGTGCGTCACTGGGTCCATGACGTCTTGTCTTCAATACCAGTGTTACCTTAGTAACAACCAGTAGCATATGTATTGAACCGGTTTTACGCCCTAAGGTTGAATTGCTGGAGGGCTATTTCTTTTCACCCTTTTTCACATTCAGTTCTTTTTCATTCTTCAACCCCTTCAGTGCTTACCGAGACTTCATAGCTAGAACCTTGTTGGGTTTATTCCAGTACTAGCTCTGTCTCAGTCCGCACTCTTCCCATATTCTCATTTTTCTCCTTTTTTCATCATACCTAAGGACTTCTACACTATCTAGTGGATTGTCCCTGGTAGATCCCTCCGTTCTCGGCGGATCGTGGGAACAAATACCTAACCTAACCATCCTTATAACACCATGCATAAAGTAAATTGGTCGGTCTTTTGGTACAGTTCATTCTTCCTTAAAACCAATTGAAAAATCATTTGGAAAAACAATCAAGGTACTTGTGATACGAGATCAAAGCATTTTGTACCTTAATAGTTTTGATCATTTAGAAAAACCCCCTCAACATGTGCATATGATTTAAAATTGTTTGGCACATGGAGGCAAGAGTTCTTTGAAATAATTTCTTTGAAATAATTTCTTGATCACAATTTCCTACGAAAAAGCCATTTGATTTTCTTGGTAAAATTCTCCCCCTCAATATGTGCATAGGATATTTGAAATCATTTTATCACATAGAGGCAAGAGTTCTTTTGAAGCACATCCACGATCACAAAATCCATTAATAAAACCATTTTAAAACTCAATCAAGGTACTCTATGTTAAAACATAAAAGCTTTTGTACCTCGATAGTTTTATTTTCCATTAAAATGCTCCCCCTCAATATGTGCTTCAAGATTCGAAAGCGTTTAGCACATATGAGAGAGCAGCCTGCACAATTAAGTCAAAATGATCACCTTTTATCAAATTTCATTATTAAATCACAAATTCTCCCCCGATCAAAAATATCAAACCCTTTGAGATTTTGGATCCCAAGTGATTTAATACGGTTTAGAAAACATGGGAGAATATGTGGCCTGGTTTAAATACTCATCATGTTTTTGGATAAATCCTCCTCCTCAACATGTGCATTGTGTATGAAATCGTTTGGCACATGGAGGCAGGAGTGCCTTTGAAGGACTAAAACCAATTCCATTTAAACAGATAAGAGATTTAACTCACGATCTCTACCCCGATCAAAATTTCAAACCTTTTGAGATTTGTGATCCCAATTGATTTAAATCATTTAAAAGATTTTGGGGAAAGACGTGGCAAGATTTAATTTTGAAAAATGACAGATAAGGACCATTTTAAGACATTAAAGATTGTTAGTATCAGGTATGATTGTTTTTAAGAGATCTTTTAAGTAAAACAAAACATTTTCACAATCAAACAAGAACAGAAAAAATTTCATTTTGAAAGACCTTGATTCTAAAGAAAAATCATACCATGACATAACATTAAATCTTTAGATCACCACTTATTAACGTACAAAGCGAAACTTTTGTGAAGAAATATCGTTTGAAAATATTTTATTTTAAATCACTCTCCCCTCAATCCATGACAGAAGTCAAAAATTGAGTGACTTAGGTTTTGATAATATGAAGTCCGGTGATTTTCAAAATTAAGTCCAATTTATTTTCAAAACAATATTTTCCATCTTTCAAAACAAATTTATCAAGTTTGTTTTAAGAAAAATGGTATCATCCACTACTTTTTCCCGCACAAGATACGTTAGATGGTTGAGAAGCTTATGTTGTTGTAGGGCTTGGAAGAAAAACCGTCTGCTGATGCAGTGAGACTTCTTCTTATGTTGCATTTTGAATGCCAACTGAGGTCAAATTAAGCTCCGTTTCTTCAATCACTTAGAAGAAAACCATCTGCAGATGCAGTGAGACCTCTTACGTTGCATTTATGCCAACTCTCCATTGAAGTCCAATTAAGCTCCGTTTCTTCATTTGTCAACCCAAGAGATAGTTACCCTTTCCTTTCGGCATCCAATCATCATCAATAGTGGGATCCGGATCGGGAACATCTTTATAACCAATATACCTGCATACGTTAGTGAACACACATACAGATATATGGTGGTCGACATCACCCATAACAGCAATCGACTAATTAAAGTCAATTCAACATAACAATCAGATCATATAAGGCATGGGGTTTATGTGTTAATCAAACTCTAATCATCTAAACCTAACAATCATATCCTAAATTCCTAGTCCTTCGACACAGGCAATTATCATTTTTAATTAAGCACGTAGGATAATTAAGAAAGTCCGTTAGATGATATAAATTTGAAAACATTCTCCCCCTCAATCAATGACTCTTTTTCTTGAAAAGTTTTAAAAGTGCTGAAGTCATCGATTGAGTTTTTTGCGAATTAATACGAAAAACTCTGATCCTGATTGATTTATCAAGCAACTCATTTTACCACCATTTTGAAATACAACAAATATTTTTCTGAAGAATTTTAGACGGAAAAACATTTGTGTAGGAACAGCAGTCCTTCGACCTACTTTCCTCAATGTATTTTAGGATAAGTGCACGAAATATTTGAAAATTGATTTAGCGCAGCACTTTCCTTTCTTTAAAGAACGGGTTGCTATCTGAAATAATAGCAAACCATGGTTTAAGTACGGGTTACAGTCTGAGGTAACTGCAAGCCATTATTTGAAGCACGGGTTACAGTCTGAAATAACTGTAAGCCATATTTGAGACATGTTTAGAAAAGAATATTTACACCTCCTGCTCGAACTTCATCTATGGTCCCGTGCCATTATTGAATGACATTTCTAAGACCGTAGATGTTATCGATACCAGAAGACATATCATAGAAAAACATATTTTTGGTATTTTTGAAATTTTTCTGATTTTTATGGGATTTTGTTGATTTTATATTTTTCTATTTTCTTTTTCTTGGTTTTATATTTTTCTATTTTGTTTTGCTGGTTTTATATTTTTGTATTTTGATTTTTTGAATAAATATATACAATGATAGAATAGATGATATAGTTAAGAGGATGATGATACGAGTACCATGATAAGAATATCGAGCAGCCTCGTTGTAGAAGATAGAAGTCATCATCTCTTAAACATTCACCACCAAAGCTTTCGAGGCTCCTGAATTGAGAGAAATTGAACCATCTGAAAGTGAGACTCTGGCAGCTTCCCCCCAAACCGAAAATCCTTTGGATGAGCAGATTCGAAGCTCTATTTCAAGCTTTCCTTAGCCAGGTGCACAGAGAAGCACACCATTATCATAAATCCCGCTGCTCCTTTTAAGACCGATAATCGAGAATCTCCGTTCGGGGTTATATCATCCATAAGAACAGCAATGTATCATCCCACACATAAATAATCTTCTCAAATTTCATAACCATTGAAGTCTGAAGCAATCCATTCCAAAAAGGTGTCAAGAGACCACTTCCCCCAAGTAGTTGAATTGATGCAGTCAATCTCTTAGACTAGAGCTCACGAACCCGAATACACATACCCGAAGACAAAGAAACTTATACCATCAAGTAGCGATTAAGTCCAATAGCCAAAGAATAACCCCGATGTATACTTTTCTATCCCCCCGAAGAAAGTGTATGAAGCTCAAGAACCCGAAGTACCCGAATGCCCAAAGAGAGAATAACCGATAATATTGAAGAAGCAGGCGAATCACGATTATCTCTGCGGGTGACAATCTATGCGGATGTCAACACCGGAATAAGTGATTATATCTCTGAATCACAGATTAAGCCCTCGGTAAAACAAATTGAGCATCCCCAATGTGCACAATCTCTATCCCCTGATGATTGTGATAAAATCAAAATCATCACACACTTGTGTACCTCTTTCATCTTCAGAAACTAACTCTTCCATCTCTTCCCCACATAGTTGGAATAAAAAAACACCGAACGCCATGAGTCAAATCTTGAGTTTCTCTGCGGTAATGACAATAGTCTTCCCGGGATATCTTCAATCACTTAGAAGTATTAAGCTCGTCAAGATTACTCGCGTATAGATGTGTGTCTCCTTCCCCTTGCTGGTTTTGACACTACAGAGTCAGCAAATCATTATAAGCCCGTATACTAGAAATTTTGAGAAGAACATTTGAACTCTTGTGAGAATCAACTTGTCTTTGAATAATGTGAGCAAATATAATTGGGGATTAAATTTGGCATTTCAAACTCTCCCAACTAGTGCTCTCCCCTAGACCGACAATCTGTATTATAAATGCCATGAATTAAGAAGAAGTCTTTAGATCGTTAAATGCAACTCGTCTTTAGTCTTCTAACATGTAGAATATGTAGAACCGACTGAAGACTCGACCTTCTTCAAGATTGTCCAGTTGGGGAATAGATAGTTAACATCTTCATTTCACCAAAAACACAAGAACATCACCAAAAAGCATCCCAATTAACTTACATCTTGCAAATCCCCTTAATTAAGATCCTCCCAATCAAACAAGAACAGAAAGATGTTCATCAAGGAAATCAGCAATCAGCCCGCAGCGAACACACAAAATGGTAACACCAAGCAAACAATCACATCAAACAAGAACGAAGGTTGTTCGAATCATCATGTTAATGTGCACGTGAAGCATTAATCGGAAGCACTTTGTCAATAAACTCATATCAGCTTGTGAAGATGTCAACCAACGGCTCTTAGAAGAGAAAACCTCCATGTGAAGATGACCCGATGAGAAGAAGCTCGGTTCTTACATGAGTTTAGAGCCGTATGACCATTTATATTCTCAAATATCAATCAACAATGCAAAAAATTCACACTTCTTCTCCCCCTCAAGAATTGCATACGGAATTGCCATTCATGATTAAGTAAGTGAAAATCATCCGAATGTTCTATTCACACTTCTCTCCCACAAAATCAGCACATGATGTCGCCATCTTCATTATAATCGAGCAAGTGGAATGAAAACAATCGCTGGTAGCCCGGTTCACTTTATGACTGAAGCACATGGTAAAAGCATGAAGCATTTTGATGAGAATGGTCATTAATTAGAAGATTTCTCTTCTTCAGAAGATAAAGCGCACTGACACGTACACCTTTCTTTTCTTTAGAGTACGAGGCAAGAACTGTTGTGTTCATACGTCATAAGAAGATTTCTCTTCTTTGGAAGATAATGCGCACTGAGACGTACACATTTCTTTTCTTTGAGGTACGAGGCTTGAACTGAAGTATTCAAACGTCATAAGAAGATTTCTCTTCTTTCGAAGATAATGCGCACTGAAACGTACATATTTCTTTTCTTTGGAGTACGAGGCCTGAACTGATGTGAACAGACGTCATAAGAAGATTTCTCTTCTTTCGAAGATAATGCGCACTGAAACGTACACATTTCTTTTCTTTAGAGTACGAGGCCTGAACTGAAGTGAACAGACGTCATAATCTCTCTCTTTTCAATCTCTTGGAAAAACATGTAATCAACCCCATTATCATTCTGTAGGCTCTTTGAAGTGACAGCTGATGGAGATAACCTAATATGATAAATTTGACCCTGAAGTAAACTAACCCGAACTCGTGACTTAAACTTGCACATATGTAACAAAGAGCGGTGTCGAGACTTCATGCCCATTTGAATCTCTAAGTACTCTATACTCTTCAACCAACCAACCATCAAGTATAAGACGTACATCACCTCTTGAACATCCACAATTAAATGTGACACTGAGCACTACAACGTAACTCCTTAAAGTGATAGTTATTTTGAGGTGATAAGAGCCCAATTCCCCCAAGTGGTAAAAGAAAAGGTAAAAGTCACCCAATAATAACTAGATTTCCAAGTCTTCGCTTTTGATAATAAACTTGAACAAGGACATTGAAGAATCTTCATCCATCCATCCCCGATACCTTCAGATACTAAGTACACTCGCCCGTGATATTTCACTTCAGCCTCAAATAAATAATATTGAATTAACGCCGTTGTCACATCTTCTGAACTGCTCAAATCTAGCCTTCTTTGACATTTAAACGAACTTTGATAATGGTTTCATCCCGACCATGGTAATGTGAGCATACCCCCGTAAAACATTGAAGTAACCAAACCGCCATGACGAATATCCAAACACACATCCAATTCATGAAGTACACCCTTTTATCCCTTCTTCGAAGCAGAAACCGTAGCACCAGCATCAAATGAGATCCCGAAATACACTTTCCTTTCTCCAGGATGGTTCCATCAATACGGGATTTTACAACTCTATGGTTTAAACATAGAAATAGTTTCTTTCGCGGGATTTTACAAAACCAAGAATAAACCGTAAGATAGATCCGGAAATGCACCTTATTATTACTAGGATGTTTCCATTGTCACGGGATTTTACAAGTCTATGATTTAAACCGAGAAATAGGTTCTTTTGCGGGATTTTACAAAATCAAGACAAAACCGTAAACAATGTCAGCTTGAATGTGTAATGACAACTTTGGTTTCGGTGAATATCTGTTTTAGGGAACATGCAGCGGTTCATCAACGGTTCATTATCCAACATCATCAACATCATCAACCATCTAGTAAACACTTCATTCACGTAATATGTCGGCTATTGCAGTGACCACATGGAGAAGTAAACCCGATATATCAGACTCGAATATGACGTAAAATTCCCAAGAATTGTTACTTATACTTGTACTAATCCTCGTGAACAAGAAACGGTGTACCCAATGTACAAAACCTCTTGACATTCTCAACTGAGTGAGACACCGAAGTGATAGTTACGTTGTGGGTTAAGCGAGAAAGAATCACAAACGAAACTAAATAGCCAAGTCTTTATCACCCTCATTAAATGCCCAAACAAGTTATCTTCGCGGAAGGGTAGAAAGAAAGAAGACGAAACAAGTAAACGTGCCTGGAAAATCCTCACATCCAATCCACATAAGAAATATCGTCCATACACCTTGGAGTCAACACTTTCAATAAAGACTTCAAGCCGTGACATGATAATTTCCGTGAAAATGCATAAACCAGAGTATCAAACCACATAACGAATCACATTATCTCATCAACTCAAATCGTCAAATCACAAATCTCATAAAAATCACATAGTATCAAATCTCTCACTTGACAAATCTCATGAGAACGATCCAGCCCATCAGTCCATTATCCTGATCCAAGACATCACTTATACAACACCAGAACGATCCAATCTCACAAGAACGACCATCGGATCCAGTTCAATTCAACCCTCACTTAAAAATAATCTCAAGTCCGGTCCATTTCACTTTCACCAATAGCCCATGAGATGATAATACCCGGTCCAAACACAATATCAGAATCACACAAACACATAAAGGCCTCCATAATTAACACATCACCTATCCGCTCTTTAACCAAAAATTGTATTCTAATTTTATTTGTACCACAGAAATTCATGCGTTAGTAATCATCACAAAAATTCGGATGACATATGTGATATTCATGCGTTTGTTTCAGCTCAACATACCACCGGCCCAAGTGTACATGACAACCCCTTGGCCCAATTGAGAATCCCTTAAAAATCCGGCCCAAATGCAGCGTACACCCAAATCTACCGTGGTTATAAAAACACTCTTAAATCATTCATACCCTAAATTTTAGGTCACTTAGCCAAACCCTAAACACATCACACATAATTGTCCGCCCCCTCTTCTCACCAAACTTCATACAGATCTCAGATTTACAATTCATACATCAAATCAAACACTCATATCAATCGAGTCCCAACACCATCTTCATTACAGAAACAATGATAACCACACTATCCATAGACCTTTATTACAACGACACAACCAATATCCATTTGTACTTTCTCGCAGGACTCATAAATATTCCGAGTATGCCACAGGGATGGCGAGACAAACATGGTTCGATATAGCCACAGGGATGGTTATGTTATTGAGGCAGCCCTTGATATCACACATAAGGTTCAAGGTAGGTATCGAAAAAGATTTAACCTTTTTGTATAGTGACATAAACGAACCAAGAACAATGATTTAACATGGTTGTTACAATCATATTCTGTTAATTCGTACATTATCATGGATTTGGATTTGATAAGTTATCTTTTTCCCGAAACAAAGATGTGATTCAGTAATTAATGTTGAAATCATTTTCTTTATGTTCGGAAAATATCAACAACTTTTAATCAATGATGTTATAAGATTCGTGAGATTAGGCCAAGAACGGTCTTGATGTAACGTTTGATAACCACGAATTAAAAACAAACTGAGATTAATGTTTGAGTCGATTCTTTGTCAAGGTTTGTGTTAGAGATGTGATTGAGTTAGGATAGATTGGGTTTTGATGATAGCGGATTGATGTTGTCAAACAAAGGTCGAGATATTTTATTATGGCAACAGTTATTATGATGTCGTGGTCAAATTTTATCATTCTTCTTCTTCATTTCTGTCGCAAAACCATTTTACACAACTCGCCACGACTAACTCGCCACGGCCAAGTCGCCACGGCCAAGTCGCCACGACTAACTCGCCACGGCCAAGTCGTAGCGACTTGTAAAGACAAGTCGCTATAAAAAATTCAGTGCATCTGGACAGTTTTGTGTTAAATCGCTAGCTAAGTCGCTAATGACTTTTTGACTCAAAAGTCAAAAGTACCACAAGGACAGTTATCACGATTATACAAGTCGCTAGCATGAATATTCATAGCAACCCAGAAAAACTTTTGCAGAAAAACATAGTCTTAAAAACAGCTTCATTTAGACCCAGTAAAGTGCATAAGAGATTCATTGTATGCCCAGTTTGACCAGGAAAAATAGACCATTTGACCACAAGAGTTACACAGATATTGGTAACAAAAATCATGGAAGACTGTTTGGACATAAAATTTAGACACAAAACAGATGTGCACAAACCGTTGGGACCAGACTTTGTTGACCAAGATAAAAGATATTCATAACACGTAACACTGTTATCACCAAAAAAAACAGCAACAAAAACATTTTAGCCAACCAATCAAAATGGAATAAAAACACTTTAAGCACGAGATTCGAACCATAAAAATCAATAAACACAAACAACCATGGTACCACACAAATCAAAGACAACACAATAACCTTGGCTCTTGATACCAATTGTAGGATCATTATTTTATTGTGTTAGATGATTCGGGTGGTCTTGGGAGATCAAAATACATGTTTTCCATTTTAGAGAGAGAAAGTAGAGAGAGAGGGTGTTCTTGCTAGAGGTTTACACAAATGAAAGGTTAGATTGAATTGAAGCACCACCCCTTCCATGGATGGAAGGGGTATTTATAGTTACAAACATAACGACCTCCTATCGGCCTGTGGATCAGGTATACAGTGGGTAAAGACCCGTCCTTCCTCCACGGTGTTGCTCTAAACTAAACTAATAACTAACTAATAAACTGATAAATAACGTAAACAATGACAAATCTACGAGCTAACATATGCTAGACCATTATTGGGGTGACCGACACTTTAACATGGAATTTTCAATTCCTAACATAATGGTTTACTACTACTAGCAGTGCCTTGAAGTCTTGTAGAATTCATCACCCTAGATGTTGTACCTAAAATTCCGTCTTTTCGAGTCTGTGCCTTTTTCCTAGCTTCTTGTAGATAGTGATTGTTGACCATGTTGTTAGAACCAACAGATTCTTTAACTGGATTTTTGGTCACATTCCGTGTACTATTCTTAGAGATGCCAGGTGTAATCACTTTTGGTGTTTCAAAGAATCTGCTTTTCCTTTTCAAAACTTTTGATAATTCTCTTTTTAATAGGGGAACGTGGAGTGACTGGTTTTGTCAAATCATTTTTCTCATTGACTTTTGGAGGAGGCTGAGAAATTGACATTTTTGGTTTAAAAACCGGTTTAGGAACCTTTGTTTTCTCCTCAGTCAATGGTTTTGCAAACTTAGTATCCACAACCTTTCCTTTTTGACTTTCCAACTAAGCTCTCAAAAGATCATTTTGCTCTTTCATGTCCTTGTAGGCACGCTCATACGACAGTTTGTCATACTTGCATTCCTCAGATTTTCGATCAAGTTGTTTAAAATAGGACACGCTTTTCAAGTTTTTCAAGAGCTTTTTCATGTTTTGAAACAATTTCGGAGGTCTCAGACTGGAGTCTTTCATGATCTTCAACAGAATATGTTTGTAAAATAATGGATATGATATCGGTAGTCATAACATCTTCGAAGAGAGAATCATTGAGTTTTTCCAAAACTTTGATGTGTTCAATACTTTCATTAGCTTGCTTTACCAGGGATTTATGGTCCTTGACAAAGTCACTCGTTTCTTTCAAAAGTGCTTGTTCAACATGAATTACCCTCGCACTGATGGCATTCAGCTGAGGGGCAATTAGAGTTTCAAAAAACTTTTTCTGTTCATTATCAAAACTATTAAACCAGATGTTTGTTGTAATATTGGTTTTAGTTTTAACAGTCTCTTGAAGATACCCAATTCTAGTTTTAACGTCATCTAAAATGCTTCTAGTATCACTTGTGTTAAAAGGATTGTTTGAAGACATTTGTTCGATTTTCGAAAGAGATTTGGAAACTACAACTGGTTTCGAAACTGGTTTTGAAACTGGTGTTGACACTTTGTTTGAAACACTTGGTGTGGTGGAAAACGTTGATTGTTCTTTTTGATTAACAAAAGTAATCCCATTAATTTTGTTCCATTTGTTATAATCAATCGGTTTAAGATCTGGATTCTTTTGTTTCATTTTTGATCTACTCTCCTCAGCTAGTTCCAACGTTTCAAAAGAATCACGAACAATTATGGGTTCATGCAAAGGTTGTCCATTGTTCAACACATTCCGTTCTTTCTGAGCTTTCTTGAGGAACGAAGGAGGTGAGTTACCAAGAGCCATTTTATGTGAAGTGTGAAAAATCGGATTTGCTTGATTAGAAAGCATCTTGTTTGTTTTAGCGGAATGACCCGTTGTAAGAAGCAAATTATCCAATTTTTTGATAGTTTCATTTTTATCCAGAATTTCATCAAGAAGAGAATCTTCTCGTTTTGAAAAATCAGCAATCAACTGTTTCTTTTCTTTTTCAAGATCAGAAAACAGTGTTTTTTGTTTAGAAAGTTGGTTGTTTAGATCAGAAATTTCCTTGTTTAAAGATTTAATTTTCAAATTCAGATTCACATCAAGTGTGTCATACTTGAGTTGCAATTGTTGTTCTCTTAAAACAGAATCTCGATAACCAATTTCTAATTCGGACATTTTGTTTGTATGAAATTCATAGGCTTTGGCGTGCTCCTTGTAACTCTCAAGCTCAGCGGTCAATTTAGCATTCGCGGCCTTAACTTCACGATTGACCGTTCTAACTTTCTCAACTTCAATGCCACATTGATTGATTAATGATTCAACATAAGCACGTGTTTCCTCATCAGTTCGATATTTTGTGCCACACATCCTCCACTAGGATCCACATATGGAGTTTCAGAGTTAGTATTGCTACAACTCGGATTGTCCATGTATGTATCATAAGTAGGTGCGGATGTCACAGAATTCTGTTCGTCATGAGTAAACACATCAGATATGACATTGTTATAACATGGATCAATGATTGGTACCTTAGATACTGCATTTGCGTCATAGGCAGGAGGTGCGTCAGAGTCAGTGTCGTACTTAGTCTCCTGAAGATTTGCCATGAAGACGCAGTTTGCATTGATGTCCTCTCGGTCTTCCAAATCATCCATAATAGCGAAAAAGTCATGTTCCTCAGCACTCAACTGTAACCCCACTTCTTGCTTATCTGCTAACAAAGCAGCTTTCCGAAGAAAATCACCATTCTTCTTGTGCGGCTTAGTGGGACAGTTTCTTGCCATGTGACCCACTCCTTGACAGTTGTAACACTTAATCTGATTACCCTGATGCACATTTCCATAATTCCCAACGACTGGAGCTGCAACATACCCATTCTGATTACCCACTTCTCTATTCCCAACATTATCATCCCATCGATTTCCAACATGCTGACCCGATTACCACGATACGGAACCGCATGATTACCGATGCGACTATTAAATGCTTTATCCAATAAAGAAAATATCTGTTGCAAGGTCGCTTCTACATGGTCGGTTTCATGATCAGTGATTCCTTGTTCCGGGTATTGTTGATCTGGATAGAATTGTTGTTGTGGTTGTGGAATGTATTGCTGCAAGTTGTTGTTGTTGGAAGATGATGAAGCTTGTTGTTGTGTATTCACTGTAGTTTGAGTCTTTGCAATGAGTGCCAATGAATCATGATTCTTTGCTAATCTTTCTTGCTTGACTTCATTCGCTTCAGCTTGGTTTTGTTTCAGAAAATCATTCAGTTGATCAAAGTTCACTTGATGTAAGTCTTTTGTTTGGTTGACAATAGTGACATATCGTCCCCATTCTTATGGAAGATTATTCAGGAACTTGATGTTTTGAACGATTGTTCTGGGTGCCAACTTGTTTCGGATAAGCTCATTCATCAAAGTGCAAAACCTTCCATAGTATGATTTAATGGATTCTCCTGGTGTGGATGTAAACTTCTCCCATTCAGTTAGCAGCTTGTTCTCCATGTCTTGTTTACCAATTTCTGTTCCATAACATAGCCGTCTAACACGTTCCCACATATCGAAAGCAGTTTCACAACTGTCTACCGCAGCAAAGATGTCTATTGGTAAACCCAGTTGGACAATATGAATTGCCATTTCATCTGCATCGACTTGTTTCTGATCCTCTTCAGTATATTCTGATTCAGTTTGAAGATGAGAGGATGGTGGGATGGGAGGTGTTGCATCTGCATTTCCAGGTTCATTAACTTGTCGAGGCTTGAAGGGTCCATCCTGAATGGATTTAATCATGAGTTTGCCATTAGGTTTGGTCTTGATGTAACGAAGCATACGACTTGTCCATTGAAGATAACCACCTTTTGCCAACATAGGAGGTCGGTTTTCGGCACCGGCTGCATGAATGTCTTGTTGAGTAGCCATTGATGAAGGTATGATATGATAAAGTTGATGTAGGATCGATTCAACGATAAAGGAGTTGTGGTTGATGAAGATTAAGCCCGGTTGAGGTGTTTCTGAAAGTCGTACTCGTAACCTTGGTTCAAAAAAATTTCGCCCAAAATTTGAATTTCACTATAAAAATCAATTCTAAGGCCGTATGAAAAATTTGAGTAATGACAATTTTGACGCCAAATTTGACCCTAAAATTTTGAATTTAGGCCCAAAAATTTGAATTTTTGACCAAAATTTTCACAGTTAAACCAAAATTTGAATCTCGCGTAAAAATTGAACGTTTGGTATCCTCAAAAATTTAAATTCTACTCAAGTTTTCCCGTCAAAAAACTCGAAGTTACGAGTAGGATATGGTTATGAGTAGACGAGGCTTAGGCGTAGGATCTTATGCGTAGGATCTTATGCGTAGAAACCTTATGCGTAGGAACCTTAGGCGTAGAAACCTTATGCGTAGAAACCTTATGCGTAGAAAGTATCTTACGCGTAACCTTAAGCTTATGCGTAGACAAAAAGTTACTCGTAAACCTTACGCGTAATTTTGAAGTTATGCGTAGAGTTACTCGTAAGCTTTTAGCTTATGCGTAAACTATGGTTAAGAACCAAAAATCCTTTACACTGTCACAGCGTAAGAGATATCCACAAGTCGAAGTGTTCCACACACTTATCCAAGTGAGGGAAGCACTCGAGTACAGTTATAGCACGAAGATTCTTCACAAAAAGTTACGAGTAGAAAACTAGGGTTTTGACTTTTTGACTTCTACTCATAAGAAATTTCCAACGATTCAAATGATTTCTTTTGCACAGAAAGCCTTAAAAACACTCGAATAACCCAAAAATGTTGACCTTTTTCACCCAAAGTGCTTAGAAAAGTTACGAGTAGAAATGACCAATGAACCAAAATCGAGTTCAAAAATGATTTAAAACACGTAAAGTTTCGAACTTTTTGCAAAAACTAGAATCTTTAACACTATGTAAACCTTAGACCATAAGAATCTTGAAGATTTAAGTGCAAAAATTAAAGCTTTAAGCGTGACACTCTTGAGAACGAACTACGCGTAACACCACAAAAAAAACTTCAACCAAAACACTCCTAAACCATTGTTAGACGATTGATACCAATTGTAGGACCTTATATCTATCAACCTTATCACTTTACCAAGCAAATACCACGTTAGCACAAACAACCCAAACACAAACAAAGCTTAGAAATAAGATGAGAAAGATTAAGAGATGGTGACTTGAAGATATAAAATCCGTGTATGTGATGATAAGATATGCAAACAATAAGTTGTATATTCCTTGAGAGAGAAAATACACACACACACACACACTTTCAAGCACACCCCTCAAATGACCATTTGAGGGGTATTTATAGTCCAAGGGACTTGATGCCCTAAAGGCTTTCTTATGGGCTTCGTGGGCTTGGACATGGGTTGGATTGGATAAAAGGCAAGCCTTACATAACTAGTACCAATTTAGCTTAGTCCAATCCACGAGCCCGTTGACTATTCTATCACGATATCTAACACACGTTATAAAGTTCCTAAATGTGAATGACCATCACTTCTAATAAAAACTATTAAGGCTAACAACCTCACTCTTGAGGAATACTTGGCGTTGACTAGAGCAGATCAAGGGCCGGGTCTCGTAAGACCGGCAATCGGAGCGGATGTTCGTTTCGAGATTAAAGACCAATTTATGAGGGAGCTTCGCGCTAACCCTTTTTCGGGAAACAGGGATGAAGATGCTTATGAGCACGTTGAAAATGTCCTATACATCGCTAGCCTTTTCAACATTCCGGGTCTGTCTCATGACGCTATTATGCTTAGGGTATTCCCAATGACTCTTACTGGAGCAGCCAGAAGATGGATCGAAAGATTGCCCGCCGGGGCTGTTAATACTTGGGCGCTACTAAAGAAACACTTTATTCAAAGATATTGCCCGCCATCAAAGATTTCTAATCAACTTTTGGAGATCCATAATTTCAAACAAGAAGATGACGAAACTCTGTATCAAGCTTGGGACAGATACAACGATCTTGTTTATAAGTGTCCTACCAATGATCTAAATAACCAGCAGAAGGTCAATATTTTCTACAAAGGAATAAATGTAACTACAAGACAGATGTTGGACTATCAAAGACCTATCCCGAACATGACTCCTACTACTGCAATTGAAGCCATTCAAAAAATGGCGGACCACTCTCAAAAATGGCACGAAGGTGGAAGTAAAAGAAACCAAGGCGGAAGTTTCAACGGAATTGCAGCAATCGCTAGTAAAATTGAAAGTCTTAGTCGAGATATGCCGAAGGTCATAGAAACCGTTCATGCCATCCAAGTGGGTTGTGAAAGTTGTGGAGGAGGACATCTTATGAAAAATTGTCCTCATATGGACGAAGAGGATATTGAAGAAGCTAAGTATGGATAAAATCGACCATTTTACGGTGATAATCGAAATAGTAATGGTTATCGTGGAAATTACAACCGTGGGCCTTATGGAGAAAGAAAGCCCAGTCTTGAAGAAAAAATTAATAAGTTTCTGGAAAATTCAGCCCAAAGACAAAAGGAGCAAGATGAGTGGTTGAAGGAATTCCGGGAAAACACTGACAGAAACATTTCCAAACACGACTCAACTCTGAAAAACCTTGAATCCATGGCGATAAAGCTCAGTGAAAAAGTAAGGAGAACTAACGATAAACCTGAAGGATCTAAACCAGCTATGGAATGTAAGGTAATTTTTTCTGATGATAACTCAAAGGTTCAGGTCAATGATACGAATTTAGGGGACGATTTCGTCAATAAATCTGAGTTACGCCGTAACATGCCTAATGAGTTACGGCGTAACCTTGTGTTTGACAGCGACAACGGGGTTGTGAAGAATACTGTGGAAAGAGACTCTAATGAATTACGCCGTAACCAAGAATCTCAGTTACGGCGTAACTGGGATACATGGGCAGAAAAATTCCCCGACGTGGACGAGTCAGAAAAACTCAAGGAACTCTCCCTTGAAGATGAAGAAGAGCCACTTATCACTCATTGGTGTATTCCTATCGTCATTTCCGATGAAGAGACCATAAGGGCATGGCCTACATGCAGCCCCTTCCATGAGTATTGTAATGGAGGAGACGATGAAAGAAAGGAAGAATGGACATGCCCTCATGAGCGTGAAAGACATAGTATTAAGTTCGGTGATTTGGCCTTTAAAGATTGGTACGCAATTCAATTTGGGGATGCCAAGATCAATCCCAATCTTCTTATGAAGCTAAAAACTGATTACGCGGAGCATATTCAGAAAAAAGAAGAGACTAATAAAGACATACTCTGCACGGATGAGCATTTAAGTGAAACTGACAACAAGGAACTATGCTGTCATTGGTTAGAAAAAGTAAAATCTCCTGGGGAAATTTTCTTGGCGTCATGCGACCCGTATGATGATATGTGTAATGGGGGAAGCAACTCTGGAAGATTAGGAAAAGATGAATGTTTTTGGTCCTCAACCAATGATGAGGAGAGAACGAGTTTACCTTGGCTGGACAACCTTGGATTCGATAGTTGGGTAAAAATTAAGTATGGACATGTAGACACATTAACCAAAGAGAAGATTTGGAAGGAATACATGGATCAAGAAAATTCAAACGACAAAAGTCTCAAGAACATGAATAAAATAACAATTAACGATGACAAAGAGCGGGTTAGTAATGATAAAGAAGAGTGCAAGCGCGTTCTAGTGGAGAATTTGCTCGATGAAGAATTGTTCAAGGACACTGCTTCTGATGACGATGATATTGAAAGGATGCTAGATTACCTTGAGTTGCAAGGAAATGAGGAGTTCATTGATCCCGATGACGAAGCTTACGAACAAAGGAGGTACAAGCTCCTGGGTATTCCCTACAAAAGACCACCTCCAATTATTGTCGAAAAATATGAATTCACTCGCTACCACTTGGGACCGGAAGAGAAATTTTGTAAAGTCTGAAAAATTGAAACCATTGAATACCTCCAAACTGCCTCGAATGTTGTATGGATGAGGCATAATTTGATGAAAGATATTGAAGAATTCAGGGATGTTCAAAGGCCCCCATAGGATCCCCGCGGCTCTGAGTCTAACTTAAAGACTCGTTAATAAAGAAAAGTGCTCTTTCGGGAGACAACCCGAATTATCCCTTTCTTTTGTTTTTATTTCCTTTCTGTTGGGTTTTGTGTTTTCTAACCATTTTTGCAAGAAACGAGGAACTAATTGCTGCTGTAGTTGCTGATCTGAACAGAGTTACGGCGTAACTCATCTTGGTGATTACGCCGTAACCAACATTTTAGCAGCAGAATTCTTGACGCATTACCAATTATGGCGTAATACCATCTCAGTGGTTACGCCGTAACTATTCGCTTCACAGCTCATGCCAGGTTTTGCCAGTTACGGCGTAACTCCCTCATAGGAGTTACGACGTAACTCTCCTCTGCTTTAATTCTTTCATTTGATAATACAGTAACCTTGTATTAGTTTTTAAATGAACTTTGTGGGTGTGTTCCTTGTAAACCCTCATGAGACTTCACTCGTCCACTTGGAACACCAAGTGGTTTAAAAGGCTTGTTGCATTCGCTAAATGCAAACGTGATTCCTACGAAAGTGAGTTAGTTTTATTTTTCATTTAATTTTTTTTTCTTTTTAGAATTATGCTTGTCGGTATTATGATTTCAGGGATTGAAGTTTGTTCATGACGCTTAAACGAAGGCACGATTCTTTCTCGTGGGCCTTCTTCTTTTTGGAGAAAATTTCAGGGAAGTTCTCGCTCTAATTCTACCTTTCTCTTCACCTTTATTTTAATGCCTAGTACAAAAGGGAATTTGTACAATTCAAGTGGGGGGACGGGAGTAGAATTATCTCTTGTACTTTATTTCGCCCTCATTTTTCTAGTTTATTTTGAAAAATTATGCCATTTTTAAAATTTTGACATGTTTTTCCGAACCTAACTAGATTAGACCTTAGCCGAGCACATACATCCCTTGACATTACATGGTGAGATTAGCCTTATCCGTTTCCAATATTTTACCCCAAATCCACCAAATTATGAGTGTGCCGGTAGCTTGTAAATTTTAGAACTTGGCCTTTGCATCATTTCGAGACCATAAATGAGGTATGTTGAGTTAGCTCGATGTATTTGGACTTTTCAGTTTTAGAAGGCAATATTATAGGATTATCACCCAAACAGCCTACCATTGTGAGTCTATCGATTAGTCACCTCAAATTTTCGACCCCAATGTGAAACCCTTTTGTTGCATCCCCTTTAGTGCAAGATACCCCTAGATACACCCTTCTGAGCCATTCCTTTCATTTTGTCAACACAATAAATTTTTTCGTTACACCTATACACCTTAGCCTACCCTGTAGTCTTTATTTGTGATTGGGAAGTCATCATTGCCTAAGTTCAAGGTTCGAGTGGAAAGGTTTGGAAATCACGCTTTCATTGACAACATTTATGAAGATCATTGAAGACCCCCTAAATTCCCATTGTTCATCTCAAGTGGGGGGATATTATGTTATTATCTTATGTTGAAAAAAAAAAAAAAAAAAAGTTGATTGAGTTATGATATTGTAAAGTGCGATGTTATAAGCACTGTAGTATGAGCTTTATTGATTAGTATCGAGGAGGCCATCTCGGTCACACTTGAATATTGGAGTTGGAAATGTTGCCAACAGAAGAAGAAAAGGTAGTATGCCCATCATGACGTCCTCTAATGACGCATCTACCTTGCATTTCATGATCCGGTCTCTAGACTTCTAAGCTTGAACTTTGGGCGGATGGTAAGTGGTGATGACTTGGTTATAGATTTAGACTACCTGCTTGTTTTCCATTTTACACCAATTATATATCCCATGTCTTATCCTACCCTTTAGTCATTAAGCGTGTCTAGGTTATGCAGCGAGCAATCTTTGGTGTCTTGGCCATGGATTTGGTCATGCATCATTGAT
Organism: Chrysanthemum makinoi; assembly: GCA_910596185.1. NCBI lineage: Eukaryota > Viridiplantae > Streptophyta > Magnoliopsida > Asterales > Asteraceae > Chrysanthemum > Chrysanthemum makinoi. Next base: position 296,395,834 of record OU343221.1, read on the forward strand.
TTTGTCCACTTCGCCGTGACATGTTAGTAATGACGAATCACCCCTTAACCTTTGTCGTGTCTACCCATATTGCCTTCGAGAACTATTTAGCCCTTAACTCTAGTGGTGGAGATTTGTGTAACCGCCAAGCTTATGATAGAATACATGATATGACTGTGCGATTGAGTGATCACCCCAAAATTGACACTTAGAATAGTTGAGAGATTTGAGTGTTTGTTCCCCTTTCGTGAGGTGTTCGGCTTTGTTTTATTCTAGCATAAGGGATTTGTAAACTCATATTTTCCAGGTTTTGGGAGATATCCTTTTAGGAATCTATCTAATAAGGTCTACTTGAGGGCAAGTAGAGTTCAAGTGGGGGGATATTTGATAACATCAAATAGTCCTGAATATTAAGTGTCAATTTCCCCCGATAATGCTCGTTATTTGTATCATTTATATGGATTTACGCTTGTTTTCCACTTTCAGGTAAATTACGAGCATTGGAGCTAAAGAGACGCGGAAATGGAAACATTACTAAAGATTTATCACAGTATGCCTATTTTGAAGAAATTACGGCGTAACTCGTCTCTCACATTACGCCGTAACTATTGCGTGACCCAGAAGTCCAACTTATCAAGTGGTTACGGCGTAACTCTCCCCAAAGGTTACGACGTAACTCCATTAGGTCAAAAGAGGTTCCACGCCGCTGATACTTACGCCGTAACTACTGCATCACTTACGACGTAACCGAGTTTATTGAAGACTACGGCGTAACCACTTATAAGGTTACGTCGTAACTAGCAGATCTAGTGCATTTACGAAGTAATAGAAGGTTACGGCATAAATCCTCTATTGGTTACGCTGCAACCCAGACCTGGCCTATAAATACCCTACGAATTCCAGCATTTCAAGGCAACCCATTCCACACACAACACTCTGAGAACGTGGGAAAAATCTCAAGGCAGGTCTAAGGGAGCATACGAAGCTGTTTCCAAGGGATAAGTCACACCATTACGATAAGCTTTAGCGTTTTATATTTCTTTTACTTTCAATTCACGTATTTCGTACCTTTAAATATTGAATTGATTTGCATGATTAATATGAGAGGCTAAGCACCCTTTGGTGCTAGCCTAGTTATGATTCCTTAATTGTTTTGTTTGTGTTTACCTTTACTTCCATACAATTATTTCTAAGTGTATGCATGCATAGTTCTTTGGTAGTCACCCTTGGTTCGGTAGTTTTGAATGGCGATAGAGGCCAATTGTCTAGGAGATATGACCAACTGACCCTAGGTGAGCGGAATAAGACGGGAAGGGTATGATATGACCAACTGACGACCCTTTCTAGTTGTGCGATTTGACCAACTGATCACCTATCGTTTGGATGAACTTAAGAATTGGGGGGTGTAGTGTCTAAGTTCCTAACGGCTGGGCACTCACTATTTAGAATCTAGCATGTAGCGGTACTTAATGACTCGGCTTATGGGAACAAGAACAACAGGACTTATGAAGGTGCGCCTGATTTCTCTTGTGGTGGCATCTTTGCAGATAGGTTAGGGCGAATTGACCAAATGTTGTCCTCTCAAATTTGACCCCACCTGAAGTAATAGGAAGTAGGTAGACGTAGACATAACTAGCTAGGAGGATTGACTAGGTTAGCACCACTATTCCTCTATTGATTTCCCTTTACCATATTATCTGCTTTTATTTTATATTCTGCATTAGTAGTTTAATTAATTAAATCCCTATCAAAACCATTATTATTATGTGACAATTAGACTTAGTAATAATCCAACACACATAGCTCTTGGGACGACCTCGGCTTTACCATTTACTACACTACACACGACCGGGTACACTGCCCATTAGTGCATTAGTGTAGACCATAAGTATAGCCAGACACTATAAATATTAAGACCTGGTCAGTAAAACCTGCATCAAGTTTTTGGCGCCGTTGCCGGGGAGTTATATTAGGATTAATATTAAGTCTTTCATTTCATTTTTAAACTTTTCTCACGATCATATTTCAAGTTTTTAGGTACCATGGAAGTTGTTAACATCGATGACCTCACTCTTGAGGAATACTTGGCGTTGACTAGAGCAGATCAAGGGCCTTTTACAAATAGAACGCAAGTATTTTTATGTATGCTATCCTGAAATGTTATTGCATAAGACACTCTGTTGCCCTTTTACAAAGCCCCTCTTATCATGAACCTTAGTCACTTGCGAGTGAACGCGAATACTGTGAATAGATCTATTGGTAATTGACAACCCATTTGAGCTAGCTGGATAGAAAACCTTGTGTTAGCCAGATTGATAGCTAAATGCACACTATTTAACTTATAATAGGAGAATGGCAAACTCCTACACATAGTGCACCCTTATTTAAACACACACGTTAATGTTGAGTTCATGAGACTTATGGTAATATATATACTGATTTATTTGAATGATTACACCTTGTATTTAAATGATTATTATTACAAACACTATGGATTCACTCAACAACTTTGTTGACTTTTACCATGTTTATCTCTGGTAATTGAAGAAAGAATTGAAGGCACGGAGTGGGCATTTTGACCAAGAGTATTTGGTGTAAAAAATTTTATCAGTCATCACCCACACTAATGTCATTTTTATTTTGCGAAACAATGGAAATGCTTATGCATTTTAATATAAATAAATAATGACTTTTAAAACATCTCTTTTGAGTCATTTTCTATGATTATGACTGTGATCCTCCCCGTAACACCCAAAATTAGTCTTCCGCTGTGATTATGAAATTTTGGGGGTGTTACACCCATTCTAAATTATCTCAAAATTTAATTGGTGTTTATTTTTAATTTGCTAACAGTAATCAATTTGGTAAATTTAAATTAAAACTTAAATGATTTATAGTTAAAACATGGCTATAACTAAATATTGTTTTCCTAGTTTCTTTTTAATTTATATTATTGATATATGCGTATGAAAAAATAAATATTTAAGTAGCTATGCTCCAAAAATTATTTGAAACAATCATCTATATATAATATGGATATTTGTATCTCAAAATTATTTTTGTAACTTAGTTTTCCATAAGATATTATGTAAAAGATATCTATATTTCTATTAACTAAATAAAATGTTAACTTAAGTTAAAAGATTAATGAAAGTAACCAAATTTTTCAAAAGAAAACATATACTTATCCAAAATGTAACTACAAATCATTTATACTACGTTAGGCTTTACTAAATTTATTTTTTGGCATAGAAAACATGATTATTTATTGAAGTAATTTAGAATAGGGTACTAGTAATTCTAGTTTGTTAAGTTCGTGGTAATAATCTGCATCCTTAAAAGTTTAAGGTACTGAATGATTCAGTTTGCCAAGTTCAGGGTACTATTATGCACCCTTAAAAGTTCAAGGTACTAAATGATTCAGTTTGTAAACTTCGGGGTACTAATATGTGTTTTAGCCGTTCTTAAACATATTCCCACTCTTTTTAGGTGAGAATATATAGCTATTGCAGACATCATTTTTTAGCCAAAACTCTTTATCTAGCTAAAACACATGGACACCTTTAGTGAAAAAATGTTTACTGTTATTTAACATCTATGTAGCTAAAAAATATACCACATAATATACGCACACACAAAAAAATAAATTAATTGCTCTCTGTTCACACCAATTTAATCAATGAAACGCGTCAAGTAAAGATGATGTTTTAGAAAAGGCATGTTATTTTCGTGCTAAGCACATCATATGACGCTTGGTACAGTTAGCCTTAACCATGTTATAACCAAGGTTGATTGATACATTCCGTTATAACTAACATTTCTCATAAACGTTGAATCTATTTTATGGTTTTTGCAACAACTATACGTGGAGATGCAATTTATCAACAAGTCGTTATCAAATTAAATATACCGGATTCAGTTTTGGCCAAAACCCAAATTATTACCCCGAACTTTGGAAATTGGATCATTTAGTATCGTAAACTTTTAAGGAATAATACGATAAACTTGGCAAAGTAGAATTTCTTCTATCCTATACTAAATCAACTCAAACTCTAATTGGCGTTTATTTTTAATTTGCTAACAGTAATCAATTTAGTAAATTTAATTGTAACTTAAATGATTTATAGTTAAAAAATTAAATATATTTTTTCGAGTTTCTTTTTAATTTACATTATTGATATATGTGTATGAAAAATAAATAGTTAAGTAATGCACCAAAAGTTATTTGAAACAAACATCTATATATAATATGCATATTTGTTTCTCAGCAGTATTATAGTAAATTCGTTTTCCATAAGATATAATGCAATAGATATCTATATTCCTAATAACTAAATAAAATGTTTAGTTAAATTAAAAGAATAATGAAAGTAACTAAATTTTACAAAAGAAAATATATAATTATCCAAAATGTAACTACAAATCATTTTTATTATGGTAGGCTTTACTAAATTTATTTTTTAGCTTAGAAAACAAGAATAGTTATTTAAGTAATTTAGAATAGGGAGCTAGTAATTCTAGTTTGATAAGTTCGTGGTAATAATCTGCATCCTTAAAAGTTCAAAGTACTAAATGATTCAGTTTGACAAGTTGAGGGGTACTATTATGCACCCTTAAAAGTTGAAGGTACTAAATGATTCAGTTTGTCAAGTTCGGGGTACTAATATGTGTTTTGGCCGTTCTTAAACATATCCACACTCTTTTTATGTGAGAATTTATAGGTCTTGCGGACATCATTTTTAAGACACACATCTTTATCTAGCTAAAACCCATGGACACCTTTAGTGACAAAAAGGTTTATTGCTACTGAACCTTTATGTAGCTAAAAATATACCACATACAGTAATATACCAATACACAAAAAAAAATTAATTCCTCTCTCTTGACAACTCGGTCGTCTGAACGAGCGAGTTCTCACCAACTAAATCAAAGAAACGCGTCAAGTAAAGCTGGTGATTTAGAAAAGGCATGTAATTTTTTTCATAAGCACGTCATATGACGCTTGTTAAACTTAGCCTTAACCATGTTATAACCAAGTTTGATGGATACATAGTATGTTATGTTACAGATGTTATTGATGATCACATGCCGCTATAACAAACATTTCTCATAAATGTTGACTCTATTATATGGTCTTTGCAACAACTATACGTGGAGATGCAACTTATTAACAAGTCGTTCTCAAATTAAATTTAGCGTATTCACTTTTGGCCACAACACATATTATTACCCTAAACTTTTAAACCGGATCATTAATTACCGTAAACTTTTAAGTGTCCAGAATAATATGATAAACTTGGCATAGTATAATTTTGTAATATATTGGTTTTCACAAACACACAATCAATAACACATGAGAATCGAATGAGATGAGTTTAGAGAGAGAAAGTGAAGAGAGTTGGGAACTTCTAATGAGACAAAGAAAAATGTATATTGAAGCTCCAACCCTTTGCCTTGGGAGGCAAAGGGTATTTATAGTATCTTACATGAAATTCCACCTACGCGCTGTAGATCAGGCATACAGTGGGTAAAGACCCGTCCGTCCTTCACGGTGTTACTTATCTAATTACTAACTATTACTAAATGACTACAAATACGAGCTTTCTAACGAATACATATACTTGAGGTGACAGAGTCTTTAAGTACCTGATTTTCTAAATCCTAACAATCTCCCCCTAAGGGAGGTCACCTCAATTAAAAACAGATATTACATTTTGGTGTTCTTGAATTCTTGATTAAGTTCTTTGCTATGTAGCTCTCAGTCTTTGATTCTTCATATTCCGCATGTGTTGTATTTCAAGTGGAGGTCTTTAACTGATCCACGTGTTGGTGATTCTTTGAGCCAGCTTTGAGATCATCAGCCACAACAAATCTCTGACTCATCCTTTGTTGTAACGCCATTATGTGAAGTTGTGACTTTTGGACCGACAAGCTCACAGTGTTGAATCGTGATATCCTTTTATCAGAGTAGCGGAAGCTTTTTTTGATCATGATATTTGCAACAGCGTAGCAGAAGTATGGTATGAAAATATCAGATCCAGGTTATGTAGATATGCACTCATCATGATTTCTATAAGTGTGAGTGTGAGCATGCGGTTATGGATTGACTCCTCAATTCTGATCAGCTGCAACCGTTGGTTGTTCCTGCAAACAACAGTTAGCAATAAAGCGCACGAAAGTGTCTTTGATCACTCTCATTGAATAAGGTTGCAAGAACCATGGTTTCCCATTGATTAGTTCAAGTATTGCCTGTGATAAGGTATAATTCCGAAGAATCTCCTTGACAGGGTTTCGCAGCTAATCAAGTCGTTCTCAAACCGGAACATCTTAGAAAAGACAGCACGGAGTGAGTGAGCCAGTGAATTGAGATTCACTGATTGATAATAAATTGATTTGAAAAACAATCATGTATTGCTTAATAGAAAGAGTTTTGCAATATAACGAAGGTTTTATGGGAAACATCAATTTTCAATCATAAATACCCTTTTATTTTGAAATATTAATACACAGTCGATGTGCAAGAGAAAAGAATTGTTGAGCACAATGATCGGTTTTTCAAAGGTATCCGTCAATCCATTTCCTGGAACAAGGTTGATTCAAGAGTGAATCGCCCCATCGTTTTTATCCAGTTGTCACAAGTTTGATCTTTTGAAAATATCTCACATGTCACCCACCAAGAGCTTGTTTGATGTTGGCTCTATAAGGATTTCCATCTCCATTTTGAATATTTTACGTATCACTCGGATGTTCTGGCAATACCACAAGGATAATGTGTAGGACTCTTAAAATATATTCTTACTTTCCACATTGTGTGAAATAGCAAGCCTTCATTAATTTATGTGTCCTAATGAGATTTATTGATGATCTCTTGGCTCTAGACTCTATTATGCACTTTGGTCTCCTATATCGGAGACTAGGGAGAGGGTCTCCTTTTTCAATATCAACCATCTCTAAGAGAATGTCGATAGATTATGTAGGTTCCCCGTGAGAATGAAACAAGTCCTTTTAAGAGAACTTGAGTAGCTTGGGAAGTTTAGTGCAGTGCGTCACTGAGTCCATGACGTCTTGTCTTCAATACCAGTGTTACCTTAGTAACCACCAGTAGCATATGTATTGAAACCGGTTTCTACCCTAAGGTTGAATAAATGGAGGGCTATTTCTTTTCACCCTTTTCTCATTTCATTTCTTTTTCCTTCTTCAACCCCCTTTCAGTGCTTACCGAGACATCATAACTAGAACCTTTTTGGGTTTATTCCAGTTCTAGCTCTATCTCAGTCGGCGCTCTTCCATTATTCTCATTTTTCTCATCCTTCTTTTTTTTCATCATACCTGAGGACTTCTACACTATCTAGTGGATTATCCCTAGGTAGATCCCTCCAGTTCTGTTGAGATCGTGGGAACGAATACCTAATCTAACCTCACCATCCTTATAAATCCATACATCAAGTAAAATGGTTGGTCCTTTGGTATTATTCTTTCCGCCTCGAAACCAATTGAAAAACCATTTGAAAATCAATCAAGATACTTGTGATATTAAAATCAAAGCATTTTTTTACCTTAATTGTTTTTTATCCTTTTAGAAAAGCTCCCCCTCAACATGTGCATTTAGTATTAGAAATCATTTCGCACAAGGAGGCAAGAGGTCTTTGAAATATTATATTAAGAATGAAAGGTCCAATTCTTTATTAACATTTTCTAAAATGATCATCATCACCTCTCCGATCAAATCTAGTATTTTAAATACTTTGGACAAAACATTTTGGGGAAGGATGCGGTTTTTCTTTTACATGCTCCCCCTCAATATGTGCATCATGATTTGAAAAGAGTTTTGAACATATTAGAGAGAACCTGCACTTTGAGTCAAATCAATCATATTTTAATCCAATTTTTTTTTAGATAAATGCTCCCCCTTAACATGTGCATGGAAAATTTGAAATCGTTTGGCACATATGGGAAGGAGTACCTTTTATTCCTTTTCTAAAACATTTGCCTCTTTATCAGTTTATGTCAGATTTAAATCACAAAACTGTCCCCCGATCACAAATTTTAAACCCTTTGAGATTTGGGATCCTAATTGATTTAAATAATTGTAGAAAACTTTTTGAGGAGAGATGTGACAAAGTTTTAAAACTAATGACTGATAAGGATCAGATTTTTAAACTTTAAACTCGATTGATCAAACATGCTAAGGTACCATATGTAAAACTTTCAGCTTGTGTACCATTTGTATGAAAACTTCAAGTTAGCTTGGTCTTGATGCAAATGTGGATAAAATATTCTTTTTTGTTTAACAAAACATAGACCTTGCTCGTTTAATGCCAATTGTATGAAAGATAACTTTTTGAAATGTTTGAAATCATTCTCCCCCTCAATCAATGACCAAAGTTGTTGATTGAGTGATAGATATTTTGACAAAAGATAAGTCCAGATGATTTTCAAAATTAAGCTCGAGTTATTTTCAAAGCAATTTTGTTTTCATTACAAGACAAATATGTTTCAGAAGAATCTTTAGAAGGAAAAACATTTGTGAGGAAGCATTTGCCTTTTTGGCGACAAATGTTCCTATTGAGCTTTGTTTTTAGGAACAGAGCATGAGATTTTATAAAATGATTTAGCATTGTCCTTTCTTTAAAAACGGGTTACTGCCTGAAATGACAATAAACCAAAAATTTTCTCCATCTCATTATTTTTTTTTTGTTGAAAAACAATTTAAAAAAATTTATTACTTTTGTTCGAACTTCATCTTAAGACCCGTGCCATTATTAAATGACATTTCTAAGTCCGTAGATGTTATCGAAACCAGAGAACATGACAAGTAAAACAATCTTTTTGTAAATTTTCAAGATTTTCTGATTTTTATGGGTTTTGAAAATTTTCTAGTTTTCTATTTTCTTTTGTTGGTTTTTTAATTTTGTATTTTGCTTCTTGATAAAATATATACAATGATAGATGAAGACAACACCTTTAATCCTCATCTTCCTCCTGAAGAAGTTTGAGTGTTTCTGGTTGTAGACTCTTCAATCCGAGTCGTGGAAGGATAAATTCAAAACGGTCTCTAGGAAGAGCTTTTGTGAAGATGTCTGCTAGCTGATATTCAGTCCTCACGAAGTATAGTTCAGCCACTCCTTTCTCTACTTGTTCCCCGATGAAGTAATGTCGAATGTCAATGTTCTTTGCTCTTGAGTGTTGAACATTGTTGCAGCAGAGAGCAATGGCACTTTTGTTATCACAATACATAGGGATTTTGTTGAATACAAAGCCATAGTCAGGTAATTGGGATCTCATCCATAAGATTTGAGCACAACAAGATGACATGGCTATGTATTCAGCCTCTGTAGAGGATATAGAAGTACTCATTTTTTTCTTTGAAGACCAGCTCACTAGCTTATCACCCAAAAACTGAGCACCTCCTGACGTGCTTCGACGTGTATCTTGACACCCTGCATGTTCAGCATCTGCATAGGCTGTTAGTGACATACCGGTGTCCTTCGTGTACCAAAGTCCCATGTTAATGGTTCCTTGGAGATACCGAATGACCCGTTTAACCGCTTCAAGGTGCTTTTTGGTAGGCTTAGCCTGGTATCTAGCACACATGCATACAACGAACAGAATATCAGGTCTACTGGCTGTGAGGTACATCAAGGATCCAATCATACTACGATATTTCATTTGATCAACCATGATCCCTGAGTGAGCCTCATCCAGTTTTGTATGCTCCACCATGGGAGTGTCAACAGGGTCACAAGAGTCAAATCCAAATATCTTTAAAATCTCATTAGCATATTTAGATTGAATAATAAAAATGCCTCTAGGACTTCATGAAATTTGTAATCCCAAGAAAAATGACATTTGTCTCATCATTGACATTTGAAATTTAGAGCCCATCTCTTTTGAAAATCGGTCACATTGATTAGGGTCAGTCGAGGCAAATATAATATCATCTACATTGATTTGAACATGAATTAAGTGTTTGCCTGACTTTCTGGTGAACAATGTAGGATCAACTGCTCCTTTACTGAATCCATTTGACAAAAAAAACTTTGACAATGTATTATACCATGCTCTAGGAGCTTGCTTCAAACTGTAAAAGGCCTTCTTCAAGCGATAGACATGGGTAGGATGCTCTGGATTCACAAAACCTTCGGGTTGACTGACATAAACAACTTATTTAAGATCTCTATTGAGAAAAGCAGTCTTTACGTCCATCTGATAAACCACCATGTTCTTGCTAGCAGCATTAGCCAGGAAGATTCTGATAGCCTCAATTCGTGCAACCGGAGCAAATGATTCTTCAAAGTCAGTACCCTCCTCTTGTCGGTATCCTTTGGCCACAAGCCTTGCCTTATTTTTCAGAACATCAACATGCTCATCAAGTTTCACTTTGAATATCCACTTGAGAGCAATAATCATAGCACGGTCTGGAGTAGGCACCAAGTCCCATACATCAAGATGATCGAACTCATGGATTTCATCTTGCATTGCATTAAACCAGCTGTCCTCAGACATTGTTGTTTTGACATCTTTTGGTTCGATCTTTGATAGTACAGAGTTGAAGAAGCACCATAAGGCATCTATGGCAAGTTGTCTTCTTGTTGAGACCGGACGAGAAGGATTCCCAATGATATTATCCAATGGATGATCATGTGTCCATTTTCTAAGATATTTGATAACATCAAATAGTCCTGAATATTAAGTGTCAATTTCCCCCGATAATGCTCGTTATTTATATCATTTATATGGATTTACGCTTGTTTTCCATTGTTTTACACTTTCAAGTAAATTACGAGCATTGGAGCTAAAGAGACGCGGAAATGGAAACATTACTAAAGATTTATCACAGTATGCCTATTTTGAAGAAGTTACGGCGTAACTCATCTCTCACATTACGCCGTAACTATTGCGTGACCCAGAAGTCCAACTTATCAAGAGGTTACGGCGTAACTCTTCCCAAAGGTTACGACGTACCTCCATTAGGTCAAAAGAGGTTCCACGCTACGCCGTAAGTACTGCATCACTTACGATGTAACCGAGTTTATTGAAGACTACGGCGTAACCACTTATAAGGTTACGCCGTAACTAGCAGATCTAGTGCATTTACGAAGAAATAGAAGGTTACGGCGTAACTCCTCTATTGGTTACGCCGTAACCCAGACCTGGCCTATAAATACCCCACGAATTCCAACATTTCTAATCATCCCATTCCACATACAACACTCTGAGAACGTGGGAAAAAGCTCAAGGCAGGTCTAGGGGAGCATACGGAGCTATTTCCAAGGGAGAAGTCACACCATTACGATAAGCTTTAGCGTTTTATATTTCTTTTACATTCAATTCATGTATTTCGTACCTTTGAATATTGATCTGATTTGCATGATTAATATGAGCGGCTAAGCACCCTTTGGTGCTAGCCTAGTTATGATTCCTTAATTTTTTTGTTTGCGTTTACCTTTACATCCGTACAATTATTTCTAAGTGTATGCATGCATAGTTCTTTGGTAGTCACCCTTGGTTCGGTAGTTTTGAATGGCGGTAGAGGCCAATTTCCTAGGAGATATGACCAACTGACCCTAGGTGAGCTGACTAAGACGGGAAGGGTAAGATATGACCAACTGATGACCCTTTCTACTTGTGCGATTTGACCAACTGATCACCTATCGTTTGGATGAACTTAAGAATTGGGGGGTGTAGTGTCTAAGTTCCTAACGACCGGGTACTCACTATTTAGAATCTAGCATGTAGCGGTACTTAATGACTTGGCTTAGGGGACCAGGAACAAAAGGACTTATGACGGTGCGCCTGATTTCTCCTGTGGTGGCATCTTTGCTGATAAGTTAGGCCGAATTGACCAAATTTTGTCCTCTCGAATTTGACCCCACCTGAAGTAATTGGAAGTAGGTAGACGTAGACATAACTAGCTAGGAGGATTGACTAGGTTAGCACCACTATTCCTCTATTGATTTTCTTTCACACATTTATTTGCTTTTATTTAATTCTGCATTAGTAGTTTAATTAATTAAATCCCTATCAAAACCATTATTATTCTGTGACAACTAGACTTAGTAATAATCCAACACACATAGCTCTTGGGACGACCTCAGCTTTACCATTTACTACACTACACACGACCGGGTACACTGCCCGTTAGTGCATTAGGGTAGACCATAGGTATAGCGAGACACTATAAATATTAAGACATGGTCAGTAAAACCTGCATCAAGTTTTTGGCGCTGTTGCATTTTTAAACTTTTCTCACGATCATATTTCAAGTTTTCATGTACCATGGAAGTTGTTAACATCGATGACCTCACTCGTAAGGAATACTTGGCGTTGACTAGAGCAGATCAAGAGCCGGGTCTCGTAAGACCGGCAATTGGAGCAGATGTTCGTTTCGAGATTAAAGACCAATTTATGAGGGAGCTTCGCGCTAACCCTTTTTCAGGAAACAGGGACGATGACGCATATGAGCACGTTGAAAATGTCCTATACATCGCTAGCGTTTTCAACATTCCGGGAGTGTCTCATGATGCTGTCATGCTTAGGGTATTCCCAACGACTCTTACTGGAGCAGCCAGAAGATGGATCGAAAGATTGCCCGCCGGGGCAGTTAATATTTGGGTGCTACTAAAGAAACACTTTATTCAAAGATATTGCCCGCCATCAAAGATTTCTAATCAACTTTTGGAGATCCATAATTTCAAACAAGAAGACGACGAAACTCTGTATCAAGCTTGGGACAGATACAACGATCTTTTTTATAAGTGTCCTACCAATGATCTAAATAACCAGCAGAAGGTCAATATTTTCTACAAAGGAATAAACGTAACTACGAGACAGATATTGGACTATCAAGGACCTATCCTGAACATGACTCCTACTACTGCAATTGAAGCCATTCAAAAAATGGCGGACCACTCTAAAAAATGGCATGACGGTGGGAGTAAAAGAAACCAAGGCGGAAGTTTTGACGGAATTGCAGCAATCGCTAGTAAAATTGAAAGTCTCAGTCGAGATATGTGAAGGTCGAGAAACCGTCATGCCATCCAAGTGGGTTATGAAAGCTGTGGAGGAGGACATCTTACGAAGAATTGTCCTCATATGGACGAAGAGGATATTGAAGAAGCTAAGTATGGAGAAAATCGACCATTTTACGGTGATAATCGAAATAGTAATGGTTATTGTGGAAATTACAACTGTGGGCCTTATGGAGAAAGAAAGCCCAGTCTTGAAGAAACAATTAATAAGTTCCTGGACACTTCGGCCCAGAAAAAAAAAGAACAAGATATTTGGTTAAAGGGTTTCCAAGAAAACACAAATAAGAATCTTTCCAGGCACGAGAAAACCCTACAAAATCTTGGACCAATGATCGAAAAACTCAGTGCTGAGATTGATGGAATTGAACTTAATAAATCCAAGCACAAGGAGGAATGCAATGCTGTTTTCACCATTGATTCTCAGGAGGTGATTGAGGAATGTATTTCTTCAATCGACATTTTGGATGTCGCGAATACTGACCAACAGGAAGAGTTACGCTGTAACTACTTCCCTGAGTTCCGGCGTAACCATGCTCCTGAAGGCATATCCAGGTTAGGATCAAGATTATTCTCGGTCAAGGATATTAGTGCAAGCCGGGTAATCATTCCGTGTTCTGCTGGTAATATTGATATTTTGGGGGTAGTAGATTTTGGGTCTTGTGTAAACATCATGCCTCTATCCATATTATTTAAACTAAAGATAATCCAACTTTGGGAAACAGATATCGTGATTGATTCAGCAACTGAAACTAAGATCTCCCCTTTAGGTATTACAGGTGGTATGTGCGTAAATGTCGATAAATTTACCTCAGCCCCTGAATTTGTGGTAGTCAACAATGTGAAAGACAAAAAGGAGCATTTGATTCTTGGAAAACCATTCCTTGACACGTTAGCACGTTACGGTGGAATCTATGGAGATATAGTGGAGTTTAAATTGGATAAAACCTTGAGCCTTGATCCAGACAAAATTGTTACAAAGGAACCACCAAAGATGGAATTAGATGACTCCGATAGGTTTCCACCTTCATCTTTTAGCCATTTGCAGGAGTCCGAATCTAGCGACGATGAAGATGATGAGGAAGAGATACCGTTTTCTGTTCCCATTTACGTTGTAAAAGGAAGATTTCACTGTTGTGTTCCTTTACCTAAAGGGACCATAGTAATATTTCCCACGTGTTCCCCTTTCCAAAAAGGATGTAATGGAGGAGGGGAGTATCTCATTCGGATGATTAAAGAAGCTGCAAAAGTTTGGTGGTGCTGGGAAAAGGAAGAAGATATCAGAAAAAAGTGGTTACAAGATCATAATGCTTTTTGCGAATGGTTCTCCGACATTGACTGGACCATTCATTTTTGCGAACCACTTATGATGCAAGATGAATACACCTTGTCGTTGCCTACATGTAACCCCAATCGCAAGATTTGCGATGGAGGAAAATATCCTGAACATGAATGGCTCAAACGCAAGGAATGGGCATGTTTTGACGAAGATAAGAGGAGCAATGTAGGATACAGGGGGATCTCATTTGAAAATTGGTTACGAGTAAAGTTTGGGTATAATAAAATTGATGAGGAAGAAGAGGCTAGGTTTCGTTTCGAATGGGCACGAGCTAATTTTCAACAAAAAAGATACTCCATGACTCGTTATGTTTCACCGCATGTTTGGGACCTGCCTTATTTAATGAAAGACATGGAAGAACTCGGGGATGTTCAAACACCCCCATAGGAGCCCCGCGGCTCTGAGTCTAACATAAAGAATCGTTAATAAAGAAAAGTTCTCTTTCGGGAGACAACCCGAATTATCCCTTTCTTTTGTTTTTATTTCCTTTATGTTGGGTTTTGTGTTTTCTAACCATTTTTGCAGGAAACGAGGAACTGATTGCTGCTGCAGTTGCTTATCTGAACAAAGTTATGGCGTAACTCATCTTGGTGATTACGCCGTAACCAACATTTTAGCAGCAGAATTCTTGACGCATTACCAATTACGGCGTAATACCATCTCAGTGGTTACGCCGTAACTACTCTCTTCACAGCTCATACCAGGTTTTGCCAGTTACGGCGTAACTTCCTCATAGGAGTTATGACGTAACTCTCCTCTGCTTTAATTATTTCATTTTAAAACACAGTAACCTTGTATTAGTTTTTAAATGAACTTTGTGGGTGTGTTCCCTGTAAACCCTCACGAGACTTCACTCGTCCACTTGGGACACCAAGTGGTTTAAAAGGCTTGTTGCATTCGCTAAATGCAACCGTGATTCCTACGAAAGTGAGTTAGGTTTGTTTTTCATTTTTTCTTTTTAGAATTATGCTTGTCGGTGTTGTGATTTCAGGGATTGAAGTTTGTTCATGACGCTTAAACGAAGGCACAGTTCTTTCTCGTGGACCTTCTTCTTTTTGGAGCAAATTTCAGGGAAGTTCTCACTATAATTCTACCTTTCTCTTCACCTTTATTTTAATGCCTAGTACAAAAGGGACTTTGTACAATTCAAGTGGGGGGACGGGAGTAGAATTATCTCTTGTACTTTATTTCGCCCTCATTTTTCTAGTTTATTTTGAAAAATTATGCCATTTTTAAAATTTTGACATGTTTTTCCGAACATAACCAGATTAGACCTTAGCCGAGCACATACAACCCTTGACATTACATGGTGAGATTAGCCTTATCCGTTTCCAATATTTTACCCCAAATCCACCAAATTATGAGTGTGCCGGTAGCTTGTAAACTTTAGAACTTGGCCTTTGCATCATTTCGAGACCATAGACGAGGTATGTTGAGTTAGCTCGATGTATTTAGACTTTTCAGTTTTAGAATGTAATATTATAGGATTATCACCCAAACAGCCTACCATTGTGAATATCGATTAGTCACCTCAACTTTTCGACCCCCATGTGAAACCCTTTTGTTGCACTCCCCTTTAGTGCAAGATACCCCTAGATACACCCTTCTGAGCCATTCCTTTCATTTTGTCAACCCAATATATTCTTTATTTGTGATTGGGAAGTCATCATTTGCCTATGTTCAAGGTTCGAGTGGAAAGGTTTGGAAATCACGCTTTCATCGACGACATTTATGAAGATCATTGAAGAACCCCCGAATTCCCATTGTTCATCTCAAGTGAGGGGATGTTATGTTGAAAAAAAAATGATGATTCGAAAAAGAAAAAAAAGTTGACTGAGTTATGATATTGTAAAGTGCGATGTTATAAGCACTGTAGTATGAGCTTTATTGATTAGTATCAAGGAGGCCACCTCGGTCCCATTTGAAGATTGGAGTTGGTAATTATGCCAACAGAAGAAGAAAAGGTAGTGTGCCCATCACGACGTCCTCTAATGACACATCTACCTTGCATTTCCTGATCCGGTCTCTAGACTTCTAAACTTGAAATTTGGGCGGATGGTAAGTGGTGATGACTTGGTTATAGATTTAGACTACCTGTTTGTTTTTCATTTTACACCAATTATATATCCCATGTCTTATCCTACCCTTTAGTCATGAAGCGTGTCTAGGTGATGCAGCGAGCAATCTTTGGTGTCTTGGCCATGGATTTGGTCATGTATCATTGATTTTGTCCACTTCGCCGTGACATGTTAGTAATGACGAGTCACCCCTTAACCTTTGTCGTGTCTACCCATATTGCCTTCGAGAATTGTTTAGCCCTTAACTCTAGTGGTGGAGATTTGTGTAACCGCCAAGCTTATGATAGAATACATGCTATGACTGTGCGATTGAGTGATCACCCCGAAATTGACACTTAGAATAGTTGAGAGATTTAAGTGTTTGTTCCCCTTTCGAGAGGTGTTCGGCTTTGTTTTATTCTAGCATAAGGGATTTGTAAACTCATATTTTCCAGGTTTTGGGAGATATCTTTTTAGGAATCTATCTAATAAGGTCTACTTGAGGGCAAGTAGAGTTCAAGTGGGGGGATATTTGATAACATCAAATAGTCCTGAATATTAAGTGTTAATTTCCCCCGATAATGCTCGTTATTTATATCATTTATATGGATTTACGCTTGTTTTCCATTGTTTTCCACTTTCAGGTAAATTACGAGTATTGGAGCAAAAAAGACGCGGAAATGGAAACATTACTAAAGATTTATCACAGTATGCCTATTTTGAAGAAGTTACGGCGTAACTCATCTCTCACATTACGCCGTAACTATTGCGTGACCCAGAAGTCCAACTTATCAAGAGGTTACGGCGTAACTCTTCCCAAAGGTTACGACGCAACTCCATTAGGTCAAAAGAGGTTCCACGCCACTGATACTTACGCCGTAACTACTGCATCACTTACCACGTAACTGAGTTTATTGAAGACTACGGAGTAACCACTTATAAGGTTACGCCGTAACTAGCAGATCTAGCGCATTTATGAAGAAATAGAAGGTTACGTCGTAACTCCTCTATTGGTTACGCCGTAACCAAGACCTGGCCTAAAAATACCCCACGAATTCCAGCATTTCTAATCATCCCATTCCACATACAACACTTTGAGAACGTGGGAAAAAGCTCAAGGCAGGTCTACGGGAGCATACGGAGCTATTTCCAAGGGAGAAGTCACACCATTACGATAAGCTTTAGCGTTTTATATTTCTTTTACATTCAATTCATGTATTTCGTACCTTTGAATATTGAATTGATTTTCATGATTAATAAGAGCGGCTAAGCACCCTTTGGTGCTAGCCTAGTTATGATTCCTTAATTGTTTTGTTTGCGTTTACCTTTACTTCCGTACAATTATTTCTAAGTGTATGCATGCATAGTTCTTTGGTAGTCAACCTTGGTTCGGTAGTTTTGAATGGCGGTAGAGGCCAATTTCCTAGGAGATATGACCAACTGACCCTAGGTGAGCAGACTGAGACGGGAAGGGTATGATATGACCAACTGACGACCTTTTCTACTTGTGCAATTTGACCAACTGATCACCTATCGTTTGGATGAACTTAAGAATTGGGGGGGGGGTGTAGTGTCTAAGTTCCTAACGGCCGGGCACTCACTATTTAGAATCTAGCATGTAGCGGTACTTAATGACTTGGCTTAGGGGACCAAGAACAACAGGACTTATGACGGTGCGCCTGATTTCTCCTGTGGTGGCATCTTTGCTGATAGGTTAGGGCGAATTGACCAAATGTTGTCCTCTCGAATTTGATCCCACCTGAAGTAATTGGAAGTAGGTAGACCTAGACATAACTAGCTATGAGGATTGACTAGGTTAGCACCACTATTCCTCTATTGATTTCCCTTCACACATTTATTTGCTTTTATTTAATTCTGCATTAGTAGTTTAATTAATTAAATCCCTATCAAAACCATTATTATTCTGTGACAATTAGACTTAGTAATAATTCAACACACATAGCTCTTGGGACGACCTCTGCTTTACCATTTACTACACTACACACGACCGGGTACACTTCCCGTTAGTGCATTAGGGTAGACCATAGGTATAGCAAGACACTATAAATATTAAGACCTGGTCAGTAAAACCTGCATCAATATTCGTGCGGTTGTTGTTGAGGAACTGATGTAGCAGAGTTTGGATCCCCTGGATAAGATGTTTCGGGTATGGGTTCAAGGGCAAATACATTAAAAAATGAAGCATATTCGGGAGTTACAGAGGGATCGTCTCCAAAATGGTTATCAACTACATTTCCTTGATGTACAATAGAAGATTAAGGATTTGAAGATGATGATGAATGATCAAGAAATGGAACCTCTAGAGATAACGATATTGAGACTGATGGACCATTTGTGTTTATTGGAGAAGATACAGTAGCAGTTGTTGGTGTAGCATTATCATCAGTTGAAGGTTCATAGTATTCATCAAACATAGTATCAAACAACTTCCTCAGATTTTCTTCTGATGGAGGTACATAAGAAACTGCAGGAGAAGGGTTTTGTACAAGAGAAGAACTAATGGGACTACTTGACAACAATTTAGATGCGGGTCCAGAACTGGATTGCCCAGGAGCCGTTTGCTCAGACAGCTCATCGAACGTGACATGAATAGTTTCCGTAATGTCTCGAGTTCTTTTGTTGTAGATTCAATAACCCTTCCGATTCGGTGCATAACCAACGAAAAATACAATATCCACCTTAGCTTTCAATTTTCCCAAATCTTGATCGTCATTAGTTGGATAACACAAGGCTCCGAACACATGAAAGAAAGAAAGATCCGGTTTTATGTATGTATTAAGGAACAATTTTTGGTGTAACAGGCTGTGGCAATGGCTTCCGCTTAGAGAAACATTGGAGCCTTTGAAAATATGAGCATAGTTCTAGCAGCTTTTATAAGAGTCTGATTTCGTCTTTCAACTACACTGTTCTGTTGAGGAGTGCGTGGAACACTTCTTTGATGGCTGATTCCAATGATTTCATAAAACTGACTTAGTTCTTCGTTAGCAAACTCAATTGCATTGTCTGTTCGGATGATTCTAACGGTTTTATTAAGCCAAACCTGCAACTGTTTAATTAGTTTGATGATGACGTCGAGAGTTTCATCCTTTGACCTCAAAAACTTAACCCAAGTAAACCAAGAGTAGTCATCAACAACGACTAGTACATATTTCTTCCCTTTTATAGTTTGAATTCTCATGGGTCCGCACAAATCCATGGGAAGGGTATGAAGAACTTCCATAATTGAGTTGGCAGGTTTGGGTTTGTGGGCATATTTCTTGCTTTTTCCCAATTGGCATGCAGAACAAAGATGATCTTTTTCATATTTTAATCTGGTCAAGCCTCTTACGAGGTCCTTTCTAGAGAGATCATTGATGGTGCCGAAGTTCAAATAATTGAGACGACAGTGCCATAACCAAGACTTTGTTTTAGACGCCTTTGACAACAAGCAGATTGGAGAAGATTTCATCATGTCTTAGATAGAGATGGTGTACAAATTAGTGCCACAAGTTCCCTTTAAAATTTCAACACCATCTAATTCTCTAACGAAGCAAGTGTGTTTTCTGAAAGCCACTTCAAGATCCGAATCGCAAAATTGACCGACAGAGAATAGATTATGACCAAGACCTTCTAGATAATATACTCGGGAGATTACACTGTCACCAAATACATAATCTTCATAACCCATAATTGCCCCAAAGTGGTCGTTCCCAAGTCTAACAGTCCCGATGAATTTATTCACGAAGTTCTTGAGCCATGAGCAATCTCCAGTCATATGCTTTTGAGTCCAAATACCACAGAACGATTTGTATGACCTGCAGTTGAACACAGACAAGTATGGATGACTGGATAATTTAGATCCCCATGAGAGAATGGGTTCTAATTGGTTAGTAAATGTGATTGGAACACCCACATCAATATTAGAAGCTATGACATCATTAGTGGTGGAAGCAAGACTAGTAGAAGCACTGGGCCTATGTGAAGTATGACTACTTCTTAAGGGGATGATCCTACCAGTAGGTTTCCATTCCTTAGTGGGCATAGATCTATACTTTTTAGGGTAAAATTCATTAACTTTGAATTTACGGCCAGTGGGTTTCCATTGATAACCCACATTATTGAATTTTTTTCCTGTAGGCTTCCAATAATTACTAAACCTTTTCCTAATAGGTTTCCAGACTTCCTTAACCTGTTTAGCACTTCTGACATCTTTAACTGGAGATTTACCAACATTTTTCAGATCATTCACAACACATTAATGATAAATACCATAAACCAAACATTCATTACATGTTTTGCAAATAGTAGCAGAATTTGAATTAATTACAGTACGGTTATAGCTAATATTAGAATCAACACGATTCATTTTATTCAACTCAAACTTTTTCTTCCTAGGGTGTTCTTCTACTTTCTTCTCTTGAACACTCTTGGCTCGCATGGTCCAATCTTTCTTTGTATTGCCTGAAGGCTTTGACCCGCTAACCTTAGTGTTACTGATTACTCTTGTAGAAGGAACGACGGGAATATTAGTAGGTTTTACTACTCTTTGCATATCTGGTCTAGAAGTGCTGGGATCTGAGACTCTAGGGGGCACATCTAAGGTCACATGCTTGACTTTAGGCATAGAACAAGGCATAACTTCTCTATCTTTCCTAGTACCAGATTTAGGACATGCTGTAATTACACATTCTAAGAGTTCTTGAGATCGTTTGGCCTATAAACATGTATGCCCCACCGCATTATCAAGTGGTTTCTCTATCTTATCATCTTCTACAATTTCACAAAGACACTCTATACTATCCTTAAGGTACGAAAGATATGTTTGATACGCAAATTCATTGTTCCGAAGATGAGGGGGAATATATTTCACAGTTACAGCATATTTAGAACAAGCAGGCACCTTTGGTGCAACATTTTCAACACTAGTGATTGGCATTTTCCCTTTTACCTGACTCTTTAGATTCTCAATTTCTTTTAGCAAAGACGTTGTCTTTTCATTGTTCTTGTCACAAGTGACCTTAATTGATTCATATAACTCTTTGAAATGTAATTTAACCTTTTCATTTTCTGCTAGAAAACACTCATTTTCATGTTGTAATACATTAATGATGTTTTGTAGATGGAAATTCTGAGAATCTAAAGGAGGATGCATATGGGAGCCAGTCACTTCATTCTTTTCACCCTTCAATTGTGAAATTTGAGCTTTCAATTTTTTGATCGTGTTACAATGAGCTCGAATATGTTCATCACGTTTGTTTATTTCAAAAACTGCATCATACTCAGGAGCATCCGAAGATGTCTTGGCATTTGAGGTTTTAACACTTTCTTTAAGATGTTGATATTTTAATGGTATATCAAGATAATCAACTTCCAATTTAGAAAAATGCTTGACCATGTTATCATGATCATCCTTTTTGATTTTATCATGCAATTTTGAATTTTTGGTCTCAAGCTCAATGACACGATCCTGGGAGACTTTCAAAGCAATAGACAATTCATGAAATTGAGAAGCAGTAATGGAATAATCCGTAACAATATAGAACACATCTTGAGCAATACATATAGAAATCAAATTATCGTTAAGGATGTGAATATATGTTCTTCCTCTTAATCTCATTGCTCGTAAGCTCACATTCATTCATTCTAACCTCGTTTTCCATATCATTAAACATTCTTTTCATTTCTTTAATCTCTCTATCTATGGCCTTTTGAAGACTCTCAAATTGTTCTTTTAGTTGTTTAAAGAATGGCATGACCTCAGTTGAATAACATTCTTTTGTTTGTTCAAAACCCCTTTCCCTTTCAGTAATCCCTGTTGGTGTGATTCTCTTCTTACACGTTTTCTCAAAATCAATGAATAGTTGGTAAACTACATATAGGCTGATTAAGGTTTTGCTTTGAGTGGGAAGAGTTGTAGGCACTAAATGCATTGGTGTATTTGGAAGATACACAGTAGCTGGAGGCAATTTTCTAAGGGCAGGATTCTTTTCCACAAGTTCATCATTTTTTTTGTTCTTATCAATATCTTTCTACCAAAACACTTGTTCAGGGGTTAATTGAGTTTGAGGTCTAAACTTGTTCAAGGCAATCCAATTTTCCTTAGTGTGATTGGGGGTTTTAAACGTTATATTATACTCTACACACCAAGGATCTTTTAGATTCTTTTCCATTTTCTATCTAGAGGCATCTTCTAACTCTCTATCCTCTTTAGTGCACTCTATACATGATGGCGTTTGTCTAGGCTTGAGAATCTCATTACCATCATAAACCACTTTTTGAGCAGCCTTTGCTATTTTACCATACTCAAGATTGGGTTCCTCTACAAAGGCGACACTTGCTTATTGCTTAATACTCTATGCTTAGTGATCATGTGATCAGTCTGAATGGTGTTCCCTTGTACGTACAACTTGTTTTCAAGTTTGTTCTTCAAAGTTTTTAGGTTGGAAAAATCAGTTAAAAGTTTTGATTCCTTAGCATTGAATTCCTGCTTAAGCACTTTTACATTTTCTTGAAGTTCTTGCTTTTGCTTAACAGTTTTGTTAAGCTTTTCTTGTAAGGAATTTAACTCTTGTTTTATTGTGTCATCCCTAAAATTGTTTTTTCTTATAAGTGTACACATTTGCTTATCCATCTCCTACTCACGGGTAGTCAATTCAAACTTAGCACGCTGTTCATATATGGCAACTTGTTCCTTATAGGCATTTAGTTCAGTGGTCATGGAATCATCAGGTGCATATTCAGTGTATTCATCAAATATACATTCATCATTGCTAGCAGAAGATGCATCACTTGGTACAATTGTACTTTCATCTTGCTTCAGATATTGATCATATGGGACAACATTGTTATTTCCCATATTTTCAATATCTAATTCAAAGACTTTCGTTGATTGTACTTCGTGGTGAATCTTTTGCACATCAACCACATCGTATAGTTTTAGTACCTCTGATATGATGGATTCCTTGGAGGGACCGGCTGATTGAGGTGAAGAAACCATTGGTGAGATATTTGCCATAAAGATGGTATGCGTTGTTGGTTCATCATCCACATCAGAGTCACATGCATCACAATCTGCAACTTGGAATCCATTTGGGTTGTTCTGAGCCAAACCATGCACCGGTTGTTCATCAACATCTACATCATATGTTTTGGCATTCCCTTCAGCCAGAAACAACAACTCTTGCTCATCCAACACAGCTCCATTATCTTGAACTTGCACTAGCAGCATCTTGTCCCTAAAGTATTCTGCATTCTGTGGACGTTTTGGCTGAGTGCAGTTCCTAGCTATGTGTCCTTCCCCTCCATAGTTGTAACACTTGATTGGCTTCCCTTGACCCTGAGCCGCAATCCTTCCTTGATTCTGATTTCCTACATAACCCGCTCCAGCTCCCACATTCCCATAACCAGTTCCAGCACCTACATTCCCTTGTTCATTATGTGGAAGATAAGTATTCTACCTTCCTTGCACATTTTGCACTACAACCCTTCCATCTTTAATAGTAGCATGATTGTGTAGATTAGATGCAGTTCTGAGATGATTGTTGGTGTGGGGAGTGAGGTTTAAGTTTTGCTTAACCATTAGGGCCAGTTGATTTGCAAAGTGTTCCATGAACATGTCTGATGGCTTATACCCTGAATCCAGAATAAGTTTGTAATTGTGATCCCCAGTAGGTATAACTTGTGATGCTTTGGTACTTATACCCACATTTGTGAAGAATGCACTTGAATCATTTGAAGAGCTTGCAGCAGTAGCATTAGTATTGAACTTTTCCATGATCATTCATTCAAATGCAACATGCTTCTCACGTTGGAGTAAGTAAGCATACGGTTGTTCATAATTGGTGTTCCTTAGTCCTTTGTTCAGTTTGACAGCAGTGACAAACTTGTGCCATTCGGGATTCATGTTGTTCACGAACTTGGAATTGAGCTGGATATTTGGCATTGTCATTTTGATATTCCTTATATCATTCACAAGCTTGTGGAATCTCACATGATATTCAGTGACACTTTCCCTTGGGTTCATTTTAAAGTTCTCAAAGTCATCATACAACTGAGACTTCGTATCTTCCTTAGTCAGTTCTGAACCTGAGAGAAGCATCTTTACATTATCCCATACTGCCTTGGCTTCAGTATTGTGATTGATCAGCTTGTAAATGTATTTAGGTAAACCTTGAAGTATAATGTTTGAAGCTCTGATGTCTGCATCATATCTCTTCTTCTCCTTTTCATCAAGCTCATCGTACATTCTTGGTCTATCCAACCCTAACACGACATTTCCATCAGCTGCAGTTTCAAGAATATCTCTGGTAGTTCCAATTTGATATGGTCCTTCATCAATTAACACCATTCTCTTTGTCCAGACAGTATAATCTGATTCTCTGTACCCATGAGTCATAGTCAATTCTATCAAGCATAGGAGGACGAGTATCTAATCCTGCAGCTTGAACGCCGTCAGCAACGAAAGACGTGATTGTAGACATGATTCCTAAGTACACGAGATTTTACTACTCTTTGATTAAACCGGGAAATAGATTCTTTCACGGGATTTTACTAAATCAAGAGAAAACCGTAAACCTTGACATGAAGAAATGACAACTCTCAAAAGACAAGTCGCAGAGTTGACAAACCGCTTCTGTCAAATCGCAAACAGACAAACCGCTTAACTCAAACCGCTTCTTATCAAACCGCTTCCTATCAAACCTCTTAGATCAAATCGCTTTGAGACAAACCGCACAACGACAACTTTCTTAAGTCAAAACTCACCTGTAGACAAACCGCTTAAGACAAAACGCTTGATGTCAAATCGCTTGAACCAAACCGTTGTATCAAACCGCTTAGTTACAAATCGCTTGATGTCAAGTCGCTTGAATCAAACCGCTTAGTTCAATTCACAGAAGACAAATCGCTTAGTTCAAAACGCTTTAGAACAAAACACTTTGGACAAACCGCTTAGAACAAAACGCTTAAATCAAAACACTTAGACCAAACCGCTTAGGACAAAACGCTTATCTTGACAAACCTCAAGGGAACACAAGTACTTCCACTACTTTGTCCTTTTTGTCTCTTTGTCTTAACACTCAAACCGCATAGGGATCAGACCGCTTAAGGAATTGATCAAATCGCATACACAAACTAGGTCAAATCGCATAAAAACACTTATCAAACTGCATACAAATTTGATCAAATCGCATGCAAGTAACGAATTTGAGAGACAAATCGCTTAGATGAAACTCTTCAAAAACTAAACTTTTCCAATCTAAATCACTACAACCAGGATGATTGAAGCCTTCCAAATCAAAACCTAAACACTTATGATGATTCTAAACACCAAAGTACTATCAAAATTCAAACTTTAACACCATATATGATCCAAATGATGAAAACTACTCAAAGCTCATTCAAACCCAAAAACCTATGAAAACCATGGCTCTTGATACCAATTGTAATATATTGGTTTTCACAAACACACAATAAATAACACATGAGAATCGAATGAGATGAGTTTAGAGAGAGAAAGTGAAGAGAGTTAGGAACTTCTAGTGAGACAAAGAAAAATGTATATTGAAGCTCCAACCCTTTGCCTTGGGAGGCAAACGGTATTTATAGTATTTTACATGAAACGCCACCTACGGGATGTGGATCAGGCATACAGTGGGTAAAGACCCGTCCGTCCTCCACGGTGTTACTAACCTAATTACTAACTATTACTAAATGACAACGACCACGAGCTTTCTAACGAATACCTATACTTGAGGTGACCGAGTCTTTAACTACCTGATTTTCTAAATCCTAACAAATTTCTTCTATCTTATACTAAATTATCACAAAATTTAATTGGTGTTTGTTTTTAATTTGCTAACAGTAATCAATTTAGTAAATTTACATTGAATCTTAAATGATTTATAGTTAAAAAATGGCTAACTAAATATTGTTTACCTAGTTTCTTTTTAATTTATACTATAGATATATGCGTATGAAAAAATAAATAGTTAAGTAGCTATGCTCCAAAAATTATTTGAAACAAACATCTGTATATAATATGGATATTTGTATCTCAAAATTATTTTAGTAACTTAGTTTTCCATAAGATATTATGTAAAAGATATCTATATTCCTATTAACTAAATAAAATGTTAACTTAAGTTAAAAGAATAATGAAAGTAACCAAAATTTTCAAAAGAAAACATATACTTGTCCAAAATGTAACTACAAATCATTTATTTTTTAGCATAGAAAACCTGATTATTTATTGAAGTAATTTAGAATAGAGTACTGGTAATTCTAGTTTGTTAAGTTCGTGGCAATAATCTGCATCCTTAAAAGTTTAAGGTACTAAATTATTCAGCTTGACAAGTTCAGGGTACTATTATGCACCCTTAAAAGTTCAAGGTACTAAATGATCCAGTTTGTAAACTTCGGAGTAATAATATGTATTTTAGCCGTTCTTAAACATATTCTCACTCTTTTTAGGTAAGAATATATAGGTATTGCAGACATCATTTTTTAGCCAAAACTCTTAATCTTGCTAAAACGCATGGACACCTTTAGTCACAAAATGTTTACTGTTATTTAACCTCTATGTAGCTAAAAAATATACCACATAATATACGCACACAAAAAAAAAATTGCTCTCTGTTCACACCAATTTAATCAAAGAAACGCGTCAAGAAAAGATGATGTTTTAGAAAAGGCATGTCATTTTCGTCCTAAGCACATTATATGACGCTTGCTACAGTTAGCCTTAACCATGTTATAACCAAGTTTGATTGATACATTCCCTTGTAACTAACATTTCTCATAAACGTTGAATCTATTTTATGGTCTTTGCAACAACTATACGTGGAGATGAAATTTATCACCGAGTCGTTATCAAATTAAATATACCATATTCAGTATGGGCAAATGGCACAAAAAGGTACTAAAGTTAGGGTTCATATTCAATCCAGGCATTCTTCTTTTTTTCTAGCATAAAAAGGTTGCCAAATTTTTTTTTGGCGGATTTGGGTTTTTTACTAACATCCGTTAACCCACTTCGTTAGTAAATTACATATTTGGTCCTTGATTTTTTAGAGTCATTTTATGCACCATCCCTACTCCTCTACCGTCCACCACCACCCTCCTCATCCACCAACACCATTTGACACCATCACCTGCCAACACCACCGGCTACCACTACCACCGTCCACCACCACCAGCACCCGCCACCAATAAAGGTAACCGTGACAATCACATTCTTGTTGGACCAAAAAAGGTAGGAAAACTGACAGAAATTATACCTGATTATCCGGAATGAATTTTTATTTATGGAGCAAACACAAGAAACCATGATCATCTACGAATGACTAACAGCAATGATGATTATTCTTAGAGTAAAAATAAAACTGGAAAGTGGCAAATATACATCAAGGAAGGTGACAAACACCATGAGCACACAATGACCTCTTTTGACTCACTGGCAAGACACTACATGATATTGAATTGTCTCACTTTTCAAGTATGCTGTTATAGACATCTATAAGCATACTTGTGTTATTGCATTGTAAAAGGATGATATCAAAGAAATTCCATGTGCTGGAACTTTAGATCTTAGATCCCTGGTTAAGAAAATGTATAATTGTCTTGCATACTATCAAGTAATTTTGGATAGAGAAAGTTAACAATAGCTTAACCATTAGAAATCATATCATGATCTCAACCAACAATTACCACTTATCAACACTCCCTAGTGAATGTTCGGACACAAAAACTACAAAAAATATGAAGAAATATCTTTTGTTCCGTGTAAGTATTGACATTCCCAATGCTTGTTTTCCTTGAAATCATGATAAACAATTAAAAAGACGTAAGCCCCTATGACCCTCAAATTGTCCATGATCAAACAAAATGAAGCTGCAATATCAAAGCTGCAATAGTCGCTAATTATGTTTCACCTATTAAGGTTAGGTCAACTATTGTGGATGGAAACTTCTCTGGTCCCCATTCTGATATGGGCTTCTTCAAATTCCCAATTGAAAGGCGACCAAAGTTGCAATCTATTATAAAAGTTGT
Source organism: Chrysanthemum makinoi (assembly GCA_910596185.1). Lineage (NCBI taxonomy): Eukaryota > Viridiplantae > Streptophyta > Magnoliopsida > Asterales > Asteraceae > Chrysanthemum > Chrysanthemum makinoi. The sequence continues at coordinate 296,424,285 of OU343221.1, forward strand.
TAACGAGGTGAGACTAGGCAATTGGAGGTCTGTAAATATTGACTCCACTGTACTGTTACAATCTTTTATTGTCAAACTGGTGAGCTGAATGAAGTTAACCCCAAATTCAATGATTGATGCTTTTGCCATTGATAGCTGGTGAGGTGATGGTGGCAGATGGTGTTGGTGGACGAGGAGGGTGGTGGTGGACGGTGGAGGAGGAGGGATGGTGCATAAAATGACTCTACAAAATCAAGGACCAAATATGTAAATTACTAAGGAAGTGGGTTTACGGAAGTTAGTAAAAAACCCAAATCCGCCAAAAAAATTTGTTGGCAACCTTTTTATGCAAGAAAAAAAGAAGAATGTCGTGTTTGAATATGGACCCTAACTTTAGTACCTTCTTGTGCCATTTTCCCATTCAGTTTTGGCCAAAACCCATATTATTACCCCGAACTTTGGAAATTGGATCATTTAGTACCGTTAACTTTTAAGGAATATGATAAACTTGGCAAACTAGAATTTCTTCTATCCTATACTAAATCAGCTCAAAATTTAATTGGTGTTTGTTTTTAATTTGCTAACAGCAATCAATTTAATAAATTTAATTGTAACTTAAACGATTTATAGTTAAAATATTAAATATTTTTTTTTGAGTTTCTTTTTAATTTATATTATTGATATATGTGTATGAAAAATATAAATAGTTAAGTAGCTATGCACCAAAAATTATTTGAAACAAACATCTATATATAATATGCATATTTGTATATCAACAGTATTATAGTAAATTCATTTTCCATAAGGTATAATGCAATAGATATCTATATTCCTAATAACTAAATAAAATTTTTAGTTAAATTAAAAGAATAATGAAAGTAACTAAATTTTACAAAAGAAAACATATATTTATCCAAAATGTACCTACAAATCATTTTTATTACGTTAGGCTTTACTAAATTTATTTTTTAGCATAGAAAACAAGATTAGTTATTGAAGTATTAGAATAGGGCTAGTAATTCTAGTTTGATAAGTTCGTGGTAATAATTTGCATCCTTAAAAGTTCAAGGTAATAAATGATTCAGTTTGACAAGTTGAGGGGTACTATTAGGCACCCTTAAAAGTTCAAGGTACTAAATGATTCAGTTTGTCAAGTTCGGGGTACTAATATGTGTTTTAGCCGTTCTTAAACATATCCACACTCTTTTTATGTGAGAATTTAAAGGTCTTGCGGACATCATTTTTAAGACACACATCTTTATCTAGCTAAAACCCATGGACACCTTTAGTGACAAAATGTTTATTGCTACTGAACCTTTATGTAGCTAAATATATACCACATAATATACCAATACACAAAAAAACAAATTAATTGCTCTCTCTTGACAACTCGGTCGTCTGAATGACCGAGTTCTCACCAACTAAATCAAAGAAACGCGTCAAAGTAAAGCTGGTGATTTAGAAAAGGCGTGTCATTTTTTTCCTAAGCACGTCATATGACGCTTGTTAAACTTAGCCTTAACCATGTTATAACCAAGTTTGATGGATACATAGTATGTTATGTTACAGATGTTATTGATGATCACATGCCGCTATAACAAACCTTTCTCATAAATGTTGACTCTATTTTATGGTCTTTGCAACAACTATACGTGGAAATGCAATTTAATAGCAAGTTGTTCTCAAATTAAATTTAGCGTATTCACTTTTGGCCAAAACACATATTATTACCCTAAACTTTTAAACCGGATCATTAATTACCATAAACTTTTAAGTGTCCAGAATAATATGATAAACTTGGCATATTAGAATTTCTTCTATCTTATACTAAATTATCTCAACTTAGTAAATTTAAATTGAATCTTAAATGATTTATTGTTAAAATATGGCTAACTAAATATTGTTTCCCTAGTTTCTTTTTAATTTATATTATTGATATATGCGTATGAAAAAATAAATAGTTAAGTAGCTATGCTCCAAAAATTATTTGAAACAACATCTATATATAATATGGATATTTGTATCTCAAAAGTATTTTAGTAACTTAGTATTCCATAAGATATTGTGACAACTCGTACTTTCAGGTCATTTCTCAAAACAATTCATGCTTCACAATTTCATCATTTATCGTAAACTAGGTTTACGTGTTCCAAATTCGCGTAACCTTAATGGTTTAGCGGCGAATTCATGATCATATCATCATGAACATTTCATATAGACTAAGTTTAGTCTACATATCATTAACATCATTTTCATCATGTTAGTTCATTCATGACTTTGCATTTCACATTAAACGCGTAAATTTCATATTAAATAAACGCTATCGCGTAAGTTATTATTTTGAACATTTAATCCGATACTTCCAAAAATTATCCCGATATATTTTTATACTTACATTTAGTTTATAAAAATAATATTTTGAGTTTACCTAGTGTTTTAAATTTATTTTGTATATAAATCGTTAAATTTATATTATTACGACGCTTTTCTTAAAAACTACACGATAATTATTATATCACTCAAACTTTACAAGAAATGTATTTTTACAATTTATATGATCTCAATATACTTTACTTTGATCCATTAAAGTTTATTTTTAGACAAAACTACCCTAATTTCACAAATGTAGACAAGTTACCTTTACTTATACTTATCTTACTTACACTTTTATTTACACAATTATATATACAATAAAAAAAAAAAAAAAACTAGCTAACCCCCACACCCCACCCATCAAATCCCCTAAATTGTGGATCTTGAATTTGCAAAATATCTTATAGTATAATCTTATTATACTATACCATTTCACTTCACATTCATTTCACAATACTAGATCAAGACCATATCTCTTTTTCTCTCAAAATATACGGCAGCCATCAAAAGGAAGAAGCATTCCAAGTCTTCAAGTCAAATTTAATTACACACTAGTATCATTTGTTACAAAGGTTTTGTAATACAAACCTCAAGTGATTAGGAAAAACCATTGGGTCCATAAACCTCATCATATTTCTTGTAAGCATTCATGTTCATATTTTTATTTCCCATTCATTGTTATGATCATATCATTTTATTTGAGAAACATGCAAGTCTCATGATGTTTATACCATTTTTAAGGTTTTTATGTGTTAAATATATATAATCCATCCTATAATTACTCCTTGTTATATATTAGTCTTGATAATGTTTAGGAACCCATTACACCCTAAGAAGGTGTATGGTAGGATTAGAATAGCTTTGGAGTTGTTTTGAAGGGATTGGAATAGGTTTAGTACGAGAAAAACTCTTTTCGACAAGTATAAAAAGTGGTCTGATCTTATTTTGAATTTCTGGAAAATCCGACAGTAGACATGAGTTTTTGGCCTAGATAATTAGAAAATATACTTTAAAACGAATCCGTGGCCGCTTGAACGGATTAAAACGGAGTTATAACGAAGAAGTTATGAATTTTTCAAGTTTGACGACGAAATATATACGTCCTGAAAATTTCAGCACACTATTTTTGTTTTGTACGAGTCAAAAACGAGTCTTAAGCTTTATAAATTATTTCGACTTATCAAAAATATATTAGTATACTTTGATACGAAGCTAAGGACGTATAATACGTAGAAAACGGATTTGTAACGACTAAAATATACACGTTTTTACAAAATTGCCGTAACTTTATTAGTTAAGAAAAACTATATTATTTTTAGTTGACAAGTGTTACGGTAAACAAAACGACCATATTGAAGGCTATTTTTAACGTTGACGTAGAACTTTTTGTAACGAGATGTCTTCTAATAAAAGTGAGATTATCAAGCATATTTTCCAAAACGACCAACCGTTTGTATAGCGGAGTTGTAATGAATTATTTACGGTTGCTTAAACTTTGCCGAAATTCACATTTAAACTACATTTTGGACAAAATCACCATATTTAACCTCTATTATCTTTATGTTCGAGACCTCTATGACGAAAACTCATGTACTAAAACTTTGAGATTTTGATACAAGCTTTCCAAAACCGTTGAATTCGTTTCCTAACGTTCGACGTACACCATTTTACGACTAGCTTTTCGAAACCATTTTTGTCACTTTCAGGAAATTTCCAACGACATTATTTTACGACGAAAAGTTATAATTTCATAATAAATCATTAAGAAACTATTGTAGGATGACATTTTGACGTAAATACTTGCAAAGTAATTTAAGAATGGTCAAGACGTCAAAAGAGTATTTTTCGACGAAGAGTAATATTTTCAAAACTCGCAAGTGGTATAAATATCATCCGAATTGCATGCATAACATTACATCATGACTTATTGTATATCACATCATCCATAATAGGTCACGGTTAGAGGTTGCGCCTCATTTCAGTGTATCCACTTTTGCCATCGCATTATTGTCCAAGTGAGTTTCCATAGCCCCATTTTCAATTGTTTTAATGTTTTATTAAACTCTTTGGGGGAGATACATGCTCATCAACTTTTATGACATTCATGATTATTTGAAACTACATGTTTATCTGAACTGAATGTTTAGTCATGCGAAGTAACAGATTTGCCATGCTTAGAATTGTCATATCAAAATTCATTGGACTGATGGTCTTGGTATATTCATTGGACTGATGGTCTTGGTATATTCATTGGACTGATGGTCTTGGTATATTCATTGGACTGATGGTCTTGGTATATTCATTGAGCTAATGGTCTGTATATTTATTGAGCTAATGGTCTTGGTATAATCAGTGAACTAATGGTCTTGGTAGAATCATTGAACTAATGGTCTTGGTACAATCCTGAACTAATGGTCATGGAACAATTTGAAACCGTACGAATTATGTGTTACATCAAGTAACTATTGATACATAAAGTTATATGCTATAATGTGAATTCATTTGACATCATGCATTTGAACATAAACATTCCATATTTTGGCAATGGGTTGTGAACACACAGGTTGCAAGTTTTGTATGGGCGGAACTTGGAACTGAGTGGATTTACAATGTCTTTGCTGCATAAACGATTTTGAAAGGCTTTACATTTCAACACAAACTCTATGAACTCACTCAACCTTTGTGTTGACACTTTTTAGCATGTTTTATCTCAGGTATCTAAGGCATTCACTTCATGGCATGCATGTGGACATATCATAGAGTCGCGGTGACGACGCGTCTCCTTTGGGTTTTATGAACTTTAAAACATCGTTTGAATTGTAGCAAACTTATTTCCGCACAAGTTGATTTTCATTTGGGACCTACACTTTGTAAACTCTGATTGTTTTATTAAATCAAACGATGTATTTTCCAAACGACACTTTAGGTCGTTCAATATAACTGTGATTGTGATGCTATGACAGTCAATCCCCAGGAATTCCATTCCGCTGCAAAACAGGTAATTTGGGGTGTGACAGATTGGTATCAGAGCTTCAGTTATAGAGAACTAGGTTGCATCATTGACCCTAGACTATAGCTACATTATCATAGCATCTCATCATTTCATCATAAGTGCATGTTCACTTTGCATGCGATTTATACGTACATTTTCGAGTTATTTACTTTCATTTCAAATCGATTGTCACATTGATGCCTTCAAATACACATCCCATCATACTCACATCAGACTCCAATGTGGAGAATGCCCTGTCATTCCCTATCACAATTTTTACACCAGTTGACTTAACACCAAACATCATATGAGTCGATTAGTCCAAGCATTGCATAGTTACTCCTAAATTATACATAGCCGGATCACCTATGTCTAATTCAGGAAGAATCATGCAATGAAGGGAGTAGTAGGCTTATATGTGTAAGCAATTCTATGAACGAGCCAAATTTTCAAAAGAACCGTTACTCGAACCGATTTAGCCTAATCTCATGACAGTTCTTGTTTGATGAGTTGTGAGATTAAGTAAAAATCGGTTACCAAAAAGTCTTTTGAGGGTTTTGCTCGAGAATGGGAAGGCTTGCCTCATCAAACCCTAACCCTGAGAGACCAACACGAACTGAATTCAGGGACTGAATTCCTTTTTGGATGGGCGAATGTGACAACTCGTACTTTCAGGTCATTTCTCAAAACAATTCATGCTTCACAATTTCATCATTTATCGTAAACTAGGTTTACGTGTTCCAAATTCGCGTAACCTTAATGGTTTAGCGGCGAATTCATGATCATATCATCACGAACATTTCATATAGACTAAGTTTAGTCTACATATCATTAACATCATTTTCATCATGTTAGTTCATTCATGACTTTGCATTTCACATTAAACGCGTAAATTTCATATTAAATAAACGCTATCGCGTAAGTTATTATTTTGAACATTTAATCCGATACTTCCAAAAATTATCCCGATATATTTTTATACTTACATTTAGTTTATAAAAATAATATTTTGAGTTTACCTAGTGTTTTAAATTTATTTTGTATATAAATCGTTAAATTTATATTATTACGACGCTTTTCTTAAAAACTACACGATAATTATTATATCACTCAAACTTTACAAGAAATGTATTTTTACAATTTATATGATCTCAATATACTTTACTTTGATCCATTAAAGTTTATTTTTAGACAAAACTACCCTAATTTCACAAATGTAGACAAGTTACCTTTACTTATACTTATCTAACTTACACTTTTTATTTACACAATTATATATACAATAAAAAAAAAAAAAAAAAAAAAACTAGCTAACCCCCACACCCCACCCATCAAATCCCCTAAATTGTGGATCTTGAATTTGCAAAATATCTTATAGTATAATCTTATTATACTATACCATTTCACTTCACATTCATTTCACAATACTAGATCAAGACCATATCTCTTTTTCTCTCAAAATATACGGCAGCCATCAAAAGGAAGAAGCATTCCAAGTCTTCAAGTCAAATTTAATTACACACTAGTATCATTTGTTACAAAGGTTTTGTAATACAAACCTCAAGTGATTAGGAAAAACCATTGGGTCCATAAACCTCATCATATTTCTTGTAAGCATTCATGTTCATATTTTTATTTCCCATTCATTGTTATGATCATATCATTTTATTTGAGAAACATGCAAGTCTCATGATGTTTATACCATTTTTAAGGTTTTTATGTGTTAAATATATATAATCCATCCTATAATTACTCCTTGTTATATATTAGTCTTGATGATGTTTAGGAACCCATGACACCCTAAGAAGGTGTATGGTAGGATTAGAATAGCTTTGGAGTTGTTTTGAAGGGATTGGAATAGGTTTAGTACGAGAAAAACTCTTTTCGACAAGTATAAAAAGTGGTCTGATCTTATTTTGAATTTCTGGAAAATCCGACAGTAGACACGAACTTTTGGCCTAGATAATTAGAAAATATACTTTAAAACGAATCCGTGGCCGCTTGAACGGATTAAAACGGAGTTATAACGAAGAAGTTATGAATTTTTCAAGTTTGACGACGAAATATATACGTCCTGAAAATTTCAGCAAACTGTTTTTGTTTTGTACGAGTCAAAACGAGTCTTAAGCGTTATAAATTATTTCGACTTATCAAAAATATATTAGTATACTTTGATACGAAGCTAAGGACGTATAATACGTAGAAAACGGATTTGTAACGACTAAAATATACACGTTTTCACAAAATTGCCGTAACTTTATTTTTAAGAAAAACTATATTATTTTTAGTTGACAAGTGTTACGGTAAACAAAACGACCATATTGAAGGCTATTTTTAACGTTGACGTAGAACTTTTTGTAACGAGATGTCTTCTAATAAAATTGAGATCACCATGCATATTTTCCAAAACGACCAACCGTTTGTATAGCGGAGTTGTAATGAATTATTTACGGTTGCTTAAACTTTGCCGAAATTCACATTTAAACTACATTTTGGACAAAATCACCATATTTAACCTCTATTATCTTTATGTTCGAGACCTCTATGACGAAAACTCATGTACTAAAACTTTGAGATTTTGATACAAGCTTTCCAAAACCGTTGAATTCGTTTCCTAACGTTCGACGTACACCATTTTACGACTAGCTTTTCGAAACCATTTTGTCACTTTCGGAAATTTCCAACGACATTATTTTATGACGAAAAGTTATAATTTCATAATAAATCATTAAGAAACTATTGTAGGATGACATTTTGACGTAAATACTTGCAAAGTAATTTAAGAATGGTCAAGACGTCAAAAGAGTATTTTTCGACGAAGAGTGATATTTTCAAAACTCGCAAGTGGTATAAATATCATCCGAATTGCATGCATAACATTACATCATGACTTATTGTATATCACATCATCCATAATAGGTCACGGTTAGAGGTTGCGCCTCATTTCAGTGTATCCACTTTTGCCATCGCATTATTGTCCAAGTGAGTTTCCATAGCCCCATTTTCAATTGTTTTAATGTTTTTATTAAACTCTTTGGGGGAGATACATGCTCATCAACTTTTATGACATTCATGATTATTTGAAACTACATGTTTATCTGAACTGAATGTTTAGTCATGCGAAGTAACAGATTTGCCATGCTTAGAATTGTCATATCAAAATTCATTGGACTGATGGTCTTGGTATATTCATTGGACTGATGGTCTTGGTATATTCATTGGACTGATGGTCTTGGTATATTCATTGGACTGATGGTCTTGGTATATTCATTGAGCTAATGGTCTTGGTATATTTATTGAGCTAATGGTCTTGGTATAATCAGTGAACTAATGGTCTTGGTAGAATCATTGAACTAATGGTCTTGGTACAATCCTGAACTAATGGTCATGGAACAATTTGAAACCGTACGAATTATGTGTTATATCAAGTAACTATTGATACATAAAGTTATATGCTATAATGTGAATTCATTTGACATCATGCATTTGAACATAAACATTCCATATTTTGGCAATGGGTTGTGAACACACAGGTTGCAAGTTTTGTATGGGCGGAACTTGGAACTGAGTGGATTTACAATGCCTTTGCTGCATAAACGATTTTGAAAGGCTTTACATTTCAACACAAACTCTATGAACTCACTCAACCTTTGTGTTGACACTTTTAGCATGTTTTATCTCAGGTATCTAAGGCATTCACTTCATGGCATGCATGTGGACATATCATAGAGTCGCGGTGACGACGCGTCTCCTTTGGGTTTTATGAACTTTAAAACATCGTTTGAATTGTAACAAACTTATTTCCGCACAAGTTGATTTTCATTTGGGACCTACACTTTGTAAACTATGATTGTTTTATTAAATCAAACGATGTATTTTCCAAACGACACTTTAGGTCGTTCAATATAACTGTGATTGTGATGCTATGACAGTCAATCCCCAGGAATTCCATTCCGCTGCAAAACAGGTAATTTGGGGGTGTGACAGATTGGTATCAGAGCTTCAGTTATAGAGAACTAGGTTGCATCATTGACCCTAGACTATAGCTACATTATCATAGCATCTCATCATTTCATCATAAGTGCATGTTCACTTTGCATGCGATTTATACGTACATTTTCGAGTTATTTACTTTCATTTCAAATCGATTGTCACATTGATGCCTTCAAATACACATCCCATCATACTCACATCAGACTCCAATGTGGAGAATGCCCTGTCATTCCCTATCACAATTTTTACACCAAGTTGACTTAACACCAAACATCATATGAGTCGATTAGTCCAAGCATTGCATAGTTACTCCTAAATTATACATAGCCTGATCACCTATGTCTAATTCAGGAAGAATCATGCAATGAAGGGAGTAGTAGGCTTATATGTGTAAGCAATTCTATGAACGAGCCAAATTTTCAAAAGAACCGTTACTCGAACCGATTTAGCCGAATCTCATGACAGTTCTTGTTTGATGAGTTGTGAGATTAAGTAAAAATCGGTTACCAAAAAGTCTTTTGAGGGTTTTGCTCGAGAATGGGAAGGCTTGCCTCATCAAACCCTAACCCTGAGAGACCAACACGAACTGAATTCAGGGACTGAATTCCTTTTTGGATGGGTGAATGTGACAACTCGTACTTTCAGGTCATTTCTCAAAACAATTCATGCTTCACAATTTCATCATTTATCGTAAACTAGGTTTACGTGTTCCAAATTCGCGTAACCTTAATGGTTTAGCGGCGAATTCATGATCATATCATCACGAACATTTCATATAGACTAAGTTTAGTCTACATATCATTAACATCATTTTCATCATGTTAGTTCATTCATGACTTTGCATTTCACATTAAACGCGTAAATTTCATATTAAATAAACGCTATCGCGTAAGTTATTATTTTGAACATTTAATCCGATACTTCCAAAAATTATCCCGATATATTTTTATACTTACATTTAGTTTATAAAAATAATATTTTGAGTTTACCTAGTGTTTTAAATTTATTTTGTATATAAATCGTTAAATTTATATTATTACGACGGTTTTCTTAAAAACTACACGATAATTATTATATCACTCAAACTTTACAAGAAATGTATTTTTACAATTTATATGATCTCAATATACTTTACTTTGATCCATTAAAGTTTATTTTTAGACAAAACTACCCTAATTTCACAAATGTAGACAAGTTACCTTTACTTATACTTATCTAACTTACACTTTTTATTTACACAATTATATATACAATAAAAAAAAAAAAAAAAAAAAACTAGCTAACCCCCACACCCCACCCATCAAATCCCCTAAATTGTGGATCTTGAATTTGCAAAATATCTTATAGTATAATCTTATTATACTATACCATTTCACTTCACATTCATTTCACAATACTAGATCAAGACCATATCTCTTTTTCTCTCAAAATATACGGCAGCCATCAAAAGGAAGAAGCATTCCAAGTCTTCAAGTCAAATTTAATTACACACTAGTATCATTTGTTACAAAGGTTTTGTAATACAAACCTCAAGTGATTAGGAAAAACCATTGGGTCCATAAACCTCATCATATTTCTTGTAAGCATTCATGTTCATATTTTTATTTCCCATTCATTGTTATGATCATATCATTTTATTTGAGAAACATGCAAGTCTCATGATGTTTATACCATTTTTAAGGTTTTTATGTGTTAAATATATATAATCCATCCTATAATTACTCCTTGTTATATATTAGTCTTGATGATGTTTAGGAACCCATGACACCCTAAGAAGGTGTATGGTAGGATTAGAATAGCTTTGGAGTTGTTTTGAAGGGATTGGAATAGGTTTAGTACGAGAAAAACTCTTTTCGACAAGTATAAAAAGTGGTCTGATCTTATTTTGAATTTCTGGAAAATCCGACAGTATACATGAGTTTTTGGCCTAGATAATTAGAAAATATACTTTAAAACTAATCCGTGGCCGCTTGAACGGATTAAAACGGAGTTATAACGAAGAAGTTATGAATTTTTCAAGTTTGACGACGAAATATATACGTCCTGAAAATTTCAGCACACTATTTTTGTTTTGTACGAGTCAAAAACGAGTCTTAAGCTTTATAAATTATTTCGACTTATCAAAAATATATTAGTATACTTTGATACGAAGCTAAGGACGTATAATACGTAGAAAACGGATTTGTAACGACTAAAATATACACGTTTTTACAAAATTGCCGTAACTTTATTAGTTAAGAAAAACTATATTATTTTTAGTTGACAAGTGTTACGGTAAACAAAACGACCATATTGAAGGCTATTTTTAACGTTGACGTAGAACTTTTTGTAACGAGATGTCTTCTAATAAAATTGAGATCACCATGCATATTTTCCAAAACGACCAACCGTTTGTATAGCGGAGTTGTAATGAATTATTTACGGTTGCTTAAACTTTGCCGAAATTCACATTTAAACTACATTTTGGACAAAATCACCATATTTAACCTCTATTATCTTTATGTTCGAGACCTCTATGACGAAAACTCATGTACTAAAACTTTGAGATTTTGATACAAGCTTTCCAAAACCGTTGAATTCGTTTCCTAACGTTCGACGTACACCATTTTACGACTAGCTTTTCGAAACCATTTTTGTCACTTTCAGGAAATTTCCAACGACATTATTTTACGACGAAAAGTTATAATTTCATAATAAATCATTAAGAAACTATTGTAGGATGACATTTTGACGTAAATACTTGCAAAGTAATTTAAGAATGGTCAAGACGTCAAAAGAGTATTTTTCGACGAAGAGTAATATTTTCAAAACTCGCAAGTGGTATAAATATCATCCGAATTGCATGCATAACATTACATCATGACTTATTGTATATCACATCATCCATAATAGGTCACGGTTAGAGGTTGCGCCTCATTTCAGTGTATCCACTTTTGCCATCGCATTATTGTCCAAGTGAGTTTCCATAGCCCCATTTTCAATTGTTTTAATGTTTTTATTAAACTCTTTGTGGGAGATACATGCTCATCAACTTTTATGACATTCATGCTTATTTGAAACTACATGTTTATCTGAACTGAATGTTTAGTCATGCGAAGTAACAGATTTGCCATGCTTAGAATTGTCATATCAAAATTCATTGGACTGATGGTCTTGGTATATTCATTGGACTGATGGTCTTGGTATATTCATTGGACTGATGGTCTTGGTATATTCATTGGACTGATGGTCTTGGTATATTCATTGAGCTAATGGTCTTGGTATATTTATTGAGCTAATGGTCTTGGTATAATCAGTGAACTAATGGTCTTGGTAGAATCATTGAACTAATGGTCTTGGTACAATCCTGAACTAATGGTCATGGAACAATTTGAAACCGTACAATTATGTGTTACATCAAGTAACTATTGATACATAAAGTTATATGCTATAATGTGAATTCATTTGACATCATGCATTTGAACATAAACATTCCATATTTTGGCAATGGGTTGTGAACACACAGGTTGCAAGTTTTGTATGGGCGGAACTTGGAACTGAGTGGATTTACAATGCCTTTGCTGCATAAACGATTTTGAAAGGCTTTACATTTCAACACAAACTCTATGAACTCACTCAACCTTTGTGTTGACACTTTTAGCATGTTTTATCTCAGGTATCTAAGGCATTCACTTCATGGCATGCATGTGGACATATCATAGAGTCGCGGTGACGACGCGTCTCCTTTGGGTTTTATGAACTTTAAAACATCGTTTGAATTGTAACAAACTTATTTCCGCACAAGTTGATTTTCATTTGGGACCTACACTTTGTAAACTCTGATTGTTTTATTAAATCAAACGATGTATTTTCCAAACGACACTTTAGGTCGTTCAATATAACTGTGATTGTGATGCTATGACAGTCAATCCCCAGGAATTCCATTCCGCTGCAAAACAGGTAATTTGGGGGTGTGACAGATTGGCATCAGAGCTTCAGTTATAGAGAACTAGGTTGCATCATTGACCCTAGACTATAGCTACATTATCATAGCATCTCATCATTTCATCATAAGTGCATGTTCACTTTGCATGCGATTTATACGTACATTTTCGAGTTATTTACTTTCATTTCAAATCGATTGTCACATTGATGCCTTCAAATACACATCCCATCATACTCACATCAGACTCCAATGTGGAGAATGCCCTGTCATTCCCTATCACAATTTTTACACCAAGTTGACTTAACACCAAACATCATATGAGTCGATTAGTCCAAGCATTGCATAGTTACTCCTAAATTATACATAGCCTGATCACCTATGTCTAATTCAGGAAGAATCATGCAATGAAGGGAGTAGTAGGCTTATATGTGTAAGCAATTCTATGAACGAGCCAAATTTTCAAAAGAACCGTTACTCGAACCGATTTAGCCTAATCTCATGACAGTTCTTGTTTGATGAGTTGTGAGATTAAGTAAAAATTGGTTACCAAAAAGTCTTTTGAGGGTTTTGCTCGAGAATGGGAAGGCTTGCCTCATCAAACCCTAACCCTGAGAGACCAACACGAACTGAATTCAGGGACTGAATTCCTTTTTGGATGGGCGAATGTGACAACTCGTACTTTCAGGTCATTTCTCAAAACAATTCATGCTTCACAATTTCATCATTTATCGTAAACTAGGTTTACGTGTTCCAAATTCGCGTAACCTTAATGGTTTAGCGGCGAATTCATGATCATATCATCACGAACATTTCATATAGACTAAGTTTAGTCTACATATCATTAACATCATTTTCATCATGTTAGTTCATTCATGACTTTGCATTTCACATTAAACGCGTAAATTTCATATTAAATAAACGCTATCGCGTAAGTTATTATTTTGAACATTTAATCCGATACTTCCAAAAACTATCCCGATATATTTTTATACTTACATTTAGTTTATAAAAATAATATTTTGAGTTTACCTAGTGTTTTAAATTTATTTTGTATATAAATCGTTAAATTTATATTATTACGACGCTTTTCTTAAAAACTACACGATAATTATTATATCACTCAAACTTTACAAGAAATGTATTTTTACAATTTATATGATCTCAATATACTTTACTTTGATCCATTAAAGTTTATTTTTAGACAAAACTACCCTAATTTCACAAATGTAGACAAGTTACCTTTACTTATACTTATCTAACTTACACTTTTTATTTACACAATTATATATGCAATAAAAAAAAACTAGCTAACCCCCACACCCCACCCATCAAATCCCCTAAATTGTGGATCTTGAATTTGCAAAATATCTTATAGTATAATCTTATTATACTATACCATTTCACTTCACATTCATTTCACAATACTAGATCAAGACCATATCTCTTTTTCTCTCAAAATATACGGCAGCCATCAAAAGGAAGAAGCATTCCAAGTCTTCAAGTCAAATTTAATTACACACTAGTATCATTTGTTACAAAGGTTTTGTAATACAAACCTCAAGTGATTAGGAAAAACCATTGGGTCCATAAACCTCATCATATTTCTTGTAAGCATTCATGTTCATATTTTTATTTCCCATTCATTGTTATGATCATATCATTTTATTTGAGAAACATGCAAGTCTCATGATGTTTATACCATTTTTAAGGTTTTTATGTGTTAAATATATATAATCCATCCTATAATTACTCCTTGTTATATATTAGTCTTGATGATGTTTAGGAACCCATGACACCCTAAGAAGGTGTATGGTAGGATTAGAATAGCTTTGGAGTTGTTTTGAAGGGATTGGAATAGGTTTAGTACGAGAAAAACTCTTTTCGACAAGTATAAAAAGTGGTCTGATCTTATTTTGAATTTCTGGAAAATCCGACAGTAGACATGAGTTTTTGGCCTAGATAATTAGAAAATATACTTTAAAACGAATCCGTGGCCGCTTGAACGGATTAAAACGGAGTTATAACGAAGAAGTTATGAATTTTTCAAATTTGACGACGAAATATATATATCCTGAAAATTTCAGCACACTATTTCTGTTTTGTACGAGTCAAAAACGAGTCTTAAGCTTTATAAATTATTTCGACTTATCAAAAATATATTAGTATACTTTGATACGAAGCTAAGGACGTATAATACGTAGAAAACGGATTTGTAACGACTAAAATATACACGTTTTTACAAAATTGCCGTAACTTTATTAGTTAAGAAAAACTATATTATTTTTAGTTGACAAGTGTTACGGTAAACAAAACGACCATATTGAAGGCTATTTTTAACGTTGACGTAGAACTTTTTGTAACGAGATGTCTTCTAATAAAAGTGAGATCACCAAGCATATTTTCCAAAATGACCAACCTTTTGAATAGCGGAGTTGTAATGAATTATTTACGGTTGCTTAAACTTTGCCGAAATTCACATTTAAACTACATTTTGGACAAAATCACCATATTTAACCTCTATTATCTTTATGTTCGAGACCTCTATGACGAAAACTCATGTACTAAAACTTTGAGATTTTGATACAAGCTTTCCAAAACCGTTGAATTCGTTTCCTAACGTTCGACGTACACCATTTTACTTACTAGCTTTTCGAAACCATTTTGTCACTTTCGGAAATTTCCAACGACATTATTTTACGACGAAAAGTTATAATTTCATAATAAATCATTAAGAAACTATTGTAGGATGACATTTTGACGTAAATACTTGCAAAGTAATTTAAGAATGGTCAAGACGTCAAAAGAGTATTTTTCGACGAAGAGTAATATTTTCAAAACTCGCAAGTGGTATAAATATCATCCGAATTGCATGCATAACATTACATCATGACTTATTGTATATCACATCATCCATAATAGGTCACGGTTAGAGGTTGCGCCTCATTTCAGTGTATCCACTTTTGCCATCGCATTATTGTCCAAGTGAGTTTCCATAGCCCCATTTTCAATTGTTTTAATGTTTTTATTAAACTCTTTGGGGGAGATACATGCTCATCAACTTTTATGACATTCATGATTATTTGAAACTACATGTTTATCTGAACTGAATGTTTAGTCATGCGAAGTAACAGATTTGCCATGCTTAGAATTGTCATATCAAAATTCATTGGACTGATGGTCTTGGTATATTCATTGGACTGATGGTCTTGGTATATTCATTGGACTGATGGTCTTGGTATATTCATTGGACTGATGGTCTTGGTATATTCATTGAGCTAATGGTCCTGGTATATTTATTGAGCTAATGGTCTTGGTATAATCAGTGAACTAATGGTCTTGGTAGAATCATTGAACTAATGGTCTTGGTACAATCCTGAACTAATGGTCATGGAACAATTTGAAACCGTACGAATTATGTGTTACATCAAGTAACTATTGATACATAAAGTTATATGCTATAATGTGAATTCATTTGACATCATGCATTTGAACATAAACATTCCATATTTTGGCAATGGGTTGTGAACACACAGGTTGCAAGTTTTGTATGGGCGGAACTTGGAACTGAGTGGATTTACAATGCCTTTGCTGCATAAACGATTTTGAAAGGCTTTACATTTCAACACAAACTCTATGAACTCACTCAACCTTTGTGTTGACACTTTTAGCATGTTTTATCTAGGTATCTAAGGCATTCACTTCATGGCATGCATGTGGACATATCATAGAGTCGCGGTGACGACGCGTCTCCTTTGGGTTTTATGAACTTTAAAACATCGTTTGAATTGTAACAAACTTATTTCCGCACAAGTTGATTTTCATTTGGGACCTACACTTTGTAAACTCTGATTGTTTTATTAAATCAAACGATGTATTTTCCAAACGACACTTTAGGTCGTTCAATATAACTGTGATTGTGATGCTATGACAGTCAATCCCCAGGAATTCCATTCCGCTGCAAAACAGGTAATTTGGGGGTGTGACAGATATTATGTAAAAGATATCTATACTCCTATTAACTAAATAAAATGTTAACTTATGTTAATAGAATAATGAAAGTAACTAAATTTTACAAAAGAAAACATATAATTATCCAAAATGTAACTACAAATCATTTATATTACGTTAGGCTTTAATAAATTCTACATTTAGATTACTGAATTTCTAAAACTCTACATTTAGGTTACTTAACTTACCTAAAACAATGCATTTGGGTTACTTCGATTACTCTAAAAAAATAGAGGTTGAATACTTAACTAAAGTTCAGTAACCTAAGTGAACAAAATAAAAGTTTGGTAACTTAGGCGAATAAAGTTAGAAACTTGGGTAACCTATCTGTCTATAAACCCATTTATTTTTAGCATAGAAAACATGATTAGTTATTGAAGTTATTTAGAATATGGTACTAGTAATTCTAGTTTGATAAGTTCGTGGTAATAATTTGCATCCTTAAAAGTTCAAGGTACTAAATGATTTAGTTTGACAAGTTCAGGGTACTATTATGCACCCTTAAATGTTCAAGGTACTAAATGATTTAGTTTGTAAACTTCGGGGTACTAATATGTGTTTTAGCCGTTCTTAAACATATTCCCACTCTTTTTAGGAGAGAATATATAGGTCTTGCAGACATCATCTGTTAGCCAAAACTCTTTATCTAGCAAAAACCCATGGACCCCTTTAGTGACAAAATGTTTACTGTTATTTAACCTCTATGTAGCTAAAAGATATATCACATAATATACGCACACACAAAAAAATAAATTAATTGCTCTCTCTTCACACAATTTATTCAAAGAAACGCGTCAAGTAAAGATGATGTTTTAGAAAAGGCATGTCATTTTTATATGACGCTTGTTACAGTAAGCCTTAACCATGTTATAACCAAGTTTGATTGATACATTCCGTTATAACTAACATTTCTCATAAACGTTGACTCTATTTTATTTTCTTTGAAACAACTATACGTGGAGATGTAATTTATCAACAAGTCGTTATCAAATTAAATATACCGTATTCAGTTATGGCCAAAACCTATATTATCAACCCGGACGTTGGAAATTGTATCATTCAGTACCGTAAACTTTTAAGGAATAATACGATAAACTTGGCAAAGTAGAATTTCTTCTATCCTATACTAAATCAACTCAAAATTTAATTGGTGTTTGTTTTTAATTTGCTAACAGTAATCAATTTACTAAATTTAATTGGAACTTTAATGATTTATAGTTAAAAAATTAAATATTGTTTTCCGAGTTTCTTTTTAATTTATATTATTCATATATGTGTATGAAAACTATAAATAGTTAAGAAGCTATGCTTCAAAAATTATTTGAAAGAAACATCTATATATAATATGCATATTTGAATCTCAAGAGTATTATAGTAAATTCGTTTTCCATAAGATATAATGCAATAGATATCTATATTCCTAATTACTAAATAAAATGTTAAGTTAAATTAAAAGAATAATGAATGCAACTAAATTTTACAAAAGAAAACATATAATTATCCATAATGTAACTACAAATCAATTATATTACGTTAGGCTTTACTAAATTTATTTTTTAGCAAAGAAAACAAGATTAGTTATTGAAGTAATTTAGAATTGGGAGCTAGTAATTCTAGTTTGATAAGTTCGTGGTAATAATCTGCATCCTTAAAAGTTCAAGGTACTAAATGATTCAGTTTGACAAGTTGAGGGGTACTATTATGCACCCTTAAAAGTTCAAAGTCCTAAATAATTCAGTTTGTCAAGTTCGAGGGTACTAATATGTGTTTTTGCCGTTCTTAAACTGGATCATTAATTACCGTAAACGTTTAAGCGTCCAGAATAATATGATAAACTTGGAAAAGTAGAATTTCTTCTATCCTATACTAAATTATCTAAAAATTTAATTGGTGTTTGTTTTTAATTTGCTAACAGTTATCAATTTAGTAAATTTAAATTGAAACTTAAATGATTTATAGTTAAAATATGGCTAACTAAATATTGTTTTCCTAGTTTCTTTTTAATTTATATTATTGATATATGCGTAAGAAAGAATAAATAGTTAAGTTGCTATGCTCCAAAAATTATTTGAAACAAACATCTATATATAATATGGATATTTGTATCTCAAAAGTATTTTAGTAACTTAGTGTTCCATAAGATATTATGTAAAAGATATCTATCTTCCTATTAACTAAATAAAATGTTAACTTAAGTTAAAAGAATACTGAAAGTAACTAAATTTTACGAATGAAAACATATAATTATTGAAAATGTAACTACAAATCATTTATATTACGTTAGGCTTTACTAAATTTATTTTTTAGCATAGAAAACATGATTGGTTATTGAAGTTATTTAGAATAGGGTACTAGTAATTCTAGTTTGATAAGTTCGTGGTAATAATCTGCATCCTTAAAAGTTCAAGGTACTAAATGATTCAGTTTGACAAGTTAAGGGTACTATTATGCACCCTTAAAATTTAAAGGTACTAAATGATTCAGTTTGTAAACTTCGGGGGTACTAATATGTGTTTTAGCCGTTCTTAAACATATTCCCACTCATTTTAGGTGAGAATATATAGGTCTTGCAGACATCATTTTTAGCCAAAGCTCTTTATCTAGCTAAAACCATGGACACCTTTAGTGACAAAATGTTTACTGTTATTTAACCTCTATGTAGCTAAAAAATATACCACATAATATACGCACACACAAAAAAATAAATTAATTGCTCTCTCTTCACACCAATTTAATCAAAGAAACACGTCAAGTAAAGATGATGTTTCAGAAAAGGCATGTCATTTACGTCCTAAGCACATCATATGACGCTTGTTACAGTTAGCCTTAACCATGTTATAACCAAGTTTAATTGATACATTCCGTTATAACTAACATTTCTCATAAACATTGATTCTATTTTATGGTCTTTGCAACAACTATACTTGGAGATGCAATTTATCAACAAGTCGTTATCAAATTAAATATGCCGTATTCAGTTTTAGCCAAAACCCATATTATTACCATGAACTTTGGAAATTGGATCATTTAGCACGTAAACTTTTAAGGAATAGTACGATAAACTTGGCAAAGTAGAATTTCTTCTATCCTATAATAAATCAACTAAAAATTTAATTGGTGTTTGTTTTTAATTTGCTAACAATAATCAATTTACTAAATTTAATTGTAACTTAAATGATTTATAGTTAAAAAAATAAATATTGTTTTCCGAGTTTCTTTTTAATTTATATTATTCATATATGTGTATGAAAACTATAAATAGTTAAGTAGCTATGCTCCAAAAATTATTTGAAAGAAACATCTATATATAATATGCATATTTGAATCTCAAGAGTATTATAGTAAATTCGTTTTCCATAAGATATAATGCAATAGATATCTATATTCCTAATTACTAAATAAATGTTAAGTTAAATTAAAAGAATAATGAATGCAACTAAATTTTACAAAAGAAAACATATAATTATCCATAATGTAACTATAAATCAATTATATTACGTTAGGCTTTACTAAATTTATTTTTTAGCAAAGAAAACAAGATTAGTTATTGAAGTAATTTAGAATTGGGAGCTAGTAATTCTAGTTTGATAAGTTCGTGGTAATAATCTGCATCCTTAAAAGTTCAAGGTACTAAATGATTCAGTTTGACAAGTTGAGGGGTACTATTATGCACCCTTAAAAGTTCAAAGTCCTAAATAATTCAGTTTGTCAAGTTCGAGGGTACTAATATGTGTTTTTGCCGTTCTTAAACTGGATCATTAATTACCGTAAACTTTTAAGCGTCCAGAATAATATGATAAACTTGGAAAAGTAGAATTTCTTCTATCCTATACTAAATTATCTAAAAATTTAATTGGTGTTTGTTTTTAATTTGCTAACAGTTATCAATTTAGTAAATTTAAATTAAAACTTAAATGATTTATAGTTAAAATATGGCTAACTAAATATTGTTTTCCTAGTTTCTTTTTAATTTATATTATTGATATATGCGCAAGAAAGAATAAATAGTTAAGTAGCTATGCTCCAAAAATTATTTGAAACAAACATCTATATATAATATGGATATTTGTATCTCAAAAGTATTTTAGTAACTTAGTGTTCCATAAGATATTATGTAAAAGATATCTATCTTCCTATTAACTAAATAAAATGTTAACTTAAGTTAAAAGAATACTGAAAGTAACTAAATTTTACGAATGAAAACATATAATTATTGAAAATGTAACTACAAATCATTTATATTACGTTAGGCTTTACTAAATTTATTTTTTAGCATAGAAAACATGATTGGTTATTGAAGTTATTTAGAATAGGGTACTAGTAATTCTAGTTTGATAAGTTCGTGGTAATATTCTGCATCCTTAAAAGTTCAAGGTACTAAATGATTCAGTTTGACAAGTTAAGGGTACTATTATGCACCCTTAAAATTTCAAGGTACTAAATGATTCAGTTTGTAAACTTCGGGGGTACTAATATGTGTTTTAGCCGTTCTTAAACATATTCCCACTCATTTTAGGTGAGAATATATAGGTCTTGTAGACATCATTTTTAGCCAAAGCTCTTTATCTAGCTAAAACCCATGGACACCTTTAGTGACAAAATGTTTACTGTTATTTAACCTCTATGTAGCTAAAAAATATACCACATAATATATGCACACACAAAAAAATAAATTAATTGCTCTCTCTTCACACCAATTTAATCAAAGAAACACGTCAAGTAAAGATGATGTTTCAGAAAAGGCATGTCATTTACGTCCTAAGCACATCATATGACGCTTGTTACAGTTAGCCTTAAACATGTTATAACCAAGTTTAATTGATACATTCCGTTATAACTAACATTTCTCATAAACGTTGATTCTATTTTATGGTCTTTGCAACAACTATACTTGCAGATGCAATTTATCAACAAGTCGTTATCAAATTAAATATACCGTATTCAGTTTTAGCCAAAACCCATATTATTACCATGAACTTTGGAAATTGGATCATTTAGTACGTAAACTTTTAAGGAATAGTACGATAAACATGGCAAAGTAGAATTTCTTCTATCCTATAATAAATCAACTCAAAATTTAATTGGTGTTTGTTTTTAATTTGCTAACAATAATCAATTTACTAAATTTAATTGTAACTTAAATGATTTATAGTTAAAAAAATAAATATTGTTTTTTCCGAATTTCTTTTTAATTTATATTATTGATATATGTGTATAAAAAGTATAAATAGTTATGTAGCTATGCACCAAAAATTATTTGAAACAAACGTCTATATATAATATGCATGTTTGTATCTCAACAGTATTATAGTAAATTCGTTTTCCGTAAGATCTAATGCAATAGATATCTATATTCCTTATAACTAAATAAAATGTTAAGTTAAATTAAAAGAATATTGAAAGTAACTAAATTTTACAAAAGAAAACATATAATTATCCAAAATGTAACTACAAATCATTTATATTATGTTAGGCTTTACTAAATTTATTTTTTAGCATAGAAAACAAGATTAGTTATTGAAGTAATTTAGAATAGGGTGTTAGTAATTCTAGGTTGATAAGTTCGTGGTAATAATCTGCATCATTAAAAGTTCAAGGTAATAAATGATTCAGTTTGACAAGTTGAGGGGTACTATTATGCACCCTTAAAAGTTCAAGGTACTAAATGATTCAGTTTGTCAAGTTCGGGGTACTAATATGTGTTTTTTCCGTTCTTAAACATATTCCCACTCTTTTTGTGTGAGAATTTATAGATCTTGCGGATATCATTTTTAAGACACACATCTTTATCTAGCTAAAACCCATGGACACCTTTAGTGACAAAATGTTTATTGCTACTGAACCTTTATGTAGCTAAAATATACGACATAATATACCAATACACAAAAAAACAAATTAATTTCTCTCTCTTGACAACTCTGAACGACCCAGTTTTCACCAACTGAATCAAAGAAACGCGTCAAGTAAAGGTGGTGATTTAGAAAAGGCATGTCATTTTTTTCCTAGGCACGTCATATGACGCTTGTTAAACTTAGCCTTAACCATGTGATAACCAAGTTTGACGGATACATAGTATGTTATGTTTTACAGGATGTTATTGATGATCACATGCCGCTATAACAAACATTTCTCGTAAATGTTCACTATTTTTGGGTCTTTGCAACAACTATACGTTGAGATGCAATTTATTAACAAGTCGTTCTCAAATTAAATTTAGCGTATTCAGTTTTGGCCAAAACACGTATTATTACCCCAAACTTTTAAACTGGATCATTAATTACCGTAAACTTTTTAGTGTCCAGAATAATATGATAAACTTGGCAAAGTAGAATTTCTTCTATCCTATACTAAATTATCTCAAAATTTAATTGGTGTTTTTTTTAATTTGCTAACAGTAATCAATTTAGTAAATTGATTTAATTGCATTTTTGATCTATGTGGTATGGCTAAATTGATGGTTTGGTCCTTAAAAATTTGAAAGTTCAATGATAGTCCCCATTTTAAAGTTTGGATTGTATTTTTTGTCCCTAATCGGTGTGAAATGACCAAATTACCTTTGTTTTCTCTAAATAAGGAAAAAGGGTATTTTAGTCATTTCACTTTGTCAAGGAACCAAAATTGCTATCGAAACTTTAAAATGAGGACTATCATTGTACTTTCAAAGTTTTAGAGACCAAACCTGCAATTTGGCTATACCACAGGGACCAAAAAGGCCTTTAACTCTAGTAAATTTAAATTGAAACTTAAATGATTTATAGTTAAAATATGGCTAACTAAATATTGTTTTCCTAGTTTCTTTTTAATTTATATTATTGATATATGCGTATGAAAAAATAAATAGTTTAGTAGCTATGCTCCAAAAATTATTTGAAACAAACATCTATATATAATATGGATATTTGTATCTCAAAAGTATTTTAGTAACTTAGTTTTCCATTAAGATATTATGTAAAAGATATCTATATTCATATTAATTAAATAAAATACTAACTTAAGTTAAAAGAATAATGAAAGTTACTAAATTTTTCAAAAGAAAACATATAATTATCCAAAATGTAACTACAAATCATTTATATTACGTTAGGCTTTACTAAATTTATTTTCTAACATAGAAAACATGATTAGTTATTGAATGATAAGATCGTTTATAAGCACAGCTAGGGATCAATAACAAAGATAATAAACATGGTACACAGCAGAATAATCAAAACAATAATTTGTTATTGAACAAGGTTTTTATCCACTAACACTAACTAATATTAGACGTTTATAGGAACACGTCTACTAACTAAACTAATAACCTAGGGGTTTACAAGACTATACGCCTAGGACACACACACACCTTTCTTAGTCGACTACATATTGGAATACATAATTAAAACCTACACCTATGTCCTCTTTATATACTAGAGGATTAGGATTTACAAATCTCTACAAAGGACTAATAAATAAAACTTCTTTTGCAAGCAAGTCCTTCCATCTTTTTGTAGGTTTCCTTCTTGTCATATTAAGTCCCTCTTGTTTCATTCTTTTTGTCTTTATCAACTCAAACTTATAATTCCAAACAATCTTCCCCTAGTTGATAATGACAAAACCATTCTTGAACGAACTTCCCTAGACGAAGTAGAGAAATTGAGATCGGGGATCTCACCATGAATGAAACAAGTATGTCTTCCTTTGTCTTCCCCTTAATCCATGCCATGTCACTCAAACATCTCTTCCCCTTTTTGTTTTTATCCAAATAGGGAACGTATGCAAATAATGATCTTGACCACCACGAACCAATATCATACTTCCAATCTAAGACTTCCAATGTTTAAAATCGCCCTCCATTACGCACCATAAGAAAAATAGATCCAAAACAGTAGAAAACTCCAACTAGTAGTAGTAATAATGATCAACAGTAGTAAAAATCAAACACTTTCCCTTGAGTGGTGCATGTAGATGGTTAAACATTTAACAATAAGCTTCCCCTGAAACCTATATGTTAACCATCTTCTTGATTCTTCAAATCGGTAAGCTCCTTGTAATGATGACTTGTGAAGAAAACCGAGTATAACGAATTTGATAAAGAAGTAGAATTTCCCAAACTTGTGTCTTAAATCTTGTACCATCCACGGAACTCCATACTTATACGAATCACCAAATATAAGTAGATCGCAATCCCTTAACAAGAATCCTCAGCTAGTATGAGACACTGAGCACTACAATGTAACTCCTTCAAGTGATAGCCAATGTGTGCATAGAGCATCATAATAAATCACACATTGCTAGATTCATCAAGCTATATGATAAGAACACAAACCAAGTAATTCCACTTCACCTTCAAATAAGTGATAAATAATCCTCTTCGTAATCAATTCTTCAATAAATCTCCAAAACGGGCCTTTTTTAAATCCTTTTAAGAACACTTAACCATATCCTTGTGTGTGTGAACAATAACCTGTGTGTGTCGTCCAAACTCTAAAACAAATATCACGCTTGACTTCCCCTCAATTCCAAAACAGGCCTATTAGCAACACTATCATTGATATCCCCACAAATTCAATATTCACCGTCGACTTTGAGGAATAATTGGGATCAGTATCACGTATAGATAAACCGCCGTTTAAAAACAAAACTATGAATGTATGCGAGAAGCCAGGCAATACCAAAAATCAAAAACCATTGGCACCAATTAATTCCAACGGCCATAATGATCTATCCATTATTATCCATAAAACGCTAAGAGCAAATATTGTAACTTTCCACCGACCATTGTAGATTTATGAGTACGAGGTTTCACCAATTAATTCGGTTATGCTTATAAGCAATTGAATAAATAATATAAAACACCAACACACGTACGGACCAATCCACTCTCACCTTCCCATGTGCTGTTTAATCAAATAAATATATACATGTCGTCGTCCCGATCAGTACCAATCTCCACGTGATCCATAGCAGTCCAAATCAAACAATAAATATAATTCATGGGTCCAGCAGATACAAATTATGAAAGCGACAGCCAAGAAAAAATCCATAACATTCATTGTTCACCAGACCAAACGTATAGGACCATTATAAACGACTATCGTCCCATGATGTCATCCTCCCATTATTCATGTATTAACCAATCAAAGATTAACTTTTCCCAATAAAACTGAATCAATCAAATCCATATAATGTGCAAATATTTTAATAGCATTATACGAATAAAAAATATTAACCATCAAATAAACATACTCATGTGACGCCATCATCACATGATCACTTGAACAGACCACCATCGTGGGTCCGAGCAGCAGTAAACAAAACATTATTATCACCATTCACGTATAGTAATAAAACCAGAATTAACGCACCTCAAAACTTTTTCAAATCTGCTCGAGTCGACAATAAACCTTGCGAATCCCTATATCAAGAGCTCCCCGCTCTGATACCAATTGATAAGATCGTTTATAAGCTCAGCTAGGGATCAATAACAAAGATAATAAACATGGTACACAGCGGAATAATCAAAACAATAATTTATTATTGAACAAGGTTTTTATCCACTAATACTAACTAATCTTAGACGTTTATAGGAACACGTCTACTAACTAAACTAATAACCTAGGCGTTTACAAGACTATACGCCTAGGACACACACACACCTTTCTTAGTCGACTACATATTGGAAGACATAATTAAAACCTACACCTATTTCCTCTTTATATACTAGAGGATTAGGATTTACAAATCTCTACTAAGGACTAATAAATAAAACTTCTTTTGCAAGCAAGTCCTTCCATCTTTTTGTAGGTTTCCTTCTTGTTATATTAAGTCCCTCTTGTTTCATTCTTTTTGTCTTTATCAACTCAAACTTATAATTCCCAACATTGAAGTAATTTAGAATAGGGCACTAGTAATTCTAGTTTGATAAGTTCGTGGTAATAATCTACATTCTTAAAAGTTCAAGGTACTAAATGATTCAGTTTGACAAGTTCAGGGTATTATTATGCACCCTTAAAAGTTCAAGGTACTAAATGATTGAGTTTGTAAACTTTGGGGTACTAATATGTGTTTTAGCCGTTCTTAAACATATTCCTACTCTTTTTAGGTGAGAATATATAGCTATTGCAGACATCATTTGTGGAGTTTGATAGACTTCTTGAGATCGTTTTGAGCCTTAGGGTTAAACAATAACATAGATAAAGAATCATGCACAGCGGAATATATAAACAACTATGTTATTGACACAAGGTTTCATTCACCATCACCTCCAATTATATTAATAACGTGTTACCTAAATGTAACAGGGATCAAAGACTTCTTTGATCTTGGGGGTTAACTAAACTAACACTAACCTAGGCGTTTACAAAGAACTACACGCCTAGGACACACACACACCTTTACTAGACGTCTACATTGGAAGACTTAATATATAAAACCTACACCCCATGTCCTCTTTATATACTAGAGGATTAGGGTTTACAAAATACTACGAAGGACTAAATAATAAATCTTCTTTTGCAAGCAAGTCCTTCCATCTTTTAGTAGGTTTCATCTCTTTCACTTTAAGTCCCTTTGTTTCATTCTTGTATTTATTTTGTCTCATCAAATCCAAGGAACCTAAAACCCAACAATCTTCCCCTATTTGATGATGACAAAACAAACAAAGTCGTGTACGAACTTCCCTAGACGAAGTAGCAGAAGTTGAGATGTAAACATCTCTTTGAATAAAACAAATCTTGTCTTCCTTGTCTTCCCCTTAATCCATGCCATGCTACTCCAATATCTCCTCCCCTTTTTGTTATCAACAAATAGAGAATATAAGCAGTAGAAACTTCCTCTTGAGTGATGCATGAATATCAAATGATTCTTCAAATCTGTAAGCTCCTTGTAATGATCACTTGTGAAGAAAACCAAATATAACAAACTTGATAAAGAAGTAGAATAACCCAAACTTGTGTCTTATGTCTTGCACTATAGATGACATCAAACGTATACCCAATCTTGGTGTATAGGGAGACCGCAATCCCTTGACAATAATCACTGAGCACAATAACGTCACTCCTTAAAGTGTTATGTCAATTCTTCATCACAATCATTGAAGCACGAACAAGTTATCTCTAAAGTGTAACACCCACTTTGAGATATGATAAGATCACAAATCAGGGTAACTCAACTAGAATATCAAATAGGTTATGATCAATCATCTTCGTAATCACCTATTCAATAAATCCCAAAAACGAGCATTTTAAAACCTTTAAGAACAAATTAACCAAAAACCTCCTTTGTGTGTGAACCAATAATCCATGTGTGTGTCACCAAAATCTCATTACCAAAACATGTACAGCTTCCCCTCAATTCCAAAACCTCATCAGGAAATGAATAGCAAGAAACACCAGCAGTGGAATTGAGATAACACTAGCGATGGTTTCGAGAAAACACTAGGAGTGGTTTCGAGAAAAACACTAGAAGTGGTTTCAGAAAAACACTATCCGTGGTTCAGAAGTGGTTTGAAAACACTATCCGTGGTTTGAAGTGGTTTCAGAAAGCACTATCGGTGGTTTCGAAGTGGTTGCGAGAAACACTATCGATGGTTTCAGAAGTGGTTTCAGAAAACACTATCAGTGGTTTCAGAAGTGGTTTCAGAAAACACAAGAAGTGGTTTCGTAAAAACACTAGAAAAGCTGCTTTTAACCATGAATCATAAACACCACACAATGTATAAACAACCTCCATCAAGAATTAGAACAAGTAACACAAATTCAAGAAGTTGAATATGCATGAAAACCCAAAAATTCGAATTTATTAAACCTGTTTCTGCAGCCAACTTTGACACTGAATAACTTTTGATTGAGAGGTCAGATCGACAATCCCTCCAGTGAAAAGTTAGATGAATAAATAGAGAACGTCCACCGAAAATTTCGTTACGATCCAACGGTTAACGAAAAAGTTATCATCGTTTTAAAACAGTGCAGCAGAAAAGTTGCGAATTTTGTACCAGCTTCGAATTTTTCCATCTTCTTCATCGAAAAACCTTGCGAATCCCTAGGTAACGAGCTCCCCAAGCTCTGATACCAATTTTGGAGTTTGATATACTCCTTGAGATCGTTTTGAGCCTTAGGGTTAAACAATAACATAGATAAAGAATCATGCACAGCGGAATATATAAACAATTATGTTATTGACACAAGGTTTCATTCACCATCACCTCCAATTATATTAATAACGTGTTACCTAAATGTAACAGGGATCAAAGACTTCTTTGATCTTGGGGGTTAACTAAACTATCACTAACCTAGGCGTTTACAAAGAACTACACGCCTAGGACACACACACACCTTTACTAGACGTCTACATTGGAAGACTTAATATATAAAACCTACACCCCATGTCCTCTTTATATACTAGAGGATAAGGGTTTACAAAATACTACAAAGGACTAAATAATAAATCTTCTTTTGCAAGCAAGTCCTTCCATCTTTTAGTAGGTTTCATCTCTTTCACTTTAAGTCCGTTTGTTTCATTCTTGTATTTATTTTGTCTCATCAAATCCAAGGAACCTAAAACCCAACATCATTTTTTAGCCAAAACTCTTTATCTAGCTAAAACCCATGGACACCTTTAGTGACAAAATGTTTATTGCTACTGAACCTTTATGTAGCTAAAATATACCACGTAATATACCAATACACAAAAAAACAAATTAATTTCTCTCTCTTGACAACTCTGAACGACCCAGTTTTCACCAACTAAATCAAATAAACGCGTCAAGTAAAGGTGGTGATTTAGAAAAGGCATGTCATTTTTTTCCTAGGCACGACATATGACGCTTGTTAAACTTAGCCATAACAATGTTATAACCAAGTTTGATGGATACATAGTATGTTATGTTTTACAGGATGTTATTGATGATCACATGCCGCTATAACAAACATTTTTCGTAAATGTTGACTCTATTTTATGGTCTTTGCAACAACTATACGTGGAGATGCAATTTATTAACAAGTCGTTCTCAAATTAAATTTAGCGTATTCAGTTTTGGCAAAAACACATATTATTACCCCAAACTTTTAAACTGGATCAATTATTACCGTAAACTTTTAAGTGTCCAGAATAATATGATAAACTTGGCAAAGTGGAATTTCTTCTATCCTATACTAAATTATCTCAAAATTTAATTGGTGTTTGTTTTTAATTTGCTAACAGTAATCAATTTAGTAAATTGATTTAATTGCATTTTTGGTGCCTGTGATATGGCTAAATTGATGGTTTGGTCCTTAAAACTTTGAAAGTTCAATGATAGTCCCTATTTTAAAGTTTGGATTGCATTTTTTTGTCCCTAATCGGTGTGAAATGACCAAATTACCTTTGTCTTCTCTGAATAAGACAAAGGGTATTTTAGTCATTTCACTTTATCAAGGAACCAAAATTGCTATCGAAACTTTAAAATGAGGACTATCATTGCACTTTCAAAGTTTTAGGGACCAAACCTGCAATTTGGCTATACCACAGGGACCAAAAATGCATTTAACTCTAGTAAATTTAAATTGAAACTTAAATGATTTATAGTTAAAATATGGCTAACTAAATATTGTTTTCCTAGTTTCTTTTTAATTTATATTATTGATATATGCGTATG
Source organism: Chrysanthemum makinoi (assembly GCA_910596185.1). NCBI lineage: Eukaryota > Viridiplantae > Streptophyta > Magnoliopsida > Asterales > Asteraceae > Chrysanthemum > Chrysanthemum makinoi. The sequence goes on from OU343221.1 coordinate 296,455,167, forward strand.
AAAAAATAAATAGTGTAGTAGCTATGCTCCAAAAATTATTTGAAACAAACATCTATATATAATATGGATATTTTTATCTCAAAAGTATTTTAGTAACTTAGTTTTCCATTACGATATTATGTAAAAGATATCTATATTCATATTAACTAAATAAAATACTAACTTAAGTTAAAATAATAATGAAAGTTACTAAATTTTTCAAAAGAAAACATATAATTATCCAAAATGTAACTACAAATCATTTATATTACGTTAGGCTTTACTAAATTTATTTTTTAACATAGAAAACATGATTAGTTATTGAAGTAATTTAGAATAGGGCACTAGTAATTCTAGTTTGATAAGTTCGTGGTAATAATCTACATTCTTAAAAGTTCAAGGTACTAAATGATTCAGTTTGACAAGTTCAGGGTATTATTATGCACCCTTAAAAGTTCACGGTACTAAATGATTCAGTTTGTAAACTTTGGGGTACTAATATGTGTTTTAGCCGTTCGTAAACATATTCCCACTCTTTTAGGTGATAATATATAGCTATTGCAGACATCATTTTTTAGCCAAAACTCTTTATCTAGCTAAAACCCATGGACACCTTTAGTGACAAAATGTTTATTGCTACTGAACCTTTATGTAGCTAAAATATACCACGTAATATACACAAAAAAACAAATTAATTTCTCTCTCTTGACAACTCTAAACGACCCAGTTTTCACCAACTAAATCAAAGAAACGCCTCAAGTAAAGGTGGTGATTTAGAAAAGGCATGTCATTTTTTTCGTAGGCACGTCATATGACGCTTGTTAAACTTAGCCTTAACCATGTTATAACCAAGTTTGATGGATACATAGTATGTTATGTTTTACAGGATGTTATTGATGATCACATGCCGCTATAACAAACATTTCTCGTAAATGTTGACTCTATTTTATGTTCTTTGCAACAACTATACATGGAGATGCAATTTATTAACAAGTCGTTCTCAAATTAAATTTAGCGTATTCAGTTTTGGCCAAAACACATATTATTACCCCAAACTTTTAAACTAGATCATTAATTACCGTAAACTTTTAAGTGTCCAGCATAATATGATAAACTTGGCAAAGTAGAATTTCTTTTATCCTATACTAAATTATCTCAAAATTTAATTGGTGTTTGTTTTTAATTTTCTAAGCGTAATCAATTTAGTAAATTGATTTAATTGCATTTTTGGTCCCTGTGATATGGCTAAATTGATGGTTTTGTCCTTAAAACTTTAAAAGTTTAATGATAGACCCTATTTTAAAGTTTGGATTGCATTTTTTGTCCCTAATCGGTGTGAAATGCCCAAATTACCTGTGTCTTCTCAGAATAAGAGAAAGGGTGTTTTAGTCATTTCACTTTATCCAGGAACCAAAATTGCTATCGAAACTTTAAAATGAGGACTATCATTGCACTTTCAAAGTTTTAGGGACCAAACCTGCAAGTTGGCTATACCACAGGGACCAAAAATGCATTTAACTCTAGTAAATTTAAATTGAAACTTAAATGATTTATAGTTAAAATATGGCTAACTAAATATTGTTTTCCTAGTTTCTGTTTAATTTATATTACTGATATATGCGTATGAAAAAATAAATAGTTTAGTAGCTATGCTCCAAAAATTATTTGAAACAAACATCTATATATAATATGGATATTTGTATCTCAAAAGTATTTTAGTAACTTAGTTTTCCATTAAGATATTATGTAAAAGATATCTATATTCCTATTAACTAAATAAAATACTAACTTAAGTTAAAAGAATAATGAAAGTTACTAAATTTTTCAAAAGAAAACATATAATTATCCAAAATGTAACTACAAATCATTTATATCACGTTAGGCTTTACTAAATTTATTTTTTAACATAGGAAACATGATTAGTTATTGAAGTAATTTAGAATAGGGCACTAGTAATTCTAGTTTGATAAGTTCGTGGTAATAATCTACATTCTTAAAAGTTCAAGGTACTAAATGATTCAGTTTGACAAGTTTAGGGTGTTATTATGCGCCCTTAAAAGTTCAAGGTACTAAATGATTCAGTTTGTAAACTTCGGGGTAGTAATATGTGTTTTAGCCGTTCTTAAACATATTCCCACTCTTTTTCGGTGAGAATATTTAGGTCTTGCAGACTTCAGTTTTTAGCCAAAACTCTTTATCTAGCTAAAACCCATGGACACCTTTAGTGACAAAATATTTACTGTTACTTAAACTCTATGTAGCTGAAAAATATACCACGTAATACACGCACACACAAAAAAATAAATTAAGTTCTCTCTCTTCACACCAATTTAATCAAAGAAACGCGTCAAGTACAGATGATGTTTTAGAAAAGGCATGTCATTTTCATCCTAAGCACATCATATGACGCTTGTTACAGTTAGCCTTAACCATGTTATAACCAAGTTTGATTGATACATTCCGTTATATGTAACATTTCTCATAAACGTTGACTCTATTTTATGGTCTTTGCAACAACTATACGTGGAGATGCAATTTATCAACAAGTCATTATCAAATTAAATATACAGTATTCAGTTTTGGCCAAAACCCATATTATTACCCCAAACTTTGGAAATTGGATCATTTAGTACCGTAAACTTTTAAGAAATAATAAGATAAACTTGGAAAAGTAGAATTTCTTCTATCCTATACTACATCAACTCAAAATTTAATTGGTGTTTGTTTTTAATTTGCTAACAGTAATGAATTTAGTAAATTTTATTGTAACTTAAATGATTTATAGTTAAAAAATTAAATATTGTTTTCCAAGTTTCTTTTTAATTTATATTATTGATATATGCGTATTAAAAAATAAATAGTTAAGTAGCTATGCTTCAAAAATTATTTGAAACAAACATCTATATATAATATGGATATATGTATCTCAAAAGTATTTTTGTAACTTCATTTTCCATAGGATATTATGTAAAATATATCTATATTCCTAATAACTAAATAAAATTTTAACTTAAAGTAAAAGAATAATGAAAGTATCTAAATTTTACAAAAGAAAACATACAATTATCCAACCTATAACTACAAATCACTTATATAATGTTAGGCTTTACTAAATTTATTTTTTAGCATTGAAAACATGATTAGTTATTGAAGTAATTTAGAATAAGGTACTATTAATTCAATTTGTATAAGTTCGGGTTAATAATCTGCATCCTTAAAAGTTCAAGGTACTAAATGATTCAGTTTGATAAGTTTAGGGTACTATTATGCACCCTTAAGAGGTACTAAATCTTTCTGGTTGTAAAGTTCGGGGGTACTAATATGTGTTTTTGCTGCTCTTAAACATACTCCCACTCTTTTTAGGTGAGAATTTATAGCTCTTGCGGACATCATTTTTCAGACACACCTCTTTATCTAGCTAAAACCCATGGACACTTTTAGTGACAAAATGTTTATTGTTGTTGAACCTTTATGTAGCTAAACATATACCACATAATATACTAACACGCAAAAATATAAATTAATTGCTCTCTCTTCACAACTCGGTCGTCCGAACAACCGAGTTCTCAGAAACTAAATCAAAGAAATGCATCAAGTAAAGTTGGTGATTAAGAAAAGGCATGTCATTTTTTTCCTAAGCACGTCATATGACGCTTGTTGCACTTAGCCTTAACCATGTTATAACCAAGTTTGATTGATACATAGTATCAATTGTTTCAAAGGATGTTATTGATGATCATATGCCGCTATAACAAACATTTCTCATAAATGTTGACTCTATTTTTTGGTCTTTGCAACAACTATACGTGGGATACAATTTATTAACAAGTCGTTCTCAAATTAAATATACCGTATTCTGTTTTGGCCAAAACACATATTATTACCCAGAACTTTGAAACTGGATCATTTAGTACCGTAAAGTTTTAAGGTTGCAGAATATAAACGATAAACTTGGCGAAGTAGAATTTCTTCTATCCTACACTAAATTAACTCAAAATTTAATTGATTTTCGTTTTTAATTTGCTAACAGTAATCAATTTCGTAATTTATATTGAAAATGAAATGATTAATAGTTAAAATATGGCTAACTAAATATTGTTTCCTATGCTCCAAAAATTATTTGAAACAAACATCTATATATACTATGGATATTTGTATCTCAAATGTATTTTTGTAACTTCGTTTTCCATAAGATATTGTGTAAAAGATATCTATATTCCTAATAACTAAATAAAATTTTAACTTAAAGTAAAAGAATAAAGAAAGTAACAAAATTTTTCAAAAGAAAACATGCAATTATCCAAGATATAACTACAAATAACTTATATTACGTTAGGCTTTACTAAATTTATTTGTTAGCATAGAAAACATGATTAGTTATTGAAGTAATTTAGAATAAGGTACTATTAATTCTAGTTTGATAAGTTCGGGGTAATAATCTGTATCCTTAAAAGTTCAGGGTACTAAATGATTCAGTTTGACAAGTTTAGGGTACTATTATGCAACCTTAAAAGTTTAAGATACTAAGTGATTCAGTTTATCAAGTTTGGGGTACTAGTATGTGCTTTTTCCGTTCTTAATTATATTCGCACTCATTTTATGGGAGAATATATAGGTGTTGCGGACATCATTGTTTAGCCAAAACTCTTTATCTAGCTAAAACCCATGGACACCTTTAGTGACAAAATGTTTATTGTTATTGAACCTCTATGTAGCTAAGAATATATCACATAATATACTAACACATACAAAAATAAATTAATTGCTCTCTCTTCACAACTCAGTCGTCTGACCGAACGAGTTCTCACCAGTTGAATTAAAGAAACGTGCCAAATGAAGGTGGTGTTTTAAAAAAGGCATGTAATTTTTTTCCTTAGCACATCATATGACGCTTGTTACACTTAGCCTTAACCGTGTTATAGCCAAGTTTCATTGATACATAGTATGCTATGTTTTACAGGATGTTATTGATGATCACATGCCGCTATAACAAACATTTCTCATAAATGTTGACTCTATTTTAAGATCTTTGCAACAACTATACGTAGAGATGCAATTTATTAACAAGTCGTTCTCAAATTAAATATAGCGTATTCTGTTTTGGCAAAAACACATATTATTACCCCGAACTTTGAAACTAGATCATTTAGTACCGTAAACTTTTAACAGTAATCAATTTCGTAAATTTAAATTGTAACTTAAATGATTAATAGTTAAAATATGGCTAACAAAATATTTTTTTCCTAGTTTCTTTTTAATTTATATTATTGATATATGCGTAGTAAAAAATAAATAGTTAAGTAGCTATGCTCCAAAAATTATTTGAAACAAACATCGATATATAATATGGATATTTGTATCTCAAAAGTATTTTGGTAACTTCGTTTTCCATGAGATATTATGTAAAAGATATCTATATTCCTAGTAAATAAATAAAATATTAACTTAAATTAGAAGAATAATGAAAGTAACTAAATCTTACAAAAGAAAACATATAATATCCAAAATGTAACTACAAATCATTTATATTACGTTAGGATTTACTAAATTTATTTTTTAGCATTGAAACATGATTAGTTATTGAAGTAATTTAGAATTGGGAACTAGTAATTCTAGTTTGATAAGTTCGAGGAAATAATCTGTATCTTTAAAAGTTAAAGGTACTAAATGATTCTGTTTGAGAAGTTCAGGGTACTATTATGCAACCTTAAAAGTTCAAGGTACTAAATGATTCAGTTTTTTAAGTTCGGGGTACTGATATGTGCTTTGCCGTTCTTAAATATATTCCCACTCATTTTAGGTGTGAATATATAGGTCTTGCAGACATCAATTTTTAGACAAAACTCTTTATCTAGCTAAAACACATGGACACCTTTAGTGACAAAATGTTTATTTTTATTGAACCTCTATGTAGCTAAAAATATATGACATAATATACTCACACATAAAGAAAAAATTAATTGCTCTCTCTTTACAACCCGGTCATCCGAACGACCGAGTTCTCAACAGCTGAATCAAAGAAACATGTCAAATAAAGGTGGTGTTTTGGAAAAGGCATGTCATTTTTGTCCTTAGCACATCATATGGCGCTTGTTACACTTAGCCTTAACCATGTTATAGCCAAGTTTGATTGATACATAGTATGTTATGTTTTACAGGATGTTATTGATGATCACATGCCGCTATAACAAACATTTATGTAGGATCATTATTTATGTTTTTTGATGATTCGGGTGGTCTAGGATGATGGTAGAATATGTTAGCCATTTTACAGAGAGAAAGAATAGAAAGGGTAGCTTTAAGAGAGAGAAACACCTAGTGTGTGTTTTATTAAAATGAAAAGCACCAACCCTTCCCATAGAGGGAAGGGGTATTTATACTACATAGTACACGCCCCTTATGGGCTGTGGATCAGGCATACAGTGGGTAAAGACTCATCCGTCCTCCACGGTGTTGCTAAACTAGCTAACTAACAAATAAATAACGTAATGTCTACGAGCTAACATATGCTAGACTAGAGTTGGGGTGACCGACTCTTCAACATGGATTTTCTAAATCCCAACAATATCCCCCTAAGGGAGGTCACCACATGAATTACATTTTGTATCCTAGCATTCTATATTTAACTTCATGCTTGAGCTCGTAAACTTCAATTCTTCAATATTCGCAATCTTTGTGCTTTAATAGTGTTTCTTCAAAGTCCGAATACTTTGTACTTTCAGTGGAGATCTTTAAACTGTTCCACGACTTGATGATCTTTGAGCTTTCTTCGAGATCATAAGCCACATCAAATCTCTGAATCATCCTTTGTTGTATCGCCTTCATGTGATGTTATGACTTTTGGACCGACATGCTCACACTTTTTGGATCATGACATCTTTTCATCAGAGTAGCGGAAGCATTGTTGTTTGTCTTTGATTGTAATGATTTTCTTCAATTAAGTGTGTGTGCTGTGAGCATGCGGTTATGAATTGACTTTTCAATATCGATCATCTGCAACCGTCAAATGTTCCTGCAAAAAATAGTTAGCAATAAAACACACAAAAGTGTCTTTGTTCACTTTCGCTGAATAGGTTTGCAAGAACCATGGTTCCCCGTTGATCAGTATAAATACTGCCTGTGATCAGGTAGAATTCCTAAGAATCTCCTTGACAGGGTTTCACAGCTTGATCTAGCCGTTCTCAAACTGGAGCGTCCCAAAGTAGACAACACGGAGTGACTGAACCAGCAAATTGAGATTCACTGATAGATGAAAATTTGATTTGAATAATAATCGCGTATTGCTTAAGAGAAAGGTTTTTGCAATACAATGAAGGTTTTAGGAGAAAGATCAATTTTCAATCATAAATACCCTTTTATTTTGGAAAATTAATACACATTCGATGTGCTAGAGAAAATAATTGTTGAGCACATCAAATGGTTTTTCAAAGGTATTCGTCAATTCATTTCCTGGACCAAGGTTGATTCAAGAGTGAATCGCCCCATTGCTTCTATCATGTTGTCACAAGCTTGATCCATGTTGGATCTCACATGTCACCCACCAAGAGCTTGTTTGATGTTGGCTCTAGAAGGATTTCCATCTTCATCGTGATTACTTCACATATCACTCGGATGTTCTGGTAATACTTTTCATATTGTGTGAAACAGTAAGTCTTCATTAATTGTGTGTCCTAGTGAGATTTTGTGGATGATCTCTTGGCTCTAGACTCAATAGTGCACTTTGGTTTCCTATTCAGAGACTAGGGAGAGAGTCTCCTTCTTCAATATTAACCATCTCTAAGAGAAAGTCGATAGATAATGTAGGTTCCCCGTGAGAATGAAACAAGTCCTTTTAAGAGAACTTGAGTAGATTGGGAAGTTTGGTGCAGTGCGTCACTGGGTCCATGACGTCTTTTCTTCAATACCGGTGTTACCTTAGTAACCACCAGTAGCATATGTATTGAACCCGGTTTATGCCCTAAGGTTGAATTATTGGAGGGCTATTTCTATTCACCCTTTTCACTTTACATTTATGATAACATCAAATAGTCCTGAATATTAAGTGTCAATTTTCCCCCGATAATGCTTGTATTTTATATCATTTATATGGATTTACGCTTGTTTTCCTCTATATTTCACTTTCAGGTAAATTCTGAGCATTGGAGCTAAAGAGACGTTGATTTGGAGAATTTATTAAAGATATATCATAGTATGCTCATTTTGAATAAGTTACAGCGTAACTCCTCTCTCACATTACGCCATAACTAAAGCGTGGCTCAGAAAACCAACTCAACAGAAGATTACGGCGTAACTCTCCCAAAAATTATGACGTAACCAAATTAGGTCAAATGAGGTTCCGCGCCACTACAAGCTACGCCGTAACTATTGTTTCAATTACGGCGTAACCAAGAATTATTGAAGATACGGCATAACTCCTTCCATACTTACGCCGTAACCAGCATTTTTAGTGCAAAATACGAAGAATTGGATGTTACGGCGTAACTCTTATAATTAGTTACGCCGTAACCAAATCTGGCCTATAAATACCCCACGATTTCCAGTATTTCAAAGCATCCCATTTCACGCAAAACACAAAGTGAACGTGAGTAGAAGTCGAAGGTAGATCTAGAGGAGCATAAGGAGCTATCTCCAAGGGAGGAATCACTCCCCTATGGTGCTGGCCTAGTTATGATTCCTTAATTGTTTTGTTTGCGTTTACATTGCTTCCGTATAATTATTTCTAAGTGTACATGCATAGTTTGTTCGTAGCTACCCTTGTTTCGGTAGTTTTGAATGGCGGTAGTGGCTAGTTACTTAGGAGATATGACCAACTGACCCTAAGTAAGTAGACTAAGATGGGAAGGGTAGGATATGTCCAACTGACGACCCTTTCTGCTTGTGCGATTTGACCAACTGATCACCTACCGTTTAGATGAACTTAAGAAGTAGGGGGTGAGTGTTTAAGATGCTAGCGCCCGGGCACTCACTGTTAGCCTCGCTTTTTCTAAAGATAACGTCACTTACGTGAAATGGACTAGATGCGTAGTATACTTTGCCCTTAGGGACTAGTATCGTGTAAGTGGCAAAGTATGAGCCTATATATACCCCTCATGACTCTCCATGAGGGGTGATGTGAATCATTTGGTGTATTGTGTTGTGTGTGCTTGAGTGTGTGTGTGTGTGTTTTCCTTTGAAGCAATATACAACTTATTGTTTTCTTTCTTCTCTCTATCTCTCTAAAAATACATACGAATTCATATTCAAGTCACCAAGTTCTTCATCTTTTCCTATTATTTACGCATAAAGTGTTGGTTTAACGTGGTATACTTGTGTTCGTTAAGTTACGCGTAGCTGAAGTTACGAACACAACTCAAAGACAAAATATGAAGGGGGAAGCAGGATTGTACATCGCTGTCATCAACCGAAGCAGAATATGTAGCCATGTCCGCGTGTTGTGCTCAAGTCATCTGGATGCGAACACAAATCAAAGACTATGGTTACATATTTGACAGAATCCCGATGTACTTGCGACAATCGGATGCCATTGCGATCTCATGCAACTCAGTTCAGCACTCAAAATCAAAGCACATCGATCTTCGCTATCATTTCATCAAGGATCACGTGGAATAGGTTACTTGTTGAATTATATTTCGTGGGTACAGAATACCAATTGGCAAATCTTCTCACCAAAGCCTTGCCTCCCGCTAGGTTTAATGAGTTGGTCCACTGGATTGGTATGAGGTGTTTGACTCAAGAGGAATTGGATGACCTCCTAAAAGCATCTTAAAAACGCTGTCAAACACCAAAAATCTCTTTTGTAAATATTTTTTCAAAAACAAAATACAAAAGTATAAAATCTGATAAAACAACAAAAATATTCTTCTATCTATTTTCTTTCAACATTGCAAGTACGTTTCTTCCGTCAACACTATAATCTTTCAAAATTCAATATTTTTTCGATCTAGTGTTGAGGGGAGAAAATTAATACTTAACCGTTTCAAATCATCCGTGTACTTGCATGTGGTCATATCCCGGTTGTTTCTTTTATCATTGGTGGTAAACTTTTCTGGTTAAACTGACACTCCTATGACTAAAATTTATAACCTTTCATCATTTATTAAGTTGAGGGGGAGTGTCGTCAAAGTTTCTTTCTTAAAATCTTTGTTTGGTAACAAAATGGAAGTTAAAAGGCTTTGTATGAAAAAGGAAAAGGTGGAGGGACCAAAACTGTCAAAATGTTAAAGTTACTTTTAATAAAAACACCTCCCATCTACTTTTTACTTCACATTTAATACACACAACCTAACCATCCTACGACTAAGATTTAATCAAGAAATCCGTGCGTTTGATCATCACTTTGTAAGTTGTTTTGTGATTAAAACATGTTTTTAAGATAAGGTTTTTAATTTCATGTAAATCCAACGGCTAAAAGGTGTTTTTCAAGTGATTATGTGTTCTACATAGCGTATGAACACACAATCATTGTGTGTGTGTTTTTGGTTAAATGGATAGTGTCAAAAAGTTTCAAAAACATCAAAGAAGCAAGGAACACCTATACTCTAATTGTTGGAATCGCTCCTAACTCGTAAATGGAACGACATTGACGGGATTACTATTTCTATCTTTGTTACCTCAAACACATGGGCTTGTGTCAATTACCCATAGCTGTATGTGTTTGGGTATATAAAACCCTCCATACTTCCATGGAGGGGTGAGCATCATTAGTGTAATTTTCCCTTTCATTAATAAAACACACACTAGTTCTCTCCCTTCTCTCTTGTTTCTCTCTCTAACTTGAAGATGGGTTTCTTCCATCTTCCAAGACCTCCCGATTCACCATATCAACCAAATATACGATCCTAACATTGGTATCAAGAGCAAGGTCGGTTTGTTATTTATTGGTTGATTTTGGTGATATTTTTCTTGTCAAAAACTCTTGTGTAAATCTGTTTTGTTACCAAATTTTAACCTTTTTCATTAACTTTTTGGGTTTCATCAGATTTTTTACAAGTTTGTATTTTTTTTGGTCAAATGTGTCTCATGCTCTGCAGAAAGTCTTTGATACTGTTGTGTTAATTTTTTTTGTCCAAACAGTTGAATATTATCTTTATGACATTTTTGTACCAAAACTCGTGACTGTTTTGTGGGTTAATATTCATGGTCAAAAGTTACAAAGGTTACTCGTATAACTTTTTTCCATCTAGTAAAAGTCATCTGGTCAACTGGTCATTTTTGAGTGGTAAAATGGGTCAAAATGTGTGGTTTTTACACCATCTTTCTGGGTTACAATGAAACAGGTCTGAATCTGGTCAGATAAAGCACGCTGGAAAAGTCAACAAAGGGTCAAAACCCTATTTTTACGCATAAGACCTCATCTTCAGATCGGTTACTAGTAACTGTGAAGTTACTCGTAAGAAAGTTTCGTTACGCATAAGCCTACGCGTGAGCCTTAAGCTTACGAGTAAGCTTACTCGTAAAGAACTGCCTTACGCGTAAGGACATTGGCTACGCATAAGAAACTTGGGTTACGCGTAGGTTGTTGTAATTGTTTACGCATAAGACTCTATACCAGAATTTTTACGCTTAAGACAGAATCAGGAAAGGTAGATGAGGACTACGCGTAAACTGATATACCAAATATTCGTATACTGACCATTACAACATCATTTACAAAATACCAAAACACAAAATACCACTCACTCATTTGACCCCAGTTTGTCACTAACTTCATTAGTCCAAATGCAAGCACCTCACGTCAACAAAAACTGCTCATCACCGACAACCAATTGCAAAACCAACATCATCTTTTCTTATATCTCACCACCCCACGTCTATCTAACACTTCTCAAATTCAAAATCAGAAAACTATCACAACTTTTATTCAAGATCTCAGTATTTTCTTTCATCACTCATAACAATCCTTTTTTTTTAAGATTTTTTCGGATGAAATCATACTTTCGTAGATCCTATAGAAGCTTGGCTTCTTTTTTTTAATATCCGAAAAATTAAACAAAGTATTATAACAATTTTGTTATATACTTTATTTGATTCGTTATTTACACTCGAAAACAAAAATACGACCCTACCTTCGACCCACAAAAGAATCTTAAAGGTTCATTCTTGATTTGTCATGAGCTGAAAACTAAAAACATCAAGGTACGGTTATGATGTTTAGAGATGTGATGGATGAGATAAGATTTGTTGATAGGAGATGAGATTTTTATCTGTGTTTTGATGAGAGAGAATAAGATGGAGGCGCCTGGTTTGTGGACTAGGGTTAAGAGAGGGTGTAAGAAATGGGATTAGTGTTTGTGATGGGTTCTTTATACCCGTATAAATAGGGTATAAGTTGTTAACCGGTTAATAGCTGTGTTGGGCCGGATATGGATTTTGGCAACACGATGTTCTTGGGTTTCATTTGGGCCTAATCGAAATTATTTGGACTTGTGGCTGCCACATTATATCTAAATCATTGTTTTTTTTCCAATGTATTTTTTATATACATTGTGTTAAATCTTTGATATAATGTTTGACAAAATGAGTGGTATTTTGGTATGATAAACTTTCACGAGGATGCAATTTTTGACAAGATCGGGAAATCATTATCAAAGTTCATTTAAAACGTTAATGAAGGCTTGTTTTGAGCATGTAACCGCAAGATGTCACTACGGCGCGAATTCACTATTATTTATTTGAGGTTGAAGTGGGATATCACGGATGCGTGTACTTAGTATCTGAAGATATCGGGGTTGGTTGGATGCATGATTCTTCGAGATCCTTGTTCGAGCTTTAAATTCACGAATGACAAATACTTGAGTTGTCTAGTTGAACCTGATGTAAGGAGTTACGTTGTTGTGCTCCACTTATAACTATCACTTTTAAGGAGTTACGTTGTTGTGCTCAAGTGTCACACTACGGTGTGGATAATTTGAGAAACTTTAAGTTTACCTTTTTTTTTTCGATGGAGTTAAGAAAAGGGTTCTTCGTCTGACAATAGTGCAAGTTTAAGTCACAAGTTCGGGTTATACTACTTCAGTCTCAAGTTCGTCATATTGGATTTTCTCCATCATTAGTCACTACAAAAAGTTGTCAGAATGATAATGGGGTCGGTAAAGAGTTAGCTGAGAAGAGTATACACGAGTTGAGAAGTTTTATCAGCAGCTGATTCTCACAAGATATTTACGGTACTTCACACTTGTTCGACTAATTGAACATACATGGTTTCGATGTCTCCAATTTCATCATCAACATACGTGGTGTATGATTCTGATTCATTGAAAACATCGGGGGGAAGAGAGTATAGGTGTTCCTTGCTTCTTTGATGTTTTTGGATTTGTTTTCGAAAACCCGTTTCCCTTAATGAATTTCTTCAATCAGGGGGAAGAAATGAGACGATCTGTGGTTTAAACGTCTCACTTTGGTGTTATCGTCTCACTTTCACAGAGTTATCGTGCATGAAGTTACCTAAATATGATGTTGTGATGCCTCACATACGGTCATTTTATCGAGTAATTGCAGATTCACTGGTAACTATTATTCCGATAGACCGCAACATTCAGGGGGAAGTCGTTTCATTTCGTCTTTCATGGTTTGTTTGGTGTGAAGCATCTACATATGTGAGAAGATCTTGTTGATTTCTTGCATGTTACCCCCGAACGGATTTTCCGCAACAAGTCGATTACCTTGTGTGGTTTCTTGCTCATCTACAAATTCCGCTGCGTACTGAAAACTTCAAAAGTTATAGGAAATGTTCACTACATCAAAGTTTCGAATCTGCTGAAGACAGGTTGTCAGTTTGGGGAAGCTGATTGAAACTTCGCCAAAAAGGAGTGTACAGAGAAGCTGCTAAAGACATGCGGCATGAATTGGGGGGAAGTTAATCCAATTTATGTATATTACATCATTTGCCTACAAGTGAAAGCGGTTCTCAAGTCAAAGTACCAGAAGAAGACAAAGAGCGTAACCTTTCATCATCCTCAGCACTTGAAGAGCTTATGAAGACCTTTCTTTATTTGTTTTCTATATTTATAGTAAATGTTGTAAGTAATCCCTTATGTCGTCCCATTGGGGGAAGATTGTTGGAATCGCTCCTAACTCGTAAATGGAACGACATTGACGGGATTACTATTTCTATCTTTGTTACCTCAAACACATGGGCTTGTTATGTCAATTACCTATAGATGTATGTGTTTGGGTATATAAACCCCTCCATACTTCCATGGAGGGGTGAGCATCATTAGTGTAATTTTCCCTTTCATTAATAAAACACACACTAGTTCTCTCCCTTCTCTCTTGTTTCTCTCTCTAACTTGAAGATGGGTTTCTTCCATCTTCCAAGACCTCCCGATTCACCATATCAACCAAATATACGATCCTAACACAGCTACACGTAACACCTCTGTAGATAATCCTTAAAAGACCTGACCACAAATCATACCATTATACCAAAAGACGCGACTTCAGTACCAACTTTAGTCCGACAAATTCATATCAAAAACCAATCTTTCAACCTATATCTAGACTCACTTCAAAGGACCCTCACATCTCTCCCCATCTCTCATTCATTTCAAGACTCAAAAAGAAAAGTTCAAGCAATCTCAGATTCGGATTCTATTTGTTTTGTAATATTTTCTAGATTATTTCAAATGAATCACTCATCATCATAGACCCAACTGTGCTTCTATCCGAAAAAAAAAGAAATATTATAACAAGAATGTTATATCGTTTCTTTAATTCGTTAAAGACCAAATCAAACAATCAATAGAAAAACACCTTACCCGAGACCCTTACAATGGTTCTTGAAGACCCTCTTGATTCGTATGAACAAATAAAAGAACATCACGGTACAGGGTATGTTATTGATTGATAAGTTTGTGTGATGAATTTGATGAGATGAGATGAATCTGAGATATGCATAGTTCGATGAGAGGATAAGGTTAGGAAGAAGAGATGCGTTTTTTTTTCTTCCTCAGTATAGTTGGGAGTGAGCAGATAAAAAGAGGCGGATATATTTGTGATGTGTTTTAGGGTTAAGAGTGGGATTAGGACATATCTCTTATATTGAATAATTGCTTGGATCGGGTTTGAACAAGCAGTTCTGGATCGTGACTATCATGTGGATCGGATGGGCTTGCTTGATTATTTTCTTTGAATATTGGCCTTTGAGTGTAATTTCGTTTGTGGGCTGGATTACTCGATGGACTGGACTAGTTGGACATATATGATGGAACGATATTATGAAATAAAAATGGGTTATCTGAATTTTTTTCACAAAAATTTAGGGTACACATTTTTATACTTAAAGAAGTATTTTTGGTATGGTATAATTTTCACGGAGGGATAAAATATTCACGGCTTGAACGAAGATATGAAAAATGACTACGGAGTTTTTGTACGGTATTATTGATGCGACATTGAAGTGACATTTCACGGGTGGACTTCTTTATCTTTGAGACGTTGGTTGGTTGGATGCATGTCTCAAGATAACTTGTTGGAGCACATTATGAAATTTGAAAATCTGGTTATAACTGGAAAGGAGTTACGTTGTAGTGCTCACAGTGTGTAACCATCACTTTAAGGAGTTACGTTGTTGTGCTCAGTGTCACACGAAGTTGTGGATTATTCAAAAATATAGAACAAGCAGCAAGTCACAAGTTGGGATGCTTACTTCCTTTTCAAGTTAGTCGTACCGGGCTATCTCCATATGTGGTCATTACGTTTAGCCGGTGAATTCAAAGGAGGTTCGATAAAAGGTTGGTTTGAGAGAAGTATATTGAGAGTATTTTTGCAACATATTCTCACGGAAATTTGATCAAGCTATGATGTTTAAATATTGCATCAAGAAGGTAATACGGTATGTACGCAACATTATGATGATTACGATAGCTCGCAACCATCAGGAGGGAGAAGTTGGTATTTCATCTTCCGTGATTGGATTACGAAGGAATTTTTGCTTAAGACTGAAGAAGGAGAAGTAGTGTGGTGTACATCGGGGTTTTTTTTACCAACTTGGATGCAATACTAAGTGAGTTATGTTGATGTTCCCGAGCGACAACCATTGTGCTTCAAGAGTTTACTTTCTCCGCTGCGTGTCTGAAGATTAAAGGCGTGTTGGAAGAGAGTTGTCGGTTCAGGGGAGGGAGCAGAGAAATAAAAAGGCTCACTAGTTAGGAAGGAGTAATAACCTAACTAGACCGTTATAGTTGAAGTTCAGAGCTACAAGAAGATCATTTGCCGAGGTCATCGTTAGGGAGAACTTCAAGTTTGCCTCAGTATCTAGACTACTGAGACTCTGCACTTCAAGAAAGTCAACATTGTTCATTACTATTGTAATTTACTTTGTTTTGTATTTATAGGTCTCATTGTAACCATTCACGTGTGACGCTATCTTGGAGGGAGATTGTTAGCCTCGCTTTTTCTAAAGATAACGTCACTTACGTGAAATGGACTAGATGCGTAGTATACTTTGCCCTTAGGGACTAGTATCGTGTAAGTGGCAAAGTATGAGCCTATATATACCCCTCATGACTCTCCATGAGGGGTGAGGTGAATCATTTGGTGTATTGTGTTGTGTGTGCTTGAGTGTGTGTGTGTGTGTGTGTTTTCCTTTGAAGCAATATACAACTTATTGTTTTCTTTCTTCTCTCTATCTCTCTAAACATACATACGAATTCATATTCAAGTCACCAAGTTCTTCATCTTTTCCTATTATTTACGCATAAAGTGTTGGTTTAACGTGGTATACTTGTGTTCGTTAAGTGGGTATTTGTGATAAGGTTGATATATCTTAGGTCCTAACACTCACTATTATGAATCTAGCATTTAGCGGTACTTAATGACTTGGCTTAGGGGACTAAGAACAACTGGACTTATGACGGGGCACCTGATTTCTCTATTGGGACCCTTTGCTGATAGGTTAGGACGAACTGACCAAATGCTGTCCTAGCGACTTTGACCCCACCTGAAGTAATTGGAAGTAATTAGACGTGAACACTACTAATTAGGATGAGTAACTAGGTAAGCACCCCTCTCCTCTATTGATCACAACCCTCGCCTTTATTTGCTTTAATGGTCTTAGTAGTAATTAATCATTTCCACCTTAAACCATATTAAAATTTGTGAAACCTAGACTTAGTTTAAATCCGCAAACATAGCTCTTGGGACGACCTCGGCTTTACCGAAATATTACACTACACACGACTGGGTACACTGCCCGTTAGTGCACTAGGGTAGACCATAGGTATAACGAGTAATTATAAATATTAAAAACTGGTCAGTAAAACATGCATCAAGTTTTTGGCGCCGTTTCCGGGGAGTTATATTTGGATTTCTATTAAGTCTTTTATTTTAGTTTTGTTTTAAAATTTTCTCATATTCTCACGATCTCTTTTCAAGTTTCAGGACCATGGAAGTTGTTAACATTGATGACCTTACTCTTGAGAAATATATGTCATTGACAAGAGAAGAACAAGGGTCGGGGCTCGTAAGACCGGCTATTGGAGCTAATGTCCGTTTCGAGATTAAAGACCAAATTATGAGAGAGCTTCGTGCTAACCCTTTTTCAGGAAACAGGAATGTCTTGTACATCGCAAGCCTTTTCAACATTCCGGGTGTATCTCATGACGCTGTTATGCTAAGGGTGTTCCCCATGACTCCTTCTGGGGCCGCAAGAAGATGGATCGAAAGATTGCCCGCCGAGGCAGTTGATACATGGGCTCTACTAAAGAAGCACTTCATCCAGAGGTATTGTCTTCCGTTGAAGATATCTAACCAGCTCTTGGAGATCCATAATTTCAAGCAAGAAGACGATGAAACATTGTATCAAGCCTGGGATAAATACAACGATCTCCTCTACAAGTGTCCTACACATGATCTAAACAACCAGCAGAAAGTCAACATCTTCTACAAAGGAATCAACATAACTACAAGAAAAATGCCGGACTACCAAGGACCAATTCCTAGCATGACTCCTACTCTCGCAATTGAAGCTATCCAAAAAATGGCTGATCATTCCCAGAAATGGCACGATGGAGGAAGCAAAAGGAACCAAGGCGGAAATCTTGATGGAATTGCCGCCATCACTAACAAGCTTGAAAATCTGAGTCGAGATATGCTAAAGATCATAGAAACTGTTCATGCCATCCAAGTAGGTTGCGAAAGCTGTGGGGAAGGACATCTCACTAAGAATTGTCCTCACGATAACGAAGAGAACACAATCGAAGAAGCTAAATATGGAGAAAATCGGCCGTTTTACGAGGATAATCATAATGGTAATGTCTATCGTGGAGGACCATCCCCATATTATGATCGTGGTGAAAGAAGAGCTAACTTGGAGGAAATAATTAACAAGTACCTTGTTGATTCAACTAAGAGACAGAAAGAGCAAGAAGAATGGCTGAAAAACTTCCGAGATAATGCAAACATGAGCCTTTCTAGACATGACATAGCACTAAAAAAATTGGAAACTATGATTGGGAAGCTTGGCGACGAAGTACAAAAAAGAAATGAGGCACAAAAAAACAAACCAACAGTGTGTAAAGTCGTGTTTTCTGAAAATAACAAATCTACCGATGAGTCTAGTAAAGACAATGATGATGGCAGAAGAGAGTTACGCCGTAACCAAACATCAGAGTTACGGCGTAACCAGGATACGAGCAATGACAAGTCTCCCAAAATAGACGACTCTAAAAGGAATAATAAATGGTGTAAGGCTATTGCAATTGATAATGGAGAATGTTATGATCTATGGGCCTCATGCGACTCTCGAAACGAGGCATGCGATGGAGGGGTCGATAAGGAGAGGATTAATGATGACAGATACACATGGATTACACTTAACTATGAAGAAAGATTAACCAAATTCTCGATTAACGAAGAGGAAGAACCACCCATCAAGCATTGATGCAGGCCCTTACTAATCACGAAAGATGAGTTCACACAAGCATGGCCGACTTGCAACCCCTTTCGTGAGTATTGCAACGGAGGGAGCAATGTGAAGAACGAAGTTTGGATATGCCCACATGTATCGGGAAGACATGACATTGATTTTGGGAATCTGTCCTTCAGTGATTGGTATTCAGTAAGGTTCGGGGATGCAATCATTAATTCGGTCTTGTTGAGAAATTTGGAGCTCAAATATGAAAAAAAGTATTCTTCGAGGAAAGACCATTAAACCTCTCAACTATATTCCTTCTAGCAACAATGATGACTAAGGAACTTGAAGTCATTGGTGTGAGAGAATTAAAACCCCTGAAGGAAATTTTTGGGCATCGTGCTACCCTTTTGATTATGAATGTAATGGGGGGAGCAGTATAGAGAGAGTTGGGGAAGATGAGTTCCTATGGAACTCGACTAATGACTCGGAAAGAACAGTATTGCCTTGGCTAGACGATTTAGGATTCGACAATTGGGTCAAAATCAAATACGGAAAGATCTGGAATGGATGTATGAGTAAAGACAAACCAAGCGAGGAAGTTCCAATTGAAGAGTCGGATAATAATGCCAAGGATTCATCGAGGAAAGAAAAAGAGGAATGCAAACAGGTGCTAATGGAAAATTTACTTGACAATATATGGCTTAAAGATACCGATTCCGACGATGATGATATAGATTACCTTGAACTAGAAGGTGAAGATGGATTCATTGACCCCGACGATGAAGCATATGAAAAAAGAACGTGCAAACTTCTTGGCATTCCGTATAAGAGGCCACCACCAATTATAGCCAAAAAGTATGAGTTCACTAGATACCATTTGGGGCCAGACAAAATTTTTTGCAAAAATCGGAAGATCGAGACTAAAGAGTACCTCCGGACTGCTACAAATGTCGCTTGGGTCAGACACAACCTAATGAAGGACATGGAGGAAGTTGGCCAAGTCCAAAGGCCATCATAAAGCCCCGAGGCTTTGAGTCTAACTTAAAGATTCGTAAATAAAGAAAAGTGCTCTTTTGGGAGACAACCAGAATTATCCCTTTCATTTGTTTTATTTCCTTTCTGTTGGGTTTTGTGTTTTAACCATTTTTCTTGGGAAACAAAGAGAAGATTATTCTTTGCGACATCCTGATCCGACCATAGTTACGGTAACTCACTATCTTGGTTACACCATAACAGACCTTGGCATCGAACTTATCGAAGCATTACCACCACGGCGGTAACCCGCCTTTGGTTACGCCGTACCCACACCCCTGTCAGGTTTTGCTTAATTACGGCGTAACTCCTTGTGGGAGTTACGGCGTAACCTGCCTCTGTAACACTTCTTTCATTTTAAACACAATAACCTTGTATTAGTTTTCAACTGAACTTTGTGGGTATGTTCCCTGTAAGCCCTCACGAGACTACACTAATCCACTTGGGACACCAAGTGGTTTAAAAGGCTTGTTGCATGCACTAAATGCAACCGTGATTCCTACAAAAGTGAGTTAGATTTCTTTTTCATTTTTTTTCTTTTTCTTTTTTTAGAATTATGCTTGTCGGTAGTGTGATTTCAGGGATTGAAGTTTGCTCGTGGATGCTTATGTGAAGGCACGACTCTTTTTGTTGGCCTTCTTTCTTTTTAGAGCAAATTTTAAGGAAGTTCTTGCTCTACTTCTACTTTTCTCTTCACATTTATTTAACGCTTAGTACAAAACGGACTTTATTTTGCCCTCGTTTTTCTAGTTTATTTTGAAAAATTATGCCATTTTTAAAATTTTGATATGTTTTTCATAACCTAACTAGATTAGACCTTATCCGAGCACATTATAACCCTTGATATTATATGGTGAGATTAGCCTTATCCGTTTCCAAATTTTTACCCCAAATCCATCAAATTATGAGTGTGCCGGTAGCTTGTAAACGTTAGAACTTGGCCTTTGCATCATTTCGAGACCATAGACGAGGTATGTTGAGTTAGTTTGATGAATTTGGACTTTTCAGTTTAAGAAGGTAGTATTATAGGATTATCACCCAAATAGCCTACCATTGTGTGTCTATAGATTAGTCACCTCGACTTATCGACCCCCATGTTAAACCCTTTTGTTGCACTCACCTTTAGTGCAAGATACCCCTAGATACACCCTTCAGAGCCATTCCTTTCATTTTGTTCACCCAACATATTGTTTCGATACACCATTACACCTTAGCCTACCATGTAGTCTTTATTTGTAATTGGGAAGTCATTATTTTCCTAAGTTCAAGGTTCGAGTGGAAAGATTCGGGAATCACGCTCTCGTCGATGACATATCATTAAAGATCATTGAAGACCCCCCCAGAGTCTAATATTGTTCATCTCAAGTGGGGGGATGTTATGTTTAGATATTTTGTGATTGTAAAAATGCGATGTTATAAGCACTATTGTTATGAGCTTAATATAGATTTAGTATTGAGGAGGCCACCTCAATCACGTTTGAAGAATGAAGTTGGAAGTGTGCCATCATGACGTCCTCTAATGGCACATCTACCTGGTAATATCATGATCCGGTTTCTTGACTTTGAAACTTGAACTTTGGGCGAATGGTAAATGGTGATGCGTTGGTTATAGATTTAGACTATCTGATTGATTTTATTTAACACCAATTTTATCCCATGTCTTATCCTACCCTTAGTCATGAAGCGTGTCTAGGTGATGCAGCGAGCAATCTTTGGTATCTTGGCCATGGATTTGGTCATGTATCATTGATTTTGTCCACTTCGCCGTGACATGTTAGTAATGACAAATCACCCTTAACCTTTGTCGTTTCTACCCATATTATCTTCAAGAATTATTTTGTCCTTAACTCTAGTGGTGGAGATTTGTGTGACCGCCAAGCTTATGATAGAATACATGCTATGACTGTGCAATGAGTGATCACCCCGAAATTGACACTTAGAATAGTTGAGAGATTTGAGTGTTTTCTTCCCATTTCGTGAGGTGTTCGACTTTGTTTTATTCTAGCATAAGGGATTTGTAAACTTATATTTTCTAGGTAATGGGAGATATCTTTTTAGGAATCTATCTAATAAGGTCTACTTGAGGGCAAGTAGAGTTCAAGTGGGGGGGATATTTGATAACATCAAATAGTCCTGAATATTAAGTGTCAATTTTTCCCTAATAATGCTCGTATTTTATATCATTTACATGGATTTACGCTTGTTTTCCTCTATATTTCACTTTCAGGTAAATTACGAGCATTGGAGCTAAAGACACGTGGATTTGGACAATTTATTAAAGATATTTCATAATATGCTCATTTTGAAGAAGTTACGGCGTAACTCCTCTCTCACATTACGTCGTAACTAAAGTGTGGCTCAGAAAACCAACTCAACAGAAGATTACGGCGTAACTCTTCCAAAGATTACGACGTAACCAAATTAGGTCAAATGAAGTTCCTTATTTGCGCTGCAAGCTACGTAACTATTGTTTCAGATTACGGTAACCAAGAATTATTGAAGATACGGTAACTCCTTCTATAGTTACGCAGTAACCCGTATTTTAGTGCAAAATACGAGAAGGATTGGATGTTACTGGTAACTCTTATAATTAGTTACACCGTAACCAAATCTAGCCTATAAATACCCCACGATTTCCAGCATTTCAGAGCATCCCATTTCTCACACAACACAAAGTGAACGTGAGTAGAAGTCGAAGGCAGATCTAGAGGAGCATACGGAGCTATCTCCAAGGGAGGAATCACTCCCATACGATAAGCATTAGCTTTTTATCTTTTCTTTACTTTCAATTCATGTATTTCGTAATGTTAAACATTGAATCGATTGTTTTAGTTAATATGAGCGGCTAAGCATCTCTGGTGCTGGCCTAGTTATGGTTCCTTAATTGTTTTGTTTTGCGTTTAAATTGCTTCCGTATAATTATTTCTAAGTGTATGCATGCATAGTTTGTTGGTAGCTATCCTTGTTTCGGTAGTTTTGAATTGAGGTAGTGGCTAATTACTTAGGAGATATGACCAACTGACCCTAAGTAAGTAGATTGAGATGGGAAGGGTAAGATATGACCAACTGATCACCTACCATTTGGATGAACTTAAGAAGTAGGGGGTGAGTGTTTAAGATGCTAGCGCCCGGGCACTCACTATTATGAATCTATCATGTAGCGGTACTTAATGACTTGGCTTAGGGGACTAAGAAAAACTGGACTTATGACGGGCACCCTGATTTCTCTATTGGGACCCTTTGCTGATAGGTTAGGACGAACTGACCAAATGCTGTCCTAGAGACTTTGATCCCACCTGAAGTAATTGGAAGTAATTAGACGTGAACACTACTAATTAGGATGAGTAACTAGGTAAGCACCCCTCTCCTCTATTGATCACAACCCTCGCCTTTATTTGCTTTAATGGTCATAGTAGTAATTAATCATTTTCACCTTAAATCATATTAAAATTTGTGAAACCTAGACTTAGTTTAAATCCGCAAACATAGCTCTTGGGATGACATCGGTTTTACCGAAATACTACACTACACACAACTGGGTACACTGCCCGTTAGTGCACTAGGGTAGACCATAGGTATAACGAGTAATTATAAATATTAAAACATGGTCAGTAAAACCTGCATCAATTTCTTTTTTCATTCTTCAACCCCTTCAGTGCTTACCGAGACTTCATCACTAGAACCTTGTTTTGTTTATTCGAGTTCTAGCTCTTTCTCAGTCAGCACTCTTCCCTTATTCTTACTTTTCTCCTTTTTTCATCATACCTTAGGACTTCTACACTATCTAGTGGATTGTCCTCGGGTAGATCCCTCCGGCTCTGGCAGGATCGTGGGAACGAATACCTAACCTTACCATCCTTATCACTCTAATGCATAAAGTAAAATGGTTGGTCTTGTGGTATAGTTCTTTTCCGCTTTGAAACCAACTAAAAACCATTTAAAAAATCAATCAAGGTACCTTATGATATAAAATTGAAGTGTTTTGTACCTTAATTGTTTTTGATCTTTTAGAAATGCTCCCCCTCAACATGTGCATAGTGTGTTAGATATCGTTTGGCACATAGAGGAAGGATCCAGAAATTCATTACTTCGAAGTTAATCGTTTATCACTTATTTGGAATTGTTTTCTTCGAAGGATCCAGAAATTGATAACTTCAAAGTTAATCCCCCGATCGATTCTAGTGTTTAAATACTTTAGATAAACCATTTTGGTGAAGGATATGGCTTTCTTTTACTTGCTCCCCCTTAATATGTGCATCGAAATTCAAAAGAGTTTTGAACATATTAGAGAGAACCTGCACTTTGAGTCAAATATTTCGTTTTAAGATAAATGCTCCCCCGTAACATGTGCATAGAAAATTTGAAATCATTTGGCACATGTAGGAAGGAGTGCCTTTAATTACTTTTTCTAAAATACTCACCAATTTATCATATTATATCATATTTAAATCACAAACTCTCCCCCGATCACAAATTTTAAACCTTTTGAGATTAGGGATCCCAATTGATTTAAATTATTTAGAAAAACATTTTGAGGAGAGATGTGACTTTGTTTTAAAAATACTTAACTGATAAGGATCAGATTTTAAAACTTTAATCTCTATTGTTCTAACATGCTCATGTACCATTTTGTAAAATACTCAGATTTTGTAAAATGTACCATTTGTATGAAAACTCAAAGTTAGCATGCTCTTGTTCCAATTGTGGACAAAAGTTCGATAGTATAGAACATGCTCTTTTTGATGCCAATTGTTTGAAAACATCCTTTTTTGAAATGTTTGAAATCATTCTCCCCCTCAATCAATTACCAAATCTGTTGATTGAGTGAGGAAGGTTAAGTCCAGGTGATTTTCAAAAATTAAGTTTGGGTAATTTTCAAAACAATTTTATTTTCATTTTAGGACAAATATTTTTCAGAAGAATATGTAGAATGAAAAACATTTGTGAAGGAACATTTGTATTTTTGGCGACAAATATTCCTTATGAACTTTTGTTTTTAGGATCAGAGCTTGATATTTTTAAGATTGATTTAGCATAGCACTGTCCTTTCTTTAAAAGTGGGTTACAGTCTGAAATAACTGCAAGCCATAGTTTTAGGCATGTTTTGAAAAAATCTATACCTTTTGCTCGAACTTCATCTAAAGTCCCGTGCCATTATTGAATGACATTTCTAAGACCGTAGATGTTATCGATACCAGAAGACATGCCTTGAGAAAACAATATTTTTGGTATTTTTTTAAATTTTCTAATTTTTATGGATCTTTGTTTGTTTTATATTTTTCTATTTTCTTTTTGTTGGTTTTATAATTTTGTATTTTGGTTTTTGAAAAATATTTACAAAGAAGATGATATAGTTTAAGAAGATGATGATACGAGTACCGTGATAAGGATATCGTTCAGCATGATGAAGAAGATAGAAACCATCATTTCTTAAACTTTCACCACCAAAGCTTTCGAGGCTCTTGAATCGTCGTCAGAACTTGAGCCTTCTGAAAGTGAGACTTTGGTAGCTTCCCCCCAAACCAAAAATCTTCTTATTGAGTAGATTCTAAGCTCTCTTACAAGCTTGCCTTAGCCTGGCGCACAACGGAGCACACCATATCATTGATCTTGCTGCTCCTTTTAAGAATGACCATCGTGAATCTCCGTTCGGGGTTTCATCAACTTGAACAACAACGTATCATCTCACGCTTGAAACAATCTTCTCATATTTCTTTCCACGGAAGTCCGAAGTGATGCATACCAAAAGTGTCAAGAGACCACTTCCCCCAAGTAGTTGAAGTGATGCAGTCAGTCTCATTGTATAAAGCTCAAGAACCCGAAGTACACGTATTCCCCAAGAAAGGCCAATAACATCAAAGTAGCATATTGAATCACTTATCATCTCTGCAGATATCAACTCCAGAATAAATAATTAAGTTCGATCATGTGAAACAATTGTGCGTCCCCAATGTACACATTTCTCTCCCCTGATGATTGCGATATCATCGAAATCATCACACACTTGTGTACCTCTTTTATCATCAGAAACTGTCTCTTACATCTTTTCCCCCACATAGTTGGAATAATAACACCAAACGCCATGATGAGTTAAAAATTGAGTTTCTCTGCGGTTATGAAATTTGTCTTCCAGGAATAACTTCAATCAAGCAGAAGTATTAAGTTCATCAAGTTTACTCGCTTTGCGTTTAGATGTATGTCTCCTTCCCCCTTGCTGGTTTTGATACCTCAGAATCAGGAACACATTATAAACCCTTATACTTGAAATATTTTGAGAAGAACACTTGAAATCTTGTGAGAATCAACTTGCTGAGAAACAATGTGTGCAATTCTAATTAGGTATTAAATGTGGCTTTTCACTCTCCCCTAATTAGTGCTCTCCCCTAGATTGACAATCTTTCTGACGAATGCTCGGAATAAGAAGAAGTCTTTTGATAATCAAATGCATGATGTCTTTAGTGTTCTAACATGGAAAGTAAAATGTAGAACGTAGACTCGACCTTCTTCAAGATTGTCCGTTTGGGGAACAAAATGTCAACATCTTCATCTCACCAAATGCATTCTAATTAACTTACATATTGCAAATCCCCTTAACTAAAATCCCTCACATCAAACAAGAACAGAAAGATGTTCATCAAGAAAATCGCCTCGCAATGAACACATGAAATGGTAAAACAAAACTAAAAATCTTTCACATCAAACAAGAACAGAAAGATGTTCGGAATCATCATGATGACGTGTACGTGAAGCATTAACTGGAAGCACTTTGTCAACCAACGGCTCTTAGAAGAAACTCCATGTGAAGATGACCCGATAAGAAGAAGCTCAGTTCTTACATGAGTTTGGAGCCGTATGACCATTTATTCTCAAATTTCAAACAACCTTCAGTATATTCACCCTTCGCCCCCTCAATAATTGCATACAAAGTTGCCATACTTGATTGAACAAGTGAAATCATCACGATGTAGTTTATTCACACTTCTCCCCCGCAAAAATTGCATATGATGTCGCCATTGCCATTTTTGATTGAGCAGGTGAAATAAGAATACAATCAATGGTAAATAGATCTACTTGATGATTGAGCGAGCATGGAAAAAGCATGAAGCTTGTTGATGAGAATGGTCATAAACAAGAAGATTTCTCTTCTTTCGAAGATAAAGCGCACTGAATCGTACACTTTTCTTTTCTTTAAGGAACGAGGCTTGAATTGAAGTATTCAAATGTCATAAATAAGAAGTTTTCTCTTCTTCCGAAGATAAAGCGCATTGAAGCGTACACTTTTGTTTTCTTTAAGGAACGAGGTTTGAACTGAAGTATTCAAATGTCATAAACAAGAAGATTTATCTTCTTCTGAAGATAAAGCACACTAAAGCGTACACTTTTCTTTTCTTTAAGAAATGAGGTTTGAACTGAAGTATTCAAACATCATCTTTATCTTTTCTACTACTCTTAGCTAACTTGTTACCAAACCCATTATCATTCAGTCGGCTCTTTGTCGTGACTACTGATGGAGAAACAACCAATACGATGAATTTGACACTGAAGTAAAATAACCCGAACTTGTGACTTAATCTTGCACAAATGTGTGACTACGAGCGGTGCAGAGAGTTCGTGCAACTTTGAATCCCTAAGTACTCTATACTCTTCACCCAACCAACCATCAAGTATAAGACGTACATCACCTCTTGAAAATCCACAATCGTGTGACACTAAGCACTACAACATAACTCCTTAAAATGATAGTTATTTTGTGGTAGTAAAAAGGAAGAATCACCAAAAATAACTAGATTTCCAAGTCTTCGTCATCGTAACTGGTAAAAGCTTGAACAAGGATCTCGAAGAATCTTCTTCCAACCGTCCCTGATATCTTCAGATACTAAGTACACTTACCAGTGAAATTTCACTGCAACCTCAAATAAATAATAATGAATTAACACCGTAGTCACATCTTATGGTTTAAATGCCAAGATCTAGCCCTGTTTTTAAAATGAATTTTGATAATGGTTTTATCCCGACCTTAGTTAAAAGTACATAACCCCGTAAACTTTGTGATAACCAAAAATGCCATGAAGTATATCCAAGCAATCATCCAATAGAAAAGGTACACACTTTATCCATTCTTCGAATTTGAATCCGTAGCACCAGAATTAGATAAGATCCAGAAATACACTTTCCTTTCTCCAGGATGGTTCCATTATCACGGGTATTTACAATTCTATGGTTTAAACCGAGAAATAGTTTCTTTCGTGGGATTTTACAAAACCAAGAATAAACTGAGATATAGATCTGGAAATGCACTTTTATTTTACCGGGATGGTTCCATCGTCACGGGATTTTACAAATCTATGATATAAACCAAGAAATAAATTCTTTTGCGGGATTTTACAAAATCAAGACTAAACAGTAAGCGATGGCAGATTGAATGTGTTATGAAAAATATGGTTTTGGTGAATATTTGTTTTAGAGGAACATGCAATGGATCATCAACAATTATTCTCCCAAATGTATAATACTTCACAAACCATACTAAGTAAAGTAGTATGCACTACTTCCCTCTGGAGGTTGACCTTATCACATCAAAGTACACCTTTCTCCCCCATCATGGTTTTGAACTTTTGGAAGCATCATTGACGTGTGCGACCATTTACACGAAAGGTTATAGTCATAAGCAAACATCTTGAAAAATCATGAATGACAATGAAGATTCTTGAAAGATTTTTGCTTAGACTTTGAAGTATCATTGACATTCTGTAGTGTCGAATATCCCATGAGAATTGTTTATCTTTGGCTAATCATATCATCCACGTATTCTGTCAGCAATTATTGTGACCATTTGGTGAAGTAAACCCGATATACCAAACTTGAAAATGAAGTAGAATTCCCCAGATTTGTTACTTAAGCTTGTACTATTCTTGTGAAAAAGAACGATGTACCCAATGTACAAAACCTCTTGACGTATCCTCAACTGCGTGAGGCACCGAAAGTGATAGCTACTTTGTGGTTTAAGCGAGAAAGAATCACAAAAGTAGCTAGATAGCAAAGTATTCATTACACTTAATAAATGGACAAACAAGTTATCTTCGTGGAAGGAAGAAAGAAAGAAGACGAAATAAGTAAACGTGCCCAGAATATCTCACTTCAAATCCTAACTAAGAAATATCGTACAAACAACCCCGTAGTCAACCAAGTTCCAATAACAACTCAAGCCGTGACATAATATCCCCCGTGAACTTAGTGAAACCAACACACCATTTAAAATACACTTTATACCAAATGTTGTCACAGATTTTGGCTAAATTTGAAATTAATCACAAAAACGGATAACATTTGCTTTAGTCAGTTAAGTCGTTTCAGCCAATCATCAAGTGTAAACAATATAAAGCCGGTTTCAAATGAAATGAGTTCAATGCTATGTTGAGGCCCGATGCGATCAAAGTCCATGTTCAGCCAATAGCCGATCCAATACCCACGTTCAGTCCAAGTATATCTAGTATGATCCAACTCATTTGTCCAAGTAATAATATATCAAGTATATCTCGGCCCACATGATCAAATTGTGTACCCAATCCAAGTGATATATTGTTTGGTCCAACAAATCAACAATCCTAAATCCAAATCCACGTAACACATACTTCTTGGGCCCAATCCATAAAAAAATAACACCCGATCCAAAAATTTCTACACTGATCCAAATCCACACTACCCTAATATTCGGGTATAAGACACATGCTCCCACACTTAAGCAACCCTAATGTCATAAACTAACCCTATAACGCATATCTTATAATCTCTGCCCCCCTCCAAACCTTTTTCTCTCATCAAACTCAAATCAGATCCATCACTACAACATATCAAATGTCATCAAGACTCTTATCATTTAACACACCTTAATCTGTCTTTTGGAAAACAATAAGCCTCCCACATACGTACACTCCAAAAAACCAGATCTGAGCACCTTCTTTTATTGTTATTCATAATGACCTCGCTATAGGGTTGGCTTGAGGCTCATCATCAAATCCACAGGGATGGTGTCGGGTAGGTTTTATTAATGTTTTTGTTTTCTTGTTAATGAATCGAATGAAAGAAAAGATTGAAACACCTTTGTTTTCAAGCTTTTTCTTATTTGGTTTCGAATATTAAGCAAATGAGCTTCAAAACAAGATTTGATCAATGATGATTCTTTAACGAACTAGTGAAAAAGAGATAACATAATTGTTAATTTCTTTTCATTTATGTTTCGGATAGTGAAAAAGAGATCTATGATGATACGTCTCATTGGTTGTAAGTAAATGCTGAATCCTTTATTGTTCAACGAGATAAACATAGATTTGTGGTTATTTGAATATTCTTGTTGATTTGAGTCTTGAGTAGAATAGATCTATGATGATATTCATTGCTTGGGTGTGACCTCTTATGGTCGGACATAGCCATAAATACCCTGAGATGAGATCTGAGATCGTTTGATGTTATTTCTTTTTAATCTTTGGGACTCGTTGAAGCTGCTGAATGAGATATTGATAAAGTAATGATAGGTTTTAGGTAGAGTAGTGTTGATGTTTGTAGGATGATATGGTTATGGATCTATTTGTTTGGTCATCATGTTTTTCATATTGTGGAAAACTAGTAGGGGGTTGAATAGTTTTACCAATTTAAAACTTCCTTTTAAATATTTAGATCGACTTATGTCAATCTATTTGGTTGTTTATGTTGGACGTTGATAGATAGATATATAAACGTGTAATGAAAGATAAACAATAAGAAGCACATCACCACGGCACAAGTATTTATAGTGGTTCGGCTACAAGGACACCTTCTTTGCCCTACTCCACTCCCCGAGTCACCTACTCGAGAATTCGTAAGCACTACACCAACTCCTTATGGCGGAGAAGCCTTCACAACGTCGCTTAACCTTTTTCCAGTACAAAGCTAAATACCGAGTTCCTTCACACCAAGGCGAACCACACCTAACACAACGTCGCCTACCATTTATACGGTGCTAGGCTACCACCGAGTTCTTTCACACCAAGGAGAACTAATCCTATCACAACCTCGCCTACCCTTTATTAGGTACTAGGCTAAGCACCTAGTTCCATTACTATGGAGGAACTACTACCCTTCACAACACAACACCTAATATCAAGGAGCTCCACTCCTTGTTACAACACCATCAAGGATATCACCATCCTTGGAAATAAACAAATACTTATATGTATAACGATGCACCTCATCGATTATACGACCTAGTCATTCTTCCCAAATGCTACTTGATTTGATTCTTCAGCATCCTTCACTAATGCCTTTGACACAACGCTTGGCACCCTTCACTAATGCCTTCGTCTTGACACCTTTAGCATTCTTCACTAATGCTTTGACACGGACGATAAGCACCTTTCACTAATGCTTTCATCTTGACACTTTCGGCATCCTTCACTAATGCCTTCAACCTAACATCTATGGAGAAAGAAAGAACTATCAACAAGAGAACCTTAGTTGTCTTGATGATGACGAAGCCTGGCAACTCATGGACTTGAGCTTGCTCGTCTTCAAGAGGTGGTGATCTCGCCTTTAAGAGGAACCTAGAAGATCACACAAAAACATAAGACAAACTACATAGATCACTTGGATCTGAGGTTAGAGGGTTATAATACTTGGGGAAGTATGTGTGTAAAGTGGTGAGTAGAAAGGAAGAAATGGCTCTCTATTTATAGAGTAAATTTTCTACTTTTCCCCGGATCCCACGGATCCCTACCACAAGGGATCCGGCTAGCACAAAGCTAGGGATCGGTGGAACGCTCCTATTTGCCCATGGGTATTTTTGGTTATGGGTCATGGGTCATGGGTTATGGGTTGATCCATAGTTTTCTTTCTAGATACAATGTATCTTAAGGATACAATGAACTTGGTTAAGTGGTATATATAAAACCATGGGTTATGGGTCAATACCATTTGCTAGTTTTTACCCATTTATTATATACTTGTTTTTACCCATTTTAGTATACTTAGTTTAAGTATATTGTTAGGATTTAGTAAATCCAGTTATTAAAGAGTCGATCACCTCAAGTATATGTAATCGTTAGAAAGCTCGTAGTCGTAGATTATTTAATGTTAAGTAGTATTTAGTTAAGTAACACCGTGGAGGACGGACGGGTCTTTACCCACTGTATGCCTAATCCACAGCCCGTAGGTGGCGATTTATGTGAGAACTATAAATACTCTCTACCTCCCAAGTTAGAGAGTTGGAGCTCATAATAAGATTTTCACTTTCTCTCACTAAGTTCCCAAACCTCTAACTCTTTCTCTCTCTAAAAACTTGAATTATACGCCTACTTGTAATCATGTTATGATGTGTTTGTGAAATCCAATATGTTACAAATGGTATCAGAGCCATGGTTTGATCATCTCTCTCACATATCCTTGGATTTCTAGTGGTTTTAGATGGTTTTTGAGTTTGAAAAAGTTTAGAGATTTTTGCATCATTTGGATCATTTCTTGTGTTAAAGTTTGAATTTTAGGTGTACTTTTGTGTTGAGAATTATTGTAAGTGCTTCGGTGTTGATTTGGAAAGCTTGAATAACTGTGGTTGGGCTTGTTTTGGATGGAAAAGTGCGTTTTTGAAGTTTTTCTTGCTAGCGCCTTGACTCTCGTAGTGTTTTTCTTCGTAGCGACTTGCTTCAGTAATTGTTAGCGAGTTGTAGTGTTAATTGTTAGCGACTTGTCTATTGAGACAAGCCGACAAACAGTACAAGTTAGTGGATTCTCCACTACGGCTAGTGACTTGGTTAGGTTAGCGACTTGCTTTCAATTTTGTTAGTGACTTGTACTTTGTATTCTCGTGACTTGGTGTTAGCTTACTTGGATCTTAGCGAGTTGTTCTTTAGCAACTTGACTGTGTCTTAGCGACTTGGAATTATAGCGACTTGTGTCTAGCGACTTGGTGCTTAGCGACTTGATTTCAAAATTCTTAGCGACTTGGTGTTTAGCGACTTGTGTTTAGCGACTTGGTGACTTAGCGACTTGTCTTCATAGCGTTTTGTTGACTTTTCCCGATAAAACTTCAAACGGCCATAACTTTTGAACCGTAACTCCGTTTTCAGTGTTCTACCCATCAAAACGGCCGTGAGAACGAGGAGAATGGCAAGCCGAATCAAGTCAATCTTCGAGGCCTAAATCCACTCCGAACAGAAGTTATTGAGGTTTTTATGTTTTTAGACCTAGATTTCTCAATAAAAACGGGCATAAACCAATCCAATTCTCAACCAAACAACATCTCTGCTAATCCTACAAACAATCATATGTCCTAACACACAATTTTCTATCATTGTGTCGATCCATCAGTCATCTTAACACATTCCATTGGTCATTGCTTAACGGTTTGGTCTTGATTTTAGTAAAATCCCGCGAAAGATTCTATTTCTCGGTTTAAATCATAGACTTGTAAAATCCCTTGCATTCTACCACATCATGTCTTACTCTACTGACCCAGTGATTTCAGAAGTGCTTAAATTGTATGATGTTGTGGACAATAATGATAATGAATGCTACACTGAACGATTAAAGATGATGGAATCAATCAATGAGGATGTGAGATCTCTGTGTTCAGTATCTAAAGAGACAAATGCACCAGTCAAGGTTAAAAATTGCCATGCTAAAGGAAAGTAACATTGAACCTTATCAGTTACTTCACTCTTACCTCGTACAACTTTTGTCCACAATTAGGGATCGAACATGTAGTGCGATCTTCCGTCAGGATTTACCTACACTGACTAGAAACTTGCTGTTGAACTTAGAACAATTAGAATAACAACTTGATAAAGAAAAGGTTCAAAAGTGTTGATCCTAGTTGAGCAAACGATCTAATATAGAAACTGACTTTAAACAAAGACTTATTAAGTATCACGCGGAATTTAATACTTAATCTTAAGAAGAAGAACAATAAACATTCAACACCTCAATATTATTATTAATACGAATACTCTAACCAGTATTAGGGTTTTACAACCTTGAAGTGTATCGACCTTAGATATAAAACATACATATATCTAATCTAACCTAGGACCTCCTTTTATAGGCTAAGGAGTCCTTTACATAATACAATACGTAACCTACAAGATAAATATCTTTTCCATATTTATCTAATACAAAATACTAAACCGACTAAACAAGACTAGCAGTGGTTACATTACAATATCTGTGGTTACACAATACTACTAGCCGCGGTTTGTCTTCAGCAGTGGATTCATTCTTCTGTCCGTGGTTTCTCTAACTCTGTTCGTGGTTCCAACACTTAGAATAATTCTTGATCCAAGGAACCTAAAACCCAACAATCTTCCCCTAAACTTGATACATTCAAATAGAATTCTCAAGTTTCCTTTAAGCTCAAAACATCTGAATTGGAGGATGTAGCCAAACACTTACTAGATTTAAGAATTTTCTCATACTTCAGCAACAAATTGTAAGCTTGACCATCATAGGGCATCAACATCTTTATACAACCAGGCTTCATCATCTGAGCAATAACCCCTGGATACTTATTCAATTGAGGATAATCACCTTCCACAAGCATATGAATAACTTTTCCAGAAACAGTTAAAACATGAACTCCACAAGTTTGATATAGTAATCGTCTTGTAACTTAACCATTGTAGAGTCCTTTCCAATCAGGTTCATCATGAGTAGGTTCAAATAAAATCTTCAAGTGATGATAAACCAGTCTCTCATGATAATCATTTGGATGTTCTTTTCCAAACTTATTCTTGTAAAGTATCCAAAGATTCATCAAATCATCTCTATCAAAATACTGAAGCATCTGTGAAAATTTATTATACTCAAAAACTTCATTATTGAGTCTTTGAATTTTCCAACATCCTTCACTTCCATTAAGCTCAAACATATAAGAGATAATTTGATTACCATCTTCAATTACTTGCAGTCTTTTAGAACCAGATGTCTCCTGAATCTCAGATTTTCTCTTATGTCTACCTTGAATCCACTCTTCCTCTTTTTCAGAATTCATTGGACAAAAATTATCATTATTAATCTTCATACACATAAAATAAAGCTCATGAATTCTTTCAAATGAACATTTACTAAGATTATCAGGAATATGTATCCCTGAATTCTTGATAATCTTCATCAGTACATTCCTCATCTGTGCAATTGTAGGAGGTTTCTTTCTTATAACTTGCTTCCTTTGTTTACTGATCCTCCTTGCCCATTCACCCAAAAGTCTAGCTCTTTTCTCATCATCCAACAATGCACATTAATGTATTTGATTAGAAACTTGAAGATAGTTTTGTGATTCATACCATTTAGCTAACCATTTCTGACTAGCCTCCTCCTCTTCTTGCTTTTGTTTCATTGCAGCTTCTTCCTCTACAGCTTGTATACTTCTTGAAAACTCATTATCAGAAGCAATATGTTCTTCTCTACTTTTAAACTTCAACTCTGGTTCTGCAATCCCTTTACCTTTACCAATGTCTGGTTGAGCCACTTTCTTCTTCAAAGACTCACCAATAATCAAACTTTTACCTCTAGGTTTAGTTGCAGCAGATTCAAGAGATAAAACAGGTGCAATGATGGGTGTAGAGTTAGCTGAGGTTTTACTTAGATTGATCAATGTACTTGCAGCTTCTTTCTCAACTTCTTTAGATTTAGGTGGTGATACAGAGATGGTTGTAACAATAGTGGAAGTGGTTATGATAGCAGTGGGTACAATTGCCATGTCTGAAACTAGGTAGTGGTTTCAAGAGAACTATCCGTAGTTGCAGACACATTAACAGTGGTTGTGTCCTGCATCACTTCATCTTCTACCACAGTCTTCAAACTTTCAAGAACTGCATCATTCCCATCTTTATCAGATAACAAAAATTCTTGATCTCCACTATCAATATCTTCTTCCATAGGTACATCTACAGCCTCCCCTGAATTCATGCCTTCACTCCTCCCCTGTTTGGATACATTCTCCATATTCAGAACATTCTCCACATTTAGAGCTGGAGAGGAGTCCACCTTCTTTTGCATTCTCCTCAGATGCCTTAAAGCAGCAACCCCAGGTCTTCTCATCTTTTCCAAAACCAATACCCTATGCTTCAATCTCCTAATGTCTTTACCCTGAAACACAGCCAACTCCTGAAGACTTGAGATTGTATTCTCCATTTTGGTACATTTAGCCATCAATTCATTAAAACGTTCAAGTATATCCTCCCCACTTCGACCTGTGTTAAACTGTCCGAGTGGTGGTTCATTGGAAAAGTCACCATGTACAAACTTAGGATCCGTCAATTCAGTATCATGTTCCAAACTATCCTCATCACTTCGAGCTGTGTTAACGGCTCCGAGAGGTGAATCCTTGGATAAAGTAAACATAGCACCAGACCTTGCCTGATCATCTATGCACCCTGTAGTAGCCAGTTGGCTAGGGATTCCTCCACATGTGTTAAGTTCCAAGGAACTCTCCACATTAGGAGTTGCCAAAGGTTGGGTCTTAATTATGTTTCCACTATCTTGACCAACATCTAAGCATGAATCAGTAGTGGAAGCCCTTCTAATCATGTCACCTCCACTCCATTGGACAGCCTCATGAACAACACCACTAACACCAGCCTGAGATAGCTTGGTGCCCTTTTGTTTCCTAGTCCATACAATTGGTTTAACAGCGGTTTGGGTTTGACTAGAAGTAGGTTGAGTTTCACTAACAGTGGTTGCAAGTGTACTATCAGTGAGTTTACGTGTACTAGCAGTGGTTTTAGTGACTATAGGTTGAGATCCAAGACCTTCATCAAACTCGTCGATCAGCAGGCAAAGTAAGCATATGTGGAAATAAAGGAACATCCCAAATTTGTAAATTTGGCGTCTGATTCCTCATATGATGCACTTCATACTCCGTAGAATGCTCAACAGGTTCTTCTATTTGACTTTCCACAATTAGTTGAACAAACCTAGGATATAAATAGTATTTACCCTTCTTCCTAATGTTTTGTACTAGCCCCTCATAAATCATCTTAGACCAATTAAACTTCCTTCCATCAGACAAACAAATAACAGCAGTAGCAATTTTGGAAGGAAAGTCATTAAACCCAGTGGTCTTATTACTCATACACATCAACAAGGTGTGAATCAAAAACTTCCATTGTTTTGAAAACAAACTCTTAAAAAATTGTACCTTATCACCCCTGTGTGTATATCCTAACCTTTCTAAACCAGCAACTATCTCAACATCTGAAAGATTATCAATACCATCAGCATCATCAAACTTCAAAACCCTTTTAATGATTTCCTCATTAACCAAAATAGCATTATCATCTACAACAGTGCTAAACACATCTACTCCATCGACCTCCTCAAGCTTAGCATTCCCCCAGAACTGATGAATATAGGCCTTAAGGATGGTTGGTGTGACGGTTAAGGCATAGTGAATAGGACTGTGACTAAGGAAATCAATCATTTGATGAAAACCTTCAGATCTATTGTTTTTGATGAGATTAGCAACAAGGTTATGTGTGTGGGAGTACTGGTTCGCCATTGTGCTTGATGATAGGTATGATGTGGGATATGTGAATTATGCAAAGGAAAGTGATTTGAAGATCAATTAAATGATCCATCCATGATTTGGGGAGATAAATATGCTTTAGCCAAAGTTACCAAACAGCCCCTGTAGTATCCAAAAATAAGCAGCATTCTATCAGTGGTTTGAAGACCGCTATCCGTGGTTTGAAACATGCTAGCAGTGGATACAGTGTTTCACTCTAATCAGTTGACCAAGAGATACAGCAAGCAAATCTGTGTCTAAATAAGAGATATCTCACAAAAATATGAAGGATTACACAATTTTTTTTTATTTTTTTTTTAATAAACACTAGCAGCTAAAAACATCACAAGCTCCAATGTACAATAATCCTTTATACCTGCAAGTCACAAACAAAAACCAAACACAGAGAAGAGAGTGAATGTTAGTAGTGGTTAGAAAAAGGTAGAAGTGGTTCCATAGACTTATCAGTGGTTAGCCAAAGTGCTAATGTCTAAGTCAATATGGTCAACTTCCGGTATTAATATATTTCCAAAGTCCAATGACCTTATTAACTCCTCAACCACCTTAACCTTCCCCTCATTTACTTACATAAACCATATACTCTGGTTATAAAAGAATCCCAAGGCACGAATATCACACACATCAATTAATCCAAAACCCTAATTCCTCCAAAATCCTCAATCAACAACAATCAGCATGTGGAATCAACGAGAAGTCATTGATCTAACATCCTCCTCCTCCTCCTCATCATCATCATCATCAAGTGATGATTCTAACCCATGGCGTCTGTACCTTCCTCCACAAGAACCACGACCTAGAAAATCCCCCTTTCTCCCTTCATCTGAAGATGATAGTGTGGTAGATCCTAGTGAGTCATTAAGAGGTTCAGATGATTCTACTGAGCGCCTAGAACCAACCTTCAATAGATTGGTGAGAGAGTAAGCAGAGAGAGGACAACCTTCACCATCTCAACCCCAACCAAGGCCACGTGCCAGAAATCCACCACTCCCAAAGAACAGAGAGGTGGTTCTTGGTCTTCCTGCACCATGTTTTGGTGCTTCATCTCATATCGGTAAGGGAAAGGGTAAAAGGAAGATGGAGTGATCATCTTTTGGAATAGATGATATGAGCTAGGATAGGTGTAGAAAATCTTGTATAGAACTAGTCTTTTAATTGCATTTGAAGTTAATTGTAAGCTGTAAGCTGTAAACTGTTTCTTGAATGAATGAACAATTTAACTTCAACACTTCTTTTGCATCAGCAATTAACTTTCTTTTATCTGCAAAATGGTTAGTGGGAACACAAAGCAACAAACAGTGGTTTGAACACAACTATCAGTGGTTAGAAACAAAAATAGCAATACTAAGATCACATAATAACAGTCCAATAGTTATACAAACTTTTACAAAACAAGTTGAGATTTAGTGATTAATCATTCCAATACTAACAACAAGGTACTGAAACCTCCCCACATCAAAAGCTTTAGTGAGAAGATCAGCAACATTGAAATCAATATGGATTCTTACCATTTGAATCAACCTTTTCTCATTACAATCTCTAATAAAATGATGCCTTATCTCAATATGTTTAGTTCTTGAATGTAAAACAGGATTTTTGATGATGCAAATTGTACTGTTATTATCAATGTAAATCTTAGTATGCATAAAGTTGTACCCAAAATCCAAAGAATTGATTGAATCCAAAGAACTTGACCACAACAACTAGCAGCAGACCACATATTCACTTGGTTGTAGAATTTGCCACGATAGTTTGCTTTTTACACTGCCATGAAATTAATCTGCTTCCCAAAAACTGACATCCTCCAGTTGTAGATTTCCTATCCAAACTAGCACCAGCATAGTCACTATCTGTGTAGGCCACCAAATCAAAAGGGGAATCTTTAGAGTACCAAAGGGCCAGTTTAGGATGACCTTTAAGATATCTAAAGATTCTTTTAACAGCATTCATGTGTGAGGTATTAGGTGTGACTTGAAATCTTGCACACACACATACTGAGAACATAATATTTGGCCTAGATGCAGTGAGATACATCAAAGATCCAATCATGGACCTGTACAACTTCAAATCAACTTTGGGACTTCCATCATCTGGTAGCAGTGGTTTCTGCGTCTCCATAGGTGTACTAGCACTCTTAACATCCTGAAACCCAAACTTCTTCAACACATCTGCTACATACTTGTCTTGACTAATGAAGATACCATTAGTACTTTGTTGAACCTGTAGCCCCAAAAAGAAAGTGAGTTCTCCTATAGAACTCATTTGAAACTTATCATGCATAAGTTTCTCGAAATCCTTGCATAACTCCTTGTTTGTTGAGCCAAAGATGATGTCATCTACATAGACCTGAACCAATAAAATATCATCCTTGTGCTTCCTAATGAACAAATTTTTATCAATCAACCCTCTTTTAAACCCATTGTCCATCAAATAAGTAGACAGGCACTCATACCATGCCCTAGGAGCTTGATGCAACCCATACATAGCCTTCCTCACCCCGTAAACCTTGTCAGGATGATCAGGATCTTCAAAACCAGGAGGTTGACAAACATAAACCTCCTCATCAATTGTGCCATAGAAAAATGTACTTTTAACATCCATCTGATACACCACAAAATTCTTGAATGAAGCATATGCTAAAAACAATCTAATAGCTTCTATTCTTGCAACTGGAGCAAACACTTCATCATAATCCAAGCCTTCAGTTTGTGTATATCCTTGAGCAACCAACCTTGATTTATTCCTTACCACTATTCCTCTTTCATCCCTCTTGTTTCTGAACACCCATTTTGTCCCAATTGCCCTCTTACCATTAGGAAGATCAACCAATGTCCAAACCTCTTGAAGTTTGAACTGAAGAAGCTCCTCTTGCAATGATTCTACCCATCCTTCTTCTGATAAAGCTTCTTCCACTCTTTTGGGCTCCTTTTGAGACAGAAAACAAGCAAACAGGCAATTTTGCAGATCTTTATGACTGTTTCTTTTGTGAAGTGATCTTGTAAAGAAACCTTGCTCAGGAAAGGGTTGAGTGTTCTTAACCTTGCTTCTTGTTTGAACTGGAGTATTCAAATTTCCAAGTATTTGTTCTTTGGGATGAATCTTGTGAATTCTTGTGGTGGTGACTGGACTTTCATTAATGACATGTTCCAAATTAGTAAAATCAGCATTGAAGAAATCATCCATGTCTTCATCATCAGTAGGAGTATCAATTTTTATCAAAGAAGGCATGGTAGGATCATGTGGATACTCCTCTTCACCAAATAATGGCTTTGTAGTTGGTCCAAATAAAGTACTATCACCAGTACTTGCAGCCGGGGTTTCATTTGAACTGTCAGTGGTAGAAGATGGCTTAGCACTGCTTTCATTATTTCTATTCGTGCTTTCATTTGGCTTAGCAGTGCTTTCAGCATGCCTTTTCTTCTTTTCAATTTCTTCTACCCACACTGAGTTATCTTTCAACAACTCATCCTTATCTTGATGATGATCAACATTGCCTCTAGTATTCAATACATCATCATCAGTGGGACCTTGCTTAGCAATGATGGAAGGAACAGAACCAGCTTTCCACTTTTCAACCAAATAGAACTCCTTTGGAGAATCAGCTTCCTTAGAAGTTGTTTCTGCATCATAATCCTTTTGTGTACCTGCATTAACATTAGTGGAAGTTTCTGCAATGATAGGCTCATAATTCATAGATTTGGTTAGCATATCAATGTTAAACAGCCAGTTTGGTCCTTTAGTCTCAACACTAGGAGTCTTTTCACTAAATTGAACATGTAGGTTCTCTTCAACAATTTTAGTCCTCCTATTGTATACTCTAAAGGCTTTACTATTTGAAGAATAGCCTAAAAAGTATCCATCATTAGCTTTTTCTTGAAACTTGCCTAGGTAGTCTATGGTATTCAAGATAGTAACAGGACACCCAAAAGGTTTTAGGAATGCAATCATTGGCTTCCTATCATGTAACAGTTCATAGGGGGTCTTGTTATGAGTCTTCACTACCTTACTTCTATTCTGCACATAACATGCAGTGCCTACAGCTTCAGCCCAAAAGGTAGTAGGTAACTTTGATTCTGACAACATTGTCCTAGCAACCTCAATTAGTGTCCTATTTTTCCTTTCAGCTACACCATTTTGTTGTGGTGTTCTAGCAACACTAAACTGTCTTTCTATACCCTTAACTACACAAAACTGATTCCTTACATCATTCTTAAACTCAGTTCTATTATCACATCTGATTACCTTGACCTTATGGTTTACTAAATTTTCTATCTTAGTAATGAAACTCTTGAGGATCTCACTAGTCTCACTCTTAGCGACCAAAAGTATACCCAAGAAAATCTACTATAATCATCAGTGATAACTAGGCAATCCTGCTTATGGTTCAAACTTTTAACAAAGGTAGGTCCAAATAAGTCCATATGAAGCATCAACAGTGGTTGTGTGATGGTCTTAACAGTTTTGGTCTTACAAGAAGCTCTATGTTGTTTTCCTTTTTGACAAGCCACACACAGTTCCTTACACTCAAAAACCTTAGAAGGTAACCCTCTCACTAAGTTGCATTTTACCAGTTTATTGATTGTTTTGTAATTGAGGTGACCTAGCCTTCTATGCCATAACTTTGACTCATCTACTGATGCCTTAGCAAACAAACAAGTTAAGGACCTATTGGGAAGAACATCTTTAAGATCAAAACAATATATATTTTCCTTCCTAGGAACCCTAAGTCAGTATATACTTCTCATCGGGCATATTAAAATCGGTGACAACACCACACACTCAGTTTCCCCAAAAAGTACCCAGTTTTTCTTATCACACATTTGAGAAACACCGAATAAATTATACTTAAGTCCCTATACCAGATAGACCTTTTCAAAGTCTAAATTCCCTGTTCTAATTGTGCCTCTGCCAAGTATCTTTCCTCCCTTTGGATCATTACCAAATGCCACATATCCTCCATCAAAAGCTTCAAAATCTTCCAGGTTGCTCCCATCCCAAGTCATGTGCCCAGAGCAACCACTATCAAAACTCCTTTATCTTTTAGCTCATCTTGTAGATTGCCCTGCACATGAAATTAAACAAATTAGTTCCTTTTGTGGACCCAAGCCAATACCGACTTGGGTATGCCCTGTGCATCAACATAATCAAATTTCTTTAGGTCCATTGATGCACAGTTGACATGATGTAAAACCTTGGTCTTAGGCTTTCATTGCCAACTAGCTGAGGCCTTAACAACATAAAATGGTTTCCAACCACTGTGTCAGTTATCACCTTTGGAATTTTTAAAACTTCTTTTGTATCAGTGGTGATATTTTGCTTAGAAGTGGTTTGATTTTGCTTAGCCGTGTTTACATTTTGCTTAGCAGTGGTTGGAACCCATTTGGGTGCAGCAATGACTATTGATTTTGTATTCCCATTCCTCATCAACACTGCTCTAGGAATCATGTTTTTGTTAGGATGAGGGTTTGTTTTATTTGAAAAGTTTTGATGATTTACCCTCCTCCAATAATTCCAAACTTGTGGTCTGTTTTTATAACAGTTTCTCTGTAAGTGCTCAAAACTACCACATGTAAAACAAGCCTTTTTAACACATTGAAACTCATCTCCTAATCTGTTTGAAATTAGTCCTTTGAAGTTTTTCTGGTTTCCCCTAGGTATGTATCTTTTCATCTGTTCCCTAGGTACTTCCTTGTACTCTACTACTTTCTTAGCAATTTGAGCTCCAAATCTAGGTACAAGGTTGGTTTGTTTAGAATCAACTTTCTTAACATGTTCTAACTTTTTAGGCTGAGTTGATTCAGATCTATCTTCCTCAGAATCTGATTCCCAATCTTCAATTATGGGAGCATCAGATGACTTATCAGAACCTATCTTAGGTGATTCAA
The DNA here is from genome assembly GCA_910596185.1 of Chrysanthemum makinoi. Classification (NCBI taxonomy): domain Eukaryota; kingdom Viridiplantae; phylum Streptophyta; class Magnoliopsida; order Asterales; family Asteraceae; genus Chrysanthemum; species Chrysanthemum makinoi. The sequence continues at coordinate 296,498,461 of OU343221.1, forward strand.
TCTTGTTAGTCTCACCTACAGGTTTATTGAAACTAAATTCACTGCTAAATGAGAGCTCTTTTGTAGGTGGTGCATGTTTCATAAGAGATGGTGGTGGCATATCATTGTAACCAAGGCCAGTACCATCCTTGAAGAATTTTTGACCTATTGGTTTATTTACTAGATCAGAAGCATACTGTGTATTAGCAACCCTAACAACATGTTTTTCTTTTTCTTTTAGGGCTTCTATTTTTACACTCTCTGCCTTTTCTAGTTTTTCTTTAAGCATCTTTATCTCTCTATCCTTAAGATCAATTTCTCCACCTAGTATATTTATTTTATCAACATACTAAAACTCACATTTAATACAGTAATTAAGCTTTTCTTCAACACTTTCTAGACCAACTCTATAGCCTAAGTTATCTAGAGACAGTCTTTCTACTTCTTTCCTTAAACTTTCAGTGATAGCTTTTTGAGATTCTAAGTTATCTAGACATGATTTAAAAGAACAAGTAGAAGTTTTAGAATCATTAGATACCTCAGAATCTGAACCAAAAGATGAAGCATAGGCCATAAGAGCAAAGTTATGCTCTTTTGAAGCTTCACTTGCAAGAAAAGCTGCATTGGGACCTTCTTCAATCTGATCACTCCAGTCATAATCACCAATCCCATCTTGAGCAACCAAAGTTGAAGACGAAGCAGGCTCTTCAGTGGTCTTCTTAATGCCTTCAATTCTCTTAGGAGCTCTACATTCTCTAGCAAAGTGACCCTTCTTCTTGCAGTTAAAGCACTCCATCTTGCTTTTGTCGAATCCAGCTCTCCTTTGACCATCATACTTAAGTTGTCTTCCAGTCCTCCTCAAATACTTCCTTGCTTGGAGAGTCAACATTGCCATTTTCCATTGAAGATTAATCTCCTCAAGATCATCAGGATCAATTTGATCTAGATCTTGATTTAAAACAGTAACACTGGTAGTTAAATCAGCCAGAAAAGCACAAATTGCACCATCACTAACATTATCACTAACATTGGTATTGTTTGCAATAGTCGTGGTTATTCCATAGGCGATGGATACATCTTGTGAACTCTTGTGATTAGTTGAAACAAAAGCAATGTTTTGATTAGCAAAAGATGCACCAACGTTATTCTCGCACTCATAAACCTTCAAGTTGTTGTAGAGATTGTCCAGAGTCATCTTATCATAGTCCTCCTTATTTCTCCACACAATCTTATGAACAGCCCATTCAGGAGATAAACTTCTAATGAACTTCAAATTTATATCTTCTTGAATAACATTGTAGTCCACCGACTTCAATTGGCTAATAAGTTTCTGAAGCCTATTATAGGTGCCATCAAGTTTCTCTCCACTAAGAGCAGTGAAATTTTCAAGCTGATGCTTGAGCATATGCTTCCTTGATTTCTTAGTAGCTTCATTACCAGCAAACCTTGTCTCAAGAGCATCCAGTAACTCTTTAGCAGACTCATTAGGTATTCCCATGGAGAGAATACTCATTAGGTATTCCCATGGAGAGAATACTGTGAGCTTTGATCTCCAGTTTCCTTTTAGCCTTGTCGACTTCACTAACAATAGCTATCTCTTTACCATCATCACCCTTCTTAGGAAGAGTATCACCTTTTTCAACAACATCCCAGATGGCATAGTCAATCATACGAATGTATTTCCTCATTCTCATTCTCCAGATTTGATACTCACCATGCTTGAGCAAGGGCACCTTTGATGCAGTTACCATGTGAGTTTCGTCAGACATATTAGCTTTCTTGAATAGAACTTAACAGAACTTCTTCTTGGTTACAGTTTCTAGATCACAAGCTCTGATACCACTTGTTGATCCCAGTTGAGCAAACGATCTAATATAGAAAATGAATTTAAACAAAGACTTATTAAGTATCACGCGGAATTTAATACTTAATCTTAAGAAGAAGAACAATAAACATTCAACACCTCAAAATTATTATTAATACGAATACTCTAACCAGTATTAGGGTTTTACAACCTTGAAGTGTATCGACCTTAGATATAAAACATACATATATCTAATCTAACCTAGGACCTCCTTTTATAGGCTAAGGGGTCCTTTACATAATACAATACGTAACCTACAAGATAAATATCTTTTCCATATTTATCTAATACAAAATACTAAACCGACTATACAAGACTAGCAGTGATTACATTACAATATCCGTGGTTACACAATACTACTAGCCACGGTTTGTCTTGAGCAGTGGATTCATTCTTCTGTCCGTGGTTTCTCTAACTCTGTCTGTGGTTCCAACAATTAGAATAATTCTTGATCCAAGGAACCTAAAACCCAAAAAAAAAAGGATAGTTCCAGTGCTGCACTACAAGTGATCTACAACCAATTTCAGTCTTTCATTAGTGGGGAATGTACATCTGATTATGATCAAGACATGACTGAAATCTCTTTTAAGAAACACACTAGAATGGAAATTAGCGTGTCCATAGAGACACTTACCCATCTCATGGACAATGTGGAGAAATATATTGAGGAAGTTACTCAGAATGATGAAAGAATATATGAGAGTCTGGTGCAGTTGACAGAAAGTTGTGATGAGTTGGGTAATGTATCAGTTGAAGAATCGGTGTTGCTTAATGCGTAATAACAGAGACAACAATGAATGATGCAACAAATTGTTCAGTAACTCATGTTACACATGATGTAGATGCAAATATCAGACAGAGAAATGAACAGGTGTCATGTGATGAGGTACCCTTAACTGTTCAACATAGTGCATCTGCTAATGTACCTAAACATCTTGATCTTATACTGAACATGATTCTTATAAATGTTCCTTGGTTGAGGCTGAGTCTAATAATTTCAAAACAAATGATATGGTTGATAAAAGGGTTTTTGATGAACTTTCAAACAAATTCTCAAATCTTGAAAAACATTGCATTTCACTTGAAATTGCGACACAGAGTAAAGAAGAAAGTTTTCAACTTAACAAACCATGTAAAAATCCGAACTTCCGAATTCCCTCGAACTTTTGAAATTAACACTTTGAAAGCTCAGCTTCAAGACAAAGAGTCAACTATCAACAATTTGAAGAAACATATTTCTAATATGCATGTGAAAAGTAATTTGGTTACAAACAATTCTGATGTTAATTCTATTGATGATATTCAAATGAGAAATGATGAATTAGCGGTTTGTGTGGCCAAATTACTAAAGGAAAATGAGTCTTTGAGAAAGCATCACATAGAACTAAGTGACTCTGTCAAAGAAGCTAGAACTAAGTCAATGGAACAAACAAACTATTTGATAGCAAAAATTGATGAATTCAAAGCTCAACTTCAGGAAAAGAGTTTGGCTATTGTTGCCTTAAAAAATGAGCTTAGGAAAACTGTAGGGAAAAGTGTGAACACTAAGTTTATAAAACCATCAACCTTGGACAAACCAGTTTCTCATCCCATTAGAAACCGGTCCATTGTTAGGCAGCCTACTGCGTTTATATCCGAAAGACCAAAATTTTCAAAAACACGGTTTGCCTCCCAAGTTGATGAGAAACAAGTTTTGTCAAAACCAGTCACTTCACCTGAGTTACCTAAGAATAAGGCCTCCAGCTCTGTTAACCCTCAACAAGAAGCCACTTCTACTCCCAACACCTCTAGGATTAGTTCGAAAACAGTGTCTAAACCATGCATTAAAACCCAGAATTCATATGATATGAATGACTTGTGGAAGAAATATTATCTAGAAGAAGCTAGGAAAAAGGCACATATTCGAAAAGACAGAATTTTAGGTTCAAGACCTAGGGTGAGGAATTCTACGTGATTTCAAGGCACTGCTAGTAGTTGTAAACCACTACCTAGGAACACTCAAAAGACTAGGGATTGGCGTGCATCTAAGAGTAGTTATGTGCATAAGAATGCTAAGCATGTAGAAAACAAAAATAGAAATTCTGGGTCTTTTCCACATAAGAAACATTTTCCAAATTCACATGCCAAGGTTCAATCCACTAAGACTACCTACATGGCTAAGGTTCAACATGTTATGATGCAATGCAAAACAAACCTAAAAATTCGTCTAGATGGATCCAAACTGCTAAATCTTTGGAGTCTAGGAATAACGATAAGTCTTCCACTTTGCATAAGAATATCAACAATCGTAGACCTTGCCATAAGTGGATGCCGCCGGTAGAATGTTTAAGGATGTTGGACTTAGGTGGATATACCTACTGGAAAATTTTGTTCACAGATGACAAAATCAAGATTGCCTGTGAAACCCCAAAGGGTTTGGATACTAATGTCACTAACCAAAATATATGCAATCAAGTTTGTAATATTAGTGCAGTAGTCCTTACTCGATTGCAGATACTTCGATCCTTCACTACATGGACTGGCTTAAAGTATGGATTACAAATTGATTGATATCTCATAACTCACGGGCTCAAGTAACTCAATCTTGATATTCTTTCGGCTATGACGTCTGTTCACATCAGTTCAGGCCTCGTACTTCATCATTATGGCATCTGCAGATATCACTTCAGGCCCCGTTCCTCATAGAAAAGAAAAGTGTACGCCTCAGTGCGCTTTATCTTCAAAAGAAGAGAAATCTTCATTTTTATGACCATTCTCATCGAAATTCTTCATCAACAAGCTTCATGTTTTTCCATGCTCGTTCAATCCTCAAGTGGATCTACGTTCATTGGTATATATTCTTATTCACTTGTTTAAATCAAAAATGGCAACTTCTGATGCAATTTTTGAGGGGGAGAAGAGTGCATATACTACATGTTGATGGATGCTTGAATTATGGTCATACGACTCTCCTTCAACGCCTAATGCTTCACTTACTAAGGATAACTGGGATTCATTGTTTCAAGATATGTTTGATGAGTACTTCCAACCTCCAACGAATGTTGATCATCTAGATTCTGAAGCTCATGCTCCGGTTCCTACTGACTCAATTGGTTCACCATCTAAGAAGTACCTCTCGGAATTCTCAAGAAACCTTATCTCCAGTTATTTCACTAGGCGTTGATAATGTCTATCATGATATTGTAGTTGCGCTATTGAATAATGATCCGCTCTTTGGTATTTCTTTGCCAAATCTTCACGGATTATTGTTCATGAATAATGATCCGCTCTTTGGTAGTCCTTTGCCAAATCTTCATGGATTATTGTTCCTCTCATTGTCCATGCTATAAATCAACCACATGAACATTAAGGAAAATGACTACGTCATCTGCTCGAAGACATTATTGGTGAATCTTCCATATTAGTTTCTACATGTATACCTTAAGGAAGAATGCATTGATGTTGAGGAATCATTTGCTCCGGTTCATTCAGTGGGTCGATGTACATCCGATTGTATGTTTATTCACGTGTTGGACATTTGACACAAGTTGATTACTTCGAAGTTACTCATTTATCACTTATTTGAGGTTGAAGTTGACGTTACAAAGCGTGTTCTTATTTGATAACTTGCTCGGGTTTAAGAATTTGAGTTGTAGACTTGGGTTATCTAGTTACCGGCGATCGAGGTGGATGGTTGAAGACCTGGTTAACTATCACTATTAGGAGTTACTTTGTTTTACTCGGTGTCACACGCATATGACGGTGTGGATAATCGCAAGAGGTGTTAATGTCTCATACTTTGCTTGAGTAGTGAGTACTTAGAAATGTGCTTGAAGCATAAATTCTCGACACCGTTCTTCCATTATTAAGTGCAAGCTTAAGATACAAATGTGGGGAATTTGACTTGAGTTTCCAAGATTGGTATATCGGGTTTTCTTCATCAGTGGTCACTTCAAAGTGTCTACATATGGGTTGATAAAGATAGTCGGTGAGAGTTTACGTAGCGGTTGATTCTCACGAGATTCATTTGAACTAATTGTTGTTCTTCTCTATTTCAAGTATATGAGTGTATTATGTTTTGCTGATTCTGAGGTATCAAAACCAGCAAGGGGGAAGGAGACATACATCTAAACACACAACGAGTACATGGGCTGAACTAAATACTTCTTCTATATTGAAGTTATTCCAGGGAGACAAATGTCATAACTGTAGAGAAACTCAGTTTTTATCTCATAGCCTTTGGATGTATTATTCCAACTATTTGGGGGAAGGATATATTATTCCAACTATTTGGGGGAAGGATATATTATTCCAACTATTTGGGGGAAATGGTCTCTGGAGACTTTTGGTATGTGTTACTTCAGCGTTCAGTTGAAAGAAGTGTGAGAAGAATATGTGGTACGTGAGATGATATTGCTTATCGACATCTTTGTATATGATTTATGATAAAGTGCTTCCGGTTAGTGCTTCATGTACACAATGTAATGATGATTCCAATGAGATCGCAACCATCAGGGGAGAGATATGTGTACATCAAGGTCTAACAACATATTCACATGATCGAGCTTAATCAGTTATTCCGGAGTTGACATCCACAGTGGTGATTAGTTATTCAACCAGGTACTGTGATGTCCTTGTCTCTACTCTGCTTGGGTACGTGTGTACATTATGGGCTGAATGGTTATATGGTAGATAACTGGAATGCACTTGGTAAAATGAAGATGGTGATGTATTGTTCCTCTGAATAGACAACTGGTCAATCTCGAAGAGTAATGTGTACATCGGGGATGCACAACAAGTTCATGTGATCTCAAACTTAATCATTTATTCTGGGTTTGATAACCGCAGCAATGATCCATGTTTCAACTTGTTACTTCGGTGTTATCGTCTTCTTTAGGGTGTTAAGCTTCATTCAATGAGACCGCTTTGTCTCCAACTCTACTTCTTAGGGAAATGGTCTTTATTCGATGTTTGTCGGTTTGGGGGGAAGCTACCAAAGATTCAAATTGAGAAGGCTCATGTTCAGACGATTTTCTTAGAAGCCTCGAATGCTTTGGTGGTGAAAGTTTAAGAGATGATGACTTCTATCTTCTACAAAGTGCTGATCGATTTCCTTATCTCGGTACTCGTATCATCATCTTCTTAAACTATTTCTCTTTCCTTGTAAATATTTATTCAAAAATCAAAATACAAAATTACAAAACCAACAAAAAGCAATTAGAAAAATATAAAACTTTCAAAAATCCATAAAAATTTGAAAAATCTTGAAAAGTTTCAAAAAAAAAAAAAAAATTGTGTCATTTTGTCATGCTTTTCTCGATTCGATAATATCTACGGTCTTTGTGCTGCCATTCAAAGAATGACACGGGAATTTAGATATTATTTGAATATTCATCAAAAAATCAAAAAATATTTTTGGGAGAAAATGAAACGATGGTTTATTGTCATTTCCAGCAGTAACCCGTTTTTCATTGAAAGAACAGAGCCATGCTTTATCTTGTTTGTCAAATCTCATGCTCTGATTCTATAAACAATTACTTACTATCTAATGAAAACTAATTGCTTTGTTAAATAACTCGGACTCTATTTTTGAAAATCATCTGGACTTAACGTTTGTCAAAAATATCTACCACTCAATCAACAACTTATGTCATTGATTGAGGGGGAGAATGATTTCAATTAAATCAAAAGGTTATTTGTCATTCAATTGTTTTCAAAATATAATCATGCATGTTTAATCAATGGAGTGTAAAGTCTCAAAATCCGATCCTTATCAGTTAAAATGTTTTCATAATCAAGTCAAAATTCTCCTCAAAAGCTTTCAAAATCAATTTAAATCTACAGAGATCACAAATCTCAAATGATTTGAAAATTGTGATCGGGGGAGAATTTGTGATTTAAATTGGATTTAAACTGATAATTCGATAAATGGTTTCATAAGTGTTTAGCAAGCTTTCCTCCCCACATGTGCCAAATGATTTCAAAATTTTCATGCACATGTTGAGGGGGAGCATCTATTTCAAACCACAAAGAATTGAAACGTGATTGATGTGTATCTAAGTGCAGATTCCCTCTAGTATGTGCAAAACTCTTCAAACCTCGAGGCACATATTGAGGGGGAGCAAACTTTTGAAAACCTCATCCTTCCCTAACATGCTTTATCTACTTGATTTGATCAGGGAAGTGATGTTGATATCTTTTAGAAAATGGTAATCAAAGAAGTTAATTCTTCCTTTTGCCTCCGTGTGCCAAAACGATTTTGACAACATGATGCACATGTTGAGGGGGAGCTATTTTTCGAAAAATATCAAAAACAATTCAGGTACAAAATGCTTTGATAATATATCACAAGTATCTGGATTGATTTTTCAAATGGTTTTCAATTATTCCAATGGCAGATGAACAATACCAAATAGACCGACCAAATTTACTTTATGTATGGTGATATAAGGATGATAAGGTTAGGTATTTGTTCCCATGATCCGCCAAAACCGGAGGGATCTACCCAGGGAAAATCCACTAGATAGTGTAGAAGTCCTTAGGTATGATGAAAAAAAGGAGAAAAGTGAGATATGGGAAGAGTGCCGACTGAGACAGAGCTAGTACTGGAATAAACCCAACAAGGTTCTAGTTATGAAATCTCGGTAAGCACTGAAGGGGTTGAAGAATGAAAAATAATTGAATGTGAAAAACGATGAAAAGAAACAGCCCTCCATTTATTCAACCTTAGGGCAGAAACCGGGTTCAATTCATATGCTACTGGTGGTTACCAAGGTAACATCGGTATTGAAGACAAGAGGTCATGGACCCAGTGACGCACTGCACTTCAACTTCCCAAGCTACTCAAGTTCCTCTTGAAAGGACTTGTTTCATTATCACGGGGAACCGACATTATCTATCGACTTTCTCTTAGAGTTTGTTGGTATTGAAGAAGGAGACCCTCTCCCTAGTCTCTGGCATAGGAACCAAATATGCACAATTGAGTCTAGAGCCACGAGATCATCATATAAATCTCTTTAGGACACTGTCAATGAAGACTCTCTGTTTCACACAATGTGGAAAGTGAGATTATATCTTATGAGTCCTACGCCTTATCCTTGTGGTATTGCCAGAACATCTGAGTAATATGCAAACATATTCACAATGAAGATGGAAAGCCTTCTGGAGCCAACATCAAACAAGCTCCTGGTGGGTGGCATGTGAGATCTATCCAATAGATCAACCATGTGACAACTGAACAGAAACAATGGGGTGATTCAGTCTTTTGAATCAATCCTGGTTCAGGTTATGGATTGACGGATACCTTTGAAAAACCAGTCGTTGTTCTTAAAAACTCTTTTCGTTAGCACATCGACTGTGTACTAATATTTCAAAATAAAAGGTGTTTATGATTGATAATTGATTTTCATTAAAACCTTCGTTGTATTGCAAAAACCATTTCTATTGTGCGGTACACGATTGTTTTTCAAATCTCTTCTCATCAATCAGTGAATCTCAATTCGCTGGTTCACTCACTCCGTGTTGTCTTCTTTGAGACGTTCCGGTTTGAGAACAGCTAGAGCAGCTGCGAAACCCTGTCAAGGAAATTCTTCGGAATTATACCTGATCACAGGCAGTACTTGTACTGATCAATTGGGAACCGTGGGCCGTGTACCTCATTTCAACGAAAGTGAGCAAAGACACTTTCATGCATTTTATTGCTAACTGTTGTATGCAGGTACACCCGCGTTCTGCTGTCGAGAATGAAGTGGTCAATCCATAGCTGCATGCTCACTCAACACATTCACTTCTAAAGAAATCATGATTAGTGCATCAATGAATCTGATATTTTCACTCCATGCTTCTGCTACGCTGCTGCCAATATCATGAATCAACGAAAGTTTCCGCTACTCTGATGAGAATATATCATGATCCAGAATGTAAGCATGTCGGTCCATAAGTCACAACATCACATAATACCAACACTGCAATGGATGAGTCTGAGATTTATGTTAGCTGATGATCTCAATGCTGGCTCATAACTCATTATCACGTGGATCAGTTAAATACATCCACTTGGATTAACCAAACATGCAACAATGATGAATCAATGACTACGGGCTACAGAGCAAAGAACTTGAACAAGAATCCTAGAACAATTTTAATGTTATATCTGTTTGTATTCAATGTATTTAGAGGTGACCTCCCTTAGGGGGAGATTGTTAGGATTTGGTAAATCCAGTTATTAAAGAGTCGGTCACCTCAAGTATATGTAATCGTTAGAAAGCTCGTAGTCGTAGATTATTTAATATTAAGTAGTATTTAGTTAAGTAACACCGTGGAGGACGGACGGGTCTTTACCCACTGTATGCCTGATCCACAGCTCGTAGGTGGCGATTTATGTAAGAACTATAAATACTCTCTACCTCCCAAGGTAGAGAGTTGGAGCTCATAATAAGATTTTCACTTTCTCTCAGTAAGTTCCCAAACCTCTAACACTTTCTCTCTCTAAAACCTTGAATTATACGCCTACTTGTAATCATGTTATGATGTGTTTGTGAAATCCAATATGCTACATATATGCTAACCCAATATGTAAACACTAGTTGTTGTACATATGTATCTAAATCATAAAATCACTTATACTTGTTTTAGTGTTTTATGTGAAAACGTAAGTGTGTTAGGAAACTATTGACTCAAACTATTTACGTATTCTATTTGTTTCGTTAAAATGATTTTACGTTTGTTATCGACAAAACATTAGAAGATCATAAAATATAAATAAACATTTTTACGGCTTATTTGTATTAACAATCTCCCCCTTTTTGTTGTTGACAAAACATAAAATTATTTTAAGAAAAACTAAAATTCGTAGCAAATTTGATTTAATAGTTTTTACTTTCTTCTCCCTCTTTTTGTCGAAACAAAAAGTGTTAAAAGAAACTAACACAATTTTTATAAGAAAAATATGTAAAAATGTAAAGAGAGCAAGTGACAGAAATGGTACTCGTCTTAACTCCCCCTTGACGAGTCCATCCCTTTGAGAGGGCGTCAAGGACATAACATAAAATAAGCTAATTGTGTTTGCAAATAAGTTTGCAAATGGTTCGTCTAAGTGACGAAAATGTGCTCCCCCTTGAAGATTGCAAAGTTGCAATGGGGGTGTCATGAAGTATAATCCAAAATCGGATTAAGTTGCAAATGTTTTTGGAATATCGTTTGACACAAAGCTCCCCCTAGCTTTATGGTGTCAAAATCTTCATATGTATTTTGAAAATCTACAAAGTAAAGGTTAGAAAACAAGAGTATAGTGCATAATTTCCTGCAAATAAAGCTCAAGTTAGTAGAAATTTGTCCCTCTGTACCACGGATCCCACGGTTCCCTTCTTGGAGGGATCCGTCTAGGCATTTTGGAGGGATCCAGCTGTCTGTTGACAGTTTCTTCAGCAATGAGAGTGTTTCAATCAATGCTAATGAAGATGTGAAGTAGTACATGACATAGCAAGCACAAAGCACAAAGCACAAAACAATTATGGCATATAGACATTCATTTAATAAAAAACAAGAGATGATCAACCAAATCTCTAAAACTAAGAGAATGAACTAGCCATACAAATGCTACTAATGCTAATGAGTTACCCAAACTAAAGATTCAACTAAAAGCTTAATGATGATCGAGGATGAGATAAGTTTTCCTAAACATTCTAAGTTTGAGCTTGTGACTTATGATGCTCATTGTAGTTTAGGCTTGTTGACTTCTTTGAAACGTTCGAGGAGGTGATAAAACATGAAACGTTGCTCTTCACGTAGTTCATGTATCAACCTTTCAACATGTTTACAATGATAGCAATCCTTGTCATGGTTATGAATTTCTTGAAGTGGAAGTTCAAGTGAAGTGGGTTGAGGATCTTCAAATAAAGGAGGAATTGGTGGAGGTAAAGAAGCATCAACTTCCATGTGGTCGGGTGGTTGACTTTGATGTCTTCTCATAATCCAAAATGGACTATTGGGGGGAATGAGAGAGTTTGACATTGGATCAAGTGTTAATTCAATATTTTGATTTTGTTGCCCAAACTTTTCAAGTGAGTTTGTTGGTAGTGGTGGAAGGTGAGATGGCAAAGGAGGTAAGTCTTCTACATTGTGAGAATGTGGAGATGATTGTGAGGTGGCTCTAGGCACTAATGATGTTGGTTGAGTTGTGGAGGGTATGTTTGGTTTGGTAGAGTTTGGTGATGAAGTCCTAGTGGGAACTATTTTCTTGGGGATTAGTTTGATTGGTTTCCTTGGTGTAGAAGAAATCCTAGCATTAGTGGACTTAACCAGAGATGATTCGATTGAGGAAACTTCGTGTATGATCCTAGTAAGTTTCTTGGGTGGTTCTTGAGTGGATGAGTTAGCACTAGGAGCTTTTCTCATGATGAAATGACTAAGGAAGATGGTTGTAATTGTTGATAATTGTGTTTGTGTTTGATGACTAAAGCGTTCTTAGCAATATGGCTTATAAAAGGAAGAGCTTGGCAAGTGCATTTAAGACTTAGGCCACTAAGATTCTTTGAAATGTGATGATTAACATGTACAAGGTTGAAGTTCAGAGTTTCACTGATCTAGGAACTCATTTAAGATGAGATGGAGTGTTTGAGTTAGGAAGATGAGTTGAAATGATTGTTTTAAGCAATGTTTGACATAAACTGTCACCCGGATCCCACGGTTCCCTCCTTGGAGGGATCCGGCTAGGCTAATCCTAGGGATCTGGCTCTCAGCAGTTATGACAGGTTTGAAATGAGGTTTCTAGGAGCTAAAGCCTATCTCATTTTGAGTGTTTCAGTTCTCCTAAGTGTTTAAGATGAGAAGGTACTTGAATGATCAAGGGTAATAAGTGTTATAGCAAATGATTGCCTTTTATGAAAGGGAGATGGGCTTAAATGACTACCAATAGATGTTCAAGGATAACACTAAGTGATTTGATGGTGTCAAGTCATAATAAATTATCCTAGTGATCAGATTTTGGCTTGAGATGGAATTTGAAAAATCTTTAAAAATCAAAAGAATTGAAAAGCTTAATTCTTGACCGATTTTGAGATAGAGATGACTAGAAACAATTTCCTAAAATTGTTTAATATGTCTACCTAAGTGTTTTGAAAGATGAGAAACAATTTGTGAATGTTGAAGCGGAAAGATGGTGAGTTTTGATGCGTTTGACAAATCAAGAGGAATTTTGACTAAGATCTTAAGTAAGCCATAAGTGAGTCTAATCCTTTCTCATCCTTGAAGTGGTCTTAGTTGGGTTCTAATATCATGTGTTTAGCAAGATGTGATGTTATCTAGAGAGCTATCTTGATGTAAGAGATTCGGTATTGCTGATCAGATATCACGGATCCCACGGTTCCCTCAAGGGAGGGATCCGTCTAGGCTAATCCTAGGGATCCGGCATTTACAGATCATATTCTTCACAGAATGATGTGCAGATATTGCACACTAAATAAATCTTTAAACTAAACAATAAAAACAAGCATGTCATCACAAAGCCCCACTAAAAGAAAATGATAAAAGTAACAATATCCAAATTACCACAAACCAAAGTGCTAAGACATAATCATCCACTCATAAATTAAGTTAAAAATGAGCATATTCCTATTGTCTCTTTCGTCAATCCTTTCTTTTCCTTTTTGACAGCTTACTGAGGTTGTAAGCGAGGTTTTGAATCATGCCCCTCAATTGTTTGAATTCCGCGGTCTCGTTTGGAATGGTTGGAAGTTGTTCGTAGTAGTCAAAGGGTTCCAATTTGATGTTGGCTATGGGGTCGACGTCTTCCTCATCTTCATCTTCTTCTTCTTCACCAGCCGAGGAGTCCGAGAGAACTTCAGGTTTCTTTCCATTGACCATGAACCGTTTAGGGGGTTGTTTGGTAAGAAGTACCATGACGTGATCGGAAAGGTAATGATCATCGTTGATAGGATATGGTTGCAATGCACCAACAAACTTACAAAGTCGTGTTAGGAGCATACCATACGGAAGTACCATGTTGGAAGCTTTGAATACCCCAGCCATTCTCCTTACCATGTAATAGGCAAGATTAAATGGTCTTTGGTGGGTAAGGCAATAGATCATTTTCACAAGACATGCGTTTGGATGATCTTTTTTTCCATCTAGGCTAATGACGTTTTCCCTAAGGATTTCTTCCCATTTTCTAAACCTGGGATGCATTTCAAAAAGTTCCATTTGAAAGGGATCACGGTGAATGAGGTTTTTGTTACGGTTGTAACGAGAATTGTCAGTCCTAACCTTGAAGATAGTATCTCGAATGGTTTCGGAATTGTCGAGAGGAGTGTTGTAGAGAGGCTTAGGATCAAGTGCAAGGTTTTGAGCGTTAATTGCCCAATCTTGAGAGTACATACAAATTCCTTCACAAGAAATGCGAAGAATTTGAGCAAAGGTGTTGAGAGGAAGGGTAAAGTTTTGTTTGTTAATGATGAAGGCGATTGAGATGCTATTGTCGGTGTTTCTAATGATCCTAATGCTTTTGTAAAATTCAAAAATAAAAACCGGACATATTTGTTTATCTATGTCAAGGAGACAATCAAAGTTGATTGTCGAGAAAACTTGACGAATGTCGGTATCTTCAAGGAAACATTCCTTGATTACACGGCCTTCGTGGATAAGTCGTTTTACAAGGCTTTTGAATATTTTACGGTCGGTTTTTGTCAATCCCTTTTTACGATAGTAATGAGTAAGATAATGGAAGGTGTCATGATGATCTTGTTGAGTGGCTTTGGGCATGGTTGGTCCTAAAAATACAAATTTTCCAATTAGGTAAAATTAGTTGGGATGGGTTTATGGTTTTGATTTGTATGAACAATGTTGTGAACACAATGTGAAAAGCCCCTTTTCATGATTAATTTGAAAAACTCTAATTAAATTAATTGATTAGAAATTAAGAAACCATAAACCCTAGGATGAGGATGATGAAAATTAGAACAAGTTAATGTAATTACTTACAATGGTGTTCTAGGAAGGAATACTTGAGAGTATGGAATCCAATGAGGATGAATTCAGTAGCTTAGTCGTTTTTGTGTTATGTGAATAGAGGGAAAAAGATCAGTGGTGATTTTTTGAAAGCGTATAGCTGAGTTCTGTTTCACGGTTCCCCCAGATCCCTTGTATTTGGGATCCGGCTAGTACAACTAGAGGGATCCGGCTACTGTGGACAAAAAAAGGGTTGTTTGGCATTATTTTTGTAGTAGGCTTATAAACTAGCTTACTAAAAAATAATTTGGAGGTATTAGATGAGGATTGTTTATGGATGACGGGTTTTGATGAATCACATATCGAGGGTTCATATGTGATGACGGCGTTAGTTTGACGAATCAAAAGGAATACTATTCCCGATGATGAATAAGACGGAAAAGTGACGAAAGAGACTTCTAACGATGCTAGTAATTTTTTAAACAAAGAAAACTATGAAATAAATTAAACTCATGTAACCTATCTAATGAAAAGTAAAACATACCTTTATGCTTCTTGGTTTGGCGTAATACCAAAAATACTTCATGACTTTTTAAAGTAATCCTTTGTACTTGGTGTACGTAAATTGTGATTACTTTTTAGATCCTTCCTTGAATGTTGACTTCATTATTCTTTGAATAGAGATGAAGATTTTGGAGAGATTCTAGCATGAAGATTTCTTGAAAACAAAAATTGTTAGAATAATCAATCAATGTCCAACAAAATGATTTAAAATAGAATATGACCTTTTTAAAAAAAATCCTTCTATGTAGTTTTCAAACATACACGGATCGTATCAAGTCTTTAAAGTACAACGTACTTTAAGAAACTTGGTAACGAAGCTCTGATGCCAATTGTGGAAAACTAGAAGGGGGGGGGGTTGAATAGTTTTACCAATTTAAAACTTCCTTTTAAATATTTAGATCGACTTATGTCAATCTATTTGGTTGTTTATGTTGGACGTTGATAGATAGATATATAAACGTATAATGAAAGATAAAGAATAAGAAGCACATCACCACGACACAACTATTTATAGTGGTTCGGCTACAAGGACACCTTCCTTGCCCTACTCCACTCCCCGAGTTACCTACTCGAGAGTTCGTAAGCACTACACCAACTCCTTATGGCGGAGAAGCCTTCACAACGTCGCTTAACCTTTTTCCGGTACAAAGCTAAATACCAAGTTCCTTCACACCAAGGCGAACCACACCTAACACAACGTCGCCTACCCTTTATACGGTGCTAGGCTAACCACCGAGTTCTTTCACACCAAGGAGAACTAATCCTATCACAACGTCGCCTACCCTTTATTAGGTACTAGGCTAGGCACCTAGTTCCATTACTATGGAGGAACTATTACCCTTCACAACACAACACCTAATACCAAGGAGATCCACTCCTTGTTACAACACCATCAAGGATATCACCATCCTTGGAAATAAACAAATACTTATATGTATAACGATGCACCTCATCGATTATACGACCTAGGCATTCTTCCCAAATGCTACTTGATTTGATTCTTCGGCATCCTTCACTAATGCTTTTGACACAACGCTTGGCACCCTTCACTAATGCCTTCGTCTTGACACCTTTAGCATTCTTCATTAATGCTTTGACACGGATGATAAGCACCTTTCACTAATGCTTTCATCTTGACACTTTCGGCATCCTTCACTAATGCCTTCAACCCAACATCTATGGAGAAAGAAAGAACTATCAACAAGAGAACCTTAGTTGTCTTGATGATGACGAAGCATGGCAACTCATGGACTTGAGCTTGCTCATCTTCAAGAGGTGGTGATCTCGCCTTTAAGAGGAACCTAGAAGATCACACAAAAACAAATGACAAACTACATAGATCACTTGGATATGAGGTTAGAGGGTTATAATACTTGGGGAAGTATGTGTGTAAAGTGGAGAGTTGAAAGGAAGAAATGGCTCTCTATTTATAGAGTAGATTTTCTACTGTTCCCCAGATCCCACGGATCCCTACCACAAGGGATCCGGCTAGCACAAAGCTAGGGATCCGTGGAACGCTCCTCTTTGCCCATGGTTATTTTTGGTTATGGGTCATGGGTTATGGGTTGATCCATGGTTTTATTTCTAGATACAATGTATCTTAAGGATACAATGAACTTGGTTAAGTGGTGTATATAAAACCATGGATTATGGGTCAATACCATTTGCTAGTTTTTACCCATTTAGTATATACTTGTTTTTACCCATTTTAGTATACTTACTCAATATGTAAACACTAGTTGTTGTACATATGTATCTAAATCATAAAATCACTTATACTTGTTTTAGTGTTTTATGTGAAAACGTAAGTGTGTTAGGAAACTATTGACTCAAACTATTTACGTATTCTATTTGTTTCGTTAAAATGATTTTACGTTTGTTATCGACAAAACATTAGAAGATCGTAAAATATAAATAAACATTTTTACGGCTTATTTGTATTAACACATATCATTTCGTATCTGGTGGGACTTGGACCAGTGATGGAAATGAGCAAATCTTGAGGTCACATGAGCTGTGATGAAAGAGTTTTGTGGTAGTAGACCTTTTTGTGTCTTGATGAATCGTTGCATACCACTAAGTAAAACTTAGCTCAGTGTTGGTAGTTAATATGAGTCTTTTATGGTAATTAGTTTGATGATCTTTTCAATTTATCTTGGTCAAAACGCAGTTCATGTTAACCCTTTTCTTGTCAAGTCGCAATGCATTTCAAAACGTGTCTTCAACTACATCATTTCAGTCCAAATCGCAACTAAGGTTTGCCAAACCGCAGTTGCTACATCTTGTCTTCCAAAAGCTTTTGGTCAAAACGCAGTTGACCGTTTTGGTCTTCCAAAACGCAATTGATCGTTGACCTTTGACTTCTTTTTAACAAACCGCAAGAATTGCTATCATTCATCAAACCCGCAACAGTATATGTTTAGGGTCAAAACGCAGTAGTTTTTGACAACTCGCACTTTAGAACAAACAACAAAATGCAGAATCTGTTAACAAACCGCAACGAACCTTCAAACCGCACTGAAGAAAGTCCATATTTAGCACAAACCGCAGCGAAGAACCTCATCACCAGCTTCAAACCACATCGAAGAACAAGCATAAATTGTTTAAAAAGTACTTAAAAAATAGATTTAACAATATTAACACCAGCAGATTCAACATTAAAACTGCTTAGAATGTCCTTTATAAAGCCAACATTTTTTTAAAAAACAACTTAAGAACTACTTAAACATCATAACAATAGATTCAGAACCAGCTTAATATCGTAAAACCAAGTTTAAAAACGCCTTAAAAACTGCTTAAAACCAAGTATTCAACGAAGCATAAACTCACAGATTCGCAAACAACATTAACAGCAACAAAACGCATCAAAGCATAGTACAAACCCGTGAATCAAACCGCATTAAAAGCCGCACCAAAACTGGGAATCGGACCACATGAATCAATATAAACAACAAAGCCTTGGCTCTGATACCAATTATAGGATCATTATTTTTGTTGTTTGATGATTCAGGTGGTCTAGGATGATGGTAGAACATGTTAGCCATATTAGAGAGAGAAAGAGTGGAGAGGGTAGCTTCTAGAGAGAGAAACACCTAGTGTGTGTTTTATTAAAATGAAAAGCACCAACCCTTCCCTTAGAGGGAAGGGGTATTTATACTACATACTACACGCCCCTTATGGGCTGTGGATCAGACATACAGTGGGTAAAGACCTGTCCGCCCTCCACGGTGTTGCTAAACTAGCTAACTAACTAATAAATAACATAATGTCTATGAGCTAACATATGCTAGACTAGAGTTGGGCTGACGAATCTTCAACATGGATTTTATAAATCCCAAATTTTCTCATAAATGTTGACTCTATTTTATGGTCTTTGCAACAACTATACGTGAAGATGCAATTTATTAACAAGTCGTTCTCAAATTAAATATAGCGTATTCTGTTTTAGCCAAAACACATATTATTACCCCGAACTTTGAAACTGGATCATTTAGTACCGTAAACTTTTAAGGGTGCAGAATAATACGATAAACTTGGCAAAGTAGAATTTCCTCTATCCTATACTAAATTAACTCAACATTTGATTGATGTTTTTTTTTAATTTGCTAACAGTAATCAATTTCGTAAATTTAAATTGAAACTTAAATGATTAATAGTTAAAATATGGCTAACAAAATATTTTTTTTCCTAGTTTCTTTTTAATTTATACTATTGATATATGTGTATTAAAAAATAAATAGTTAAGTAGCTATGCTCCAAAAATTATTTGAAACAAACATCTGTATATAATATGGATATTTGTATCTCAAAAGTATTTTTGTAACTTCGTTTTCCATAAGATATTAAGTAAAACTTAAAGTAAAAGAATAATGAAATTAACTAAATTTTACAAAAGAAAACATATAATTATCCAAAACATAACTACAAATCATTTATATTACGTTAGGCTTTACTAAATTTATTGTTTAGCATAGAAAACATGATTAGTTATTGAAGTAATTTAGAATAGGGTACTATTAATTCTAGTTTGATAAGTTTAGGGTAATAATCTGCATCCTTAAAAGTTCAAGGTACTAAATGATTAAGTTTGACAAGTTTAGGATACTATTATGCACCCTTAAAAGTTCAAGGTACTAAATGATTCAGGTTGTCAAGTTCGGGGTACTAATATGTGTTTTTGCCGTTCTTAAACATACTCCCACTCTTTTTAGGTGAGAATTTATAGATCTTGCGGACATCATTTTTTAGACACACCTCTTTATCTAGAAAAAACCCATGGACACCTTTAGTGACAAAATGTTTATTGTTGTTGAACCTTTATATAGCTAAAAATATACAACATAATATACTAACACACAAAAAAAAATTAATTGCTCTCTCTTCACAACTCGGTCGTCCAAACGACGGAGTTCTCAAAAATTGAATCAAATAAACGAGTCAAGTAAAGGTGGTGATTAAGAAAAGGCATGTCATTTTTTTTCTTAAGCACGTCATATGACGCTTGTTGCACTTAGCCTTAACCATGTTATAACCAATTTTGAGTGATACATAGTATGTTATGTTTCAAAGGATGTTATTGACGATCATATATCGCTATAACCAACATTTCTCATAAATGTTGACTTTATTTTATGGTCTTTGCAACAAATATACGTGGGGATGCAATTTATTAACAAGTCCTTCTCAAATTAAATATAGCATATTTAGTTTTGACCAAAACACGTATTATTACCTCGAGCTTTGAAACTGGATAATTTAGTATCGTAACCTTTTAAGGGTGCATAATAATACGATAAACTTGGCAAAGAAGAATTTTTTCTATCGTATACTAAATTAACTCAAAATTTAATTCTTGTTTTTAATTTGCTAACAGTAATTAATTTAGTAAATTTAAATTGAAACTTAAATGATTTATAGAAAATATGGCTAACTGAATATTTGTTTTCTTGTTTCTTTTTAATTTATATTATTGATATATGCGTATGAAAAAATAAATAGTTAAGTAGCTATGCTCCAAAAATTATTTGAAACAAACATCTATATATAATATGGATATTTGTATATCAAAAGTATTGTAGTAACTTCGTTTTCCGTAAGATATTATGTAAAAGATATCTATATTCCTAATAACTAAACAAAATATTAACTTAAATTAGAAGAATAATGAAAGTAACTAAATTTTACAAAAGAAAACATATAATTATCCAAAATGTAACTACAAATCATTTATATTACGTTAGGCTTTACCAAATTTATTTTTTAGCATAGAAAACATGATTAGTTATTGAAGTAATTTATGTAGCATATTGGATATCATAACACACACACGAATTTGTACTTGGCCGAGTCTAGAGAGAGAAAGTGAGAGAGAATGGGATATTCTGGTGAGAGAAACTTTTGTTGTATATTTAAGAGTGAAAGAACATGACACAATAACGCCCCTACTTGGGCTGTGGAGCTAGCTGATAGTGGGGAAAGCCCCAACCCGACTCCACGGGTATTACTCTAACTAGTCTAATAATATTAAGCCAACTAGCTAACTTATGTTAGACATAATGTGGGGTGACCGAGTCTTTCATATGGATTTTCGTAATCCTAAAAATCTCCCCCTAAGGGAGGTCACCCCAGAAATTACACTTTGAACCCTAGCATTCTATTACATGAATTTAATATTCTAGCTCGTAGTCTTTGATTCTTCAATATATGTAAACTTTGTAATTTTCAGGAGTGATCTTTTGGATGAATGTTCCTTGTGCTTGAGTGATCGCTGAGATCATCAGCCACCATGAATCTCTAAATCATCCTTTGTTGTATCGCCTCAATGTGATGCTGTGACTTTTGGACCGACATGCTCACACTTTGTTGGATAATGAGATTATGCATCAAAGTTGCAGAAGCATTGTTGCATGTCTTTCACTTATCATGATTGTTGATCCAAGTTGAGCAATTGACCAAGTTGATTAAGTTAGATAAGTCTAACACAAACAATAATATAGCAAGCTGTCTTGTATCGAAGATTAAACAATATGCGGAATCTAAAGTTTAATGAATAAGAGAATACTTAGCACAACTTGTTTCTCAAAAAACACTTCAATTTATTAATACGAATACTCAAATGTATTAGGGTTACAAGAACCTTGAAGTGATCGACTCTAGAATAACTCGTACTCTAAATCTAACCTAGGACCTCCTTTTATAGATTAAGGAGTCCTACTAGGGTTATAATAACTTTCTACACAAGATACATATTATAGAATCTTTTATATAATTATCTAACCGACTATACAAAATATGATAAGTAGTACTAACTAATTGTACTAGCAGTTTGTACTGCTAGTTATATTCCTTCGCACTCCACAGTTAAGGCTAGCAGTACTAACCATTAACCTTGGCAATACAAATTGTCTTTGCTAAATTCCCACCAATCCTCCACTAAACTTGTGATTTCATTTGCAAATCAGCAAGTTTCTTAAATACATATTTTTCTTCACACTATTGGGGAATTTTGCAAACATCTACTTTGCTGGCTTGCTTGGTCTTTGTGCTTGAATGAAGATCTTGTTCACTGAGTTTCTTGCCATTTCATTATCTTCTTCAGTCTTCAATCTTGAAGATAACATTGCTATTAGTATTTTCATTCTGAGTGGATACTCATTTTCTACAAGCATAAACCAGTCATGAATACTTGTGTAGACATGATACCAGATGATCCATACAAAATCCAAGTTGTTTCTGGAACTGCAGAATCTTGACTCCATAATCTGTCATAAGGATCAGGCTCAAATAATCTCTCCAATTCGACCCAAAGCTCCTGCTCCTTTTCATCAGGTTCTTCCTTATGATTAAGCTTTTGTTGTTCCAGTTATCATAGCTTCAGTAGATCATCTTTGTCAAACGATTTGCACATGTCTGCAAATATTTTGTACATCTCCACAATATTTCCAACTCTGATGATCCTCCAAGCTTTTCCAAATCTGTCACTATGTATTTCCCAATCAACTATAGGATGCTTGGTCTGTAAGGCTTCTACATGCATTCCCTCATCAGGTTGTATGATCATTAACTCCTTCAAAGCTTCTTCTTCCAAATCAACCATTGCAGCAGATGAAATTTCTTCTATCTTCTGCTTTTTAGATATCTCTTATTCAAGTATCATATCTGCTCTTTTAGTTCTAGCAGTTGCTTCCTCTGTTCCAATAGGTCTGAAATATTCATGAATACTTCTATAAGCTCTAACATACATCTCTTGTATTTCCTCAAAAGTCTTGCCCTTCAACTGAAAATCTTTCTTATGATCTTTATGCTTGAGATCGATCTTCATATTTCACATCAGTTGTCCTTTTCTAGGAGGCTTGACTCTTTTCTTTGTCTTTTTCCTTTCTCTCATCTGATTAAGCAATTCTTGTATAGCATCCTCTTTTTCTTCCTTAGGAACTGTTGCAGCTTCTTCTTCTTGCAGCATCAATGCAAGTAGTCTGTCTAATTCTTCCTGAGGCATATCAGTAGACTTCTTCATCTTTTTCTCTTCTAAAAATCTAACCACTTCCTGTCCTTGCACTTCTTTAGCCCTTTATTCATCAAACACCATCTGTGCAGTAATCTTTGCCTTCTTTTAACAGATTCTTCTTCAATCAGAATTCCCTTTCGTTTGTCAGCTCTACCAGTACTGTTGGATCGATGTACTCTAACCAAACTAACTTAAATAGCTTGTTAAGGGTTTAATAACCTCGGATAAATCCATAGTTATTAACAATGAAACACTGAGTTATCTTTATCAAGTATGCGGAATTTACTTAACAAAGCTAAGAAGAATATAACTTTCAATGATTATATTAATAACTCTAATTCTGCTTGTTATGCAGACTGCTTTAACAACTCTAATAATAATGAACTCTCTAAAACTCTAATAATACGCATACCTCTAATGCCAATCTAGGGGTCCTTTTATAGGCTCAAGGATAACCCTAGTCGGTTTACAATTTGTATCCTTGTACGACAAGTAATCTAATAAAGAATATTCTAGAATTACAAAGCTTTCTATAAATGAATATAACAGTTCTTTTAGCCTTGCAGTACTTTGAATTTTAACAGCAGTACTTTGACTTCTTCTTTAGCAGTACTTTGACTTTTCCAGTACGTTGTCATTCTTCAGCACTTTCTTATCCCAACAATCCTCCCCTAACTTGAATTCTACTTGCTTGACTTCAAGTTCCTTTGTGAATTTATCTTTAACAGCTCTATCTTCAAGAAAAGATTGTGTCTTTGTCTTTAGATTGTATCTTTGTAGACTCTGTGCTTATATCAGTATTATCAAAGTATTCTTTAGAATTTATTCTTTACAGCACAATTGATTAGTAATTTCTTTTCAGCAACATTCAGCAAGCTCCATCTTTTCAGCAACATAAGACAATTTGTACATTTAATTCAGTTAAGTTCCAGTCTATTCTCATCACTTCCAGGTGTGTAAACTCCTGTGAGAGGTGAATCATTGAAATTTTAATGGATTTTGATCTCTTTACCAAAGCCATTAACTTTGGAGTAGCCAAATGTTTTGGTGTGTAAGACCATGGTACATTGATAACCATATGATTTTTAGCAAATCATCAGCTATCAACAAATTTGATTTGTCTTTACCAAAAGCTGTACCCTTTTGGACTAGTTAGTTCTTTCATCTATGGTGAACTAATTACCATATAATGGTTTTTCCACAGCCTTTACCACAAGCCATTTTCTTGTAGGCTAGCCAACTCTTCACATTACTGATATGGTAAGTTGATTACCATACAACTTATTAGCAACTTGTTAACTAAAAACGGATTTGAAATATCTTTACCAGAGCCGTTTGCTCATGGATTAGCCAATCCTTTTGTAACCATGGTGGATTGATAACCTATTGGTGTTACCATCTCAAAAACCATTTATTTCATTCAACTTTTGTTTTAAAATTTTAAATACTTAACAAAAGTTTTTATTTCAAAATCAGTAACTGGTTTAAAACTGCAAACAGTACTTTTGATGAAAGTACTGTTTGATCAGCAGTACTTTGAATAAAGTACTAATATATCAAAAATTTAATCAATTAAGATTCATACCAGTTATTCATCATCATCAGCTATTGTAGTCCATCTGATAAACAGTTTGATGACCAATCGTGCAATTTCATTATCTTCTTCAACTTCCATTCCATGCTCCAGCATCCTCCTTATGAGATCTGATGTAAGAGGATATCTTCTATCAGCTAACATGTGAATCATTGTCCCATCTTCTAGCTCTAGAACATGTACTCCAGATTCTTCAAAGAATCTCCAGCAAGTAATTTCCCAATCTTCTTGGTTTTTCCAGATCTCAGCAGTACTTGTTTCTTCAGTTTCCCAAACAGTTATGAGATCTCCAAGCAAAACTAAACCAAATCCTTCTGATGAATTTTGTTTGAAATATTCTTTCACCACATGATATAAATGATATAAATCCACTCTATCAATTATATGCAATAAATCCCATAGCATATTGAACACCTTGAAACTTTCATCTTCTTTGTGAAACATCAGATAATTTCCATCTTTTGACTCTACAACTTCAAAAGTAATTATTGAAGATTTGTTCATCTTCAATTCAGCATCATCTTTAGAATACTCAAAATCTATTACTCTTAAGTAATTCCTTACTTCATCATTTGTTTCAGACCATAACTCAACTTTCTTTGATGACTGTTGATCTTTAACTCCAGTTATTCTTTTTCTTTTTAAGCTTCTTTTCCTTTCTTCTTCTTTGTAAGCATCATCATCTTTAAAATCTTTGATACTATCAACTTGTTTCTGATACTCTTCTCTGACAGCATCATACAACTCTTTCATATTAACATAATTCAACTTATTCAATCCAATATATCCTCTTCCTTTTAAATAAGCCATCATTGCATTCCTTTCCTTAGCAAGATTTGTTCTTCTTGGTAGAGAAGAAATAGGAATAGGTGACTCTAATATTTCATCAGCTTCAGCATTCAATTCCTCTTGCAATTTCTTAGCTACTTCTCTATTATGAGCTTCTTCAATTTCCTTAGCTTCTTTATCTTTAGCATTCAATTCAGCCTGAAATTTTCTAGCTGCTTCCTCATTCATAGCAACTTGAGCAGCCCTTATCTTTGCTAAAGTAGGTTTCTTTTTCTTCTTTGTTTCTACCAATTTGCCTTTTCCTTTATCTTTTGGATCAATAGCAGGTTAAGAAGCTCTTGGTTGTTCCTCTTGTACTCCTAGAATGCTAACACCCCTTGGCTGTGATAAACCTTGCAAAATTACAGCAATGGTTTCATCATCACTTGCAGTATGTATAGGCTTGAGTGTATCAGCTTCCTTTTCAGGTATAACTATTGAAGGATCAGCTTCTTCTTCATGTAAAATAGTTGAAGGACCAGCTTCCTCTTCAAAATCTAACACCCTTGGAGTAATTAATTCTTGCCTGTATGATCCTTGTTGAAAAGCAGTACTTTGATCTTCAGTACCTTGATCATCAGTACTTTGAACTTGAACATCAATAACTTGCTCCTCAGTACTTTCAATAACCTTTTCTTCAGTATCTTGAGTTTGAATATTTTTACCTTGAGGTTCATTCTCCTTAACAGCATCTTCTTTCAAATTCTTTTCTTCTAAATTCCTCCCCGATTGGACAGAAGATGATTTTCGTTGAACCTTTTTTCCTTTGGTCTTCTTAAACTGCCGTTGCTCCTTCTTTTTAGCTTTGACCCATAACCTGTGATGTTTAACTAAGGGCCAAACAGACTTCTTGAACTTTCTAAACTTGATCTGCAACTTGGCGATCTGTGCAGCTTGAGCCTCAGTAGTTTTCTTTAATCTGACCAATTCTCTTGTCAAACCATAATTATCCAACACCAAACCTTCAGGAGGTATAGTAGCTGGATCTTCCACATATGATGATGAGAAAATAGGTACATCTTGTTCTGGTGAAGCCATAGGAGGAGTAGTATGGTGTGATGAGGTGGGAGAAACTTCAGTACCTTCAGAATCGTGTGAAGCAGTACCTTTTGTTGAAGTTTCTTGAGATGCAGCACTTTGAGAAGTAGTACCTTCAGAAGCAGTACCTTGAGTAGCAGTACCTTCAGAAGCAGTACCTTCTCTTGTATCACTAGCTTCAGCCTCATCTCTAAGAGCTTGAACGATTTCCATCATGGAAGTGGTTAATGGAGTATCCCTTCCAGTGAATAAATCACTCTTTCGAGCCATGAAAGTAAAAATCTTGGCTTGCTGTACCACAACAGGTAGTAGATCAGTAGGTTTTGGTACATCAGCAAGTTGTTTGTTCAGAAACACTTGAATAAACCGTGGATACATTAACCACTTTGATCCATGTGAGATGTGTGAGAGCATTCCATCAAGAATTAGCCTTGAAAAATTGAAAACACGATTTGTAGCTAATCCTACTATAGCAGATGCTATGTTAGAACCGAATTGCTCCCATGAGGTACTTTTAGCACTAATGCAATGAAGCAATACATGTACTAAAAACTTCTAGTGAGGACAAAATAAGGGTTTCCTGAATGTTTGTTCAATTAAGGACCCTTCATAACCAATGTCCCTAAACGTATCCCAAATCAGTTGCTTATCAAAACGAACAACCCCTTCTTCATCATTAAACACTAAATCTTCACGAATTGAGGCTTCAGTAACCTTTACAGTTCTCCTAGCAACTGTAGCTTGAATATATGAATCATCATGCTCCATATGAACCCTAGCAGTCGCCCAAAATTGTTGAATCTATGGCTCAATGATATCTGGTTCCACTAAAAGCGCATAACTAATTGGTGACCCAGTGAGAAAATCAATGATATCATGAAAGATCTCATTGGCTTCAGTCTTGTCCAAATTCGCCACCATATTGTGTTTGGAAACTGTATTTCGATTCGCCATTGATGATTATGTGAACACAGTAAGAGATATGATAAATAATATGAGTAAAAGTGAGAGAAATATGGAAAAGATTATAAGGTATCAATATGAGAGGGAAATTCGGTGAGTAGTTATTTATAAGTGGGATTTAAAAAATCACAGCCCATAATAACTAAGTTACCGTTAGTTGTAGTTACCCCTCAATATTACCGTTGGAACAGTACTTTGATAAGACAAGCAGTTCTTTCCACGTGTGCAGTACTTTCCAAAGCAGTACTTTCATAAAATCAAAATGCAGTACTTTCCCAATTTCCTCCTTTCAATAGCAAACATACTAAGTAAATATGAATATCCTCCCCTCAAACAATACATAGGACTATACTTATACTAAATAGTCCTCCCCTTAAATGCAGCTCAGTAGTTAATCATCCCAATTCTTAACACCAAGTGATTGAATCTTGAAACATCAAAGCCTTTGGTGAGTAAATCAGCTACATTATCATCCGTATGCACCTTGACAACATTAATGAGCATATGCTCATAACAATCTCTGATGAAGTGGTGCCTAATCTGAATATGTTTGGTCTTGGAATGATAAACTGGATTCTTCACAATGCAAATGGTACTCTCATTATCAATATTGATAGGAGTATTCTTAAAATTGAACCCATAATCCAATAGTTGATTCTGCATCCACAAAACTTGTCCACAACAGCTTGCAGCAGCCACATATTCTGCTTCAGTTGATGATGTTGCTGCAATTGTTTGCTTCTTACACTGCCATGAAACTAATCTTCTTCCAAGATATTGGCATCCACCGTGGTTGATATTCTGTCATAGTTGTCACCTGCATAATCACTATCTGAAAAAGCTTCTAAGTGAAAAGGTGAATCATTTAGATACCACAACCCCAACTTAGGTTGTTGTTTCAAATAACTAAAAATTCTCTTCACTGCATTCATATGAGAGATCTTTGGTGAGACTTGATATCTTGCACATAAACACACAACAAACATGATATCAGGCCTTGATGCAGTAAGATGCATAAGACAGCCAATCATTGATCTGTATAACTTGACTTCAACTGGTTGTCCATCTTCATCCTTGCCCAATGAGTTGATAGATTTAATAGGTGTAGTAATAGGCTTCATGTCATCAAAATTGAACTTCTTAAGTATGTCAGCTACATACTTGTCTTGACTTATGAAAATTCCTTCCTTTGACTGCTTAACTTGAAGTCCCAAAAGAAAGTTAACTCACCCATTGAACTCATTTGAAATTCATTCTCGTGACGCTTCTCAAACTCCTTAACCATAGATTGTTTGGTAGCTCCAAAGATGATATCATCTACATACACTTGAACTAGCATGATATCTTTCTTATCTCTCTTGGTAAACAAAGTCTTATCTATAGCTCCTCTCCTATAACCATGTTGCAATAAAAGGTAGAGAGCCTTTCATACCAAGCTCTAGGTGCTTGATGTAAGCCATAAAGAGCTTTGACAACTTTGTAGACTTTGTTTGGATGTTTAGGATCTTCAAAACCAGGAGGTTGTTTGACATATACTTCCTCTGTAATCTTGCCATATAAAGAGGCACTCTTGACATCCATTTGATAAACCTGGAATCCCATATATGATGCAAAAGCAAGGAAAATCCGAATTGCTTCAATCCTTGCTACAGGAGCAAAAACTACATCATAATCAACTCCTTCTTCTTGTCTATAGCCTTGTGCAACTAACCTTGCTTTGTTTTTGACAACATTCCCTCTTTCATCTCTCTTGACTCTGAACACCCATCTGGTACCAATGACCTTCTTACCATCAGGAAGATCACATAATACCCAAACTTCTTGAAGTCTGAATTGTAGCATTGCATAGCTTCAACCCAACTCTCTTTAGTCAATGCTTGAGCAATATTCTTGGGTTCCTCTTGAGAGATAAAACAAGTAAACAGGCAGGTTTGATGGTCCTTATGATTCAGCCTGTTTTGTTTATAGACAAAGCTAAGTAAAGCATTATAAGGTTTAGTAAAACTCTTAGCTTTATGTCTTGTCATCACTCCAGAAGTAGAAAGACCAATGATTTGATCAGTAGGATGATTCTTACGAATTCTTAAGTTTGGAGACTGTAGAACTCCTTAAGTATCATCCAAATTAGTGAAATCAGCATCTTCATTGGAATCTGAGAAAATACCTTCATCTTCAAACTCATCATCAGTATCTTCTAAGCCAGGCATGGTAGGATCATGCAAATCATCCAAAGTGCTGGTAACAGCAGTACTGTCCAAAGTACTGTGAGAATACTCTGCAGTCTTGTTCTATTTCTTTGCTTCTTCATAAGCTCTTCTTTGGTCATCAGTATAAGAATGTGCTAAGACATCTTTAAAAAGCATGTGGTTAAGTTCATCTTGAATAGATTGATCCTCAGCAGATAATGAGGATTTTGGCTCATCAGTACTTTTCTCTGTCTCAGCAGGCTTAGGTTCTTCATCATGAATATCATCTCGTCTAATATGGAATCCATGAACAACATATTGTACCTCTTCTGCATTGTGTACAGGTTGATTATCTTCTCTAACAGGAACATAATTCATTAAAGGAGTCAAAACTTCAAGATCAAACATCCAATCAGGACCTTTACCCTTTTGATTTTCTTGATCTTCTAAAAACTCAACATGAAGACAACCTGAACTTTCTTGGTGACTCGGTTGTATACTCAAAAGCCCTTACTATTGGTACAATATCCCAATAAATAACCTTCTTCTGACTTGCCATAAAACTTCCCCAAATGATCAATTGTATTAAGAATAGTAAGAGGGCATCCAAAAGGCTTCATAAAACGAATATTAGGTTTGTTTCCCATCAGCAACTCATAAGGTGTCTTCATCTGTGGTTTGGTGATTGATACTCTGTTAAGTACATAGCAAGCAGTACTTACAGCTTCAGCCCAGAATTGAATAGGTAAGTGTGAGTCTGCAAGCATTGTTCTGGCTGCTTCAATCAAAGTCCTATTCTTTCTCTCTGCAACACCATTCTGTTGTGGTGTTCTTGCAATACTGAACTCCCTCTTGATTCCTTTGTTAGCACAAAATTCATCCATAAGCTTGTTCTTGAATTCAGTTCCATTGTCACATCTAATACCTCTAACTTTCAGTCTCAGTTGGTTTTCAAGTGCTATAATAAGATCATGAATAGCATCAAAAGTATCATCCTTAAATCCCAAGAAAAATACCCAATTGAATCTACTGCAATCATTTGTCACTAATAAGTAGTACTTCTTCTTGTTCAAACTTGTGACAGATAAAGGACCAAATAGATCCATATGTAACAGCTCCAATGGTTCTCTAACAGTCCTTTCCTCAAGCTCCTTGCAAGAAGCTTTATGTTGTTTACCCTTCTTACATGCCAAACAGGAGTGATCATTCTTGTAAGTCTTTAAAGGTAAACCTCTAACTAAATTTCCTTTGACCAATTTGTTGATATTCTTGTAATTCACATGGCCCAATCTTCTATGCCACTGATGTGCTTCTTCAAGGGATGCCTTTGCTACTAAACATGTAGCTCTTTCAGTAGAGTGAAGACTCTTCATATCCAAACTGTATACATCATTGGTTCTTGGTACTTTGAGTATCACCAAGTTATCATCATCAAGTTTGAAATCAGGTGAAAGTATGAGACATTATGTGTCAGTGAACAACACAGGATGCTTTTTGTCACAGATTTGAGAGAATGACAAAAGGTTGAACTTGAGCTCCTTCACATATCTAACATTCTCAAAATCTATGCTTCCTGTCTTGATGGTTCCTTGTCCACTAATTCTTCCTCCACTAGCATCATTCCCTGTTGGGTCTATTATAGATTTGATGATACAAAACAAGAAGAATGAAACATGAAGGACTAAAAGTGACAAGAAGGGAAACTACAAAAAGATGGAGGATTTGAAAGATTCTAGAAGATATGCTCAAAAGAATATTTAGTTTCCTAATTGTATTATGATTCCTCTTGTAAACCCTAGATGTCTCTAGTATATAAAGAGACATAGGGTCATTAGTTTAACAGTACGTACAAGATGTAAACACCAAAGGTGTGTGTGTGTGGGAACCTAGGCGTAGGGATTTGGAAAACGCCTAGGGTTTATTGCTTATTAGTTAGTTAGTGTTAGATCAAGTCTTTGATCTTTATTATTGTTTAGTTAGAGATGGTGAATGAAAAACCTTGTTCATAGTAATATTGATTCTATGTTTGAATATTCCGCCTTTATTATTATGTGTTCTTAGATATAATATTAGACCTAGTCTAAGAGCTTACAACGATCTTAACATGTGGTATTAGAGCCTGGGGCTTGTGATATCTAGGATCTACAAGGTTTTTCGTGTTGGAAAATTTAGTGCACTTGTGGGAATAGTTCACACCTTGTAATGGGTTAGGAGGTACGGAGTGTACACCCATAAGGTCCATGAACACCATGACTCTTGTAGTGGTTTGTATTGGTAGTGCTTGGTGAAAGTACTGTTGTGGTTACCACCGATTATCGGTGTTTCCACGGCAAGAGTACTTCCACTGGATCGTGTTTCCACGAAGTGGTGTTTCACCGAAGTAGTGTTTACAACGAAGCGGTGGTGTTTCCACTGGCAGTGTAACCACCGATAGCACTATGAAAAATCTGATGAAAGTGCTGAAGCTTGTAACGGCTTTGACCTATTCAAGTGGCGTTTCAAGCTGCTTAATGACCACGTAATTGGTCATGTAACCACTAACGGCTATAATGGGGATAATTATGAGGCTATTAATGGGCCGATTAATACTCATAATTCCATTGGACTAGCTAAGAGTAACCTCCTATAAAAAGGAGATCTGAATATGCATGAAAGATACACGGAAAACACTAAACACTTATAAGCGCAAGGGTTATAGAATTGTGCCTAATTCTCTAACTGCATTTGGTGTTATCCCAAGTAGATATTCGTGATACCCAGGCATTAGGGTCGAATAGTTTACTTTGGAAAGTGATCACATGATTCTAAGTGATATCCGGTAACCACCTAGTGGTATTTGTTACTGCTGACTAATTGTTTGTTTCTGCTGAAGAATTGCACATTACTTTGGTTGATTATCTTACCCTGTTCTGGGAGTTATACCCCAACAATCAAAGTAAACTATTTTGTGATAATCAATGGCAACTGCTGCAATGAAACACATGGCTTCAAACTTTGCTAAGCTGGACAAGTTTGAAGGGGTGGACTTTAGGAGGTGGCGTAAGAAGATGCATTTCTTCTTTCAATCATGAGTGTGGTGTATGTGCTAACCACACCTATTCCCGATGATGGTGATGATGCTACTTGTGGAGCGGTCATCGGAGGAGGAGCAAATGTGAGAATGATTACTACATATGCAGAGGTCTTATTCTCAATGGTATGTCTGATTCTTTGTTTGATATTTATCAGAACTTTGAATCTTCCAAAGAACTGTGGGATTCCTGGGATGCCAAATATATGTGTGAGGATGCATCAAGTAAGAAGTTTCTTGTTAGTAATTTCACAAATTACAAAATGACTGATTCAAGACCGGTCATGGAACAATACAATGAACTTCTTGGAATACTTGGAAGGTTTACACAACACAATATGAACATGGATGAGGCCATTAAAGTCTCATGTGTCATTGACAAACTCCTTCCTTCTTGGAAAGATTTCAAGCATACCTTGAAACATAAGAAAGAGGAGTTAACTCGGGTTGAGTTGGGCAGTCATCTGCGCATTGAGGAATCTCTCAAGATGCAGGATAATGACAAGCCAACGAAAGCAGCAATGCTTAAATGCTGGTGCATCGGTTTTCAATATGGTGGAGCATAACAACTCCACCAGGTACAATGACAACAAAGGCAAACTCAAATTTCATGATAACACAAGGGCAGATCCCAACAAGAAGGCAATACCTACTTGTTGGAAATGTGGCAAGACTGGTCACATTAAAGGGACGCAAGAGTGTTAAAGTTGGTGGTAAAGCCAATGGATCGGGCACTAATGGTTCAAGGAGTGGTGGTTCACCAACTCACTGAAAGGTCAAAATATGTTTAATAAGTCTTTTCAAATTTATTATGTTACATATGTATCTGAATCTTTTTATGTGCGGGATGATGATGTTGCGTGGTGGGTTGACTCTGGTGCAACAGTTCATGTGTGTAAAGATAGAAGTGGTTCAAGACTTATGAGTCACTGAATGATGGTTCTATTCTTCACATGGGAAATGAGTCAACAGACCTTTGGTGCATGGTCGGTTGTGTAGATCTTAATTTTAGTTCTGGAAAGATTGTAACTTTGTTTAATGTTATTCATGTTCACGATATAAGGAAGAACTTGGTTTCAAGTAGTGTATTGAATAGTCATGGATATAAACAAGTTATTGAGTTTGATAAATCTGTGCTTTCTAAGCATGGTGTTTTTATTGGTTTTGGTTATTTATGTAATCTAATGTTAGGGCTTAATATTTCTACTAAAAGGTGTCAATTCAGCTTTTGTGACCACCACCGACACGATTCTAGCCTATGGCATTCAAGACTTGGCCATGTACACTATAAAAGAATGCAAGATATGTCTAAGGATGAGTTGATCCCAGCTTTTGACATGGACACTGGAAAGTGTAAAACTTGCATGTTGACCAAGATAACCAAGAAACCCTTTCGAGGTGGTGTTAGTCGTGAGACTAAGGTCTTGGAGCTAATTCACAGTGACCTATGTGATTTGCATGCCACTCCTTCTTTGGGGAATAAGAAGTACTTTGTGACGTTTATTGATGATGCTTCTAGATTTTGTTATGTCTATTTGTTACATACCAAGGATGAAGCATTAGATAAATTCAAAGTGTTTAAAACTGATGTTGAATTACAACTTGGGTCTTTGATCAAAAGATTAAGGACTGATAGGGGAGGTGAGAACATGGATACTCGTACTTTGATCTGTTGGAATTATCCATGAAACGACGCCCTTATACTCCTCAGCAAAATGGTATTTCTGAAAGGAAAAACAGGGAGCTGAAGGAGATGGTTAATTCCATGTTGTCCTTTTCAGGAATGAGTCAAGGGTTCTAGGGTGAAGCTATGTTAACAGCTTGCTATTTATTAAATAGGGTTCCCAACAAAGGAACAATATTACCCCTTATGAACTCTAGACTAAAAGGAAACCCAACTGAACTATCTCGAGTGCGGGGTTGTAGGGCTTGTAAGACTCCCGATCCAAAGAAAAGACTTTGGGTGAAAGAGGCATTGATTGCATCTTTGTTGGATATGTTGAGCATTCCAAAGCTTTTAGGTTCTATGTTATTGAACCTAATGATCATGTTTCAATTAACTCAATAATTGAATCAAGGGATCGAACTTTGATGAGAATAGATTCTCATCAGTCCCCAAGACCAAGTCAGGAGGATTGCTAATGGAACTCATGACACCGATGTATCAAAGGTCCTCGATGATAAACCATCGTGGTCCCCTGACGAGGTTGTGGGTTCACCAACTGAACCTGCTCGGAAGAGCAAAAGGGTCAGGACTCCAAAGTCATTTGGACATGAGTTTCAACTATACTTAGTTGAAGGAACAAGGATGAGGTCTCAGACCAATACTCCTATTGCTTCATTGTTGAGGATGATCCTAAGACATTTGAAGAAGTAATGAAGTCAGGGATATTGCTTTACGGAAAGAAGCAATCAACGATGAGATGGATTCCATCATGGGGAACAACACTTGGGTGTTGGTTGATCTACCTCTAGTTGCAAACCTCTAGGTTGCAAATGGATTTTCAAAAAGAACATGAAGGTAGATGGAACTATTGAAAAGTTTAAGGCTAGATTAGTTATTCAGGGCTTTAAACAAAAGTCAAGGATAGACTATTTTGATACTTATGCCCTGTGGCTCGTGCTCGATACCATAAGACTGCGATTGCTATGGCATCTATTCACAATCGATTATTTATCGGATGGATGTGAACGCTTTCTTGAATGGTGAATTGGATGAGGAGGTTTATATGAACCAACCTCGGGCTTCATCATGCCGGCAATGAAAACAAGGTGTGTAAATTGATTAAGTCTCTTTATGGACTTAAGCAGGCACCTAAGCAATGGCATCAAAATTTGATGAAGTGGTTTTGTCTAGTGGTTATGTTCTTAACCAAGTTGACAAATGTGTGTATAGCAAATTTGATGAATCTGGTAAAGGAGTCATCATTTGTCTATATGTTGATGACATGTTGATCTTTGGCACCAAAATCGTTGACGACAAAGGAATTTTTATCATCAAGGTTCTCCATGAAGGACATGGGGAGGCTGATGTTATCCTTGGTATAAGGATTAAACATGAAAGTAAAGAATTTGTATCTCTCGGTCTCATTATATTGAGAATGTAATGAGGAAATTCAATTACTTTTATTGTACTCCGTGAGTACACCTATGGATACTTGTGAGAAGCGATGCCTAATCATGGCAAGCCGTATCTCAACTTGAGTATTCTAGGGTAATTGGTACTTTGATGTATGCCATGACTTGTACAAGACGATATTGGTTTTGCAAAGGGGAAAATTGAGCGGGTATACTAATAATCCTAGTGCTCATCATAAGCGGTTCAAAGGGTACTGAAGTATTTGAAGAGAACTATGGATTATAGTCTCTCATATCTGGTTACCCATCGTGTTGGAAGGATACACGATGCAAGTTGGATCAGAATAACACTGAAGACAATTAGTCTACCGATGTCGGGTATTCCTACTTGGTGGAGGTGCAATTTCTTGGGCATCCAAGAAGCAAACTTGCATCACCGGTTCAACAATGGAATCTGAATTTGTGGCTTTAGCATTGTGGAAAAAGTTTTAATGGTTGAAAAACTTGCTTTATGAGATTCCATTGTGGCCTAAACCTATAGCACCTATTTCTATCCGTTGTGATAGTGCAGCTACATTGGCTAAGGCTTATAGCCGATACAATGGTAAGTCTAGACACTTAGGTGTGAGACATAGCATGATTCGTGAGCTTATCATGAATGGGGTGGTATCTATAGAGTTTGTGAGATCTCAAGAGAACTTAGCTGATCACTTGTGAAGGGTGCGTCTAGAGACTTGGTTATAAAGTCTGCTAAAGGGATGGGTTTAAGTCCAGCTTAGTCCTTTGAATGCTAGGACACCCAACTCCCTCTCCCGAGGAAACTTAGGAGCTGAGTTCAATGTGGAAAGTTGAACATTCAGATGACTGGAGCACATGTTTATTTACATCCCAAGGTTGTGCTCGGAACCTGCTAAAAGGAGGATGAAGTCTTTACTTCTTAATGGTTAATTTTCTTTGAAAAAGTGCTTGGCAGGAGCATGAATAAAGAGGAACCACCTATGTAAATGTTGAAGTTTTGCCGCTCCAGGAAGCTTTGGACTTTTAGCTTTTACAACATTTATGAATTTGGATATGGACACATGGCTTGTATAGTGTCGGGAGCTTTTAAGTGTTTGAAAACTTGTGTGTATTTTATCTTCGGGTATTCAAATGGGTTGAAGGGTTCAATTCTTAGAACACCCTGATTCTCAAATATTTGAAACGTGTAATTTACTAAGATGGAAATTCAATCCTCGGGACATTTTCATTTATGCACATGTTTTGCTTGATGTTTAATTTTCATGCAAAGGAATGAACTAAATTTGGGGAGGATTGTTGGAAAATTTAGTGCACTTGTGGGAATAGTTCACACCTTGTAATGGGTTAGGAGGTATGGAGTGTACACCCATAAGGTCCATGAACACCATGACTCTTGTAGTGGTTTGTATTGGTAGTGCTTGGTGAAAGTCTTGTTGTCATTACCAGCGATTATCGGTGTTTCCACCGAAGCGATACTTCCACTGGATCGGTGTTTCCACGAAGTGGTGTTTCAGTAGTGTTTACACGGCAGTGGTGTTTCCACGGGCGGTGTAACCGATGCTTTATGATGATAGCGATGAAAGTCTGAAGCTTGTAACGGCTTTGACCTATTCAAGTGGCAGTTTCAAGCTGCTTAATGACGTTTAATTGGTCATGTAACCACTAACGGCTATAATGGGGATAATTATGGGGCTATTAATGGGCCGATTAATACTCATAATTCCATTGGAATAGCTCAAGAGTAACCTCCTATAAAGGTATCGAATATGCATGAAAGTCCACGAAAACACTAAACACTTATAGCGCAAAGGGTTATAGAATTGTGCTAATTATCTAACTGCATTTGGTCTTATCAGTAGATATTAGTGATACCAGGACATTAGGGTCGAATATTTTACTTTGGAAAGTGATCACACGATTCCAAGTGATATCCGGTAACCACCTAGTGGTATTTGTTCTGCTGACTAATTGTTTGTTTTCTGCTGAAGAGTTGCACATTCTGATGAGTTGATTATCTTACCGTGCTGGGTTATACCCCAACATTTCGAGAGAAAAGAAGAAAAATTTGAGTCTGAGAATTTTTATTGTATACACTGGCTTTGGGCCTAACTTTTTATTGAATCGTTGGATTGAGCTAAAATTTTGGCTGGTGCATCTCAGTATATCTATCTAAATTGTCACCGAAGGGATTGTTATTAGAGAACTCAATCAAAAGATATAAGCAGTCAAAGTCTGCTGCTTGAGAAAATTCCGTAAGGCT